>JARQOD010000003.1:560898327-561084844 GCA_033576555.1 Oophaga sylvatica
GGTCGGGTCTGTCACTGTCAGTGTCCGTCGGTCGGGTCTGTCAGGAGTCAGCGGCACTTACCTGGCAGAAGATCTCCGGCGGTCACGTCCTGGACTGCTTCATGGCCGCCATCCTCTTCTCCCCGGCGGTCACATGCAGTTTCTCGCGATAACTGCAGTGACTGCTGGGTAATCCCGGCCGTAAAGCAGTCAGTCCGATGACGTCACCGCCGGGGAAGCTGGTAAGCAGCTGTGCTGCGCCGGGATGTCAGGCTCTGCCTGTCATTGCGATGTAGCAGAGCTGGATCGTCGTGGGACTGTCGTTACTATGGACTGCGTCGGACAGGTGGTATACTGTTGGTTTGTTTTTTTTTTTTTTTTACAGGAGATCGATGGCGTCGCAGGAATGAGAGTACAATAAAATTAATGAAAACTGTGTTGTCTCTTTTATTTCATTAAAATACTTTTTTCTTGCTGTGTCTTTTTTTTATACATTTAATAACTTTGGGATTAATAATGGATCGGTGTCTTATTGACACCTCTCCATTATTAACCGGGCTTATTGTCACCGTGCAATCAACGGTGACAATAACCCCTTATTACCCCGCTTGCCACCGCTACAGGGCAAGTGGGAAGAGCCGGGTAAAGTGCCACAATTGGCACATCTTTTGATGCGCCAAATGTGGGGCTGCTGTAGCCTGGTATTATCAGGCTGTTGAGGGCCAAAATCCATGGGCCTTGACAGTCTTTTAATACCAGGCCGCAGCAGTCTGCATTTTACTTGGCTGGTTAACAAAAATAGGGGGACCCCTACGCCGTTTTTTTTTTCGAGGGGATCCCCTATTTTTGTTAACCAGCCAAGCTAAGCAGACTGCTGTGGCCTGGTATTATCAGGCTTGCAAGGTCCATGGATATTGGATCCTTACCAGCCTGAAAAACCAGGCCTCAGCGGTCTGCTTCATCTGGCTGGTTAACAAAAATAGGGGGACCCCACGCCAATTTTTTTCGAGGGGATCCCCTATTTTTGTTAATCAGCCAAGATATGCAGACTGCTGTGGCCTGGTATTATCAGGCTGGCAAGGTCCATGGATCTTGGCTCCTTAACAGCCTGAAAATCCAGGCCTCAGCGGTCTGCTTCATCTGGCTGGTTAACAAAAATAGGGGGGACCCCACGCCAATTTTTTTCAAGGGGATCCCTATTTTTGTTAACCAGTTCCCTCTGACGTCACTGATTGTGTCCCTGGCTGACCTGAAGTGAAAGTGGAAAGCAATCAATTAAGCTTTCCACTTCCTCTCCTGTCAGCCAGGAGAGGAACTCATTCATTTGGGGGTTTACTGTGAGGCTGCAGCATTAGCTGCGGTCCCTGCAGTAAACATTAACCCTTTCTGAAGGATTACACCGTGGGACCTGACTGTACATCGGATTGGTAAGAATAATTTTGCTTTATTATTTTATTTTTATTACAGGAAATGGTTTTAGCAGGAAAATAAAATATGGTCAAAAACTGTGTGATTATTTCATTAAACTTCTTTTTTATTAAAGTGTGTGTGTTTGATTTTTCTTTCATACAATAGGATTAATAATTGATAGTTGTCTAATTGACAGCTCTCAATTATTAACCTGGCTTAAAGTGACCTCTCTGGGCTATTATTATCTGCCCCCACTCACTGACTTTGTCTGTCTGGCTGCGAAAATAGGGCGGGAGCCCACGCATTTTTTTTCAGCAATTTTACACCTCATATATATATATATACATGTCATTGAGTTTGTGACACATATATATATATATATATATATATATATAATATATTTATAGTTCATACACTTCTACGTAGTATAATAGCCGCTAATTCAATTGCCGGCTTTTGTGAAAATGCAGAACCCGACATGAAATGACACTTGGTGTACATAGGGTTAACCATGTCCTTTGCTATCTGATTTGCACAAACAATTAAATCAGTCTATGTGTGCAAAATTTCACACCTGTAGGGGTTAATTAAAGGTGTAAATTTGTAGCAAAAAAGTCCGTTTTTTTTGCAACGAATTTACACCTTTAATTAACCCCTACAGGTGTGAAATTTTGCAAACATAGACTGATTTAATTGTTTGTGCAAATCAGATAGCAAACGACATGAAAAGACATGGTTAACCCTATGTACACCAAGTGTCATTTCATGTCGGGTGCTTCTGTTTTTTCACTGAAGCCGGCTTTACCCGGCAATTGAATCAGAGGATATTTTACTATGTAGAAGTGTATAAACTATACATATATGTATATATATATGTCACAATGACATGTATATATATATATATGTATTCTATGTGTGTATATTTAGTGTTTACAAGGAAATAAAGGTTTTTTTTAGTTGCGATATTTTGTTCCCATAGACTTACATGGGACTTCCGGTATCGAAATCGGATATCGCCGATATTTAGTGATATCGGCGATACAATTTCGATACGATATTTTTAGATATCGAGCAATATCGCTCAACACTAGTCAGGTCACAGGCTCACTGCAGGCTTGATTCTGAAGCACTGATTGCTCAGCTGAGGCTGCTTAAGAAGCAAGAGGGAGAGAATCAGGGCGGGAACATGAAAGCTGGAAACTCCATATTGACTGAGGGCAAGATAGCTGCAGCAAGACAGAAAGCAAAATGGCTGACGGAAAAACTGAGTTTCAAGAAACATGTACAAAGAACCTTACAGCACACTACGCTGACAGACACAGCAAACCTTCTTGCCACAGCTCGCATTGATGTGCCATCCAGGATGAGCTGCACTACCTGAACCACTTGTGTGGGTTGAAGAGTCCGTCTCATGCTCCCACGAGTGTGAAAGCACAACCAACATTCAAAATTACCAAAACATCAGCCAGAAAGCATTGGTACTGAGATGTGGTCTGTGGTCCCCACCTGCAGAACCACTCCTTTATTGAGTGTGTCTTGATAATTGCCAATAATTTCCATCTGTTGTCTATTCCATTTGCGCAACAGCATGTGAAATTGATTGTCAATCAGTGCTGCTTCCTAAGTGGACAGTTTGATTTCACAGAAGTTTGATTTACTTGGAGTTATATTCTGTTGTTTAAGTGTTCCCTTTATTTTTTGAGCAATATATATATATCTATATCTACACAAAGGTCCACATCTAGGACCGAGACGTCGCACATGGGCTAATAAACTACCCATATCTTATATCTTGGAGTGCTGCCTTCATTTTTTGGATCATATTATGAGGTTTGGTATATACCTGGAAGGATTTTTTGCACCCTCATCATCATTTTGGTGCTGCTTTTCAACATTTTTTGCTATATATAGATATAGATATATATATATATATTGTGACTTGGTCACTGGTGTCGTACATGAGAGAAGATATGTGTCACAAAGATTGCTATCCTGCGTGATGTGAAAGTCATAAGTGTTTTCTCCAGCATGATATGTGCTGAGAGCAATTCAGTCACTATATGGCCATGGCTTTTAGGGTGGGTACGTTAGAGATTGGCGTGATGCCTTCCCAGCATATCTCCACCTCCAGGATGTGGCTGGAGAGAGTCAAATGTCCAGCCAGTTTTTTTTTCTCTGTCTGTGTTGTGTGGAGAAAGGAAGTCTCCATACTGAAGTTCCGGTGAGAGAGGCCACAGTTGTTGTCCCAGAAGTACCAGGCAGGACTGTGTATGAACTTTTTACTTTCTTTTGAGCCTGACAGGCTGTTTCCTGTTACCATTTTGGGTTCCTGGTTTATGAGTTTTTAACCAAACGTGGTCCTGTGTCTACCTCGAGGAGCAGCTAAGCGTGTCATACCCTCACATTATATATATATATATTTTTTTCTTTTGTATAGCTATGTCAGCATTACATCATTTACTAAACCAGAACTTCTCAAATCTTTTCTTCTGGGACCTCAAAAGGCAGACGAAGGAGATGCCCGAGATTCACCAAAGAAAACAAGGTGATATCTGTGGCACACCTTGTGTGGTGCATATTTGTAGAACATGATTTTACGCACAGGAATTTTTAATAGACTTTGCATTATAATTGTATTCTTCTTAGTTCTACTTACCAGTGATTAGTGGCTCTAAAAAAGAAAGAGTAGAAAAAAAATACTTTGAAAATTGATAGCATTCAGAAATTATCTTTTGGGTTTGTTGATGGTGTTCATTATATGGTAAAAATGACAGAGCAATATAATTTTCAGGGTCAGTTTAATTATCATGATCAACTTGTATATTTTTTTAAGTTCGGGAAAAAAATTGCAAATTCATAAAAAAATTGCTTGTGTCACCATTTTCTGAGACAACTTACGACATCATTTTATAATCAATAGAGCTGTGTGAGAGTTTGTTTTTTAACTGATGGATTTATTTATACGATTCAGTGGTAGATAACATATTTTAAACATTTCATAATGTATTTTATAGTGGTGAAAAAAAACGCAATTCTGGCATTTCAATTTTTTTTACTTGTTACAGTGTTTACCGATGAAGTTAATTAATGGTTCATTTTAATAGACCAGACTTTTATGGATGCAAAGATACCAAATTTGTTTTTTATTAATTTTGTTTTCCTTACTCTTAGTGGGTTAAAAAAGGGGTGAGTCACATTTCTATATATTTTTTGCTACTATATCTAAAATAATTTCTTTTTTACTTTTCACTTCATTTTTTAGTTCCCTTAGGATACTTGAAACTGTGTTCAGGTGATCACTTAGGCTTTCTTCACACATCCGTATAAAACACATATTTGAAAAAATGGTATCGGTGTTTTCAGTGAATCCAATCATTGTGTCATCAGTGTGTCCATATTTAACATCAGTGTGTCATCCATGTGTCTGTGTTTACCATCACTATACCATCAGTGTGTCCATTTTTACCTTCAGTGTGTCATCAGTTTTTTTCTGGTCTGGATATAAAGAAATAATTACATTTTAAAGATTCTCCTCTACTTTGCAATTTTAAGCATGGACAGCACATGGATGGAAATGAAGGGCCCAAAGTCTGGAGAAAGAGTGGAGAGGCACACAATCCAAACCTCTTGAGGTCAAGTGTGAAGTTTCCACAATCAGTGATGGTTTGGGGAGCCATGTCATCTGCTGGTATAGGTCCAGTGTGTTTTATCAAGACCAAAGTCAGCGCAGCAATCTATCAGGAAATCTTAGAGCACTTCATGCTTCCCTCTGCCGACAAGCTTTTTGGAAGTGGAAATTTCATTCTCCATCAAGACTTGGCACCTGTCCGCACTGCCAAAATTACCAATACCTGGTTTAAAAACAAAAGTATCACTGTTTTTTTTATTAGCCAGCAAACTCGCCTGATCATAACCCATAGAAAATCTATGGGGTATTGTCAAGAAGTAGATGAGAGACACCACACCCAACAATGCAGACAAGCTGAAGGTTGCTATCAAAGCAACCTGGGCTTCCATAACACCTCAGCAATGCCACAGGCTGATTGCCTCCATGCCATGTTGCAGTAAATGATGCAAAAAGAGCCACTACCAAGTATTGAGTGCATTTACTGAACATACATTTCAGTAGGCCAACATTTCGGATTTTAAAATCATTTTTCAAGCTGGTGGTAAAAAGTGTTATACTTTACTGAGATAATAACTTTTGTGTTTTCTCTGGCTGTAAGCCATAATGATCAGCATTAACAGAAATAAACACTTGAAATAGATCACTCTGTTTGTAAGGACTCTATATAATATATGAGTTTCACTTTTTGTATTGAAGAACTGAAATAAATTCACTTTTTGATGATATTCAAATTTTGTGAGAAGCACCTGTATATCTCTATATATTTTTTTCTTCTGCTCAGTATTGAGCTAGTACAGCCATGAGTCTTCTTGGGAATGATGCAACAAGTTTTTCACACCTGGATTTGAGGATCCTCTGCCATTCTTCCTTGCCAGTTCCTTCAGGTTGGATGGTGAACGTTGGTGGACAGCCATTTTCAGATCTCTCCAGAGATGCTCAATTGGGTTTAGGTCAGGGCTCTGGCTGGGCCAGTCAAGAATGGTCACAGAGTTGTTCTGAAGCCACTCCTTTGTTATTTTAGCTGTGTGCTTAGGGTCATTGTCTTGTTGGAAGGTGAACCTTCGGCCAATTCTGAGGTCCAAAGCACTCTGAAAGAGGTTTTCATCCAGGATATCTCTGTACTTGGTTGCATTCATGTTTCCTTCAATGACAACCAGTCGCCCTGTCCCTGCAGCTGATAAACACCACTGACTGTCACCTCCATGTCACTGTTGGGATTGTATTGGGCAGGTGATGAGCAGGGCCTGGTTTTCTCCACTCATACCACTTAGATTTATCACCAAAAAGGTCTATCTTCATCTCATCAGACCAGAAAATCTTATTTCTCTTAGTCTGGGAGTCATTCATGTGTTTTTTAAGCAAACTCTATGTGGACTTTCATATGTCTTGCACTTAGGAGAAGCTTCCGTCAGGCCACTCTGCCATAAAGGCCTGACTGGTGGAGGGCTGCAGTGATAGTTGACTTTGTGGAACTTTCTTCCATCTGCCTACTGCATCTGTGGAGCTCAACTACAGTGATCTTGGGGTTCTTCTTTACCACTCTCCCATGACTGCTTAGTTTGGCTGGACGGCCAGGTCTAAGAAGACTTCTGGTCGTCGCAAACTTCTTCCATTTAAGGATTATGGGGACCATTGTGCTCTTAGGAACCTTGAGTACTGCAGAAATTCTTTTGTAACCTTGGCCAGATCTGTGCCTTTCCACAATTCTGTCTGTGAGCTCCTTGGCCAGTTCCATTGACCTCATGATTCTCATTTGGTCTGACATGCACTGTGAGCTGTGAGGTATAGACAGGTGTGTGCCTTTCCAAATCAAGTCCTATCAGATTAATTAAACACAGCTGGACACCAGTGAAGGAGCAGAACCATCTCAATGAGGATTACAAGGGAATGGCCACATGTGACTTAAATATGAGTGTGAGCAAAAGGTCTGAATACTTATGACCATGTGATATTTCAGTTTTTCTTTTTTAACAAATTTGCAAGCATTTCTACATTTGTTTTTTTTCCAGTCAAGATGGGGTGCAGAGTGTACATTAATGAGAAAAAAAATGAATTTTTTTGAATTTACCAAATGGCTGCAATGAAACAAAGAGTGAAAAATGTAAAGTGGTCTGAATACTTTCCGTACCCACTGTGTATCTATAATAACCAAAGCAACAGCAGGCAGCAATTTTTTTCAGCTGCCCCAACATAACATGCATTAGCAATCAGAGTTATAACCAATTTCAGTCACACCTGAACTAAGTTCTTCCTACAGCAGATACCCTGAGTCTTGAACCCATGGACTCCTAGGTCAGCAGATTGAGCCAGTGGCAGTAAGCAACTGCATTTGTAATCAGTATACTGGCTTGTCCACCCCCAGTGTAATGTTAGAGAAGGTGTTGAAGGTGTCAGGTGGCATCATGACAACAAAGCAGACACAATTGCCATCATTTGGCATAATGAATCAGGTATAGTGATGAGCGAACGTGCTCGCCACTACTCGTTACTTGCGTGAGTATCACGGTACTCGGTGTACTCGGCGAGCACTGAGCATTTCAGGGATTACTCGGTGGGAACTCCGGTCTCCACCCAGCATTTTTTGGCAGACTTTAGAGACCCAATCACGCTGCAGGGATTGTCTGCTAGGCAATGAAACATCACAGCCATCTTTGTTGTGGTCGTGCAGTGATTGGCTGGCCGCTCAGCATCATCATGGGTTTAAGAGACCGGGCGCCGCCCTTCTAAGGACTAATTCCGGAGTATATAGGTTCCATTGTTAGGTAGGCAGGGTAGTGTACGCCACTCTATACACATCAGTGCAAGGCCTGAAGGCACTGTAAGTGTGTATATAGATCATTGCATACATCAAGAAGGTTCATTCCCTTCCTGTGTTCTGGTGCTGCTGCTGCTAACTGTAGGATATATTAGCTATATATAGCTAGCTCCTATTTTGAATACAGTCCACACATTTTTTGGTGTGGTATCTCTGTGTCAGCTCATAGCTGTGCATCCTCAAAGTTTGGCCAGTTTACACCTTTTTTTTTGTCCTGGGTGAAAATGTACTTATGTACAGCAGTATTTAGCCAAAAAAAATTATAAAAATCAAGGCCACACATTTTTTGGTGTGGTAACTCCGTGCCAGCTCATATCTGTGTGTGCTCAAAGTTTGGCCAGTTTACGGTGTTTTTTTTTTGTCCTGGCTGTCACTGTAGTTAAATATAGTAGTATTTATCCCCCCCAAAAAAAATACAGGCCACACATTTGTCGTAGTGGTATCTCCGCGGAAGCTCATATCTGTGTGTGCTCAAAGTTTTGCCAGTTTACAGCGGTTTTCTTTTTTTTTCCTGGGTGAAACTGTGCTTATAAACAGCACTAATTAGGCCAAAAATAAAAAGAACAGGGCACACATTTGTCGTAGTGGTATCTCCATGGCAGCTCATATCTGTGTGTGCTCAAAGTTTGGCCTGTTAACGGACGTGTTCTTTATTTGGCCTGGGTGAAACTGCACTTATATACAGCACTATTTAGACAAAAAAAAAACTAAAAAAAAACATTTGTCATAGTGGTATCTCCGTGCCAGCTCATATCTGTGCGTGCTCAAAGTTTGGCCAGTTTATGGCGGTTATCTTTTTTTGTCCTGGGCGAAACTGTACTTATATACAGCACTATTTACCCAAAATTAAAAAAAAGCAAAAAAACATTTTTCATAGTGGTATCCCCGTGCCAGCTGATATCTATGCGTGCTCAAAGTTTGGCCAGTTTAAGGCAGTTTTCTTTTTTTGTCCTGGGTGTCATAGTACTTATATACAGCACTATGTTGCATTATTTTAAAAAACAGGCCACATTTTACAGTGGGGTCTATCTGTGACACGCCTCAAACATCCGTGTGCCAAAAATTGAGGCATTTTAGGCCTAACTTCCCTTTTTTGGGCAGTCTGTCACTCTCATTATATCCAGCAGTCTTTTTTATCCAAAAAATAAAAAAAAATTTATACAGTCTGTTATCTCAGGCTGAGGCCTGGTGTATCTGGGTGGGAAAATCTTTTCTTCGCAGGCACACGTTGCATAGTTCTGTCTGTTAGCCTTGTTCTACTCATTTTTTACTGTTTTCAAAAATTAACCAAAAACATACCAAAAATTTTTTTATACAGTCTGTTATCTCAGGCTGAGGTCTGGTGTATCTCTGGTGGAAAAACCTTTTCTTCGCAGGCATACATTGCATAGTTCTGTCTGCTTGCCTTGTTCTACTCATTTTTTACTGTTTTCAAAAATTAACCAAAAACATACCCAAAAAAATTTATACAATCTGTTATCTGAGGCTGAGGCCTGGTGTATCTGTGGTGGAAAAATCTTCGCTTTGCAGGCATACTGATCACATATAATTTTTCTCCAAATAAATCCATTTGTATTGAGCTTTTCAAATATTTCAGTAGTCCATTTAAAATGGGCAAGGCAAGGGGCAAGGGATGGGGAAGTGGAAGTGATGCTGATGGTGCATGCAGAGGACAAGGCAGTGGCCAAGCTGAAAGTGGGCCACAGCAAAGACCCACATCTTCACGCTCGACCTTCCTGTCCCAGTTTCTAGGGGACCGCTCCGCACCACTATTGTAGCCAGGGCAATGTGAAATGGTTGTTGGTTGGATAGCGGATAATGCTTCAAGTCACTTAGCCACCACCACCATGTTTTCCACACGGTCAAGTCTGAGTAGCCGTGAGTGTGGACCGGATATTACTCACTCTGATCCACCTTCCTCCCACCATGCCGAGTGCCCTGAGACAACTGATCCCACACTCAGACACTCCGAAGACCTGTTCAGTGTTCCATTTGGAAATTTGTGCCTCTTGCACGCTCCACTTGAAGCGGGGCAAGATGATATTCCATGTAGCGATGCACAAATCTTTGAGCAGCCATGGTCACAAGAGGTGGACAACGATGAGACACAATTGCCGCAAAATCAGGAGGAGGAGCAGAGTGAGGATGTGGAGGACAAGGTGGTGGATGACAAAGTGACTGACCCAACCTGGCATGAGGACATGCAGAGTGAGGACAGCAGCACACATGGGGAAGGAGGCATATCACCCAAACAGGCAGGAAAAAGCAGTGTGTTGGACTCAGACAGGAGGCGTGCATCCGTTCCCCATAACACCAACAGGATGGAAGTTGCCATCCCAACTGTTAGATCTTCCCGAGTCTGGTTAATTTTTAAAGACTCTGCCAATAACCCCAAACAGACCATTTGCATCACCTGCCTGCATCAGCAGAGGTGGCAAAACTACCAGCCTGACCACCTCCAGCATGATTAGGCACATGGCAGTAATGCACCCGACTTTGTGGGCCGAACCCCAGGCTCCAGGAACACTGTCTGCAGGTGACAACACTGCTTCTTCCACTGTTTTGCGTATAAGCCAATCCCCAGTTCACTGTGCCTGTAAAGATGCCTCGTACCCTGCACCTGTTGTTGCCCACAGTCAACCAGCACTATCATCAAGCCCATCCACGTCCTTGCTCCAGTCCAGCCTTCAGTTGTTTATACCCCAGTAATTGGAACGCAAGCGGAAATACTCAGCCAATGTCGCACAGGCCACAGTGCTTAATTTGCACATTTCTCGTCTGCTTGCACTCAAAATGTTGCCTTATAGGTTTGTTGAGACGGAAGCTTTCCGCAACCTCATGGCGACGGATGTCCCAAGGTACTCGGTCCCCAGTCACCACTATTTCTCCCATTGTGCTGTACCGGCATTACACTAGCATGTGTCCCACAACATTACCCGTGCCTGCACCAATGCTGTTACTGGGAAAGTCCACCTAACCACAGACATGTGGACAAGGCCTGAGCCAGGAACGGATATCTCACTGACGGCATACTGGTAACATATGGAGCCGGGACCTAGTCGGACCTTGGGATGGAACATATTGTCCCCACGCCGACGATTGGGACCCTACATCCATCAGGGTTGCCCCCACAGTCTACAGCTCCTGCACCTCATCCTCATCCTCTTCTTCAGCCTCCATCTCTGAAATTAACACAGTCAGAAGCTGGAAGAACTGGAGGACTGCCTCAGCCAAGTGGCAACAGGCTGTGCTGAAGCTAATCTGCATAGGTGACAAACCGCACAATGCAGAAGAGTTGTGGACAGTCAGATATTTGGATGACATCGCTGAACCTACAGCCAAGCATGGTCGTGTGTGACAATGGCCGGAACCTGGTGGTGGCTCTGCGGCAAGGTGAGCTCACACACGTACCTTGCCTGACCCATGTGCTTAACCTCGTGGTTCAACATTTTCTCAAAAGCTACCCAGAGCTGCCGAATCTGCTTGTGAAAGTATGCCATCTGCCCATTTTAGAAAGTCAGCTACAGCTTCAGCCACCCTTGCAATGCTTCAGCAGCTTTTGCAGCTCACCGACTGGTGTGTGATGTCCCCACGCATTGGAACTCTACACTGCTTATGTTGGAAAGGATTTCTGAGCAGAAGAGGGCAGTTGTTGACTACCAGCATCAACAAAGCTGTCAATATTCAGTTCAGACTCCACACATAAGACCTCAGGGGTTGACCTGGATGTCAGACATATGTACCATCCTCCAGAACTTTGAGGACTGCACCAAGATGGTGAGCGGCAATGACACCATAATTAGCATCACCATTCCCTTCTCAGCATTCTGCAAACCTCTCTGCTCACAATTAAAGATGATGCATTGCAGGCAGAGCACGAGGACATGGAGCAAGGAACCATACAGGGTGATTATATTCAGCCCAGCCTCATGTCGTCGCAACATGGATTGGAAGACAATGAGGAGGAAGGACAGGAGCTACTTTCATGCGCTATAGATCGTACTAAAAGCACAGCTGTCATACCGTCTGTTCAGTGGGGATGGCCTGAGGACTTGGAGGAGGATAATGAGGATGAGGAGGAGGAGGACAGCATGGTTAGTCGTCCTGTTGGTGAGGACACGGAAGTCTTGCCTGTTAGTAGTCTGGCATGCATGGCTGACTTTATGTTGCGCTGCGTTTCCCGTGACCCTCGCATTATAAAACTTTTATGTGACACTCATTACTGGTTGGTGACACTTCTAGACCCACGCTACAAGGAAAACTTTCAATATTTTCTTCCAGAGGCAGACAGGTGCACAAAAATGTTGCTGTACCATTGGGCCCTTGTTGCGGAATTACTGAAAAAATTCCCATGTGAGAACGCTGGCAGCAGACGTCAGAGTTTGTTGTACAGCCATGGAGTTCAAGCGAGAGAGACAGAAGTACAATCCAGCTCAGGAAGGGGAAAAATGACAAAGTTCTGGGACAATTTTCTCATACCCTCCCATCGTGTCGCCACAGAGGCAAGGGGTGCTGGCACAAGAAGTGCAATGTTTGGGAAGATGGTGAGGGAATACCTTGCAGATCATACAAACGGCCTCCGGGATTCCTCTGTGCCTTTTAATTATTGGGTATCCAATCTGGACACGTGGCATGAACTGGCTCTCTACCCCTTGGAGGTTCTGGCCTGCCCTGCTGCTAGTGTTCTGTCAGAGCGGGTTTTTAGTGCCGCTGGTGGAATTATAACAGATAAGCGCATCCGCCTGTCAACTGACAATGCTGACAGGCTGACTCTTATAAAAATGGACAAGGGCTGGATTGGGCAAGACTTCTGTACACCTCCGATTGAAAACAGCAAAACATAACCTCAAATAAATTTTCTTTTTTGTGGAGGTGCATTCTCATGCGGCTCTTCACAACCACACATGGGTATCCGCTTCCTGATTTGGTCTGTTTGGTGTTATCCTCCTCCTTATCCTCATCCTCATCATCCACAACCAGTAGAACAGCAGGGTGAACGTATTCCGTGATGCAAAAGTCACTCAATTTTTGGCAAAGGTGTTTTTATGATGCCCGTTGCTAATTTGAAACGAAAACAAATGTTATTCCCCCAGGGGGAACTGTCATAAAAATGAGATGTATGTATATTCTTCCCATTTATTCTTACAGTTTCCAGTTTTACTATCACTGGACCATCCTCTTAGGACGTTACAAGTCTAGGAGACCCGCTCATTGGGCCTAGTTTTTAATGAAGCCTTCATCAATGTCTCCTCATCCTCCGCCAAAAGATCACCAGGGTTAACATGTTCTGTGCTGCTATAGGCAGTCCAATTTTTGTCAAGGGTGTCTACATCTCTATCTTTATATTGCCGTACGGAGGAATCCAACTTTAACTGAACACTTTTGCTGCCACAAAATACACCTCGTCACTTTCTCCCCAATGTCCAGTCATTTACCATCCTGTCTTATCTGGCTCTTTTTAAATAACTTTGTCATTGGGGTTCTCTGTTCTTTCACCATGATATCTCTTTCACCATCTCCTTCAGTCTGCATCTCCAATCTTAGTCTTTAAGGGCAGATCTTCCCCCTCTCCTCCTCAGGGTTCCCCCTTGGTCCAGGCAGTTGCTGGGACACAGTTTTCATGGCCTCCTTGGGATCTGTAAACGACTGCATTGCTCCTTCTCTTGTTCTAAACCGCAGAGTTGCTGGGTAATTTAGTTGGAATCTGATATTGCGTCTGAATAGCAGAGTACATACTTTGCTGAATGCCCTCCTCCTCCGTGTCACCTCAGCCGAGAAATCTCCAAATAGCAAAATTTTGTGTCCCTGAATTAACAGCGGCCGCCTTCTACCTTTATATGCCCTGAGGGTGGGTTGTTTTGCTGGGCGTAAAAGACTTGCTATAGAAAAGGTTGAGGTGTACCCCACAAGGGAAAATGTTTGACAGCCAACACACTTAGTGTATGGGCATTCCAAGTCTAGAAGACCCGCTCCTTTAAATTGGGCAGTTTTTAATCAGGCCTTCCTCCTCATCTCATCATCCGCCGCCACTAGATCACCATCGTTGACATGTCTGTGCTGCTACAGGGGTGGGTGTTTTTGGAAAAGGTTGTGGTGTACCCCACAGGGGAAAATGTTTGCCAGCCAAGACACTTAGTGTATGGGCATTCCAAGTTTAGGAGACCCGCTCCTTTTTAATGGGACATTTTTTGTTAAGAGGCCCTCCTCCATGTTTCTTCCAAGGGGGATTGGGGTTATTGGGGTACATATGACTTGGCAGCAGGGAAGGCCTTGCAGTCATCGCATAAGAAAACAGAACAGGAGTACAAAATGAATAATGTGAAGTGGATTTTCTGTGCCCATCTAGTATGTGGGTTCAAAGGCTTATTGGGGTGCATATGACTTGGTAGCAGGGCAGGCCTTGCAGTCAATGCATAAGAAAGCAGAATGGGAGTACAAAATGAATAATGTGAATTGGATTTTCCTGTGCCCATCCAGTACCTGGGTTCAAAGCCTTTTTTCGGTGCATATGACTTGGCATCAGGGCAAGCCTTGCTGTCAATGCATAAGAAAAGAGTATGGGAGTACAAAATGAATAATGTGAAGTGGATTTTCCTCTACCCATCCAGTATGTGGGTTCAAAGGCTTATTGGGGTGCATATGATTTGGTAGCAGGGCAGGCCTTGCAGTCAATATATAAGAAAACAGAATGGGATTAAAATGAATAATGTGAAGTGGAGTTGCCTGTGCCCATCCAGTATGTGGGTTCAAAGGATTATTAGGGTGCATATGACTTAGTAGCAGGGCAGACCTTGCATTCAATGCAACATTTTTTATAGAAGCCCTCCTGGACATCTCGTGAAAGGGGTATTGGGTTGCGTCGTAATTCTTGGCAGCCCATCCACTCACTGCATAGGCTATAACAGTTTAGGAGACCCACTGTTTAATTATGGCTCTTTAAGCAGATTAATGCTGCCTGATGCCGCTATAAAAATAGGCTCTGTGACTTTAAGAGTCCCTCCTTCATAAATGAAACAAGATATGTCTGCTTATGTGCCACACACCACATGGCCAGCTAGGGTTGGTATATGTTACAATGACATTTCCCAGTGAATGCATTAGTTTTGGTTGAAAGTAATGTAAAAGTTGGAAAACGCTTCAAAAACGCTGCGTCTGAACGCAGCCCAAGTGGTGGAGGAACATTTTGGTCTGGGGTTAATTATTTTGTCTTATATACAAGTCATTAACCTGGAAAGGATGTACCTTAACATATTTCCCAACAAAATCTGTTTTGGTTTAGTTTTGGTATGTTTTTTGGTGCACCAGTAAAAATGGCATGAAACTCTGACAACATTGTTTAAAGCTGTGAACTAGGAGTCAGAGATGCTTCCAGGGGTGATCCCCATGATTTTTCCGTGTCATTTGAGCAGTGTTTCCATCATTTTCAGACATTTTTAGACCTTAAAAGGACCCTCGTTGGCTATCGCGGTAAAAGTGCTGAGGTCTCCCATAGACTTACATTGGTCTCGCTGTTCTGTCCGAGTACCCGAGTATTCCAATTTGTTCGACCCGAGCAACGAGCACCCGAGCATTTTAGTGCTCGCCCATCACTTATCAGGTATAGATCCTTGAGGTTTTTCACATTTCCGTATGATGTCAATGATTAAATATGCCATTGCTCCCCCTAACTTTTTATCACTAGCCTAATGATAATGTCACAGCCACTACCTGCCAGTCTATCAAGTTCAATTCTTTTCTGATACTATTGTCCTTAACAGTCAAATGTGTCCTTCTTCTCCATTATGTTCCATACTTTAGTGTTTCTGTTATTGCCACTATCTCTAAATAGCCAGAAGAGGCTTAATTTTAAGTTTGTAGGACCTAATGCAAAATATTCAATGGCGCCCTTATATTTTATACTGTATGGCTGCTGCTGATGGAACTGTTGCTACTACCATTAAAACAGCCTGCAATCTCCTACCTGTCCATTATGTTCCATACTGTGCTGCTGCTATTACCACTGCCACTATGTATTGCATGTGTATATATATATTCTGCCTGCATTTTATGTTCCACACTTTCCTTCAGCTGCTTGGAAAGTGTAACTCTAACCATATCAAAAGAAAGTACAATATTTAAATGATGCAATAAAAGAGCAGCAAGAAAATAATGTGTCATTACAACTTACCAGTAGAAGTAGATTCTGTATAAAACAAATGAAAAAGATCAGAAAAATGTGTAAATCATAATTTTGACCATGATAAAAACAATACATAATAAATTACTAAACACTCAGAGTTTTGCTGTGAGAAGAGCGATTTTAGATAGTAAAGAGAAATTCCTCATTGATATGCTTGCTATTTGGAGAGGTCATGAAGAGAGATGAGCGAACTCGAACTGTAAAGTTCAAAGTTTGTACCAGTGCTTAACTCTGCACATGGACTTATCCCAAAGTCTGATTTAATGTTTGGACTTCCGAGAGACAAGAGAGATTTTGGTAGAACCCAACGAACCCGAACATCTCTAGTGATGAATCATAATACAATACAACACATAAAAGAAGGTGTGACAAAGTGTGCTCAGAAAAGTTGCTAACTCCTATTCCCCACAAAATCAGTCTATCATTTCAAAATTTAGATTGAAAGAAAATGCCTTTTATTAATTAATTAAATCGTAATTACCTTTAATTATCAAAACTCTACTGTTTTGTTTACAGAAGTGGTCTTTGTAGTACTTAAAAATGACCTCCGCCTTGTGACACTGACAGCAACCTGTGTAAGGGTATGTTTCCACTATCAGGAAACAGTCCGGATTAGCTGCGTGTTTGACGCTGTGCGTTGGCGCAGCGTCAAACACGCAGCGTCCAGATGTTACAGCATAGTGGAGGGGATTTCAAGAAATCCCATCTCCACTATTCTGCAAAACACGCAGGCGGAAGACCTGCATTTCCGGACATGCGGCGCATCTTTTCAGACCGCAGCATGTCCTAGTCCCTTGCGGCGACGCTGC
Source organism: Oophaga sylvatica (assembly GCA_033576555.1). Classification (NCBI taxonomy): domain Eukaryota; kingdom Metazoa; phylum Chordata; class Amphibia; order Anura; family Dendrobatidae; genus Oophaga; species Oophaga sylvatica. The sequence goes on from JARQOD010000003.1 coordinate 560,915,148, forward strand.
GTCGCCGCAAGGGAAATAACACAGGGCTATGCAGCCCTGCGATCATTCCGGATGTGTTCCGGAGGTGTCCTGAACACATCCGAAATGAGCGCGCGTTAAGAAGGGGGCGGGGCTTTGGGCGGAGCGGAATTTCCGCTCCGTCCAAAGCGCTGTGTTTCCGTACCATGGAAACACAGCCTACGAATGTTAATTCCTCCCTGATATGTGACATAGATCAATGTCATAGATAAGGTGTGGGTTTGTTGAGTTGGAGGCAGCTGTGTTGAATAGCCAGCATCTGCTTCTAACAGGAGCAATCAGAGTTTTTTCTAACCGCTGCTGTTTAATCACATAAATGTTCCTAACTACAGATGAGCAAATCGCTTCACACAACCCGTTAAGATAATTTCTCTCTTGCCATGGAGCTTTGCTTTCAAGTAAGTTATGTATAGGTCTGGGACAGCTCATAAAATCCCTTGGTTTGCAATATCATCTCTACGCCGATGACACGCAGATCTACCTATCTGTACCTGACCTCACCTCCTTACTGACCAAAATCCCACAATGTCTGTCTGCTATTTCATCTTTCTTTTCTGCTCGCTTTCTAAAACTGAACATGGACAAAACAGAATTCATCATCTTTCCCCATCTCGCTCTACCCCTCCAACAGACCTATCCATCAATGTCAATGGGTGCTCGCTTTCCCCAGTCCCGCATGCTCGATGCCTCAGGGTGATCCTCGACTCTATCCTCTCTTTCAAGCCACATATCCAAGCCCTTGCCTCCTCCTGCCGACTCAAACTTAAAAATATTTCCCAGATCCGTGCATTCCTTGACCATGAAACCGCAAAAACACTAGTGCACGCCCTTATCATCTCCTGCCTCGACTACTGCAACCTCCTACTCTCTGGCCTCTCCTCTAGCACTCTGGCACCACTCCAATCCATCCTACACTCTGCTGCCCGACTAATCCACCAATCTAGCCATTATTCCCCAGCCTCTCCTCGATGCCAAGCCCTTCACTGGCTTCCTATTGTCCAGAGGCTCCAGTTCAAAACCCTATGACCTACAAAAGCCATCCACAACACATCTCCTCCATACATCTGTGACATGGTCTCCTGGTATTTACCTACATGCAACCTTTGATCCCCTCAAGATCTCCTTCTCTACTCCCCTCTTATCTCTTCTTCACACAACAGAATACAAGACTTCTCCCGTGCTTCCCCCATGCTCTGGAACTCTCTACCCCAACACATCAGACTTTCCCCTACCATGGAAACCTTCAAAAAGAACCTGAAGACCCACCTCTTTCAACAAGCCTACAGCCTGCTGTGATCCTCAGTCTACTGAACCGCTGCACGACCAACTCTACTCTCTCCTAGTGTATCCTCACCTATCCCCTGTAGACTGTGAGCCCTCGTGGGCAGGGTCCTTTCTCCTTCTGTACTTGTGTGTGCCTTGTTTTGCTCATATTTATTGTACTTGTCTTTATTTGCCCCTTTCACATGTAAAGTGCCATAGAATAAATGGTGCTATAAAAATGTATAATAATAATAATAAAGATAGTGTTGTTTAGTGGTTTACATTTTCACATAAGCATCCTAGCGTTTTTTTATAATAGAATCAGATTTCTAGGCCCTATCATTTGAATGGCTTGCTATAAATTTTTTTGAAAAATCCAGTACAGTAAAGTTTGAAAGTTTATGAACATTTCAGAGTTTTCCATATTTCTTAATAACTTCAAACGAAATTACATTAGATTTTTACACAAGTCCCAAAGTAAAAAATATTAAACAATGTAATTATGTCATTCTCTCACTGAGGAAAAGGATCCACTCACATTTGCATAAGGTATCTGGGAAGACACTTTTGATCAGCAATGACTACATTCAAAAGTTTCCAGCAAATGTTTATTTCTCTTGGACAAAGGCTTGGAGAAAATTAGCCCATTCCTCACTATAAAGTAACTCAAGATGGGAAGCAATGTTGTTTTAGGAGAGCAAAGACTGTCTGTTTTCCATACACACCCCTGGTGCTTTTAGTATCCTCTTGACAGTGGCATCATGAACATTAACATTAGCTAATGTGAGAGTGGCCTTTTGTTGCCTAGAAGTTATCTTGGGTTCTTTTGTTCCTTTCACAGACTATTATATTGCCTTGATCTATGTTGCTCGACCACTCCTAGAGAGGGTATTAAGCCTGGGTCTCACATAGCGATACACCAGCGATCCAGACAATGATCAGGATCGCTGGTGTATCGCTACATTATCGCTGCTGAGCTGCCAAACAGGCAGCTCAGGCAGCGATCAGCACAAGGACACTGCGGGTAAACATCGCTTAGTTACCCGCAGTGTACCATGGATACCAGCGCCCTGATGCAGGGAGCTGGTAACCAAGGTACACAGCGGGTTTCCAGCGCTGCGCGGTGCCTGGAAACTCGCTGTGTACCTTGGTTACCAGATTCCTGCATCAGGGAGCTGGTATCCAAGGTACACAGCGGGTTTCTAGGCACAGCCCCACGCCTGGAAACCCGCTGTGTACCTTGGTTACCAGCGGATCGCTGGTCTCCCGCCTGTCACACGCAGCGATGCGTGCCTGTCAGCGGGAGACCAGCGATCAAAAAAATGTCCAGACATTTCAGCGACGATCAGTGATACCCGGCAGGGGGGCTGATCGTCGCTGAATGTCACACACAGCAATATCACTGGGGAGATCGCTGCTGCGTCACAAAACTAGTGACTCAGCAGCGATCTCGCTAGCGATATCGCTATGTGAGACGGGGGCTTTAGTGGTTTAAATGTCCTCCATTTGAAAACAATCTGTCTGACAGAATTGTTGGTGTACAAACTATTAGCAGGTGGTTTTTCAACTTTTTCAAGCCTGATAAGCACCAACAAGTCTATTTCTGAAGATCTCAGGAATCTGCTTTGTTATGCCATGATAAGCTTCAACAGAATTATGTTGTGAAAATTAGAGTTTTATAGATCCCAGTGTCTTAAAATCTTATTTTGACTGAAATGTTTAATTTGGTTCTCCGTGCGCACTTTTTCGTCTTACAAGAAAATCTTATTTAGTTTTAGGTCTAAATTATGCAGAAATATTTAAAAAATTGGAAGCATTAATAAATTTTCATGCACCACTGTAAAAATGAAAACAGAAAAAAAAGAAAAGGAATATTTTATTACCTTGATTTTTGTAAAACAGAATAGTACACAGAAAAGAATACATGTAAGTTTTATTCTTATTTAAACTATTTAATACAGCATTTTTATATATCAAATTTTAAAACTTTCAATGAAAACAAATGAAACATAAAATTCTGAAAACGCTGTAAAAAGATCTCATTGTAACTTACCAGTGGTAGGAGTTGCTAAATTAAAAATAAAAGAAAATAGAAAAGGAAAATGTTACCACTTTGATTTTTGGAAAGCAGAGTATTGACTGAGATAAAATGCGCTATGATATAAATCAAACATTTACCATATATATTATGAGGATAATCCACTGGGACATTTTATGTGAGTTGCAACATTTTAAGATAATGTATGTGAAGTTCAAAAATACACGAAATTGTTTGTGTATTGATACAGTAATGAGAAAAGAGGCAAGAGTATTTAGAAATAAAGGCTCACTTTATACTTTAAAGTCAGTTGGATCAGCATTTTTTCAACAAATTCCCTTCCTTATTTGTTACAATGGAAGTTAAACATTTATATCTACACTTGACTTTCATATTCAACTTTGCATAGTCAATGTTATTAAACTTCCATTATAACTTGCGAATATATAAAAAATATTTGTTGTTATAACCTCACCTTACTTATTTGTGCTTTGTAATACTTACAAGTAAAATGCAAGCACACATTGTTTTTCCACATGTGTGATCTTCCCATAGTGCTATTTGGTTTAAAACATTTTATTTATAGCTTTTATTTATCAGCCAAACATGGAAATTGCTATTCAAACAAGCAGCTGTGGATAGATTTCAGTACCAAGCACAAGTGCATTCATATCTCTTTTACACCTTGATAAAGAGAGCTGATTTCCTTAGGCCGCACCTTTCTCATTACACGAATACACATCACTTGATCTGCTTCAAACCAGCAATCATTCAAGTTTTTACATCTTGGAGACTGGAAATCTGCAAAAAAATTCTCACTTGCCTAATAATTCTGCACAAAATGTAAGTGTGATACCGACACTTGAACTCTCATCTCTGGGCAGGCAGTGTAGGGGAGGGCAGTATGGCAGAGCTAACAGTGCTATAAATGGATGAGAGATGATAGCAGGGTTTGTAATGTTATGCAGCTAAAGCTAAATTTAGCTGTGCTGCCTTCCCCCCCCCCCCCCCCCCGCCACCACAGGGACCTTATCTGAAATGTGTTACCTGTGCCTTCTAATCATGCAGGAGGTTAGACCAGGAGATCAGAACTGTCTGTTATACATCTCACACTGGAATTTGCTCTAAGGTATGGTGGGGGTGGTTTCTTCATTCTTTTGAGTGTTCTTGTCTGCTTAGGTTTGGTCAGTGTACACACCCCCTAGTGAAAGCTGATAACACCAACTTGGACTAATTAGTTGGATGCCAAATACATTGATTGCTAAAATGTCTGCAATCGAGAAGCAAAATAATAAAAAAAATAATAATAATTTATTATGCTCTGCAGTCACAATTACATCTTGTTTCCAGTTCAACATGAAAAAATTGGCGAAAGATCCTGTTAAATTTGAGAGCAGAATAATATACAGTGTCTTGCAAAAGGATTCACCACCCTTAGCATTTTTCGTGTTTTGCTACCTCAAAACCTGGAATTTCACTTTTTTTTAGGGTTTGCATTAGTTCATGTAAAGAACATGCCTACAATTGTGAAAATTTGGTTTTCTTTTTATTGTGAAGCAAACAACAAATAGGGCAAAATAACTGAAAACTTCAGTATGCATAACAATTCACGCCCCTAAAGTCAGTACTTTGTATAATGTCCTTTTTCAACAATTATAGGTGCAAGTCACATTGGATAAGTCTCTATAAGCTTTCCATATTTAGCACTTAAATTTTTGCCCATCTCTCAAGGCAAATCCCTGTAATTCGCACGATCCATCTTCCTATTGACTAGGACTATTTCCTCTGTCCCTGCTGTCAAAAACCATCCTCACAGCATGATGCTGTCACCAACATGTTTTACTGTATGGATGGTGTTCTTGGGTTGATGAGCTGTGTTAGTTTGGTGCGATACATAGCATTGGTGGCCAAAAAGTTCAATTTTGGTGTCTTCTGACCATACCACCTTCCTCCATACATTTGGGGAGCCTCTCACATGTCATTTGAAAACTTATTTATTCCATGGAGCTTTACATGCAAAAAGAGGTATAAATAATAAAAATCAAGTACAGTGATGTTAAAGAATTCAAGTCACCAGTTGGTACAGGAGGAGAGAGGACCCTGCCCACAACTGCTCACAGTCTACAAGGGATGGGTGTTAGGGTTCGAGTTCTCAATTCTGCACAAGGGGAATCTCGAGCCATTCCCGCTGCGGTCCCCCATCCATCTCTGGCCGCAGTGGAACCTGCTCAGCAGAGACGTCGGACCCAGCGTCTTGCCCGGTTTAATACTGTGCAGAGACTTGCTGCTGCCTCTCCTGGATCTTCGGTTATAACCAGTGCTGGAGCAGGCAGATTTGTGACTAAGTCCTCTGTTTCTTCTTCTGAGCATGCCCAGGGCAAGATCTCCCATTGGAGATCAGGGGTCACATGCTTAGATACAGCTACGACTCCTATTGGTCCTTCAGGAAGGTCCTGTAGCTGTTTGTGATCTGAAGCAGCTTTCTATTGGTCCTTTCTGGAAGGTCTTCTACTCGTGACTGCTATAAAAGGTTGTCCTGACTGCACGGCAGTGCGCTAGTATCAAACCTTTATGTGCTTTTCGCCAGTATGGTCATGCGTGTGTGTGGTTAGGCGGCTGAAATATGCCATTACAATACTGACCTAATCGGTGAGGAGCTTGGCATGCTAGCTGGTCAGGGTCGGTGTCTTAGATGCCTTTAGAATACCGGCATAACCGGTGAGGAGTTTGGTTGCCGTATTCAGGGCCTGGCGTACAGACGCCATAGATAGCGCATGACCACTTCCTATGTTCGCTTAGCAGTCAACTGTGTACCTGACACAGTAGGGTTTCTCAGTGGCTCTGTGACGCAACAGGGTTTGCTTTAAAACGCTAGTCAGCGCCCTAGCGTTTTACTTTGCGGCTCACTGAAGCTAAGTGAGTTCGCACTTATCGCCATATAGCGCTGCGGAATTCCCGCTAGCGGCTCTGTGGATTAACAGAGTTCGCACTATCTGCCACAGCGTGCTACGGCGCTTATTTTAGCGACTCTGCGGGATAACAGAGTTCCCTACTTAAGCCATCTTACTAGCAGCAGGCTCTGCCTGCACGGTGGACCCCGGGCTGCGAACGCACCTTTCTACATTATTTATTAGGTGTGTTCCGCAGCCCCTAACAATGGGTGAGGATACAGTAGGTGAGGGGAGAGCTTGTCGTGCAGTAGTATAATGAAGCAATGGTTACTGCAGTTGGTGCACCTGTTGGAAGAGATGGATCTTCAGGCTCCTTTTGAAGGTTTCCACGGTAGGTGGACATTTTTATGTGTAAGTAAAGGCTTTTTCCTGCCCACTTGTCCATAAAGGCCAACTCTATGGAACGTACTGTGTATTGTGGTCATATTTACAGATACCCCAATTTCTGCTTGGGAACGCTTTAGCTCTTTCCGGGTTATCTTAGGTCTCTGTGCTGCCTCTCTGATTAATGCCCTCCTTGCCTGTGTTGAGAGATTTGGTGAATGGCCCTTTCTTGGCAGGTTTGTTGTTTTACCACATTTTTTCCTTTTGACAATAATGGATTTGATGCTGCTCCTGAGGATCATCAGAGAATTAGGATTGTTTTATAACCCAACCCTGACTTGTTCTTCTCAACAACTTTGTCCATGACTTGTATGGAGATCTCCTTGGTCTTCGTGGTGTTTGCTTAGTGATGCCTCTTGTTAATTGTGTGGCAGCCTCTGTGGCCTTTCAGAAAAGATAAAGCGTATATACTGTCAGACCATGTGACATATGAGGTTAGTTCCGGACTGGACCAAGGGAACACAGTGGAAGTGGTGTATATGGACTTTTCAAAAGCTTTTGATACAGAGCCACACAAAAGGTTGATACATAAAATGAGAACAATGGGAATAGGTAAAAATATGTGTAAGTGGGTTAAGAGCTGGCTCAGGGATAGGAAACAAAGGGTGGTTATTAATGGAGCACGCTTGAACTGGGTCACGGTTAGCAGTGGGGTGCCGCAGGGGTCGGTGTTAGGCCCGCTTCTTTTTAACATATTTATTAATGACCTTGTAGGGGGCATACAGAGTAGAATTTCAATATTTGCAGATGACACTAAACTCTGCAGGGTAATCAATACAGAGGAGAATAGTTAAATATTACAGGAAGATTTATGTAAACTAGAAGCTTGGGCTGATAAATGGCAAATGAGCTTTAATGGGGATAAATGTAAGGTCATGCACTTGGGCAGAAGAAATAAGATGTATAATTATGTGCTTAATTGTAAAACACTGTGCAAAACTGTCACTGAAAAAAACCTGGATGTATGGGTGTAAAAAAAACTCACATTTAGTGGCCAGTGTCAGGCAGCTGCTGCAAAGGCAAATAAAATAATGGGATGCTTTAAAAGAGGCATAGATGCTCATGAGGAGAACATAATTTTACCTCTATACAAGTCACTTGTGCAACCACACTTAGAATACTGTGTGCAGTTCTGGTCTCCGATGTGTAAGAAAGATATAGCAGAACTAGAGCTGGTGCAGAGAAGAGCGACCAAGGCTATTAGAGCAATTGGTGGTCTGCAATAGGAAGACAGGTTATTACACTTGGGGTTATTTAGTTAGGAAAAACGAAGGCTTAGGGGTGATCTTATTATAATGTATAAATAAATGCAGGGACAGTACAAAGACCTTTCTAATGATCTTTTTACTCTTAGACCTGTGACGGGGACAAGGGGGCATCCTCTACGTCTGGAAGAATGAAGGTTTATTCATAATCACAGATGCAGATTCTTTACTGTAAGAGCAGTGAGACTATGGAACTCTCTGCCGTATGATATTGTAATGAGTGATTCACTACTAAAATTCAAGAAGAGACTGGATGCCTTTCTTGAAAAGTATAATGTTTCAGGGTATACCATATTTTTCGGAGTATAAGACGCACTTTTTCCCAAATTTTTTTTGGGGAAAATGGGGGTGTGCCTTATTGTCGGAATATACTTACAAAATACTGTGGCGGCGGTCCCAGTCCAAAGCTGCAGGGCGACGCAGTCTCCCTTCCTATGCTTGTGCGGCGGTCATGCTCTGTGGTGCGGTGGTCGTGCTCTGTGATGTGGCGGTCGTGCTCTGTGACGCAGTGGGGCTCTGCCGGCATTTTCTGAAAGCCCAGAGGCCCCCACAGATCCATTGCTGCAATGCGGTGGCCTCCAGGAAAATGGCCGCCGGGGGCGGTGCATGCTCAGATTGAGATCTCGGCACTCAGATCTGAATCTGATCATGCTCCGCTCCCTGCGGCCATTATACGGGAGGCCTCAGGGTTTTCACAAAACGCTGGTGGAGCCCCGCCGCACCACAGAGCATCACCGCCGCACCTGTCGTAAAACTCCGGCGGAGCACTGCTGGACCACAGAGTACCACCACCGCACCAGTCGCAAAATGCCGGCGGAAGCACTGGGAACCCCAAAGCACCACCGCCGCACCAGCCTGGGATGGGATTTACCAGAGGCCACCGCACCAGCCTGGACCACCGAACTACCCCTGTGACCACTCCTCCACCTGTGCCGATTCCCCCCGGTAAGCTGAATTTAGACTGTAAGATGGACCCCCATTTGACACATTATTTTTTTCCTTATTTTCCTTCTGAAAATTTGGGGTGTGTCTTATTGTCCGGTGCATTTTAAAGTCTGAAAAATATGGTATATACTAGAATTCTTGATAGGGCATTGATCCAAGGAACTAGTATGATTGCCGCATGTGGAGCTTAGTGTTGCCGCATGGGGTTTTTTGCCTTCCCCTAGATCAACATGTTAGGCTATGGGTTGAAGTAGATGGATTTAAAGTCTCCCTTCAACCTTAAATACTATGTTACTATGTTACTTAGATTGACACAGTATAAGTAGCGGGAATGAGATATCCAACAATTGACAATAGAAAACTAGCGTATGGATATTCTAAAATGTAACCTTTAATGGGTTATTTAAAAGGACATATACATGTGAGAAATACATATAAGAAAAACCTGGGTGCAAGGGAACTCTAAACCAACATACAAAAGTGAGGGACAAATATATAAAAACAATGTACTCTCAGGTCATTAGACCTGCTATAATGAATCTACGGCCTCTTAAGGGATAGTACATAATTTAACACAAAGTGACTGGAAAATACGAAAGCGTAATGTCCTACACACTATAATATATTGTATTAATCTGCACCATTGCCTAATGCTAGTTCATTATTATCAGGTATATCTGAAATCATATGAAACAGATATAACGTCGCAGTATATTACAGCCAACAATAATCAGTTTTGTATAGTACAGGCCAACAAATAAATAAATTCCCATTAAATAGCAAGGAGTAACCTTACCCCTTAGACCCCAGTCCAGAGCTTCTCACCTAGCCAAATCAGTTCTCATACTTTTCACTGATGAGGGCCAATAGCCCGGAACACCGTGTCTGCAAATTGAGAATCTGATTTGGCTTTTATCCTAAGTCATATTACAAGACTCGTTAAAGGGTTGATTGTGACTTGTAGGATCGCTACTTCCAATAGGTGGCGCTATAGAGTTCAAGTCCTCTTTCTTTCTGAAGAGGCAATTTGCACATAAAACAGCAAAACATGTGGTGGTGAATGAGCTATAGTATTAAAAACACACTTTATGCACCACTCACTAATATCTATTAGAAGCCACCAGACACAAAACAATACATGATAACTTAATAGCAGCAATGAAAGAGGCACAGAGCTCATCATAAAACCCTATCAAGTGTACAATCAAAAAGATGGAATCATGCTACCCCATCCAACGATGAGCATTCCCTATTTAGATTGTCAATACCAAGCAGCTTTGATAATCATAGAGCATAAGCATTTGCAAATTCAACATATGCAGGTTGAATTGCCAGTTCAAACAGCATTGTTAGATCTCACCCATGTGAAGAGGAGTCTCATACATCAGTGCTACGCCACGTATGATTGAGGCCAAGGAGTGCCACCCGTGTTCTGGGGGCTCTCTGCCATATAGCGCTGACTCCTCTTCAGATGGGTGAGATCTAACAATGCTGTTTGAACTGGCAAATGTAGGTGAGTGTAGATTTATTTTTTATTTTACATGCGGCATTTTGGCATGCCTTGATTTAGTGGACAACCCATTTAAGGTGTATGGGAATTTAGAGTCTGCTAAGCAGACCAAGAAACATTGAGAACAGTGAATCACTGGAAATACAAATTATAATAAAATACTAACATAGCATGTTCAATGCGTTTTTCTGCATAGAAAATAAACATAGACATATGGGAAAAAAAGTAATTAGATGTGGTAGTGAGGTGACTGAGTGAAATGAAAAATACTATATAGTTTGTTTACCATTTTAATGGCGCTATTGTTTCAAACACTGAACGAATAATGGTTAGTATGGCAGGATCTGCTCACATTAGGATCGTGGCTTTCTTTTATGATGGTGTCATAATGTCTAGGCCTTATCTGTTTTTGAATGATTCACTATGAATAAAGGATGTCAATGATTTGCAAACAGGTCTGTCAGACTTATGGTATTCCTGAAATTGTAGATTATATGAATGAAGAAAGCAAAAGCAAAATGATGCAAAATGAGGATAACACAGTAGATTATTAAAAATAGGAAAGAAAAAGGAAGGCTCTTATTTTGAATATTGAAAACATGAGATCGACTTTTATAAAATACAGCATAGTGTATACATGCCGTATTATTACTACGGAAGATACGTTTGATACTCATGAATGTATGTTTAATACAATACAAATCTATGTCTGCATGAAAGAAAGGTGGGAGTGAATAACTCAAAATAGATAAATATGTCGTAACAATATATAGTTTTATTGAAACATCAAAAGCAATAAAAATAAGTACTGTACATTATAAGTGTAGGGGCCCAACACTAAGAAAGTATAAGAAAAATGTATCAAACAGAAGGTACTCATAATAAATAGTGTTGTAGCATTGCATTCTCAAAGTAATGGTCTTTATAGGAAAGCAAGGCAAGACATATGTGGTTTAAAATATATATATATATAGAAATTATTCAGACCCCTTTAAATTTTTCACTCTTTGTTTCATTGCAGCCATTTGGTAAATTCAAAAAGTTCATTGTTTTTTCTCATTAATGTACACTCTGCACCCCATCTTGACTGAAAACAAAAGAAATGTACAAATTTTTGCACATTTATTAAAAAAGAAAAACTGAAATATCACATGGTCATAAGTATTCAGCCCCTTTGCTCAGTATTGAGTAGAAGCCCCTTTTTGAGCTAGTACATCCATGAGTCTTCTTGGGAATGATGCAACAAGTTTTTCACACCTGGATTTCGGGATCCTCTGGTCACAGAGTTGTTCTGAAGCCACTCCTTTGTTATTTTACTGTGTGCTTAGGGTCACTGTTTTGTTGGAAAGTGAAGCTTCGGACAAGTCTCAGGTCCAGAGCACTCTGGTAGAGGGTTTCATCCAGGATATCTCTGTACTTGGCCGCATTCATGTTTCCTTTAATGGCAACCAGTTGTCCTGCCCCTGCAGCTGAAAAACACCCCCATAGCATGATGCTGCCACCACCATGTTTCACTGTTGGGATTATATTGGGCAGGTGATGAGCAGTGCCTGGTTTTCTCCACATTGAGGCTGTGTGCACACGTTGAGGATTTTTTGCGTTTTTTTAGCGTTTTTGTGGTGGTTTTCCACTGCAAAAATGCTGAAAAAACACATGCATTAAGCATCCTATTAGTAGAATGCATTCCGCAATTTTTGTGCACATGCTGCATTTTTTTCCACGAAATAAACGCATCGTGGAAAAAAACGCAACATGTTCATTTTTTTCCCGGAATCGTGGCGATTCTGCCGCCATTGGAATGCATTGAAAAGCTTACTTTCCGCATGTGGCTATGCTCACCATGCACAAAGTGAGCGGTTCATGTGCGTATGGTACCCAGGGCCTGGAGGAGAGTCTCCTCTCCTCCAGGTCCTGGGTACCATATCCTTGGTAAAACAATAATTAAAATAAAAAATAGTTATATTCTCACCTTCTGGCGGCCTCTGCAGCTTTCCCGCTCAGCGACGCTCCCGGCAGCTCCCGTTCCCAGGGATGCCTTGCGACAATGACCCCAGATGATGTAGCAGTCTCGCGTGATGCTACGTCATCTGGGGTCATTGTCGCCAGGCATCACTGAGAATGGAATTTGCCGGGAGCATCGCGAGGACCAGGAAGGCTGCGAGGGCCTCCGGAAGGTGAGAATATCACAATTTTTTATTTTTTTTATTATTTTTAACATTAGATTTTTTTACTATTGATGCGGCATAGGTGGCATCTATAGTAAAAAGTTGCTCACACTTGTTAAACACGTTGTTTGACAAGTGTGACCAATCTGTCAATCAGTTCTCCAAGCATTGCTACAGATCGCTTGGAAAACGCTAGCATTCTGAAAGCTAAATACGCTTGCAAAACACTAGTTTTTAGCGGGAATATGCATACCTATAAAATGCATATTTCCCATGGCAGGGATGTGCGGGATTGCCGCGGAAATTTCCACGGCAATTCCCGAACATGTGCACATAGCCATACTGTCACACTTGTGCCTTGGCAGCTTGTCGCGAGCGTGTGGGTTATGGACCCACTGTGCCGCAAACCAGACTACCCTGGAAGGGACACGGGCAGGACCGAGTGGTTTAGGAATTAGGTAGAGGCCTGTTCACACTGGAGGTGCAGTTACGCGGATACTGACAGGAAGGAGTGGAGTATGAAGGAACAGGCTTGGACATGTTCACACATGAGGTGCAGGTACGGGTACTGACAGGAAGGAGTGGAGTATGAAGGAACAGGTTTGGACCTGTTCACACAGGAGGAGAACTGCAAGGCTGTGGAGAGGAGTTGCAGATAGCAGCAAGAGGTTCTGCAGAAGCAGAACAAAGCAGAACTGCAAGGGTACGGAGCACAGGCAGAGCCGCAAGAGTGCGGAGCACAGGCAGAACCGCAGGAGTGCATAGAAAAGCAGAACCGCAGGAGTGCGGAGCACGGGCAGAACCACAAGAGTGTGGAGCAAAGGCTGAACCGCAGGAGTGCGGAGCACGGGCAAAACCACAGGAGTGCGGAGCATGGGCAGAACCGCAGAAGTGCGGGGCACAGTCAGAACCGCAGGTGTGCGGAGCACAGACAGAACCGCAGGAGTGCGGAGCACAGGCGGATGTAGAGGACACAAGGAAAGACACAGCAGGGAAAGGAGCCACAGACAAGAAGACAGACAGAGGTAGGACTGAGTTCAGACAAGGTAACGGTACAAAACAAGGTACAGGACCTAAGACACAGGTACCAGGATATACTGCCTCCTGGAAGGCGGAAAGACAGGTACATGGCAAAGCTAGGAATCAAACCTCCAGAGAAGGCGAAAAACAGAACAGGACCTGGCAACTCAGCAGCAAGACACTAACTGAGTTAAGACATTGCACAGGCAGCTTCCACCGGAACTGTAATATAGCGGGCTTTCGATAGTATGAGCCCTTGGTCCATGCAGTCTTGCTAAAGGCAAACGGGCCAGCAGATGAGAGCACCCACTGACCCCATTTCTCCACAGTCACTTTTGCATTTTGTCATTGCTCTCACCCCTTGAGATACAGTAGCATGAGGCAGTTTCTACAGTACAACCCACAGACGTTGCTCAGATATTGCAGGTCATCCAGGATGGCACGTTGATGCAAGCTGGGGCAAGAAGGGTAGCTGTGTCTGTCAGCACAGTGTCCAGAGCATGGAGCAGAAACAAGAAGACAGGCCAGTACACTATTAGACGTGGTGGGGGCCATAGGAGGGCAACAACCCAGCATCAAGACCATTACTTCATCCTTTGTGCAAAGAGGAACAGAAGTAGCAGTGCCAGGACCCTGCAAAATGACCACCAGCAGGTCACTAATATCCATGTGATCTGCTCAAACTGTCATAAACAGACTCCATGAGGGTGGTATGAGGGTCCTATATCTACAAGTGTATTACAGCCCAACTCCATGCAAGCAATTGCCATTTGCCAGAGAACATCAAGATTGGCTGATTCGACATTGACGCCCTTTGCTCTTCATGGATGAGAGCAGGTTCACACTGAGCACATGTGACAGATGTGACAGAGTCTGGAGATGCCATGGAGAATGCTCTGCTACTTACAATGTTCTCCAACATGACTGGTTTGGCAGTGAGTCACTAATGGTGTGGGGAGACATTTCTTTGGAGGGGCAGCAAAACCCTAATCAAAGGTACCCTTACTGACCAGTACCAGGATGAGATCTTCAGACCAATTGTGAGACCTGTAAGGTTCTTTGTCTCTGTTGACATGTTCCTTGAAACTCAGTTTTCCGTCGGCCATTTTGCTTTCTGTCTTTCTGCAGCTCTTTCCCTCAGTTAATATGGAGTTTCCAGTTTTCATGTTCCCGCCCTGATTCTTCCCTCTTGCTTCTTAAGCAGCCTCAGCTGAACAATCAGTGCTCCTGAATCAAGCCTCAGTCAGTCTGTGACCTGACTCCTGAAACCTTGGACTTGTACTCCAGCTATTCCCTACTGAGGAACCTTGGAACACTTTTGGACTCTGGAAACCTGCTGTTTGGTGAATCCATGTTTGCAGAGGAATTACGGTACAGAGAAGAGATCCTGAACCTGCTTTGGAGATTTATTGTAGTGCTTGAAGTTACTCTGGCCTGCTGTGTCTCCTGTCGCTGTTCCTGCAAACTGTGTGAACTTTTCAGCATGCTTGTATGAAGTAATACAAGTCATTTCATTTCAACCTATGTCTCCTGTGTTTTCCTCGCACCCAAGCACAAGACGTTATAGGAACTGTACACTATACATGACAAGATTCAGGAGCCAATGTTTAGTGTCTGCTGGGTCTGGGAAAGCCGTGTCTGCTGTGACTGTGGATATCAGATGTCCGTTTAATACCTTATGTGATGACAGTGGTTGTGACTTCTCACAACCATTCCAGGTGAGCGCATTCCCTTAAAATTTTACTCTGGAGTGTTACCACAGGTAAACACTATTGTTTTTTTTGTTTGTTTTTTTTTCCTTTCCTCTTCCAGCACTTCTGCCTTAAAAGATCTGGAAGATGGAGGCCCGCATAAAGGAACTTTGCGGAGTGACTGATACAATCCTTTCAGATGTACAGACTTTAAAAACCCGTTTTGCAAGCCTACAGGACCTCACTAATCATAATTTGCAAGTATTTGGACAGATTACCCAGGAATTGCGAGCCAGGATTGAGGCTCTAGAGGAACGAGCCCAGGCTCCTGCCATAACCCCGAGTTCTGGGATCCCCAAATTACCTCCTTTTCGTTTTGGCGGTGAACGTGAGAAATTCAGGGGATTTATTAATCAATGCAATTTATTTTTCTCTGCACATGCTTCACAATTTCCCACTGAACGATCCAAAGTGCTTACTATAATCATGTTGCTTACCAATAAGGCTTTGATGTGGGCAAACCCTCTGATTGAGACTGAGGATGATTGTTTGAATCACCTTGATGCTTTTATTTCAGCCATGGGGCAGGTGTTTGATGACCCCAATCGAGGTGCAACAGCTGAAGCAGCCATGTTAACTTTGCGCCAAGGTAAGCGTTCAGTAGCCGAATATGCCCTGGATTTCAGGAGATGGGCTCTTGATACCACTTGGAACACTTCCGCTAAAAAATCTATTTTTCGGAAAGGGTTGTCTCCACTGATTAAGGATGAACTTGCTCGTGCCGACCCTCCCACTGCGTTAGGTGACTTTATTAACTATTGTATCCGTATTGATGCTCGTCTGACTGAACGCAGACAAGAGAGATGGTTCGAAAATAATCGCACTAACCTTTTACTACCTCCCTCCTCAGCTAAGGAACCTTTGAGTAGGATCACAAGGGAACCAGAACCTGAACCCATGCAGGTGGACTCTTTACAAAGACGGGTTAGTGATGCACGCAAAGAACATCGTATAAAGGAAAATCTATGTTTCTACTGTGGTAAGTCAGGGCACTTCATTATAAACTGCCCCAGCCGTTCTCGTAAGACTACTGCAGCAGTCATTCACTGTGAGTGTTGCGAGAGGAGCTCTGTCATGTCCGAGCCTCAGGCTCCAGAGAGATCTGCTGCAAGAGATCTTGATTTCTCGGACTTAAACTCTGTTAGTTCTGGGGACGATGACGGTATAAACGCTGCAATTTTTCAAGTTTCCTCAGCGGAGTCCCAGCTGAGTTGTAAAAGAAACAATTCTCATTGCTTCCTTTCCATCAAACTCTGGGTTGACTCAGTCTGGGTGTCTAGCTCTGCTATGATCGACTCAGGAGCAAGTGGAAATTTTATGGATATCTCCTTTGCTCTGAAACAGGGGATACGTTCAGTGAAGAAGGCTACTCCAGTACAGATAAAGACTGTGGATGGCTCTCTACTGACTTCTGGACCAGTGGATCAAGAAACAGAGCCTTTGAGGGTCCTTATGGGTAAAGATCATCAGGAGACAATGTCTTTTTTGCTTATCTCTTCTCCCCACTTTCCCATTATTCTAGGGCTACCATGGCTGCAGGCGCAGAATCCTACGATTAACTGGGAGACCAAGGAATTACACTTTCTGGAGAAACAGATGAGTCAAGGAGTTTCAGCTTGCTCTGTTCCTAAAGGAACCATGTCAGTCCCTGAACTACCAGCTGTATACCAGGACTATGTGGATTTATGTGACAAGAAGAACGCTGATCAGCTTCCTCCTCACCGTCCATATGATTGTCCAATTGAATTATTGCCTGGAGCCGAGATACCTTTTGGTAAGATCTACCCCCTAGCGGGGCCCGAGCTAAAAGCTTTGAAGGATTATATAGACGAAAATTTAGCCAAGGGCTTCATACGCCCCTCTTCATCTCCCGCAGGTGCACCCATCTTCTTTGTGAAGAAGAAAGATGGATCTCTGAGACCCTGCATAGACTATAGGGAACTCAATAAGGTTACTATTAGAAACCGTTATCCATTGCCTTTAATCCCTGAGTTGTTGGAGAGAGTGCGGCATGCCAAAATTTTCTCTAAACTGGATCTCCGTGGGGCCTATAACTTGGTCCGTATTAGACCTGGGGATGAATGGAAGACTGCTTTCAGGTCACGCTATGGACACTTTGAATATCTAGTTATGCCTTTTGGTCTGAGTACCGCCCCAGCCACTTTCCAACACTTCGTGAATGATATCTTCAGGGATCTCCTAGATACATTTGTGGTGATTTATCTGGATGATATTCTAATTTTTTCTAACTCCACAGAGGAACATCATGGACATGTGAGAATGGTCTTAGAACGCCTAAGACAAAACCATCTCTACATCAAACTTGAAAAATGTGAATTCCATAGGACCGAAATTCAATTTCTGGGGTATGTACTATCTACGCAAGGGATTAGTATGGATGGAAGCAAGACCCAAGCCATCAAGAATTGGCCAATTCCTAGAAATGTGAAGGAGGTGCAGCGTTTCATCGGGTTTGCCAACTTCTATAGACGTTTCATTAAGAATTTTTCTGAGGTAGTGTCACCTATCACCCAACTTACCCGGAAACAGTCTAGGTTCTCCTGGACCCCGCAAGCTCAGGAAGCATTTTCCTGTTTAAAGGATAAATTTACCACCGCACCTATCTTAGTACATCCCAACCCCGAGCTTGCCTTCATAATAGAGGTGGATGCTTCAGACTGTGCCGTTGGAGCTATACTCTCTCAGAGAACAGGTGAGAAGAATGTCTTGCATCCCTGTGCCTTCTTTTCCCAGCAGTTGTCTTCGGCTGAGAGGAACTACGATGTGGGCAATAGAGAATTGTTGGCCATTATTGCCGCCTTCAAGAAATGGAGACACCTTCTTCAGGGTGCTGCACAGCAAATAGTCGTCCTGACAGACCATCGTAACCTTGAATTTATCAGGTCGGCTAAGTGCCTGACTCCTCGCCAGGCTCGCTGGAATCTTTTCCTAAACCAATTTAATTTTGTCATTTCTTATAGACCAGGATCGCGCAATGGAAAGGCTGATGCACTCTCTAGGATTCATTCAGCAGAGACACGTCCACTTACTCCTCCTAAGACTATTCTTCCTGACTCTAGATTCCTGGGAGTGATTCATAATCAAGACCTACTTAAGGACATCAAGGAAGCATACCATGCGGATTCTTTGTTGGCTCAACCCCCAAGGGACGTAAGTCTTGTCTTTAAGAATGGTGTGTGGATTCAGGGACAACGTCTGTATATACCTGAAACAGTCAGATTGAGAGTATTGCAACTCATCCACGATTCCAAGATAGCCGGGCATAGGGGAATTCTAAAGACACAAGAATTTCTTTCTCGTTTCCTTTGGTGGCCCACTTACAGGAAAGATGTCTTAAACTATGTCACTTCATGTGAAGTCTGTGCAAGATGCAAAACACCTCGCTCCTCACCAACTGGTCTGTTGCAACCTCTTCCCACCCCGTCCCGCCCATGGGGATCCATTTCTATGGACTTCATTGTGGAGTTACCAACCTCTCAAGGGAAGAACACCATTCTAGTGGTGGTTGACCGTCTAACA
Source organism: Oophaga sylvatica (assembly GCA_033576555.1). Taxonomy (NCBI): domain Eukaryota; kingdom Metazoa; phylum Chordata; class Amphibia; order Anura; family Dendrobatidae; genus Oophaga; species Oophaga sylvatica. The sequence continues at coordinate 560,933,998 of JARQOD010000003.1, forward strand.
AAGGCAGCTCATTTTATCCCTTGTGTCGGCTTACCCACTGCAAAACAGACATCAGACTTGATGATTAAGAATGTGTTTCGCTTACATGGAGTACCGGATGAGGTCATTTCGGATCGAGGGGTGCAATTCACTTCAAGGTTTTGGCAAAATTTCTGTGCAGCATTGGACATTAAAGTAAACCTTTCTTCTGCTTTTCATCCCCAGACTAATGGACAGACAGAACGAACCAATCAGACCCTGGAGCAGTATCTCCGCTGTTTTATCTGCCACCTACAGGATGATTGGGTGGATCTACTTCCACTGGCTGAGTTCTCTTATAACAACTCTCAGAGCGCCTCCACTAAGCAGTCTCCTTTTTACTCCAATCTAGGTTATCATCCTAACATTCTTCCTCGATTTCCCATAGATACGCCCTTGCCGGCAGTGGCTGAAAGAATCACTTCTTTACAAAAGAATATGGATCTTCTAAAGGAAAATCTAGAATTGGCTCAGGAAAGGTACAAGAAAGCAGCAGATAAATTTCGTAAACCTGCACCAGCTTTCAAGGTAGGAGATTTGGTCTGGCTGTCAACCAGAAATCTTAAATTAAAGATTCCATCGTCTAAATTGGGACATAAGTACATTGGACCTTATAAGATCAAAAAGATTATAAGTGCTGTTGCTTGACGTCTTCAACTGCCCAGAACTATGAGAATCCACCCTGTCTTTCATGTATCCCTACTAAAGGCTGCAACACCCAATACGTTTCCTGGACGTTCTTCTCCTTGCCCTGACCCAGTGCTGGTCGATGGTCAGGAAGAATTTATGGTGGAAAGGATTCTAGATTCCAGGTTGTACAGAAATCAGTTGCAATATTTGATTAAATGGCAGGGCTACCCAGTGGAGGACAACTCATGGGAACCAGTCAATAATGTAAATGCTCCTCGCCTGCTCCGCCAGTTTCATCAGAGGTACCCTGACAAGCCTGGTCTGAGGTCATCCGGAGGTTGTCCCTAAGGGGGGAGTAATGTAAGGTTCTTTGTCTCTGTTGACATGTTCCTTGAAACTCAGTTTTCCGTCGGCCATTTTGCTTTCTGTCTTTCTGCAGCTCTTGCCCTCAGTTAATATGGAGTTTCCCGTTTTCATGTTCCCGCCCTGATTCTTCCCTCTTGCTTCTTAAGCAGCCTCAGCTGAACAATCAGTGCTCCTGAATCAAGCCTCAGTCAGTCTGTGACCTGACTCCTGAAACCTTGGACTTGTACTCCAGCTATTCCCTACTGAGGAACCTTGGAACACTTTTGGACTCTGGAAACCTGCTGTTTGGTGAATCCATGTTTGCAGAGGAATTATGGTACAGAGAAGAGATCCTGAACCTGCTTTGGAGATTTATTGTAGTGCTTGAAGTTACTCTGGCCTGCTGTGTCTCCTGTCGCTGTTCCTGCAAACTGTGTGAACTTTTCAGCATGCTTGTATGAAGTAATACAAGTCATTTCATTTCAACCTATGTCTCCTGTGTTTTCCTCGCACCCAAGCACAAGACGCTATAGGAACTGTACACTATACATGACAAGACCATATGCAAGTGCAGTGGACCCTGGGTTCCTTCTGATGCATGACAATGCTTGGCTGCATGTGGCTGAAGTGTGTCAGCAGATCCAACATGATGAAGTCATTGAGCACATTTGGGACATCTTGTCTTGTTCTATCCACCAATGCCATGTTGCACCACACACTGTCCAGGAGTTGACTGATGATTTGTTCCAGGAAAGGGAGATCCCTCAGGAGCATGCCCAGGCATTGTAGGGAGGTCATACAGGCACGTGGAGGCCACACACAGTACTGAGCATGATTTCCTTGTCCTGAGGCATTTCCACTGAAGTTGAATCAGCCTGTAATTTCATTTTCCACTTTTATTTTGAGTATCATTCCAAATCCAGACCTGCATGGGATATTCATTTTGATTTACATTGATCAGTTTTATAGAATCATAGAATCATAGAATGGTAAAGTTTGAAGGAACCTCCTGGGTCATCTGGTCCAACCCCCTGCTCAAAGTAGGATTCACTAAATCATCCCAGACAGATGTCTGTCCAGCCTCTGTTTGAAGACTTCCATTGAAGGAGAACTCGTCACCACCTCTCGGGGCAGCCTGTTCCACTCATTGATCACTCTGTCAAAAAGTTTTTTCTAATATCTAATCTGTGTCTCCTCCCATTCAATTTCATCCCATTGCTTCTAGTCTTTCCTTGTGCAAATGAGAAAAAAGATAATCCTAAAATGTGACAGCCCTTGAGATGTTTGTAGACAGCTATTAAGTCTCCTCTCAGTCTTCTTTTTTGCAAGCTAAACATTCCCAAATCCTGTAACCGTTCCTCATAGGACATGGTTTGCAGACCAGACACCATTCTGGTCACTCTTCTCTGAACTTGCTCCAGTTTGTTGATGTCTTTTTTAAAATGTGGTGCCCAAAACTGGACACAGTATTCCAGATGAGATCTGACCAAAGAGGAGTAGTGGGCAATAATGACTTCACGTGATCTAGACTGTATGCTTCTGTTAATACATCCCAGAATTGTACTTGCCTTTTTTGCTGCTTCATCACACTGTTGACTCATGTTCAGTCAGTGATCTATTAGTATACCCAAGTCTTTTACACATGTGCTGTTGCTTAGCCCTATTCCTCCCATTCTGTATACGCTTTTTTCATTTTTATTTCCCAGATGTAGTACTTTACATTTTTCCCTGTTAAAAACCTTTCTGTTAGTTGCTGCCAACTGCGCCAGTTTATTTATATCTTTTTTGAATCCTCTCTCTCTCTTCTCTAGTATTAGCTATCCCTCCTAGCTTTGTGTCTTCAGCAAATTTAATCAGTTTACCCTCAATTCCTTCATCTAAATCCTTGATAAAGATGTTAAACAATACAGGGCCCAAGACAGAGCCCTGTGGTACCCCACTTGATACATTCTTCCAACTGGATGTGCAGCCATTTACTACCACTCTTTCGGTCCTATTACTAAGCCAGTTATGAATCCACCTAACAGTTGCCTTTGTCCATTCCATACTTAGTCATTTTTTCAATAAGGATTGTGTGAGATACTTTGTCAAATGCTTTGCTGAAGTCAAGATATAATATATCTACAGCATTTTCCTGATCCACCCACTCAGTGATTCTGTCATAGAAGGAAATTAAATTAGTCTGACATGACTTATTAGTTACAAACCCATGCTGACTCTGGTTAAGCACTTCATTCTTGTCCAGGTACTTACATACATGTTGTTTAATAATTTGTTCAAAGATCTTTCCTGGTATAGATGTCAGACTCACCGGCCTATAAGTTCCCTGGGTCCACCTTCTTCCCCTTTTTGAAGATAGGAACAACATTTGCTCTTCTCCAGTCTTCTGGGACTTCTCCTGTTCTCCAAGAATTTTCAAAGAGTATGGAGAGTGGTTCAAAAATTTCTTCTGCTATCTCCTTCAGTACTCTGGGGTGTAATTCATCTGGACCTGGAGACTTGAATTCATTTATGTTAGCTAAGTGTTTCCTCACTATTTTTCTGTTTATAGATATCCTGGATTCTTCTATTCCCTTAATAGGACAGTGAAGATCAGTTGATGTTACATTTCCTTTCTGAGAGAAAACAGATGCAAAATAGGAATTTAACAGTTCAGCCTTCTCAACATCCTTTCTTATCATTTCATAATTTTCATCCTGTAAAAATCCTATAGCATCTTTGACTTTTCTTTTACTTTTGACATATCCCCAAAATCCTTTTTTATTGGTTTTGACTAGTGTTGAGCGATACGATACCGCAAGTATCGGGTATCGGCCGATATTATCTCTATCGGCCTTTCGATACTTAGTTTCGATATTTTCCATATATCGTATACCGGAATCGGAAGTTCCCATAATTCTTTGAGAGGCAATGTGATTTTAGTCAGCCAATGAGGAATCCTAAGAAGTGTGGGCACATCCTGTACTGCTGCGGTCATGTTAACTAATGGCATGGCTGTGATTGGATGCTGAAATGATGTCAGAATGCACTATAAAAGGCGCCGCCGCCATTTTAGCGTCACTGTGCTGTGAATTCAGTAAGGGACAGAACGCTGCTGTGCTGACTTTGAGGGACAGTTAGAGATTGCGATTTAGTGTACTGTGCTGTAGGCAGGCTAGCACCAACCGCTGTGTAAAGCTTCCTTTTGCCTGCAGTGTTGTTTTAACAGCTCTGCAAGGTGTGTGTGAGTGCAGGTGACGCTGCAGTTTGCTCTGCATGCAACGCTGTCTGTAGGCATCTGCACGTGTCACTCACAGACTCTTTTTTTTTTCTTCAGTGTAATTCTTGCAGCTCCATGCAATTTAACTATTAGTGTGACGCGCTTCCATCCGTATCCAATACATTGGTTGCAAACACTATAGAAGTAGACAAAGGAGTAGCCTTTCACAGATTGTGAACAGTTGTGTTTCAGTGTTCACTTCAGTCTGTTTTTTTATTTTTTGAGTGCACATCACGCTCCAGTTACTTGTTCAAGCACTGCTGCTTGTACTCTGCTGAGCGTGTCTCAGTGCCTCATCCTTTTCATTTATCTCCAATTGGTTCTGCTCCATTCCATTTAAAATATAATCTATTAGTGTGACGCGCTTCCATCCGTATCCAATACATTGGTTGCAAACACTATAGAAGTAGACAAAGGAGTAGCCTTTCACAGATTGTGAACAGTTGTGTTTCAGTGTTCACTTCAGTCTGTGTTTTTTATTTTTTGAGTGCACATCACGCTCCAGTTACTTGTTCAAGCACTGCTGCTTGTACTCTGCTGAGCGTGTCTCAGTGCCTCATCCTTTTCATTTATCTCCAATCGGTTCTGCTCCATTCCATTTAAAATATAATCTATTAGTGTGACGCGCTTCCATCCGTATCCAATACATTGGTTGCAAACACTATAGAAGTAGACAAAGGAGTAGCCTTTCACAGATTGTGAACAGTTGTGTTTCAGTGTTCACTTCAGTCTGTGTTTTTTATTTTTTGAGTGCACATCACGCTCCAGTTACTTGTTCAAGCACTGCTGCTTGTACTCTGCTGAGCGTGTCTCAGTGCCTCATCCTTTTCATTTATCTCCAATTGTTCTGCTCCATTCCATTTAAAATATAATCTATTAGTGTGACGCGCTTCCATCCGTTTCCAATACATTGGTTGCAAACACTATAGAAGTAGACAAAGGAGTAGCCTTTCACAGATTGTGAACAGTTGTGTTTCAGTGTTCACTTCAGTCTCTGCGTAATAACCACACTTAGGCCTTATAACTTTTCTGACTTTCTTTATCAATCTACCAAGATGAAGAAGGCAGTGAGTAAGGCACGTGGTCGTGGCCGTGGAGTTTCAGCAGGGAGAGGACGTGGTGATTCTGTGGCTGCTGCCGCCCTCAGTGACACAGCATCCACCATTTATCCCCGTGAGCGTTCCTTTATGCGCACTTTGGTAGGAGCTCGGCGTGCCCCCCTGCTGCGGGAAGAACAAATTGAAGCCGTTGTTGGTTGGATGGCAGCCAATGCATCGACTTCAATTCCTTCCACCTCCTCTCAGGAACACAACACTGTTGAGCAACCATCTGTCTGTTCACCGCCTGTCAAATTGCCCAGGCAGTCAGAGAGTTCTGTACAGGAGCCAGCTGAGTCTCTGCTTCTGTTCTCAGAATCTGTTGGCTCGCAAACACGGGCACAAGCAAGCAGCATTCTGCAATTTGAAGAAGAGGGAGTATGCAGTGATGCGCAACAGCTGTGTCTCTCTCAATCTGAAGAGGCGGGTGAGCCAGTGCCGATGGACAGCACACCGCAGAACGCATCTTATGATGATGATGAGACTCAGGTGCCAGGTTTTGTGGAGCATGGTGCTGCCCAGACTATCCAACAGCAGCAGGTGTTGGAAGAGGGTAGTGGAGATGATGAAGTCCGAGAACCAACATGGCGTGAGCAACAGGAAGGTGGTGTCACGCGGTCTTATGATATGTGTACGATGTCAGTAAACTATTCTTAAAAGAACCACACTCTATACAACATATAGATTAGCAACATCAGCATGTAAATATAGAATAGATTTACCTGACACGATATCCGTTGAACTCAGGGTTAATCTTGAGGACTTGATACACTGTCACAGGAAAGAGGAGGACCAGGGGTCTAACCTGACCCTAAACTGGGGTCCTAACTAATCCCTCACCTTGGAGGTACTGATAATGGTTCAGAGGTCCAAGTCTCCAGCCTAACCCTGTCTCCTATCAGTCCCTGAACCCTGTAATCAGTCCTAAGAAGGATTCTGATTAACACCAGAGGGATCTGGCCTGATCTCTGCTAAATACACAGATTAGACATATAAAACAGACTGGAGAAAACACAGACTTGCATACACACTCAAACACAGAAGGAACATAAATGATCTGGGATATTAAACTCTAAGCAAGGTGAGCCTAAAACAACTAAGGAGCTCTTTAACTTAAGTCTATACAGATACAATCCTATCTGTGGTCTGCATGAAGAATTTCACTGGCAACTCCCAACACAGACAACCAGAGATTTAAAGGAAACCAATCAACAAATAATTAATTGCAGCCGGGAGAAAACTGCACCCAGTCCCAGAACTGAGCACAGACAGAATTAACTCCCTAACTGCCAAACACAAAAGAAACAGCAACTCAGCTGTGAGAAGTCAGACTGTGCAACCGCGACGATCTTCGTGGCGATGCACACATGACAGTACCCCCCCTTCTACGAGGGGCCTCCGGACCCTCAGGGCCAGGTTTGCCCGGGTGAGTTCTGTGGAAGGTCCGCACCAAACGATCTGCGTTAATGTCAGACGCAGGAACCCACGTCCTCTCCTCTGGACCATACCCCTTCCAATGCACCAAGTACTGAAGGGACCGGCGATTCAGACGTGAGTCAATGATCTTTGACACTTGAAACTCCAAGTTACCATTGACCACCACTGGAGGAGGAGGTAGAGGTGATGGTATGACTGGTGCCACGTACCTCTTAAGTAATGACTTGTGGAACACATTGTGTATTTTAAACGTAGGAGGGAGGTCCAGACGAAATGCCACAGGATTAATTATGGAACTGATCCTGTACGGCCCGATGAATCTGGGGCCCAGCTTCCAGGAGGGAACTTTAAGTTTTATATTCCTGGTAGACAACCATCCCAGATCGTTCACATTAAGATCTGGACCAGAAACTCTCCTCCTATCAGCCATACGTTTATAACGGTTCCCCATAGCACTCAGATTATTCAATACACCTCTCCACACTGAAGCAAGTGACGACGAGAAACGCTCCTCCTCAGGAACCCCAGAAGGGCCCCCCCATTGAATGTACAAAACTGGGGATGAAAACCATATGCCCCAAAAAACGGGGACTTACCAGTGGACTCGCTCCGCCTGTTGTTAAGAGCGAACTCTGCCAGAGGCAAGAAAGAAGACCAGTCCTCCTGGTTCTCTGAGACAAAACACCGAAGATAAGTCTCTAGGCTTTGATTCAGACGCTCTGTCTGACCATTGGTCTGCGGATGAAAAGCCGAGGAAAATGACAATTGCATCCCCCGACGTAAACAAAATGCCCTCAAAACTTGGACACAAACTGAGACCCCCTATCTGACACCACATCAGAAGGCAACCCATGAAGTCTCACAATCTCCCCAATGAACACCTGCGCCAGAGTTTTAGCATTAGGGAGGGCAGGAAGAGCAATGAAATGTGCCATCTTACTGAACCTGTCAACAACCACCAGTATGACAGTCTTCCCTGACGACTGAGGAAGGTCCGTGATGAAGTCCATAGACAAATGAGTCCATGGACGCTCCGGAAGTTTCAAGGGTAAGAGGGTCCCAGACGGACGGGTATGAGGGGTCTTAGAGCGAGCACAAACCCCACAGGACGCGACAAAAGTTAAAACATCTTTATTAACGTTAGGCCACCAAAACCGGCGAGAAAGGAGATCTAAAGTAGCCTTACTCCCTGGATGTCCTGCTAAAGCAGAATTATGATGTGCCTCAATAACCTTTTGTCTCAACTGATTTGGGACAAACAGTCTCCCTGGAGGTCCTGCAGGGGCGTCCCCCTGAGCCTCTAACACCTCCTCCTCAAGCTCAGAACATACAGCCGACACTACCACCCCCTCCTGAAGGATAGGAATCGGGTCATCCATTTTCCCGGCCCTGGGAAACTGCGAGACAAGGCATCCGCCTTAACATTCTTAGATCCAGGGCGATAAGTGACAACAAAATTAAACCTGGTAAAAAAACAACGACCATCGAGCTTGTCTGGAATTCAGACGCTTAGCAGATTCCAAATACAGCAGGTTCTTGTGATCAGTAATGACGGTGACCGGGTGGACTGCCCCTCCAAAAAGTGACGCCATTCTTCAAAAGCCAACTTAATGGCCAAAAGTTCCCTATTGCCGATATCATAATTCCTTTCGGCGGACGACAATTTTTTTGAAAAGAAAGCGCACGGATGCCATTTACCAGGGGACGGACCCTGGGACAATATTGCACCCACCCCTACGTCAGACGCGTCCACCTCCACAACGAACGGCTGTGATGCATCTGGTTGGATGAGAACGGGTGCCGAAGCAAACATTTTTTCAAAGAGGAAAAGCTTGGCAAGCTTTGTCCGACCATTTAGAAAATCCGTCCCTTTTCTTGTCATGTCAGTGAGAGGTTTGACAACAGATGAGAAATTACAAATAAATTTCCGGTAGTAGTTAGCAAACCCCAGAAAACGCTGCAGAGCCTTAAGATCCTCTGGCTGATCCCATTCAAGCACTGTACGGCGAATACACACTTTTCAGTTTGGCGTATTAGTTTATTGTCTCGCAGATCTGCAACACCTGTCTCACATGCTCCTGGTGAGACACAAGATCTGGTGAGTAAATTAAAATGTCATCCAAATATACGACCACAAACAGCCCCACCAGATGACGAAAAATGTCATTAACAAAATGTTGGAATACTGCTGGTGCAGTAGTCAGACAAAAGGCATGACAAGGTTCTCATAATGTCCCTCCGTGTGTTAAACGCCGTTTTCCACTATCCCCTCTTTTATCCTAATCAGATTATACGCCCCCTGAGATCCAATTTAGAGAACCATTTTGGCGCCAACAATTTGATTGAAGAGGATCAGGAATCAGAGGGAGTGGATAACGGATCTCGAACAGTAATCCGATTAAGTTCGCGGAAATCCAAGCAAGGGCGTAGGCCTCCATCTTTTTTCTTCACAAAAGAAGAACCCGCGGCCACGTGGGGAAGATGAAGGTCTAATATGCCCTTTGGCCAGACTTTCCGAAATATAATCTTTCATAGCCTGCCTCTCAGGACCAGAAAAGTTATATAACCTAGCTTTAGGTAACTTAGCATCAGGAAGTAAATTAATAGAGCAGTCATTATACGCGATGAGGAGGCACTCCTGACACCCCTCCTCAGAGAACACATCCCAAAGTCCTCCAAAAAAGGAGGCAAAGTACTAGGCACGACCGCACTGATGACTGTGTTCATGCAGTTACTTTTGCAAAACTCCCCCCATTGGCTTATATCTGGACTGCCAATTAATCACAGGGTTATGTTTAACCAACCAAGGAAGTCCCACACAATAGGAGTAGGTAGACCCTCCAACACATAACAAGATTAATAGTTCCCTATGTATTGCCCCTACCCGAAGGTCAATGTTATGAACCTCATGAACAAAGCTACCTTTGCCGAGAGGCCTGGCGTCAATGGAGAATATAGGGATCGGTTTGACCAATACACTCAGATGCATACCTTGAGCCTGAGCAAACTGAGCGTCAACCAGATTAGCCCCGGACCCACTATCAAGAAGAACAGAAAATCTCTCCACTCTCGTACCAACCACCACCTCCACTGGTACAAGGAACTGAGAAGAACTAGCGGACGAAATACATACTCCAGGTTGTCGTCCACCACACAACCTGGGATTAACAGTTTTCGGCGACTTTTTGCTCAACAGGCACGGGATGGACATCCCCCAACAAAATGTCCCTCTTTCCCGCAGAAGAAACACCTTCTAGTCCTGCGGCGTACAGCCAATCCCTCCTACGAAATGATGTCCCTCCCCAACTGCATAGGCTCCTCCGAACAGACAAGGGGAACCTCAACATAAGGGACTTTAGTAGTAGGTGGAGTAACAACAGGGGGCGGAGTTACCTCGCACCTCTCCGGAGCCGTCTATCAGTACGGATAGCTAGGGCCATTGCAGCCTCCAGTGATGGAGGAGAATCATACTGAGCCAAAACGTCCTTTTAATTTGTCAGAAAGCCCATGACAAAACTGGCTCCTAAGAGCTGGGTCATTCCACTGGTATCTGTGGCCCATTACGGAACTCAGAAGCAAATTCCTCCGCCGGACGATCTCCCTGCTGTATCTTACGTAATTTTTGTCCAGCAAGAGAGACCCGATCTGGGTCATCATATACCAAACCCGGGCAGTAAAAAATCGATCTACTGACTGTAGAGCGGTGATCCCGGAGGAAGGGTGAAGGCCCAGGATTGAGGGTCCCTTGTAGGAGCGAGATAACAATTCCACTCTCTGCTCTTCACTCCCTGATGATCGAGGCCGAAGCCGAAAATACAATTTACATGCTTCCTGAAGGTAAAAAATTTGTCTCGCCCACCAGTGAACCTGTACGGGGAGAGCTACTTTAGGTTCAAATCTGGTTTGCTCCGAGGGAGACAAAACTTTGGACTTAATGTCCGTCAGCTCCATGGATAATCCCTGCAACTGCAGAGCCAGCTGGGCTACTGGATCCATGGCAACTGGGAATAATTTTATTGGCCAGTGAAAATGTCACGCGGTCTTATGATATGTGTACGATGTCAGTAAACTATTCTTAAAAAGAACCACACTCTATACAACATATAGATTAGCAACATCAGCATGTAAATATAGAATGATTTACCTGACACGATATCCGTTGAACTCAGGGTTAATCTTGAGGACTTGATACACTGTCACGGAAAGAGGAGGACCAGGGGTCTAACCTGACCCTAAACTGGGGTCCTAACTAATCCCTCACCTTGGAGGTACTGATAATGGTTCAGAGGTCCAAGTCTCCAGCCTAACCCTGTCTCCTATCAGTCCCTGAACCCTGTAATCAGTCCTAAGAAGGATTCTGATTAACACCAGAGGGATCTGGCCTGATCTCTGCTAAATACACAGATTAGACATATAAAACAGATGGAGAAAACCAGACTTGCATACACACTCAAACACAGAAGGAACATAAATGATCTGGGATATTAAACTCTAAGCAAGGTGAGCCTAAAACAACTAAGGAGCTCTTTAACTTAAGTCTATACAGATCAATCCTATCTGTGGTCTGCATGAAGAATTTCACTGGCAACTCCCAACACAGACAACCAGAGATTTAAAGGAAACCAATCAACAAATAATTAATTGCAGCCGGAGAAAAACTGCACCCAGTCCCAGAACTGAGCACAGACAGAATTAAAACTCCCTAACTGCCAAACACAAAGAAACAGCAACTCAGCTGTGAGAAGTCAGACTGTGCAACCGCGACGATCTTCGTGGGCGATGCACACATGACAGGTGGTGGGAGCAGCTCTGAGGAGAGATTGTCCCAACGGTACAAAGAGGAGGGAGGGTAGGCTGCAGACTCGCTTGCCTGTAGTCTCCAGTTTGGCACCTGTTGGGAGCAGTTCTCTTAGAATTGTCAAAATTGGCGCTCCCATGACTTGCACTGCGTGGTCCTTTTTTGACAGACTTGTAGATGATATTTGCTATGTTCAATGCAAGCTGTGTAAGCAAAAAGTTAAAAGAGGTAAAAATATCAGTAACCTGAATACCACAAATATGTGGAAAACATGTACGGACAAAGCACGTAGCTGAGTTACAAAGACACACTGGAGATGTAGGCCAACCTACAGCAGACCTACATCTTCAGGTCGTGTTCGAGCCTCTACCTCCAGCTCACACACACCTGGTTCGGCTTCCTCACAGGATCTCCATGGAAGAACCTCGGTCACTGTTGTCCATAGACAAACTGTTATTCCTCCCACAGCAGCAAGTTCACAGTCATCGTCACACTCCCAGAACAAAAAACAGCCATCGGTACCACAGGCATGGGATAAAAGACGGCCATACTCGGGCAAACCCTCCACGAGCACAGGCTCTGAATGCTGGCATTGCAAAACTCCTGTCCCTTGAAATGCTGTCATTCAGGCTGGTGGAGACTGACAGTTTCAGGAACTTTATGGCATTGGCAGTCCCACAATATAATGTGCCAAGCCGATTTTTTTTTCAGCAGGCAAGCTGTCCCTGCTCTGCCAAAAACATGTCGAGGGAAAACATTAAACATGCGCTATAAACGCCGTCAGTAGCAGGGTCCACCTGACCCACCGATGCGTGGACCAGTTACCCATGGCCAGAGACGATTACCTTTCCCTCACTGCCCATTGGGTCAATGTTGTGGAGCCAGGTACAGATCTTGCCAGTGGCGCTGTACGTGTTCTGCCAACTCCAAGGATTGCAGGAATCCAGTCTGTACACATTGATTCCTCCTCCTACTCCAGTTCCTAGATTCATCGCTGCACGAGCCGTCACGGTTATACCTCACATGGACCCGTGAACGCTTACCTGTTGGACCGATATGAGCACAGCCGTGGCCAAACGTCAACAGGCCGTACTGAAATTAATTTCCATGGGGAATCGAAGCCACACAGCGCAGGAGCTCTGGGATGCCATCAAGCAGGAGAGCGACGTGTGGTTTTTGTCAGCTAATCTCCAGCCACGGCTTGGTAGTGGGTGACAATGGCCGAAATCTTGGTGGCAGCTCTGGGCCTTGGCAACCTCACTCACATACCATGTCTGGCACATGTGCTCAACTTGGTCGTGCAGAGTTTTTTGAGGGACTATCCGGATCTTGATGCATGCTGCACAAGGTCCGCCTAGAGTGCGCTCATTGCGACGTTCCAGCATGGCCAGATGCGGCATTGCAGCTCTGCAAGTCAGATTTCGCCTTCCTGAACTTCGCATCATATGTGACGTACCCACAGGTGGAATTCCACGTTACATATGTTGGAGCGGTTGTGTGAGCAGCAGCCAGCAGTAATGGAGTATCAGCTGCAACAGGCGCAATCAACTCGCAATTTGCGCCGTTCACACTTCACCACTACTGAGTGGGCCTCTATGAAGGACTTCTGCGACGTTTTGCGTGCGTTTGATGTCTCATACGCGGATGGCGAGTGCAGATGATGCACTAGTCAGCATGACTGTCCCCCTTATCTGCCTGCTTCAGAAATCACTGAAAGCAATAAAGGAAGAGGTTTTGGAAGAGGTGGAGGATGAGGAGTCACAAATTCAATTACCTTCAGGACAGTCAGCGCAACGTGGTTCCTCACAAAGGGCTGGGCAGGGCTCACTTTGTGAGGAGGATGAGGAGGGAGTCAATGGAGGAGGAAGAAATCCCTACAGAGGGAGGTACACAACGCTCTAGTCAGTATGTAGAGCGAGGGTGGGGTGATGCAGAGGAGGCAGAGATGACGCCTCTTCCAGAGGACAGCCTTTGTTGGCCAGTTGGGAGTCTGCAGCACATGGTTGATTTCATGCTTCAGTGCCTGAGAAACGACCGCCGCATCGCCACATTCTCACCACGTCAGTTTATTAGGTGTACACCCTCCTAGACCCTCGCTAACGGGGACAACTTACAAAACCTCATCCCCACCGGTGAACGGGACCGTAAAATGCAGGAGTACCAAGACACATGGTGCAATCCATACTGTTATACATTCCAGCCGAGAGAGCTGCTGCTGCTGCTACTGCTTTACAAAGCTGCTCTGTGCGTCGAGGCAGTGTAGTCACCTCTACAACAAGAGGGGCAGAGCAGCGCCTCTGCACAGGGCAAGGAGCGGTATGTTACAAATGTTGGCAAGTTTTGTGACAGCGCCAGCGGTCTACACCATCCGGACGGCTCCAGTTTACAGGAAGAAACGTTTCCGTAAGATTGGTGACAGACTACTTGGCTTTCCCCCTAAGTGTACTCCCAGATGCCTCTTCCCCTTTCAAATTTTGGGTCTCTAAGTTGGATACATGGCCAGAGCTTAGCCAGTATGCATTGGAGGTGCTGGCTTGCCCTGCTGCCAGTGTATTTTTCTTGAGCGTGTCTTTAGTGCTGCAGGGGGTGTGTAACGACCGTCGCATGCGACTATCCTCAGAGAATGTAGACCGGGTTACTTTTCTGAAAATGAACAAGGCATGGATCTCACCTGAATTTGCCTGTCCGTTTTCAGATTAAATAACTGTTTGGCAAACGGTTTTCCATGTCTCCTGTTATGTTCATTTTTTCTACCACCTGAACTCTACTCCCTGGGCTACAACACCGCAATGTGTTGCTCGTAAAATAATTGGCAGGGGTACTGACTCCTGGCCAGCCTGGTTACAGCACGCAGCTGTTTCCTGGCAGTGTGAACGTCTTAATTATCCCCAAAAGTTGTGCTGTCGTGTTGCATTCGGGTTAGCCGACTCTATGGTGCCTGCAGTTTAGGTGATTCCTATGTGTGCTGTGGGATTATGTAAATAAGGCGGTTTCCATTGTGACAATAGGACAAGCACCCACTGTAGGATGTGTGATTCGGTACTGCGGACGGCTTGCGTCCTGTCAACTTACATTTTTCTGGGTGCGTTCTTCTACCCGTCCGGGGGTCCAGTACCGTCAACTGGTTCTCCCCAGTGCCTTTGGCCTAGGTGCCTCCATTCCGTATCCGAGTTCCACAACGTCTGCTAGTCCTTGGTAGTGCTTTGGAGCACAGGTACCTCTGCTTAGTAACCCTGTCACAGTAACGTCAGCTGGTACTCGGTTGTGACATTGCCTCTTTTCCTTCTGCTACCCGTCCGGGGTCCAGTTACCGTCAACTGGTTCTCCCCAGTGCTTTGGCCTATGTGCCTCCATCTCCGTATCCGAGTTCCACCAACGTCTGGGTGGTCCTTGGTAGTGCTTTGGAGCACAGGTACCTCCTGGTTAGTAACCGTTTTCACAGTACGTCAGCTGGTACTCAGTTGTGACATTGCCTCTTTTCCTTCTGCTACCCGTCCGGGTTCCAGCACAGTCAGTGGTCCTCGTTACTTCCATTGTCTCTTGCTCCATCTGATACCCGTCAGGGTTCCAGTAACGTCAGCTGTTTCTCGGAAATTAGACGACCTTAAAGACCACCAGAAGAAGATGACGACAACAAGGACGACGAGCATGAAGCCAACCAGCCTGAACACCATCACAAAGAAAAAATAAAAGATTACCCAGAAGAAGATCACCAACAGGACAAAGAAGGTTAAGACAAACTACAAGATACAGAACAAGAGACAGAAGAACAATAAGCAGAAGATCAAAAAGCAGAAGAACATGAAGTATAAGACCAAAATGAAGAGCAAAATATATGCTCTAAATTCTAAGCAGAAGAAGACTAAGCAGTGTATGGGGTGAGTCCGTTCCTCCTCGTGGTGCCCCTGGAAAATGCCTGCTGCTGCAGGCTAAAACTGAACACGGACAAATACTGTTGTAATTTAAAATCTTTTGTGACAGCAAGAACGGAAGGATGAACAATTCATACTTTTACAGATTACAAGTACAGGAATCTCTGTCACAAATAAGAATATGATGAAGAAGATGAAGAGGAAGAAGATGAAGAATTTGAATATGAAGAAGATTAATTAGTTTAATAATAACAATATGAGTAATGTAAACAAAAACATGAATAGCAAGAAGTTTAAGAAGAAGATTAAGAAGGTGAAGATGAAGAATAATTTGATGAGAAAGATGATGCTGCTGCTGAAGATTATGAAGGAGAAAGTGTGGCACTGGCAAAAGTTAAAAAGGTGAAGAGCATGGAAGTTGTGAAACATACATATTTGCCAAAATAGAAAAAAGGTTAACAACATTGTCAATTTGTTAGTCAATCCAAACGTATTTCCAAAAAAAAATATATTAATGCTATTCCAATGCATTGGGTTAAACATGTATGCCTTTATTGTCTCCTCAACCTCCCCCAATACATTCTACATTAGTCTTTGTTGTTTTCCTTCATGTACAATTAACCAACAAGGCAAGAATGGTTTTTTTTAATGTCGATATTTGGTTCCCATAGACTTACATTGGACTTCCGGTATCGGAATCGGATATCGACGATATTTTAGTGATATCGGCGATACCATTCCGATCCGATATTTTTAGATATCGAGCAGTATCGCTCAACACTAGTTTTGACATCTCTTGCAAGCCTTAATTCATTGTCAGCTAAGCTAATCTGATTCTTGCCCTGCAGGTTCTGCAGACATCATTATATTCTTCTTTAGATATGCCTCCCTCTTTCCATTTGATAAACATTTCTTTCTTCCTTTTTAGCATGTGTTTAAGTTCTGTGTTCATCCATCCTGGTTTCCTTAAATGCTTCCTATTCTTCCCTCTTTTTGGAATTGTTAATGATTGTGCTTTGAGAATCTCATTTTTCAAGATTTCCCATCCTTCCTGGATATTTTTGTCCTTAAGGATATCCAGCCATTGGATCCCTCCGATTCTCTTTTCTGAGTCCCTTAAAATGTGTTTTATTGCTCTCAACACATTCCACTATGTAATCAATAAAGATATGCAACTGAAATATTTCATTCAGTGATATCTAGGATGTGGTATTTTAGTGCTCCCTTTATATTTTTGAACAGTATATAAACAGTTGTGCTCAAAAGTTTATATAACCTGGCAGAATTTTTGCTTTCTTGACCTTTTTTAGAGAATATGAATGATAACACCAACACTTTTTCTCCACTCATGGTTAGTGGTTGGGTGAAGCCATTTATTGCCAAACTACTGTGTTTTCTCCTTTTAAATCATGACAACAGAAAACATCCAAATGACCCTAAACAAAAGTTGGGATGTTAACTGCTGCTCGGTAATGGCGGACACAAAATGGCGGTATCGCACCGGACACACGTGGGTTAAACGCCACCCGGTGTGTAGTTGCGACAAGCTCTGTTACTTCACTGAGTCGTGGAACCGCTCAGATACCGTGCCCTGTTGACAGTCGCAGGGCACAGCTGAATCAGCACTAGTGTTTGGTCTCAAGACTCGGCCCCAAGGATGCAGGGTAAGAGCCTCTCTAGGCCCACTAAGCGCACGGCGTCGCAACTGCGATGCCTGGAAAAATCCTGGCTAATAAATTTGGCGCACTGACGAACGCCACTAACCACCCTGACAAGGGATTCTAGCGCACTGATTGCGCACAGCATTGCACTGGCGAACGCCACTACTTGATACTGACGCTAGGGGTATGAAAACTTTTGAGCACAACTGTATATATATATATATATTTTGAAATCCTGCGCTTGTTACTTATGTGTTGATCTCTTTTATGGTATGATTTTTATATATTAACTATGTTTAGATGGTAGTAATTGTATATTCATTTACCTGATTTATTTATCTATACATTTATATTTCTTTATATCACTTGCTTTTTCTATATTCTTCCTGTACAGACCGTTACTTTGAGAATTCAACACTATCTATTATGAGTATCCTTTCTGATATGATTTTTTTTATTTCTTAGTGTTTTTCCCCTCACCCTTTTAATGTATTTATTTTTATTGTTTGTGATTCCTCAATAAAACAATCTATTTTTATGATATATTTACCTACCTGTAGTTATTCACTCCCCCCTTTTCGCATAGTCATTGTATTTTTCATGAATATCCATCTTTGCCATTGATTACGGTAGGTATTTATTTTGTGGGGGATTTCTACAATAAAAAGCTAGTAGATACTTGAAAATGTATAAAAAAAGGAATACTTCATTACTTTAAATAATGAAAAACATTGTGCTGACCATGTTGAACATAAAGTGGCACAAAATTCTCAATATTTTCCTGAAAAATGTTATTTTAGTATTACAAAATTATCTCAAAACTATCTTCACAGTGTGCACAACGTGATAAATTTGGCATAACTTGTTAAGCAGTGTCACCTTTTAAACGTAAACCACCTCTCTGCTACTTTTCACTAATACTTACCTTAATTAAAACATGGACAATACTAAAAAATAAGATTTAACATGTTGCAAAAAAAAGTAATTTTTTTGTTTGCCACATTTCTAGAACATTTTGCTTAGCAAATCTGCCCCAGTATAGTTTATACAAGTTATATTATTATTATTATTATTACTTACTAGTAGAGGTTGTCGTCGCTGCATAAAACATAGATGAAAAGAGAATGAGAGAGAGGAAAATCTTTATTGCTTTTGGAAAACACTCATTAACCATGGTAAGACCAGTATGTAATAAATAAATCCTTCACTGCACACTATGAGGAAAATGCTTTCAGATAATATGAATTCAAGCCAATAAGTGTAGATTGGATTTTGTGTCCTCAATGAGGAAAGATAAATGAATCATTGATAAGTTAGCTCTTCGGAGGTTTACATTACAAATATTACATAATACATTATATTACATTCTATTTTATGTATCATGTTAGAAAAACAATGTGACAAAATGTGCCTCGGGTAGCTGTTATTTCCTGGCCAAAGAGGAAAAAATTGGTGGCACTAAGTGATGCAGCAAAACAATCTTTTCTTTCTTCAATGCAAGTAGTACATGGAAGCAGGGGAGCAGGTGCAGGAAGATGGCCGTTTCGCGCCGATCAGACGCTTCAACGGGTCCAGGTACAACTCCAATTACTGTGCCACCCATATGTCATAGAACGTCTGAAATCTTGGCAGCAGAGGTAAATTGACTGGAAAAATATTTGATTTGATCATTCTCTCTTATATTCATTTTATAACAACCCCTGAAAAAATAAATATTTATAGCTTTGGACAAAAACATTTTAGTTATTATTACTCATATTACCTCTCGTGGATAGACTGTATGATTCATAATGTGCTGAAAAGGCTCCACCGAAGTTCATGTGAACAAATTCCAAGGTCATGACATTGGATGATGAGAAAAACCATTGGCTTGTAGGTTGGCAAATTGTTGCTATCTCCACTGATTGCCAAAGATATCCATCATAAATTTTCACAAATTCAAATTGGCAAGCTCCACCATTGGTTTGCATACTGTTGGTAAGAGAAGATATTCCTAATAAATGATATAATAAATGGCTAGGTATAGACAATTAATAGAATCTCAAAGAGTCATCCTGGGTAGAGGGACAAGATGATGCCATAGATAGAGTTTGTAAGATAAAAGTTAGTACACACAAACATTACTTACAAAATGTAATCGAAGAATATTCCAATACGACCATATGGGATCTCAATTGTCCAGATACAGTAATATGAATACCAATAACTGTATATATATCCTGATGGCTGAGTCAGTGTGAACTCACAAATAAATGCTAGAATAAAGAGAGATAACTGCAGTCAGCAGAAAGTTTTAAGTATTTTATATTGTTTATCTACAACAAAGACTAAAACAAAGACTAAAACAGTTACCACAATCACATCTATCATACATCTGCATCAGATACTGTAACCCTGCTCGAAATGTCCCCTCCAGTTGGGGCACTAGGCATAAAGCACAGCGTTCCATCTAACCTTCCATTCTTTCCATTGTTAAAAGGAGAATATAGTTATTGTAGCGCTTCCCACGGCTGTGGGGCGTCGGGACATGGCATAGCTTGCCTAGCTAGCCAATGCTCCCACGCCGCCAGTCCACGACGACGTGAGGCATGGGTCCCAGATGGTAAGAGAATGTGGACCCACTGGACCACGGAGGGAGACCCGGGCCTGCCCGGACTAGGGAAGGGCAGCGACCGGGATCCGTGGCAGCTGAGCATGTGGGCAAGGTGGCGACCTGCAGGACTAGACAACACCGCACAACTTCAGGTAAGAAGAAACATAAAGTTTACTTAAAGAAACACAGTACATAAAACAGAACATAAGACCGGGCTCCCGATTCCGCACATCAGAGAAGGGTACACGACTCAGGATCATAGACGAGTGCTGGAGGACATCACGGGTAGATGCAGTCCAGGGTTATCTGGCACGGGCATACTTGGACGGCCTCTCTCTCAGGCCTTAGGCGTAGCACAGGCTCAGCAGGAGAACATCAGACACCGACCTCAGACAGACTTCAGACGATGGCGGGGTCATCACGGGTTGATGAAGTCCAGGATCATCTGGCACGGGCATACTAGTATGGCCTCACTCTCAGGCCTCGGGCGTAGCACAGGCTCAGCAGGAGAACATCAGACACCGGCCCAGGACGAACGTCAGACGATGGCGGGGTCATCACGGGTTGATGAAGTCCAGGGTCATCTGGCACGGGCATACTAGGACGGCCTCTCTCTCAGGCCTCAGGCGTAGCACAGGCTCAGCAGGAGAACATCAGACACCGACCCAGGACAGACGTCATCACAGGGTAGACCAAGGAGGAACCGGCAGGACAGGCAGGTTGTCACGGCAAGTGACCAAGGCAGTCTCTGGGACAGACAGGTTGTCACGGCAAGTGACCAGGGCAGGCAGGTTGTCACGGCAAGTGACCAGGGCAGGCAGGTTGTCACGGCAAGTGACCAGGCAGGCAGGTTGTCACGGCAAGTGACCAGGCAGGCAGGTTGTCACGGCAAGTGACCAGGGCAGGCAGGTTGTCACGGCAAGTGACCAGGGCAGGCAGGTTGTCACGGCAAGTGACCAGGGCAGGCAGGTTGTCACGGCAAGTGACCAGGGCAGGCAGGTTGTCACGGCAAGTGACCAGGCAGTCTCTGGGACAGGCAGGTTGTCACGGAAAGTGACCAGGGCAGTCTCTGGGACAGGCAGGTTGTCACGGCAAGTGACCAGGCAGTCTCTGGGACAGGCAGGTTGTCACGACAAGTGACCAGGCAGTCTCTGGACAGGCAGGTTGTCACAGCAAGTGACCAGGCAGTCTCTAGACAGGCAGCTTGTCACGGTAAGTGACCAGGCAGTCTCTAGACAGGCAGGTATATACGACCTGATATGGTGGAGCCTCCAGGTAGGCTGCAGTCGGATGGCAGATGATCGCTCCCAGGTGAGCAGGCAAGAGCCGGGGATCTCTGCAGATGATGTCCGAACTTCCGGATGAAGCTGCAGTCGGATGGCAGATGATCGCTCCTAGGTGAGCAGGCAAGAGCCGGGGATCTCTGCAGATGACGTCCGAACCTCTGGAAGGAACTGCAGACAGATGGCACACAGGCAAGCCGACAGGTAACAGACAGGTAACTGGAATCAGGAGCTGATGGCTGAAACAGAGTTAGACTGCACAGGAACACGGATTGGATCTCAGAGAGTCAGGAACACAGACAGGAACACGGACTGGGTCTCAGGGAGTCAGGAACACGGACAGGAACATGGATTGAATCACAGGAACACGGACTGGAACACAGGCCTCGGACTCCGGACATCTGGCACCGATCAGCAAGCTCCGGACATCTGGCAATGATCGGCAGGATCCGGACATCAGGCAGGAAGGATAGGATCCGGACATCTGGAAGTGGTCGTCGGACATCGGACATCAGGCATAGGATCCGGACATCTGGCAGCGACCTGAAAAGGAACCCCAGCGGTCTGGTGCAAGCCCCGCCAGGCTCAACGGGAGCTGGCCGGGGATTGCACAGAGGCTGAGCACAGAGTAACGGAAACTCAGCACACACCGGACTCCTCCTTCCAAGATGAACTCAGGTTATATAGCAAGGATTCACAGTCACTGGCACAGGGTTCTGGACACAGCAGGATTTCAGGAACATAACACAGAGGACACAGTTCAGAAAGTCAGGTACAGGATGCGATCCAAGATCAGGGGTTCAGGTAATTAGACACAACAGGAACAGGCCTGGATATACAGCCTCCAGGAACGGCGATCTGGGTAATCAGCCCCCAGCATAGGCGGAAACACAAGACACAATTCAGACATTCAGGTACCGGGTTTGATCCAGGATCAGGGAACAAGACACAGCAGGAACAGGGAATCAGCTCTCCAGAGCTGATCAACTTCAGAGCAGGAGCTGAACACACAACCACATACGGCTAGGTTCAGGGATTCAGTGTGGATTCAATGCGAAGCTCTGGCAACGCCCACTAGGGCTGGGGAACTTTATATATGAGCTGCTTCACAGCGATAGGCTGGAGCAGTAACTCTAGTAAACACCCAATCCACATAAAAGCAGGACAGGTGTGGGCCGCGCCCCCTATGCAGAGCCAGACAGCACAACACAGAGGGAACCCAACAATGGCTGCCGCCAACCACGCAGTAAGTCATGCACCACTGCAGAGGACTTTTCAAGCTACGGACGGCTTTCACAGCAAGTCAGGAACCGCACATGCGGGCGGTCATGCAAAGCAGCGGAGCCACTCACGCAAGTACGGGTACGCAGCAGAGCCGGGAACTGAGCAGCATCCATATAGGTAACAGACAACAGTATCCCAGCTGGTTAGGGGGAAAGGAGCAAAAGGGTTAATGCAAAAAACATGCAAAGTAACGCTGGAAAACAAAGTACAGACAATACCAGCGTTACAGTTATTAAAGGATATTAGCTTTAAATAGGTACAATAGGTTGCTGCTAATTAGCGACCAACCTAGTCCCAGTAACAAAAATGGGCTGTTAAGTTTATAATCAGCCCTACTCTTCCATATTCTGGTTTCAGACTATTTTTTCCAAAATGACACTTTGTAAGGTCTAAACTTCCACTGGAAACACAATTATTCCATATATCAAACAGAAATTCTACAGTCATGGCCAAAAGTTTTGAGAATGACACAAATATTATATTTTCACATGATCTGCTGCCCTCTGGTTTTTATGTGTGTTTGACAGATGTTTTTATCACAGACAGAAATATAATTGCAAACATATGAGTAACAAAAGCTTATATTGACAGTTAGAATGAGTTAATGCAGCAAGTCAATATTTGCAGTGTTGACCCTTCTTCTTCATGACCTCTGCAATTCTCCCTGGCATGCTCTCAATCAACTTCTGGACCAAATCCTGACTGATAGCAGTCCATTCTTGCACAATCAATGCTTTCATTTTGTCAGAATTTTTAGGTTTTTGTTTGTCCACCCGTCTCTTGATGATTGACCACAAGTTCTCAATGGGATTAAGATCTGGGGAGTTTCCAGGCCATGGACCCAAAATCTCTATGTTTTGTTCCCTGAGCCATTTAGTTATCACCTTTGCTTTATGGCAAGGTGCTCCATCATGCTGGAAAAGGCATTGTTGATTGCCAAACTGCTCTTGGAGGGTTGGGAGAAGTTGCTCTTGGAGGACATTCTGGTACCATTCTTTATTCATGGCTGTGTTTTTAGGCAAGACTGTGAGAGAGCCGATTCCCTTGGCTGAGAAGCAACCCCACACATGAATGGTTTCAGGATGCTTAACAGTTGGCATGAGACAAGACTGGTGGTAGCGCTCACCTTGTCTTCTCCGAATGAGGCGTTTTTCTGATGTCCCAAACAATCGAAAAGGGGATTCATCAGAGAAAATAACTTTACCCCAGTCCTCAGCAGTCCACTGCCTGTACCTTTTGCAGAATATCAGTCTGTCCATGATGTTTTTTCTGGAGAGAAGTGGCTTCTTTGCTGCCCTCCTTGAGACCAGGCCTTGCTCCAAGAGTCTCCGCCTCACAGTGCGTGCAGATGCACTCACACCTGCCTGCTGCCATTCCTGAGCAAGCTCTGCACTGCTGGTAGCCCGATCCCGCAGCTGAAACACTTTTAAGAGACGGTCCTGGCGCTTACTGGTCTTTCTTGGGCGCCTGGAGCCTTTTTGGCAACAATGGAACCTCTCTCCTTGAAGTTCTTGATGATGCGATAGATTGTTGACTGAGGTGCAATCTTTCTAGCTGCGATACTCTTCCCTGTTAGGCCATTTTTGTGCATTGCAATGATGACTGCACGTGTTTCTTTAGAGATAACCATGGTTAATAGAAGAGAAACAATGATGCCAAGCACCAGCCTCCTTTTAAAGTGTCCAGTGGTGTCATTCTTACTTAATCATGACAGATTGATCTCCAGCCATGTCCTCATCAACACCCACACCTGTGTTAATGGAGCAATCACTGAAAAGAGGTTAGCTGGTCCTTTTAAGGCAGGGCTGCAATGATGTTGAAATGTGTTTTGGGGGATAAAGTTCATTTTCTAGCCAAATATTGACTTTGCAAGTAATTGCTGTTAAGCTGATCACTCTTTATAACATTCTGGAGTATATGCAAATTGCCATTAGAAAAAGTGAAGCAGTAGACTTTGTAAAAATTAATATTTGTGTCATTCTCAAAACTTTTGTCCATGACTGTAGAATAAAAAAAACATATTTCCTCAATGATTCTTCTGTCTCTTTATCTCAATTAATATATAGTAAATTCAGCTTATAAAAGTAATGCAACATTCCTATCAAGATCATCCATAGCAATATTTTTTCTTGCAGTTCAATCTCTAGTTTGCTTCTTCTTAAAGGAGAATTCTTATGCAATTACATTGCTTTAGTTAGTTAGATGACATGAAAATAAGCATGTTTGCAATTAACTTGATTTTTCTATTTTCTGCTATTCTCCTGCTGTGAGAACTTTTATCTTACATTGTGTTCAGATGGTTTCCATGGAGTTTGGCCATAAGTGTCTGCTCAGACCCTGGCAAAATGTGCACAGTAGCTACATTCCAGGAAATCGAATTATCTTTAAATATCAGTTATCAGCTCATGTCTTTCCCCCTATCTCCAATATCCTGACAAGCTGCTGTTAAAAATTTGTAAAAATCAAAACTAGGGATGAGCAGACCTGTAGAAGTTCGAGTTTTGGCACGTGACCTAAATTTTATTCCAAAGTTTGGTTTGGGTACCAGAACTGTACTTGAACTTGAACAAGAACCCAAACCCCATTGAAAACAATGGAGACCTGAACTTTTGAGCAGCAGCAAAGTTCTCTCTCTGCCTCCTCCCTGACTTCCCCTGGAACGCCAAACATTGCAACGGACTTCCAGAAGTCCTTGTTCGGTGTTCAACATCTACACTAACTGTCTGGTACGAATGCCAAACTTTTAAGTTTGGGTTCCCTCATTTCTAATCACTGCTCATGATTTATGAGCTCCACCATCCGCAGCTTTCATAACTGTCTCCTAACCTTAAATGATTTTACAGACAAATAGAGCTGATCCTTAAAAAAAAAAAAAACAAGCCGACATGACATAAATAAATAATATTGGAATGCAAAAGCATTAAGCAAAAATAAGATGTTTGGTCACTTGGACCAAATGTGTCCTGGTCCTTCTAAGGTTAAAAAAATCCAATACATTACATAGAAACCTTATTTAACTTACCAGTGAAAGAAGTTGCTAAATTAAATATAAATACAAAAAGAAAAAAAAAAAAAGAAAAATATTATTTTGAATTTTGAAAGGCATAAAATACAATGAATACAAATAAATCTTTACTATATGTTATGAGAAAAATCTATTGGTACATTTTGTGTTGGGTATTTAATATTTCAGTATGATTTATGTAAAATTAGAAAATACACAGATTTGCTTGTGCATTCATATGGAATTGAGCAAAGAGGCAAAAGTATTTAGCAACGAACGACCCCCATACACAGTAGATTTAGGTCTGCCAAACAACTAATTTGATCAGCAACCATCTAATGTTCATCAATGCCTCCCTTTTTCTTATTTACAGATGATATTAGAAGAGAGTAGGATTAAGAATTGTGACCTTAAGGGTATGTGCACATGTTGCGGATTTGCCCCTGAGGATCCGCTGCAGATCCGCAAGAGATTTACAGTACAATGTTATTCAATGGCAAAAAAAACGGCTGTGCACATACTGCGGAAAAATCCACACGAAAACGCAGCGGTTTATTTTCTGCAGCATGTCAATTTTGTGCAGATTCCGCAGCATTTTTACACCCATTCCATTATAGGAATCCACAGGTGTTATAGTGCATGCCTAATACGCACAAAATCCGCAATAAATCCGCAGGAAATCCGTAGGAAAAACGTGCGGATTTTGACCTGCGGATTCTGCCAAAATAAGCAGATTCTGCGTGGAAAATTCCGCACAGCAATCCGCAACATGTGCACATACCCTAAAGGTCCGATTGTTTCCAAGGGAGACATATCTGTTATTGACTTTAGTAATAATTTCATTTCTATAGCGCCAATATGTTTTGCAGCACTTTATAATTTCTCCGCTCTGCATTAAAAATGTAAGGAATTTAGCTCATGTTCCAATATAGTGTAAATGCTGCAATTTTTCTGCTATTTTTGGTGCAGAGAATCTGCTGCATTTAGGGAACATGGATGTGAGTTTGTAAATCTGATAATCAATGTACAATTAAATGCACTGTTGAACTGTGAGGTTTTTGTTTCTATGGGAGCATGAAAAAGATGCATGTTATAAAAACAATTCAGAAGCCCTATGTTTCTATATTAAAAACTGCATTAAAAATGCTGTCAAATCTGCACCAAAATTGCATAAAAAATCCAATTATCAGAACAAATTTTTATTGCGTATTTTGGACACCTGAAAAAAATGGATTTTTGCAAGTGGGCACATGTCCTCGATGTGCACAGGCACTTTAAAGCAACCTTTCCATAATGAGTTTTTGGTGAATTTTTGATATTGCAGATTTTCTGCACTCATTAATTAAAATAGGTTACTTGGTTTTAAAAAAAAAAATTGCAGGGTAAAAAAACTCATTGTGGGAATGTAGTCTAAGGGTATGTGCACAATGTATTTTTCAAGAAGGTCCATTCTGCATCACATCTGAAAAAGTATTAAGTACACTGCTCAAAGGAATAAACATATACATTTATACATAGAAACAATTTTCTGTTCATATGCTCAGGCTTTTGAGCACCTTTTAGCTGCTTGACGATTCCAGAGACACCAAGGACTTAAAAGAAATAAGCTGACCATTTTGTCAGGTATCTTCCTCTCTAAAGATGTCTATGGTTCACAATACAAGTCAATAAAGAGGCTAAAAAAACGCAGCCAAAAAACTTCTCTGGAATTGAACAAAAAAAGCACACTACAGTAATGGCCAAAAGTTTTGAGAATGACACAAATATTAATTTTTACAAAGTCTACTGCTTCACTTTTTCTAATGGCAATTTGCATATACTCCAGAATGTTATAAAGAGTGATCAGCTTAACAGCAATTACTTGCAAAGTCAATATTTGGCTAGAAAATGAACTTTATCCCCCAAAACACATTTCAACATCATTGCAGCCCTGCCTTAAAAGGACCAGCTAACCTCTTTTCAGTGATTGCTCCATTAACACAGGTGTGGGTGTTGATGAGGACATGGCTAGAGATCAATCTGTCATGATTAAGTAAGAATGACACCACTGGACACTTTAAAAGGAGGCTGGTGCTTGGCATCATTGTTTCTCTTCTGTTAACCATGGGTATCTCTAAAGAAACACGTGCAGTCATCATTGCAATGCACAAAAATGGCCTAACAGGGAAGAGTATCGCAGCTAGAAAGATTGCACCTCAGTCAACAATCTATCGCATCATCAAGAACTTCAAGGAGAGAGGTTCCATTGTTGCCAAAAAGGCTCCAGGGCGCCCAAGAAAGACCAGCAAGCGCCAGGACCGTCTCTTAAAAGTGTTTCAGCTGCGGGATCGGGCTACCAGCAGTGCAGAGCTTGCTCAGGAATGGCAGCAGGCAGGTGTGAGTGCATCTGCACGCATTGTGAGGCGGACACTCTTGGAGCAAGGCCTGGTCTCAAGGAGGGCAGCAAAGAAGTCACTTCTCTCCAGAAAAAACATCATGGACAGACTGATATTCTGCAAAAGGTACAGGCAGTGGACTGCTGAGGACTGGGTAAAGTTATTTTCTCTGATGAATCCCCTTTTCGATTGTTTGGGACATCAGGAAAATGCCTCATTCAGAGAAGACAAGGTGAGCGCTACCACCAGTCTTGTCTCATGCCAACTATTAAGCATCCTGAAACCATTCATGTGTGGGGTTGCTTCTCAGCCAAGGGAATCGACTCTCTCACAGTCTTGCCTTAAAACACAGCCATGAATAAAGAATGGTACCAGAATGTCCTCCAAGAGCAACTTCTCCCAACCCTCCAAGAGCAGTTTGGCGATCAACAATGCCTTTTCCACCATAATGGAGCACCTTGCCATGAAGCAAAGGTGATAACTAAATGGCTCAGGGAACAAAACATAGAGATTTTGGGTCCATGGCCTGGAAACTCCCCAGATCTTAATCCCATTGAGAACTTGTGGTCAATCATCAAGAGACGGGTGGACAAACAAAAACCTAAAAATTCTGACAAAATGAAAGCATTGATTGTGCAAGAATGGACTGCTATCAGTCAGGATTTGGTCCAGAAGTTGATTGAGAGCATGCCAGGGAGAATTGCAGAGGTCCTGAAGAAGAAGGGTCAACACTGCAAATATTGACTTGCTGCATTAACTCATTCTAACTGTCAATATAAGCTTTTGTTACTCATATGTTTGCAATTATATTTCTGTCTGTGATAAAAACATCTGTCAAACACACATAAAAACCAGAGGGCAGCAGATCATGTGAAAATATAATATTTGTGTCATTCTCAAAACTTTTGGCCATGACTGTACAAAAAACAAAACGCTGGCACTTCTTGAAGTGCCTTATGCTTGAAAAATCTAAGGTTTTCACATGTCTAAAAGACGTTGTGTGCACAGTCCTTAAGAGTTTTTGCGCATGATGCCTGGAACCAGGCTAAAAACATTCTAAAAAATACCAAAAAAGAATGCACATATACATAGTAATTGCAAAAATGGCATTGCTGTGCACATGTTCAGTCATTTTGTACCTTTTAACCACTTCAGATTTCAAAAGCCATAAAGTGGTTGTAAGAAGTGACCTGACTATTCTTCCAAATAGAAAATAAAATGCAGGTGGCTAAGAAGCACATTAAAAAAAACAACAAAAAACCACAAACTAAATGAATTATGTCTTTCAAAGAGGTATTGAATGTATTAAGGTAGGTAAGGAAGGTATTAAGGTATTGCAGGAAGTAAAAATATTTTCAGACTATTGACTTTTATAATGGTATCTTGATTGTTAGACCCTATTTGTTTTCTAATAATTTTCTATGAATTCTAAAGGATTCTATTGACTTTCAATATCGGCTGTCTGGCTTGCAAACTGTATAGCAAAGAGCTTGAATGTGCACACTCTTTGCCTAGGATACCTGCTACTTTTAATTGACAGCAGAGGTGGCTGGTAACCTTGGCAATAAGCAGTGAACAATAAAAGTAAAAATCTCAATTTTTTACAACAAAGAGGACTTTTACTAAGACGGAAATTCCACAGTTGCATGATTTTTTACTAGCACTTTATCCATTTACGAATACAAGGCAACTTCTTTAACCCATTCCCGACAAGGAGATTTTTCTATTTTTGTTTTTTTTTTCCCCATTTTTCAAGAGCTATAGCTTATTTATTTTTCTATTGGTAAGGCCACATGAAGCCTTGTGTTTAGGGGAGCAAATTGTAGCTTTGAGTGGCACTGTTTACTATGCCATTAAAAAAACTGGAAAATAAGAAGAAAATTCCTTGTGCGCTGAAATTGGAAAAAAAAAATGCAATTCCACAATAGTTTTTTGAGGATATATATTTAGGTATTCACTAAAGATAAGCAGATTAATTCAGGAAGGATCAAGTTTGGATGGAATTCCCTGAAATTTATGGTTTCCGCATATTCGAACATTTTATGATTCGATACACTGTTCTCAAAAAGATAAATAAAAACTTGGCTGACACCATTTCCCACACTGCTGAAGCATCAGAGAGAAGTAAAAAATGTTATTTTGCATGGCCGTGCAGACTTTCCCATAATGCCTTGCCGGTATGACATCTAGAGGATTATCATACCTTGTACAGTGGTGGTCAGTATCTGGGACATTATAAATCAGTAGTTCCCAGTGCAGCACAATTTGTACAGCAGTCATTTTCTAATTCTAGAGTCACTGGGTAAGTCTCTCTTCTGTAAAGTGTAAAGATTTAGGGTCAGTGAGGTCCTTTCTCTCTCTTCTGAAAAGCATAAGCTCTAGTGATGAGCGAGTATGCTCGTTGCTTGGGTTTTCCCCAGCATGCTCGGGTGATCTCCGAGTATTTGGAAGTGCTTGGGGATTTAGTTTCTCTGCCGCAGCTGCTTGATTTGCTACTTGACAGCCTGAATACATGTGAGAATTCCCTAATAAAATTGCAATCCCCAAATATATTCAGACTGTCAAGTAGCCGCAAATCATGCAGCTCCGACAACAGAAACTAAATCTCCGAGCACTTCCAAATACTGTGAGACCACCCGAGCAACGAGCATACTCGCTCATCAGTAGTAAGCTCTTATGGCCAACGGGGTACCCTCTCTTCTGTAGAATCTAAGCTCTTATGGTCAGTGGGGTTCTCTCTCTCACTCCTGTAGAGTGTAAGTTTCTATGGACAGTGGAGGCCTTTCTCTCCAGTAGAGTGTAAGCTTTTATGGTCAGCAGGGTCATCTCTCTCCTCTCACGCATGTGTATTTTATGAGCAGTTAGAAGCTTTACAGTTTTGAAATTCATACAAATTTATTATCCCCAAATCAAATTTTTGAAGGAAATTTGAATTTCAAAAAATCCGCTCATCTCTATTGGTTCATTTTTTGCTAAAAATAACTTGTTAACATGATTTACCACACCAGTTTGATTTGATTCCATACCAAACTTGTTTTTTATTTATTTTAGCAGTGAAAAAAAATTCAGACATTCATAAAAATTTTATATATTTTTCATTTGATGGAGGTGTGTGAAAGCTTGTTTTTTTTGTGTCGCGAGCTGACTTTTTATTGATAATTTTATTCCAATTATTTGCGGATTTTGCGACAAGTTGCGTTGTTTCAGTTCACTTCTTATTACTGCATTTACCAATATTGTTTTAGGAAGATGGTAGCTCTATATCACAGCCATTATTAGCCAGGAAGAGGCAAGCTCGGTTCTTGAGCAAGCATCAAAGATGGGGAACCAACATAAAATATAACAATTGTAATCATACGACATATGTCACGAAGGGGCTAAAGCCAAATTTGCCCAAATCTTTAATGGGTTAAAAATAACTGAAAACTGTAACTGTGTAAATTTCTTATTACTTACGAGTGGTTGTTTCTAAATTAAATATAAAAAGAAAAGAACATTTTATTACTTTCAATTTTGGAAAGTAGACTATTGCGTTTGGAAAATAAAGTATGATATAAAAAAAACTTCATCAAATATTCTGAGGATAATTCACTTCAACAGTTTATTTCTATACTATATATGCAAATATTGCAAATTTTCATTGTCTATATATGTTAATGACCAGAGATGAAAGTATATTTTTTAAATAAAGCTTCCCCCCCGCCCCATACATCCAACCGTCTTCCCCAGAGTAAATTGATATAATATATAAATAGAGCTATTTTGCATTACTGAGCTCAAAACGTTTTCAATGCACACCTATGAAGCATTGGAGTGTTAGCTATTATTTTTACAGACAATTAGAGGCCTTCTACTATTGGGATTCATGGCAAATTGACTTTTGAGGAAAATTTGGTGAAGTTGGCCAATTTGAATTTCATGCCATCCTTTCATTTCTGCTTATAACTTATGCACCCCAAAAGAGTGCCACTGAGAAATACAATTTACCTTCCTAAAAGAAATATATTATACGGATAACCAACACCCCTCCCGTCCACACACACCCGCACCAACCAGAGAGAAAAAAATGGTTCCTGAAAGTGACGATGGAAATAAAATGCATAATTCCTTCCTTTCTCATAATCTTGCTTTTTTGTTTTCTCTTTTAGGCCTGTTTATAATGTTGAGCTTTTGTAACGTATTTCTGTATTTATTTCTTACAATATTTTCTTATCCTTTACTATGACATATAATTCTAATAATCTTGTTTAAATATTTGTTACATCCAATTAGCAAATATATATTTTCTTTTAATTATGCTATTTGTCTATGGAATACGTTATTATTTACCTTGCACTTTCTCCTTTGTAACTGTCTCTTATTATTTGTGTTATTGAGGTGTTGTCCATGGGTGCAACCGTCACCGATGCAGAGGCGCCAAAGAGGTAAGAGAGACCACTTCTGCCCCAAATCCGCAAACTGTTTGTGTCACAGACACATTATTGTGCTGCAAAGGGCCCATATACTGTTCTTGCATAGAAAGCCCTCTACTCTATGTGTCTGCCCTTGTTGTTTTCCAAAAATTATATTCAGACTGGTCTGTTACAGACTTTACAGTTTTACCAGATACACCTTTTTCCCCATTAGAATAGGCAGCGTTCAACAGGTATTAAGATTATTCAAACCCTGTCCTAAATGGAAGCAACGTCTCCTTAGAAGAAAGAGCTGCATCTAAATTCTGTCGTCCCCCCCCGACGGCTGTAGGACATATGCATGGATGTGGTGCAAAAAGGAGATAAAAAATAGACAGGAAAAAAAGCCCTTGTCACAAACGAGCACGGGTGAACAAAAATAGTCGTGGAAAACAGCAATTTGCGTCACTGATCAATGTTCAGCAGCTGCAGGTTGAATGCACAAAGGTGGTGCAAAGGGGGGCAGAAAAATGGACAGGAACAAAAAAAGCACTGGAAAACAGCGAACATGGATATTGTTCAGTGATTTGAGTCACTAATCAACGCTCGGCGGCTGCAGGACGCACGAAAAATAAAAAAAACGGCTAAAAAATGATGTGATCAAGTACTGATCAGTGCTCGGTGGCAGAAGGGGTTCATAGCAATTGCAATTGTGGGCGGTTGTCAGCACCGTCCGGGACTATGACTGCATGTTTTCTGCCGCAAGATGGCATCGGCACTTTAATGCGATCACTGAGATATGACGTATACATACATCCAAGGTCGGAAAATACGAACTAACCTGGACGTATGAATATGTCCATGGTTGTAAAGGGGTTAAACAAGTCAGTGTTTTAATCATGTCTGAATTATCATACCAGTGCTAGGCATATTGAGACTGCCTATAAGCATATTCCAATAACGCTTACAAAACGTATTTAAAAACTTATAAAACATATTTCCTTTATAGTGCAGAATTTAAAATTTAAGATCTCACTACTTCTCATTGATGTTATAAGTAAGGGAAATGTCAGCTATATATTTGTGAGTTGGATCACTTCTGCACTACCCAGATGGGATACATTTTTCTTCAAACTGGGAATACTAAAAATCCTATTATCATGCTTCCAATATATAGTAATATTTTTTTCAGTAACACCACACTGGTCTCCTAACTTTTCCTTCACCTCCTTCATCTACAGTTGTTCATGCTGTTATTCTTATTTCTTTTTTTATTCTGTTAGGGTATAGTTTACATGAAGTTCAGTCTTACAGATGTTTAACTGCATACAGTAACTGAACCTCCTGATCTGATATCGCTACATAAATGTGAAAATCAAAATATTAGCTAATTGTAGCTTAACTGTTTAATATAATAATTTGGATTTGTCAAATTTTAAAACTTTCAATAAAAACAACTGAAGCATAAAAGTTCAAGCATATTGTATAGATACTTAGTTATAACTTACTAGTGGTAGTAGATGCTAAATTAAATGCAAATGAAAGTAGAAAAGAAAGAAAAGGAAAATGTTATTGTTTTGCATTTTGGAAAGCAGAATATTGATTGTGATCAAATACGGAAATATATAAATATAATATTTATTATATATTATGATGATACTACATTCATATATTTTATGTCTTATTTAACATTTCATTTATGTTAAATTATAAACTTGCATTGTGTATTCATACATTAATGAACAAAGATGCAAAAGGGTATGCAGATATAAAGCTCTCCATATGCAGTAGATTAACGAGGTTGTCACCTACTTTAACATTGATGTCCTAGCCTATTGATTTGAATATGGGGTGGATGTGCAGAACCCGGCCGCGGCCACTATTATTAGACGAAGGAGCTCCGAAACTGAGCAGTTCCAATAATATCCAGCACCTAGATGACATATCCTAAAGAAAGGCTATCAATATTAAAGTAGTGGGAAATCTCTTTAAATCTGGCCAAACCAATTAATACTATCTTCTAATGTGTATTGGGGTTTCCTTAGTCTCCTTGGCTGATGATATCAGAATAGTGAAGGATCAAGTATTGGTAATTTAAGGCACGATCGTTGGATAATAATGGAGACACATCTGACAGCATTTTTTTCCACTCTCCGAAATGAAAATTCAAGCTTTTATATGACAGCTGCTAAGTATAAGAAAACTTTTAATCAGTTTATTCAGTTATTTTCATGAGAATGACATCCAAGTTTCATAATTTTGGTCTTATTTTAATCAGTTTTTCTCCTATCTAACAGTTCGTGAAAATTGAATCGTAAACGAATGACATCCGAGTACTGTTCATCCTTTTTGTAGAACCATAGACATGCATTTCTGATTTTTATCCCACTCCCTTATCAACATCAGACATGCATCCATCATTTTGCACAGACCACTTTGCAAAAAATAACGAATATGTGAACGGTTCAATTCACTATTGAGTGATAGCTGTGAAAAACACAGCTAGCATGTGACTGAGACCTTCATCATAAACCTCCACTTGTCACTGCAGAAAGAAGCACCATTGGAACAGACAGAAGAGCATCCCAAGCAACAGTAATGTTTTCGGTTTGTGAACTGTCTGTAGTATGTGTTATTCTCAGTCTAAATAATGAGAAAAATTTTAAACCCCACCGACGATTTCTGACAGGTATGAAAAAAAGTGAGATGAGATATTCATAAATAAGTTGTTCACACCAACTCCAGGTATATCAATGTATTTAGAGAAGGAAACTGGCTTAAGGGTAAATACTAGACTATTCGTTGCTCGCTTGAGCATGAGTGTGCTTGAGATATTCGTTAGTCGGTGAGTATTTTTTGAATGCTCAAGCGCAAGATCGAGTACCCACTACTCATGTTGGGCACTTTTCAGACAGCCAATAAACATGCAGGGATAGCGTCATCGGGTCTATATAAGACACTTGATGCCATGCTTGGCACACTGTACCTCAGAGACCGGCAGAGCAGCGAGAGGTGCTGCTGGTGGATTAGGGAGAAAATTTTAATTGCATATAGGCAGGGATTGCATAACAGTTAAATTTTTTTCAACTGCGGCAAAAGCCCTTATTAGTAGAGATGGGCGAACCTGAACAGTAAAGTTCGGCGTCCGTACTGAACATCAACTGCTCGAGCCCAGACAGCGAACACGGACTTCGCCAGGAAGTCTGTGTTACTGTTCGGGCTTGGCCGCCCAAACACAGAGTGTTTGTCATGCTGTCATGTGCATGAAAGCGTGGCAAACATTGCTTCTGATCAGCGGTAAAACCATCACCGCTGGTCAGACAGCTGCGGTTCCCACGCTGTCAAAAGACAGTGTGAGAGAGCAAGCTGTGATCGGACTTATAAAGCTTACCTTCGGTTACTGGTGTCTGCTGATGGGACTACTGCTCCCATCAGCCAACAACTGATGCCACTAATAACAGTGAGAGAAGGAATGGCTGACAGTGTGGCAACCGCGGCTGTCTGACTGGCGGTGATGTTTTTTCTGCCGATCAGAAGTGGCATTTGCCGCATTGTCATGCACTTGACAGCATGGCAAACATTTAATGTTCTGGCCCCCCATTCAAGTGAATGGGGTCTGGGTTCGGGTCCGGGTATTGTTCTGATACCCGAACCCAAACTATTTCTTACTGTTCGGCCAAACCTGCCGGACCTCAGCATCCAGTTGTCCTTCCATCTCTACTTATTAGGGCTAATTATAATCAATTTTCATACTATTATTAGCAGCACTTAGGGAGAGATTGTGCTGAAGGACATGAGAGGGTTGATTGCATTTCCTTTCTGCTGCAACTCATACCAAAATCCCTTTTCACTCAGGGAGAATAACATTATTTTGGCTCTTGATTCTGCAAATTGTTCTGAGGAGAGAAATATTATATGCCACCTTTACTGTGGCAGTTGTCAGTTGTGGTTTTGTCAAAAGCATACAACTGGACATTTTTGCCTATCAATAGAATTAATATATTGCTCCTGCAGCTTTTCAAGTCCATCTGAGGTTTGCAAATTTTCCTACAATATTAGTACTGCAAAGTTTTTTAAGCAGTAAAAAATTATACAACATTTATACTGTGCCAGTTGTGCATTAAAAGTATACAGCCAGAATTGGTGGATTAGCAATAGCATTGCTATATCGCTACTGCACTGTAACAAGTTCATCTGTGGTGAGAAAGTTTTCCTTTGATAGTAATACTGCAAAGTTTTTTCAGCAATTAAATATTTTATGGCATTTATACTGCACCAGCTCTGCATAGAAAGCATACAGACAGATTTTTTTGGGTATTAATAGCATCACTATATTGCTACTGTACTGTAACAAGTTCATCTGAGGTAGGCAAATTTTCCTGCAATACTTATTCTGCAAAGTTTTCTCAACAGGGATATATCATACATAATTTAAAATGGGCCATTGTTAGGGACAGGAAAGTGGACGTGATGCTGATGGGGAGTGCAGAGGCCGAATCTGTGGGCAATGTGAAACTGTGCCTGATGCAGGAGCACAACAAACATACACATCATGTTGACCTAGCTTCCTGTCTTTGAATGGGAGCTCAGAACACCACTCTTGAAGCCAGACCAGTGTGAAAAGGTTGTTGGATGGAATACAAATAATGCATCCTGTCACTTTGCGAGATCAACCCTGTCTTCCACATGGTCCATGATTCTGGAGCTCATAATCCTCACCTTGATTCTAATTCCTCCCACCATGTAGAGTGCCCAGAGACAAGTGATCCCACACTTGGACACTCCGAAGTGCTGTTCACATTCCTATTTATACATAGATTCTGGCCTCTCACCCTGCTCGTTTCAAGCGAGATATGAGCAGATTGCAGGTAGCGATGCCCAAATTTTTGAGCAGTCATAGCCACAAGAGGTGGATGTTGATGAGACACAATTGCCAACACCTGATGTTGTTAAGTCAGCAAGTCAGGAGGAGGACCAGGGTGCAGAAGTGGAAGATGATGCGGTGGACAATAAAGTCACTGACCCAACCTGTGAAGGTGACATACAGAGCGAGGACAGCAGTGCACAGGGGAAGGGATTGCAGTACCACAACAGTCAGTAAGAGGCAGTGGGGTGGCCAGAGACACAAGGCGGGCAAGTGTTCCGCAGAGTACCATCACGGGTGAACTTGCCAGGCCAAGGTTCAGGTGTTCCCAAGTCTGGTGCTTTTTTAAACACTGTCCAGTTAACCCAAAAAAGGCAATTTGCAACATCTGACATGCCAGAATCAACAGGGGCAGTACAACTACCAGCCTGATCACCACCAGTATGCTTAGGCAAATGAAAGCAAAGCACCCGACTAGTTGGGTGAATGCCACGGTCCAGAAACTGCGGGTGACACCACTGCCTCTTACCCTGTTCTATGTCCACACCAATCCCCTGTCCATGATGTGACACAGGTGAAGATGCCTCCCACCCTGCAACTGTCGTTGCACACTTGCAACCACTGTCAGCAAGCACATCCACGTCCTTGTCCTAACTAGAGATGAGTGAACTTATTTGGAAAACTTTATGCCAATCTCAAATTCAGCACAATCATATCACATTTGTCTTCGTCTTTGGTTTCTGGAGCATTTTTACTCAAAGGAGGCAAAATTTAGTCACAGTTTGATAAAACATCACATTTCCACTAATGCTTTTTTTATGACTTTGGCTAGGATAATGGTGATGTATGATGAGTGGGGGAGATGTGTTTGATGAGGGGAGGGGTTGTGCTTAGTTCAGAGGAGCTGCAGAGTGTAATTTTTTTTTCATTTTTATTTTCTTTTTTCTTTAATAACTTATTGTGTGTACATTCCAGCAGCCAATCAGGGTGCAGAAACCATTCAAAATGTCATGACACGAGGTCTTCTGTGAAATGCTCCTAAAGTCACATGTCACTGTCCATATAAAAAGCCGACATCTTGCTATGCTGGTGCTAATTTCTCAGTGTCACAGTGCAGAGAAGGTGAAACTGCTAGTGATGCTAGTGAACTTGTCGGTTAGCTAGAAAGGATCCAGTCCTGTGTGAAATTGATCTTCCAGCATTTAACTAGATTCTGTTAAAATTATATCACAGTCTCAGGAGGAGGCCACATTTGCTAATCAAAATCGTTTGAGCAAAAACTGTGTTGCAGTGAGTAGAGTTGAGCAAAACAGGTCGGTCAGATTCAAAAGTCGCCGACTTTCGCCAAAGTCGGGTTTCGTTGACTGAAACACAACCATAGCGTGCAGTCGGCCATGCGTTCGGCAAAACGAGTGCCAAAGTCGGTTTTCCCAGAATGCTTTCAGGCGCCTTTTTTCAGCCAATGAGCAAGGACGTACACTGTGGGCAACGAGATGACATGTGCAGCGTCCACCACCATCTTAGAGAAGGGCATTGCAGTGATTGACTTGCTTTGGGGGTGTCATAGTGTCTATTAAAGCCCTGAACGCCGACCTCCACTTTACTTCTGCCAATCTTAACAGTAGGGAGAGGTTGCTGACGCTGTTTATCAGTAGGGAGAGAGTTAGGGCTGGAAAGAGAAGTTCTTATGTGCTTGTGCTGATAGCAATTGTGCTGTACAGTTAGTGTGCAGTGACAGGGGAGGAATTTCTTGTGTGCAGCAGCGCTGGTTATTAGGCTGCCTGATAGCTGTATTGCTGTGTGTACACTGCTGTGCAGACTGCTTTTTACACAGTACTAATACTTTCATTTTTTTTTTCTGCACAGTTACCAACCGTTCATTTTTTCCCACACCGTATAGAGCTGTACGCTCCTCACACACTACCGTGTACCGGCTGGTATCACGGACAAATACATGCTGACTATCTGTGTGTGACTCTGGAAATATATACGGAGATTGAAATCTTCCCCTACACCGTATACAGCTGTCCGCTTCTGATACAGTACCATATATCTGCTCTTTGTATTACGGTCAAATCCATACTGAGAGAGTGTCTGTGTGTGACTCCGGAAATATATACGAAGATTTAAATTTTCCCTACACCATATACAGCTGTCCGCTTCTGATACAGTACCATATATCTGCTCTTTGTATTACGGTGAGCTCCATACTGAGAGAGCGTCTGTGTTTGACTCCGGAAATATATACGGAGATTTAAATTTTCCCCTACACCGTATACAGCTGTACGCTCCTCATACAGTACCATATATCTGCTGGTATTTTTGGTACATTTTCCCAAACATGAGGAAGTATGGTAGAAGAGGCCGCGGACATGGGTGTGGGGGGCCAGCTGGTACTGATGGTGGTGGTGGTGCATCTGCTGGTAGTGTCAAAAGCACAATAGCACCTAAGGCAGGAGGTGTTGAGCCTGCATCATCGTCTGGCTCCAGAAGGGCTGGAAGGCTCCCTTTTCTGGGAGTAGGTAACTGCTTTTAAAGCCAGAGCATCAGGAATAGGTTTTGGCTTACATTGCCGAAACAGCCTCCAGCTCTAACGCCTCCTCTTCTGAAGTTTCAAAAAATGCAAGCACTGAGTCGTCACTGCAGGCTCCTGGTCAGGAACACCTTTCCTTGTGTCCTTCACCTCCACCAAAAGTGAAGGATGCGGCAGGCCACACTTCAGATTACTCCCTGGAGCTCTTTTCACATACCATGCCTGGGCTATCAAGTCAAATCCTGAATTCCCTAGTCCAAGATGAATATGACATGGAGTGCACTGATGCACAGCCACTGCTATATGATTCAGCTGGAACATTCCCCCAGGGCACTGCATTGCCATCGCAGTCTACTGAGCCAGATTCTGACCCTGATGAAATTCAGGTGCCCTTTCCCGCATACTATACCACCTTACACGGTGACACAGAGGCAGGTGCAGATGAAATTGAAGAGGAGGTGATGGATGACTCAGTTGTTGACCCAGATTGGCATCCATTGGGGGAAGAGGGTGCCGCTGGCAATAGCTCAGAAGAGGAGGAGGAACCGCAGCAGGCATCGACATCGCAGCTGGGGTTATCTGGCAGGCCTGTAGCAATCCAAAAACGTGTTAAAAAAACAAAAAGAGTTGCAGGACAGCTTGGCCAGATGATCAAATTAGCACAGCGTGCAAGCTCTGAAAATTTAACCCATAGTAGCAAGAGTGCATTGTGGCACTTTTTTGACCAAAATCCTATTGATGAGGCAAAGGTTATCTGTAAGAAGTGCGGAAGGACCTTTAGCCGTGGGAAAAAATCTCCGAAATTTGAATACCAGTTGCATGCTTAGACATTTAAACACCATACACTTGCAAGCGTGGACAGACTACAAAACCTCAGGTAGCACACATGCACCTGCTCCGACTGAAGGTAGCCAGCAACGCTACATCGCTTCCCCCACTGTAAGCCCACCGGTTAGCACACCACCAGCAAGAAATGTTGAGGTGTCGTCGCAAGGCCAAAGCAGTCAGGGAATCACAATGTTTTTCCAACAAAAGACTGAATCTAGGCCATCACCACCACTATCATCACCATCACCACCCCCTCTCAGTCCGCCATATCCACCGCTAGTTCCCGCATATGCAGCTCTCAAGTCCAGCTCACCCTAGCAGACACTCTGAGTAGGACAAGAAAGTACTCATCCTCTCATCCGCGTACACTGGCTTTGAACGCCTACATTGCAAAACTGATCTCATTAGAGATGATGCTCTTCTGTTTGGTTGAAAGCACAGCATTCCGAGAGCTCATGGCCTACGCTGTCCCACGCTATGACCTACCCAGTCAGGACTTCTTTTCTAGAAAAGCCATCCCTGCCCTCCACCTGCATGTGAAAGACCGCATTGTCCATGCACTCAAACAATCAGTGAGTGGAAAGGTGCACCTCACAACAGATGCATGGGCCAGTAGGCATGGCCAGGGCCAGTTACGTGTCCATCACTGTGCACTGGGTGAATGTGGTAGATGCAGGCTCCACAGGGGACAGCGGCAGTGGGACAGTGCTGCCTAGCCCACGGTATAGGCAACAGTTGGCTGTAGGCGATCGACCCTCCTCCTCCTCCAGAAGCGAAAGCTCTTCGACAGAGTGCAATCGCACGAGCACTCCATCTGCAGCTGCCAGTGTTGCACACGAGGTGTCCCACTATCGAACATCTAGTGGTAAGCGTCAGCAGGCTGTTTTAAAGATGATGTCTTTGGGCGACAACAGTCCCCCCCCGCGGAGGTACTGGACGACTACTTGCAGCGAGAAACTGAGTCATGGCTGGGTAGTCTACATCTTGAGCTAGGCAAGGTAGTCAGTGATAACGGACGTAATTTTGTGGCGGCGATAGCCCTGGCAAAACTCAGACACATAACTTGCCTGGCTCACACCTTGAACCTGGTGGTGCAGTGCTTCATAAATAATTATCTGGAGTTACCAGCCCTGCTCCAAAAGGTGCGAAGACTGTGTTCGCACATACGTCGCTCGCCCATAGACTCCAG
This sequence comes from Oophaga sylvatica, assembly GCA_033576555.1. Lineage (NCBI taxonomy): Eukaryota > Metazoa > Chordata > Amphibia > Anura > Dendrobatidae > Oophaga > Oophaga sylvatica. The sequence continues at coordinate 560,975,459 of JARQOD010000003.1, forward strand.
TCGTATGCAGATGCTGCAGCGATTGCTCCACCTTCCCAAGCACCGCCTAATCATAGACGTTGCAACAAGGTGGAACTCCACCATGCACATGGTTGAGAGGCTGTGCGAACAGAGGCAGGCTGTAATGCATTTGTGGGAGGATACACGGGCAAGCAGTTTGAGGGCAGACATCAAGTTGTCAGGTGTGCAGTGGTCAAACCTGAGAAGACCTCTGTAAAGTCCTTCAGTGTTTTGAGGAATGCACATGGCTGGTAAGCGCAGACGACGCCATCATAAGCATGAGCATCCCACTTATGCGTCTGCTCATGCAAACTTTGACACACATTAAGGATCAGGCGTCTGCAGCAGAGGAGTAGAAGGAGGAGGAGGGAAGCCTTGATGATAGTCAGCCATTGTCTGCTCAGGGAACTGTCCTGGACGAGGTGGAGGAAGAAGAGGAAGAGGATGATGGGGATGATTATTTTGGGGAGGAGGATGCTTCTCAGGGGGCAAGAGAAAATGTTGGCTTGCCAAGGTCAGGTATAGGGTTTGTGCGTGACTGGAGGGATGTGGATTTGGCAGAAAGTGCTACTCCACCCACCACTGGCAGTGCATCATTGACACCTGTAACATTGGCCCACATGTGTGATTATGTCTTGCGGATCCTAAAAAGGGACCCCCACATTGCCAAAATTATGAAGGATGACGACTACTGGCTGGTCAGCATCCTCGATCCACGCTATAAAGGCAAATTATAGAGCATCAAGCCACAGGAGAACCTAGAGCTAATGTTGCCGAACAAACAAGCAACTCTGGTAAACTGTTTGTTAGAGGCATTCCCAGCACACAGCAACGGTGCAGGTTGTACTATAAGCCGTACTGTGCAACATAGAAGAGGTGTTTGTGGTGCACACAGCCGAAGTGGCGTTGGAGACAGGGGTTTCATGACCATGTTGTGGACTGATTTCTCGAGTACCGCTCACACGCCTGGTAATACTGAATCGATTGCAACAGACAGGAGACAGCAGTTGTCAACTATGGTTCAAAATTACCTCTCCTCCCCTATCAATGTTCTCCCTCACAGATCATTTCCCTTTGACTACTGGGCCTGTAAGCTGGACACCTGGCCTGAATTGACACAATATGCCTTACAGGAGCTCGCTTGCCCTGATGGTAGTGTGCTATCAGATAGAGTCTTCAGTGCTAAAGGATCAATCCTGACAGAAAGAAGGACCTGGCTGTCGACCCAAAATGTTGGTGATCTCACCTTCATTAAAATGTTGGCGATCTCACCTTCATTAAAATGAACCATGCCTGGGTTTCAAAGGATTTTGTACCACCTTCCCCTGATGACACATAGGCTGCCAGCAAAATGGCTCACTTTGTCCTCCTCTTCCTCGGACTTCTCCAATTCCTCCATTTGCAGCTGCTGAACGTCCAGCCTACACGTCAACATATGCCAGTTTTTCCACCCCCCTAACTGGGCTGTACCCCCCCCAGGTCTGGCGTCAGCACCTGGCGCACCTGGGCAAGTGCCAAAGCCCTGAGCAGGTGGGGGCCCACTCGCTGTCAGAGTCACCGGCGTACTATGAGGGGCCCTGTGCCAGTGCTTGAGCCCACAAGTGTGCCCCCCCCTGCTTGCTCAGGTCCCCAGCACTTGCAATACTTACCTCTCCCTGCTCCACAGCTGTGACGTCTTCCGCGTTTCCTGACAGTGACATTCAGGTCAGAGAGCACGATGACGTCACGTCTGTGCGCCCTCTGCCTGAACAGTCACAGTGCAGAGAACTGCAAGATGGTGACACTGAGGAGTCCAGAGTAGAGCAGTGCCCAGCGAGGAGAGTATTTCATTTTTTTTAATGTTTGGATCAATATATGGGGAGCATTATACACTGGAGAATTATATATGGGGCCCATCATACACTGGAGCATTATAAATGGGGCCCATCATACACTGGAGCATCATATACGGGGCCCATTATAAACTGGAGCATCATATTGGGCCCATTATATATGGAGCATTATATAGGCCCATCATACACTGGAGCATCATCCATGGGGCCCATCATATACTGGAGCATCATATGGGGCTCATTATATATGGCGCATCATATGGGGCACATTATATATGGAGCATCACATGGAGCCCATTATATATGGAGCATTATATATGGGGACAATTATATTTGGAGCATTATATATGGGGCTCATCATACACTAGAGCATCATATATGGGGTCAATCATATACTAGAGCATCATATGGTGTTCATTATTTATGGGGCATCATATAGGGCCCTTTATACAGTTAGGTCCATATATATTTGGACAGAGACAACATTTATCTAATTTTGGTTCTAGACATTACCACAATGAATTTTCAACAAAACAATTCAGATGCAGTTGAAGTCCAGACTTTCAGCTTTCATTTGAGGGTATCCACATTAAAATTGGATGAAGGGTTTAGGAGTTTCAGCTCCTTAACATGTGCCACCCTGTTTTTAAAGGGACCAAAAGTAATTGGACAAATGACTCCAAGGCTATTTCATGGACAGGTGTGGGCAATCCCTTTGTTATGTCATTCTCAATTAAGCAGATGAAAGGACCGGAGTTGATTTGAGGTGTGGTGTTTGCATTTGGAAGGTTTTGCTGTGAAGGAAACATGCGGTCACAGGAGCTCTCCATGCAGGTGAAACAAGCCATCCTTAAGCTGCAAGAACAGAAAAAAACCCATCCAAGAAATTGCTACAACATTAGAAGTGGCAAAATCTACAATTTGGTACATCCTGAGAAAGAAAGAAAGCACTGGTGAACTCATCAATCCAAAAAGACCTGGGAGCCCACGGAAGACAACAGTGGTGGATGATCGCCGCATACTTTCTTTGGTGAAGAAGAACCCGTTCACAACATCAACTGAAGTCCAGAACACTCTCAGTGAAGTAGGTGTATCTGTCTCTAAGTCAACAGTAAAGAGAAGACTCCATGAAAGTAAATACAAAGGGTTCACATCTAGATGCAAACCATTCATCAATTCCAAAAATAGACAGGCCACAGTTAAATTTGCTGAAAAACACCTCCAGAAGGCAGCTCAGTTCTGGAAAAGTATTCTATGGACAGATGAGACAAAGATGAACCTGTACCAGAATGATGGGAAGCCAAAAGTTTGGAGAAGAAAGGGAACGGCACATGATCCAAGGCACACCACATCCTCTGTAAAACATGGTGGAGGCAACGTGATGGCATGGGCATGCATGGCTTTCAATGGCACTGGGTCACTTGTGTTTATTGATGACATAACAGCAGACAAGAGTAGCCGGATGAATTCTGAAGTGTACCGGGATATACTTTCAGCCCAGATTCAGCCAAATGCTGCAAACTTGATTGGACGGCGCTTCATAGTACAGATGGATAATGACCCCAAGCATACAGCCAAAGCTACACAGGAGTTCATGAGTGCAAAAAAGTGGAACATTCTTCAATGGCCAAGTCAATCACCAGATCTTAACCCAATTGAGCATGCATTTCACTTGCTCAAATCCAGACTTAAGAGGGAAAGACCCACAAACAAGCAAGACCTGAAGGCTGCGGCTGTAAAGGCCTGGCAAAGCATTAAGAAGGAGGAAACCCAGCATTTGGTGATGTCCATGGGTTCCAGACTTAAGGCAGTGATTGCCTCCAAAGGATTCGCCACAAAATATTGAAAATAAAAATATTTTGTTTGGGTTATGTTTATTTGTCCAATTACTTTTGACCTCCTAAAATGTGGAGTGTTTGTAAAGAAATGTGTACAATTCCTACATTTTCTAACACATATTTTTGTTCAACCCTTCAAATTAAACGTTACAATCTGCACTTGAATTCTGTTGTAGAGGTTTCATTTCAAATCCAATGTGGTGGCATGCAGAGCCCAACTCGCGAAAATTGTGTCACTGTCCAAATATTTCTGGCCCTGACTGTATATAGAGCATCATATGGAGCACATATGGGCCTATTCTGTATGAAGCATTATATGGAGCCCATTCTGTATGGCGCACTATGAGGTGCCCATGATACTATATGGAGGACTATACTGTCCAGTTTTTGAGCTATTGTAGAATTTACAATAGATATCACTCATGTAATGTAAGAAGTGAAGTATTTGGCATTGTACTATACCTATATTTCTCTGCCGTATCGGAGCATCATGAATTGTGGTATGTGTTAAAGGGGCCCACTGAGACTCTTTTGCCACGGACCAATGAAAACCTGGAGCCAGCTCTGCCCCCCCCAGAACTTTAGCCAAATAACCCCCAGTTTTCAATGCGTTACTATTATTATAAAGTAAATTAAGGTTGACAAGCTAAAGTAATAAGAATTGATGTAGTTTGCATTGAAATGGGCACTGTAGGTGTGTTTACTGTCCTCCACTCACTGGCGACTTTTATTCCCCATTGACTTGCATTGGGGTCGGGTCTCCGACTCCGACTCTACTTTTTCCGTTAGTCTGCCGACTTCGTTCGACTCGACTTTTGGAAAAGTCGAGCCGACCGAAACCCGACTCGACCCTTCCGGAGGCAAAGTCGCTCATCTCTAGCAGTGAGGAATCAGAACGCCAGATTTTCTCAAAAAAATTTGTTGGGCCTAATATAGTGGTTCAGCAAGCAAGGAGCCAGCATTTGCTAATCCAAATCGTTTGTGATACAACTGTGTTGCAGTGAGAAAATAGAAGGCCACATTTCCTCTTAAAAATCGTTAGGCCTAATATTGGTATTCAGCCAAGAGGCTCAGTTTGCTAATCCAAATAGTTTGCGATTAGTAATGAGTGAACGTGCTCGCCACTACTCGTTACTCGCCCGATTATCACGGTACTCGGCGTACTCGGCGAGCACCGAGCATTTCCGGGATTACTCGGCGGGAACTTAGGTCTCCACACAGCTATTTTGGTGGACTTTAGAGACCCAATCACGCTGCAAGGATTGTCTGCCAGGCAATGAAACGCCGCAGCCATCTTTGTTGTGGTCTTGCAGTGATTGACTGAACACACAGCATCATCAGGGGTATAAGATACTGGACGCCGCCCTGCTTGGCGCATTCAGCTCCGGATTGAGATAATGTATGGCTAGCTGCTGCCGATATAGGGTCAGAATTGAGGATTTATTCATTATTGTGGGGTCTACCATCCTAAACTACTCACATCCAGCTAAAGCAACAGTCCTTCTAAGGACTAATTCCAGAGTATATAGGTTCCAGTGTTAGGTAGGCAGGGTAGTGTACGTTGCTCTATACACATCAGTGCAAGGCCTGTAGGCACTGTTTATGTGTATATAGATCATTGCATACATCACAAGGGTCCATTCCCATTCTGTGTTCTGGTGCTGCTGCAGCTACCTGTAGTATATATTAGCTGTATATAGCTAGCCCCAGGTGTAATAGGAATACAGACCACACATTTTTTGGTGTGGTATCTAAGTGTCAGCTCATATCTGTGCGTGCTCAAAGCTTGGCCAGTTTACGGCCATTTTATTTTTTTGGTCTCGCTGTCACTGTAGTTAAATACAGCAGTATTTAGCCCCCCCAAAAAAAAATACAGGCCACACATTTGTCGTAGTGGTATCTCTGTGGCAGCTCATATCTGTGTATGCTCAAAGTTTTGCCAGTTTATGGCGGTTTTCTTTTTTTGTCCTGGGTGAAACTGTACTTATATACAGCACTATGTTGCATTATTTTAAAAAACTGTCCACATTTTACAGTGGGGTCCATCTGTGACACGCCTCATGCATCCGTGTGCCAAAAATTGAGGCATTTTAGGCCTAACTCCCCTTTTTTGGACAGCCTGTCACTCTCGTTATATCCAGCAGTCTTTTTTATCCAAAACCTAAAAAAAAATTAATACAGTCTGTTATCTCAGGCTGAGGCCTGGTGTATCTGTGGTGTAAAAATCCTCGCTTTGCAGGCATACTGATCACATATAATTTTTCTCCAAATAAATCCATTTGTATTGAGCTTTTCAAACATTTCAGTAGTTCATTTTAAATGGGCAAGGCAAGGGGCAAGGAACGGGAAAGTGGACGTGATGCTGATGGTGCATGCAGAGGACGAGGCCGTGGTCAAGCTGAAAGTGGGCTACAGCAAAGACCCACATCTTCGTGCTCGACCTTCCTGTCCCAGTTTCTAGAGGACCGCACCACACCCCTATTGAAGCCAGAGCAATGTGAAACGGTTGTTGGTTGGATAGCGGGTAAAGCTTCCAGTCACTTAGCCACCACCATGTCTTCCACGCAGTCAAGACTGAGTTGCCGTGAGTGTGGACCGGACATTACTCACCCTGATCCTCCTTCCTCCCACCATACCGAGTGCCCTGAGACAACTGATCCCACACTCAGACACTCAGAAGAACTGTTCAGTTTTCCATTTGGAGATTCGTGCCTCTCACCCGCTCCACTTGAAGCGGGGCAAGATGATATTCCATGTAGCGATGCACAAATCTTTGAGAATCCACGGTCACAAGAGGTGGACGATGATAAGACACAAATGTCGGAAAGTCAGGAGGAGGAGCAGGGTGCAGATGTGGAAGACGAGGTGGTAGATGACATAGTGAATGACCCAACCTGGCAGGAGGACATGCAGAGCGAGGACAGCAGCACACATGGGGAAGGAGGCATATCACCCAAACAGGCAGGAAAAAGCAGTGTGGTGGCCGCAGACAGAAGGCATGCATCCGTTCCCCTTAACACCAACAGGACTGAAGTTGCCATTCCAACTGTTAGATCTTCCCGAGTCTGGTTGTTTTTTAAAGACTCTGCCGATAACCCCAAACAGGCTATTTGCAGCACTTGCCATGCCCGCATCAGCAGGGGTTGCAAAACTGCAGGTGACAACACTGATTCTTCCACTGTTTTGCGTACAAGCCAATCCCCAGTTCACCATGCCTGTGAAGATGCCTCAGGCCCTGCACCTATTGTTGCCCACAGTCAACCAGCACCATCATCAATCCCATCCACGTCTTTGTCCCAGCCCAGTCTTCAGTTGTTTATACCCCAGTCATTGGAACTCAAGTGGAAATACCCAGCCAATGTCCCACAGGCCACAGTACTTAATTTGCACAATTCTCATCTGCTTGCACTCAAAATATTGCCTTTTAGGCTCATTGAGATGGAAGCTTTCCACAACCTGATGGCGGCGGCCGTCCCAAGGTACTCAGTCCCCAGTCGCCACTATTTCTCCCGTTGTACCGTAATGGCATTACACCAGCATGTGTCCCCCAACATTACTCGTGCCCTCAACGATGCTGTTACTGGGAAAGTCCACCTAGCCACGGACACGTGGACAAGTGACTGTGGGCAGGGATGGTACATCTCACTGACGGCACACTGGGTTAACATAGTGGAAGCCAGGACCCAGTCAGACCTTGGGATGGAGCACATCCTCCTCACGCCGAGGATTGTGGGTCCTACGTCAATCAGGGTTGCTCCCACAGTCTACAGCTCCTGCATCTCCTCCTCCACCTCCTCCTCTTCTTCAGCCTCCATCTCTGAAATGAACACATCAGTCAGAAGCTGGAAGCACTGCAGCACTGCCTCAGCCAAGCGGCAACAGGCTGTGCTGAAGCTAATCTGCATAGGTGACAAACCGAACAATGCAGAAGAGTTGTGCACTGTTATGAGCTCAGTTGCAACAACTTTATTAAATAATGGATTGCAACCGAACCCGGGGTCCGCGATGCAGTTAAAGTCACTGCTGCCGAACACCCCTGGGTATGAGGTAAAACTGACAACAGAAATATAATATTAGATCTTGCCTGTGTTACTTCACACTAGGGGAGATGTAGAATTGGCACTATCTCCGTTAACGTCACTGGAGATGTGCTATCGACTGGCGTAGATGTAGCCCTCTTTAATGGCACATAAGCCACTTGCCAGATATTAGGTTCGCGCTATGTGCTACAAGCTGGTATAGATGTAGCCCTGTTGACTGCACAGAAGCTACGTGCCAGCCGCTAGGAAGTGCATGCGACTAACGCCAGGCGTACGTGCTACCAGCCGGCGTGAGACTGGACTGAGCAACTCTCTGTTCAGCTTGGCAGGCGATGCCCAGGTTATGCGCCCCGCAGTCTGCTCAGGGTGTATAGCTACCCTATATTCGTAGCAAGACTGCGCCACATTGGTTACCTGCCTGGCATAAGCTAAACCTGCCTGAAGGACCTGTGCTAATTAGCTGAGCGAACTCTGGCATCAGCAGGTCCCGGAGAGCAAAGCTAGAGAGCACGTGAAGCCCAGATTCTGGTACATCCACAAATGAGCACTGCCTATTTTAGTATGATCTGACCGCGCAACGCCCCGGACAAAGTATTTAAGGGCTAAGCTCTGCCCCCAGCCATCTCATCAATCGCATCACCAATGACATCATCCGTGACCAATCAGGCGATGCCAGGTCAGAGGATCAGCTGACATTAACCACCAATCCTGGTTCGCCATGTCACGGACATGCTCAGTGCAGGCATTTCTGGATTTAGGCTATAACAGTCCTGTCTCCTTCTGTAACCTATGCTTAAGGCTAGTATTAACAAAGACCCTAGAGACAGCTTGTACTGTCTTGTACTGGCTAGGTGTTGGGATTGACAGTGAAGCTAAGCAGCATCTGCCCTGGCTGAGACCTGGATGGGGGACCACTGATGCCTCAGATCCAGGTACAAATCCAGCTGATGCCTAACAGTGGACAGCGCTGAAAGAGCAGTCAGATATTTGGATGACACTACTGAACCTACAGCTGGGCATGGTCGTGTGTGACAATGGCTTGAACCTGATGGCGGCTCTGAAGCAAGGTGAGCTAACACACGTACCTTGCCTGGCCCATGTGCTTAACCTTGTGGTTCAAAGTTTTCGCAAAAGCTACCTAGAGCTTCCGGATCTGCTATTGAAAGCATGCCATCTGTCTGCCCATTTTAGAAAGTCAGCTACAGCTTCAGCCTCCCTTGCCGTGCTTCAGCAGCGTTTGCAGCTTCCGGCTCACCGACTGGTGTGTGATGTCCCCACGTGTTGGAACTCTACACTACATATGTTGGAAAGTATTTGTGAGCAGAAGAGGGCAGTTGTTGACTACCAGCATCAACAAGGACGTCGATATTAAGTTTAGATTCCACACATAAGACCTCAGGAGTGGACATGGATGTCAGACATATGTACCATCCCCATGAACTTTGAGGACTGCACCAAGATGGTGAGCAGCGATGACGCCATAATTAGCATCACCATCCCACTTCTCAGCATTCTGAAAACCTCTCTGCTCACAATTAAAGATGATGCATTGCAGACAGAGCATGAGGACATGGTGCAAGAAACCATACAGTGTGATTACACTCAGCCCAGCCTCATGTCGTCGCAACATGGATTGATAGATAATGAGGAGGAGGAGGAAGAACAGAAGCTACTTTCATGCGCTATAGACGTTACTACAAGCACAGCTGTCATAACGTCTGTTCAGCGGGGATGGCCTGAGGACAGGGAGGAGGAGGAGGACAGCATGGTCAGTCGTCCTGTTGGTGAGAACACGGAAGTCTTGCCTGTTAGTAGTCTGGCACGCATGGCTGACTTTATGCTGTGCTGCGTTTCCCATGACCCTCACATTATAAAAATTTTCGGTGTCACTCAGTATTGGTTGGTGACACTTCTAGTCTCACGCTACAAGGAAAACTTTCAATCTCTTCTTCCAGAGGCAGATAGGTGTACAAAAATGTTGCAGTACCATAGGGCCCTTGTAGCGGAAATACTGAAAAAAGTTCCCTTGTGAGAATGATGGCAGCTGACGTCGGAGTTTGTTGTACAACCAAAGAGTCCAAGCGAGAGAGACAGAAGTACAATTCAGCTCAGGCAGGGGAACAATGGCAAAGTTCTGGGACAGTTTTCTCAGACCCTCCCATCGTGCCACCACAGAAGCAAGGGGTGGTGTCACAAGAAGTGCAATGTTTGGGAAGATGGTGAGGGAGTACCTTGCAGCTCATACAAATGTCCTCGAGGATTCCTCTGTGCTTTTTAATTATTGGGTATCCAAGCTAGACACGTGGCATGAACTCTCTCTCTAAGCCTTGGAGGTCCTGGCCTGCTCTGCTGCTAGGATTCTCTCAGAGCGGGTTTTTAGTGCCGCTGGTGGAATTATAACAGATAAGCGCATCTGCCTGTCAACTGACAATGCTGACAGGCTGACTCTTATAAAAATGAACAAAGCCTGGATTGGGCAAGACTTCTGTACACCACTGAATGAAAACTGCAAAACATAACCTCAAATACATTGTCTTTTTTGTAGAGGTGTATTCTCATAAACCTCTTCACAACCACACATGGGTATCCGCTTCCTGATTTGGTCTGTTTGGTGTTATCTTCCTCCTTATCCTCATCTTCATCATCCACAACCAGTAGAACATCAGGGTGAATGTATTCCGTGATGCAAAAGTCACTCAATTTTTGGCAAGAGTGTTTTTATGATGCCCGTTACTAATTTGAAACCAAAACAAATGTTAATCCCCCAGGGGGAACTGTCATAAAAATGAGATGTTCCTATATTCTTCCCATTTATTCTTATATTTTTCAGTTTTACCATCTCTAGACCATCCTCTTAGGACCTAGTGTATACCTCTACAATAGAAAAATCTTGAAATACTATTATATTATATTTTAATTTATATCCCTGTCTCTGAACTGTTGCTAGGGACAAACATATCTCATTGGACACATACTGTCTTCATATCTATGAACCTGTGTTCGCCCCGCCCTTTCATTATTTTCTTTCATAGGTGAATTCACTTTTTTTTTTTATTTGTTTGATTTTAGTATGATTTATCATTATGTCTCCTCATTCTCCGCCACAAGATCACCAGGGTTAACGTGTCCTGTGCTGCTACAGGCAGTCCAATTTTTGGCAAGGGTGTCTATGATGCCCATAGTATATTTTTAAAAAATGTACCTCCCATGAGGAAATGTTTGTCAGCCCATGCACTTCGTGTATGGGCGTTACAAGTCTAGGAGACCCACTCCTTAACATTGGGCCTAGTTTTTAATGAGGTCTTCATCAATGTCTCCTCATTTTTCGCCACTAGATCACCAGCGTTAACGTGTTGCGTGCTGCAATAGCTAGTGTCGAATTCCAAACTGTTACGCCGCTCTCACTGCGTACCTCCGGAGCTGGTGCACACCGCCCAACTTCTTCACTTCCGGTCTCGCGGGCGCTGCTGAGGTCCCGTAGGGTGCATGCGTGTGCCACGTGCTCTTGACTCTGTGGCACGCCCGGTCCCATTGGGCATGCTTGCACACAACCCACGGCTCTGACTGCACCTGCACTGACTCTGACGTTTCTATGATCCTGGAGTACCTGACCCGGGAGTCCCGGTGCGCATTCCCTATATCAGGATGCCTCTTCCTGTAGGCGGCGGCTGATTATCGCTTTTGCTTCCTTGCTAGACCTTCTTGGTGTCTGCATGGTGGCTCTCTGTACTCAGGTCCACTACCTTGTACTCTGGCGTGCTTCCCAGCACGCGCTCTGCTCTGTCTTGTACCCAGACGTTCTTCCTAGCACGCACTCTGCTGTGTCTTGCACTCAGGCGTGCTTCCCAGCACACGCTCTGCTCTGTCTTGTAACCAGGTGTGCTTCCCAGTACGCATCCTGCACCAACCGTTACCCTGCGTGCCCCCGTGTACACGCTCTACGCACTTCCACACCCAGGGTGCCCCAAGTACACGCTTTACATATTCCTGTACCCTGCGTGCCCCCGTTTTCACCCTGCTAGACACGGTCTCTCGTGCCTCTTTTGAGCAGGCCCACCTGGTTCAGCAGTCGTGGTACTTTATTCCCGTGGGCCAACCCCTGACGCTCCCTATATAGGTGGTAGTCCTCACTAAGTCAGCTCACCCGGGGTGGGCTGGTTTCACGGCCCAGAGGGTCCACTCCAGGAGTCGTCACACGAACAAGGGTGGGTGGTTTTGCTGGGTGTAAAAGACTTGTTATGGAAAAGGTTTAGGTGTACCCTACAGGGGAAAATGTTTGACAGCCAACACACTTAGTTTCTGGGTATTCCAAGTCTAGGAGACACACTCCTTTAAATTGGGCATAGTATATAATCAGGCCTTCCTCCACGTCTCATCATCCGCCGCCACTGGATCACCAGCGTTAACTGTTCCATGCTGTTATAGCCATTGTCAAAATCCTAACAAGGGTGGGTGTTTTTGCTGGGCGTTAAATACTTTTTATGGAAATGGTTGAGGGGTACCCCACAGGGGAACATGTTTGCCAGCCAACACACTTAGTGTATGGGCATTACAAGTCTAGGAGACCCGCTCCTTTTTAGTGGGACATATTTTGATAAGAGCCCTACTCCATGTTTCTTCCAAGGGGGATTGGGGTTATTGGGGTGCATATGACTTGGTAGCAGGGCAGGCCTTGCAGTCAATGCATAAGAAAACAGAATGGGAGTACAAAATGAATAATGTGTATTGGATTTTCCTGTTCCCATCCAGTATCTGTGTTCAAAGGCTTATTGGGGTACATATGACTTGGCAGCAGGGCAGGCCTTGCTGTCAATGCATAAGAAAAGAGTATGGGAGTACAAAATGAATAAAGTGAAGTGGATTTTCCTGTACCCATCAAGGAAAAAAGTATAAAAAGCAGAAATAAAAAGCAGTATAAAAAGCAGAAACGTGCCTTCTGGAGCAAAATCATCTTCATGCATGACAATGCACCATTTCATGCTGCAAAGAATACCTCTGAGTCATTGGCTGCTATGGGGATAAAAGGAGATAAACTCATGGTGTGGCCACCATCTTCCCCTGACCTCAACCCTATAGAGAACCTTTGGAGTATCATCAAGCAAAAGATTTATGAGGGTGGGAGGCAGTTCACACCAAAACAGCAGCTCTGGGAGGCTATTCTGATTTCATGCAAAGAAATACAAGCAGAAACTCTCCAAAAACTCACAAGTTCAATGGATGCAAGAATTGTGAAGGTGTTATCCAAAAAGGGTTCCAATGTTAACATGTAACTTGGCCTGTTAGGATGTTTTGGAGTTAAATAGCTTTTTTGTTCAGTGAATGTGACCTCCTAATGCTGCAAATTCCACAAATGAGCATTTTCAGTTCTTTAAAACATATCAAATGTTTAGAAATTCTACTGTGCTTAATAATTTGGAACAGTGCATTTTGAGTTTTTATTAATTTTGGAGATTATACTGTTATCATTGGGAGGTTTCTTCAATAAAATTAGATGTATACTCTAACGGGTGATGACTTTTATTAGACTGACTGTCATTTGCACCGACCACTTAGGAAAATCAGAGAAAAATATCATTTGCATAGTAATTTGGAACATGGTGTACACAGCCCAGCCTCATCTCATCTTCTCAACACTGATTGGATGTTAATAAGGAGGAGGAACAGGAGCTGGTTGCCTGCGCCACAGATGATACTACCCACACAACATTCAGCCCATTTGTTCAGCATGGATGGCCTAAAGATGAGGAGGAGAGTGAGGACAAGGACAAGTAGGAGGAGAAGATGGACAGTCGTCCTCTTGGTGGGGACAGGTACGTTTTGGCTGTTGACAGTCTGGTACATATGCCTGAGTTTATTTTCCACTGCCTCTCCCATCACCCTCATGCTGTGCACATTTTGGCAAACACTAATTACTGGTTGGTTTCCCTTCTAGACCCATGCTACAAGGAGAAATTTCCATCTCTTCTTCCCATGGTGGAGGGGTCTAATAAAATGTTGCAGTACCAGAAGGCCCTAGTTAAAGAATTATTAAAAAATTCCCATATGACAGAGGTCGCAGTTCCTCAGACAACCAAGAAGTAGAGACGAGGGAGACACAAACCAGATGCAGCAGAAGCAAGGGAACACTCACAAAGGTCTGGGATAGTTTTCTCACATCCTCCCATCGCCCAGGCCCTGATATATGGAGTACACTGACAAGGAAGGAAAAGTTTTGGAAGATACTGAAGGAGTACTTTGCCAATTGTACCAGTGTTCTGAATGATTCTTCTGTGCCTTACAACTATTGGTATCCAAGCTATACATGTGGCATGAACTGTCTCTCTACGCCTTGGAGGTGCTGGCCTGCCTTACAGCTAGCGATTTGTCAGAGCAGGTCTTTAGTGCTGCCAGGATATTATAACTAGTGATGAGCGAGTATAGTCGTTGCTCGGGTTTTCCTGAGCATGCTCAGGTGACTTCCGAGTATTTTGGATGTGCTCGGAGATTAGTTTGTGTTGAAGTAGTTGCATGATTTACGGCTGCTAGACAGCCTGAATACATGTGCGGATTCCCTAACAAACAGGAATTCCTCACATGTATTCAGGCTGTCCAGCAGCCACAAATCATGCAGCTACAGCGACAGAAACTAAATCTCCGAGCACTCCAAAATACTCGGAGGACACCCAAGCATGCTCGGGAAAACCCGAGCAATGAGTATACTCGCTCATCACTAATTATAACCTATAGGTACATCCGTGTTATGATTTGGTAGCTGAGGAGAGCAGGCAAAAACGGCAATACACCAGAGAGGTTGGAATCTACTGGATTGCAGTACCCTGACTAACCACCACAACTAAAGGCAGCCGTGGAGCGTACCTACGTTGGTCCTAGACGCCTCGTCACAGCCTGAGAGGTTAACTACACCTAAAGATAGAAAGAGGAAAGCTATCTGCCCCGGAGCAGATCCCCAAAGAACATAGGAAGCCCCCAAACATGTAATGGCGGTTAGACAAGAGGAAATACAGACACAGACAGAAAATAGTATGAGCAAACGTTGGGGCCCAATCTTCCTAGAAAGAAAAGGATAGGAAGGACACTTACTGCAATCCAAAAAACCCTAAAAAATACCAACTCTACTAATTGCAAAAACACCTGAGATCACACGACCTCTACCACCTAAATTAGTTCTCTGGTGTAACAAAACTAAGCCGCAGCCACTGAAAAAACTGGAAAAGGCAAATGAACAAATAACAGTGGCTCAGATAAACTGAGAGGAGCACAAGCCCCCGGAGGGAACCTGGCTGACCTCCACAGAAGTGCAGGAAAAAATGCAAAAAGCAAGCACAAAAATAAAAGCAGAAAATATCTTATCTGTTAGCAGAAGATGCAGGCAAGACTCAGCAAGCTTCCAAGTGAACCAGGAACCAGGAACCAAAGTTGAGACAAGAACAATTGATCACCGGCAACCCTGATGGGAGGGAACCTCCCTTATATAAGACCAGTCTGTAACTCCTGATTGCCAATCTTCACAATCTTCATTGAATGGTTCAGTACTGTTTGTAACCACCAGAGGGAGCTTCTGCTCAGAATTCATTTCTAACACATTCACAACACATCCGCCTGTGAACTGAAAATGCTGACAGGGTGACTCTTCAAAATGAACAAAGGCTAGATTGGCGCAGACTTCACAACAACACCAGATGAATTTTCTGGTCAATTGCCATGCACCCATTCCCACCCAAATATGGGTACATGCTTCATCCTTCTCCCCACTACCACCACCATATCAACAGGGTGATTATGCTACCCTCACTATAAATATTTAAGGGTGATTATAATTAGGAATTAAGAATTTTGAGAGGCCTACCTCAAACAATTTTTGATATAAATGTATACCCCCAGAGGTAGATGTTTTTCAGCCCATGCACTTAATGAATGCGCATTAATAAAAGTATAGAAAACACACTCCTTTATAATTAGAAAAAGTGTTTTCTGAGGCTCTCCACTATGTCTCTTCACAGGGGTATTGAAGTGCCTCCTGCTAATTTTTGGCATCCCTTGCATATGTTTTACCAGTGTACAAGATCCTCTCCTTAGTAATGGGAAAAAATGCTTTTATGTGGGTCCACCTTCTAGCTGAGGAAACATTTTTGGAAACCAAAAGAGCTGGTGGGTTCTATTAGTATATGATCTGGTGCCTTACTGTAGGCTGTAGTTTGGTCGTCACATAGGAAGTTTTCATGTTGCATAGAGGATTTCACAGCAAGGACAGGAGACTTTGTACAGTAAGTACAAAAAATCCTGTCTCGTCCAAATGAGGCAGAGTTAATTGGTAAACGATCCACTATAATCAGCAGCAGGGTATATGAAATAACAGCCCTTGATGATGCTACGTTAAACTAGTAGCTTTTTTCAGGGCTAATTGAAATAGATTTTATTCTATTATAATATAGCTCTTATCTGCAATCCATCTAGAGTGATCTGTCGCAGTAGGGATATCATATTACAGGCATCTAGCCAGCGATTATTGCCTTATCAATCTTAATTCTTTCTGTAGCTTTTTTCCATGCACTCATTGACAGATTCATGTTTTTTACCATGATCTGTACTTAGTAATTCATCAAAGCTGGCTGTGTTGCTTGCGTTCCTCCAGAAGTTTCTGCTGCCACATACAAGAAAATGTCTTTACCGGGACTACTATCTTACCTCTCTTATCTGCAATTTGCCTAGCATGAGGTGTGGCAGAAGGGATAGCGTATTAAAAGTCATTTAATCAGGGATTATTGCCTTATAAATCCTTCCTGATGCTTCCTTCCATGCACTCATTGACATATTTGTGTTTTTTACAGTGATCTGTACTCAAATTCATTAAAGCAGGCAAAATTAACTGATTTAATGTGTCCATTTGCAATTTCTCTGTAGCATCTGTATTTAAGAGGTAGTGGTGGGAGACTTTATGCTACTAGAGCTGTAATTACCACTTTTGAACTCTCTAGTGCTTAGTTTCCATCCATTTCTGGGTGCTTCTTGAATTATGTTTGGGCTCATTGTCCTACTGAAAGACCCATGATCTAGGATGCAAACCCAGCTCTTCTAACACTGGACACTACATTGCAACCCAAAATTCTTTGGGGATCTTCACATTTCATGATGCCTTACACGAAATAACCCCAAAATATCTTTGAACCTTCACCATTTTTGACTGTAACAACTGTGTTCTTTTATTTGTAGGCCTCATTCCATTTACAGTAAACAGTAGAATGATGTTATTTTTCTATCTGTCCATAAGATGTCTGCTGGCCCTCTTAAAACAGAGAGGGCCGTCTGCTGGCCTTCCAAGCTTCAAACTTTACAGTATTAATGCAAAAAATAAAAATTGCTTACCTCTAATGCTGGCCTTCCAAAAATGCTTAGCGAGGGCTGACTGCATCCCTCTAAAATTAGAGTGTGGTCCATCTGATGGCCCATTGACCATAGTGAGGGCCACCTGCTGACCCTCTAACAATAGTGAGGGCCGACTGCTGGCTCTCTAGTAAAACTAAGGGCTGCCTGATGGCCATGAAAAAAAAAACTTTCAGAGTCCCTCCTTCATAAATCAAAAAGAATGTGTCTAATCATGTCACACACCACATGGCCAGATACAGTATTAAAATGTTAAAATTAAATTTCCTGGTGAACATTTTTTTCTCACCATTTAAAGCAACACAAACGTGCAAAAACAAATACACTGTGTGTGAACATAACCCAAGATGTGGCGGAGCATTTTTTTTCTCTTATTTATTTTTCCTTTCATACAAGTCATTATCCTGGAAAAAAATGTTTTTTTAATTTTTTTTTTCCAGTAAAATACATTTTATCTTTGGTTTTGTATGTTTTATTATCAGTTCATAAAAGTAGCATAATACTCTGACAACATTGTTCCCAGCAGCTACCTCTGATTCAGAGGTGCTTCCAAGGGTTTTCCCCATGCTGTTCCCATGCCATTTCAGTGCTGTTTCCATAGTTTTCAGCAATTGTTAGACACCCTCCAGACCTCCGGGGGGAAGGGGAAGCTGCTGGAAAAATGCTCGCGTTTCCCATTGACTTCCATTATACTCATTATTCGAGTCGAGCACCCGAGAATTGCGATTTGCTCGACTCAAGCAACGAGCACCTGAGCATTTTAGTTCTCGCTAATCACTAGTTAATACCAAAAAGTAAGCTATCCTCTATCCATAAAATAAGGAATATTTTGACAATTTCTAGATTCTGACCACTTAACCTCCCAGTGATCCAAAGTAGAGTACTTTGTAGCCTTGTTAAGAATCGAGTGAAGGTGCTCATGTTAAACCTTTGCTTCATTCATTGTCTATGGTTGTAAGGAAAAACAAGCTCAGTGCTTGGCCATTCCTTGCCATCCCACGAAAATGAATGGCATGAAGGTTGAATATGCACACCTCTTCTCCATTGAATACACTCTCTGAGATCCAGAGCCCAATACTTGGGATTGCTGGGGGTCCTAGCAAAGGATAGAAGATAACTTGTCATTTAGAAAATAACCCATCAAGTTCAAAAATTTTTAAATCACTCAATTGTATAAAAGTATGCATAAAACTTACTAGTTGTATCTGGATCGAGAGAAAAATAGGAAGAAAACGATAAACTTTGTTACATTGGATTTGGAAAGCATAACTTTGACTTTAATGACATACAGTACATTATTAGAGATGAGCAAATCTGAATTTAAAAGTTTGGGGTTTGTAACGGACACTTAGTGTCCAGTGCTAAATTCCAAACATGGATTTATCCTGGAAGAATATTTTTTACAGAGCCAAAGTTTGAGTCTCCATTGTTTTTAATGGGATTTGAATTCTGGTTTAAGTTCAGGTACAGTTCTGGTACCCAAATCGACTTTGAACTAAAATTTGGGTACCAGATCCCAAACATTCACGTGTCCACTCATCACTATAAATGATATAGATGACTTAAAACAAATACAGTTTAGAGGGTCTTGCTTCATTAGAACTTACCAGTGGGAGGAGGTTCTGGATAAAACAGGAGCAAAATAGAGCAGAAAAAAGGAAAATTTTAATAACATTTAATGTTGGAAAACACAATATTAACAATGATACAAACTGCACATAACAAATTAAACCTTTGTCATACACTGTGAGGACTATGCTGTGAGTGATTTCAAATGGTAAAGAGAAAAGAAACATGGATTTAATGTATGGATAGTTAATTAATCATAATACAATGATGGCTACACCTTGACATGGTAGGACAGCTCTTATACTCTTTTTTTTTAATCAAAATAGAGTTAACTAAGTACCCAATGTTATTTATATGTACTATTACTTTTGAATTACTTGCTGTAGGGTATATGCTGATTTTTGTTTTTTTAATTTTTTTCTTGGGTTTCAGCTATGGATAGTTATCCAATCATGATATATGAGAAATATTGTGACAAGTTGTGCTCAGTAGATGCTAGCTCCCATTCCCCACACTATAGTGTATATAATTTCTTAGTTTTAAAGGGGTCCTAAAAAATATAAATAACATTTTAAATAACTTTAATTAGTAAAAGATTCTCATTTTGTCATGGAAATCAGTCACTAAAGTAGGACAAAAGGCTTCCTACATTAACAGAAACCCGTCGTACAATGTTAATATGTAAGGTGCCCATAATAATTCCAGTAGTAAGATCTATTATTGTGACATAAAGATAACCTATACTACCTACTGTCAAGTCAATGCATTTAGAAAGATAAGGGTGGACAGCAATGTGTACAGTTTCTTCTTCTTAGCTCAGCACTCCAGATATCTTTAGTATTAGATCAGCTAAGGTGGATAACAGTGTAAACAGCCGCTTCTTACCTCAGCAACCTTGGTATTTGCAGTTTTATATCAGAAAGGCAGGGTAGACACCAGTGTGAGCATCCTGTTCTTACCTCAGCACCTCTGGTATCTCCAGTATTAGATCAGATATCCAGAGTGGACAGCAGTGTGAGCAGCCTCTCCTTACCTCAGCAATTCCAGTATTAGATCAGATAAACAGGATGCGCAGCAGTGTGAGCAGCCTTTTACCTAGGCACCTCTGATATCTCCAGTATTAGATCCTATACACATGGTATACAGCAGTATGAGCAGCTTCTTTCAACCTCAACACTGCTGGTATCTCAACAGTATTAGATCAAATACACAGAGTGTTTAGCAGTGTTGAGGGCACCCTCTTCTTACCTCATCACCCCTGTTATCTCCAGTATTAGATCATATAGACAGGGGAACAGCAGTGTGAATAAGCTCAGCACCCCTGGTATCTCCAGTTTTAGATCAGACCAAAGGATGGAGCTCAATGTGGGCTTCCTGTTCATCATCATTCCTGGTATCTCGACAATATTAGATGAGATAAACAGTGTGGACAGCAGTGTTGTGAGCAACTTCTTCTGACCTCAACACTGCTGATATTTCCAGTATTACATCAGATAGACAGACAGGGTTATAAAGTAAGCACAAGTCACCCTGTTCTGATTACTTCTCAGACAGGGGAGCACCGACCAGGAGACCCAACTCATCACACTGCTGAGTGGTGGCAAAAAAAAACACTAACTAAAGAGCACCACGGGGTGGCACAAAACAAGAGCACAAGCTCAACTGACCGCAGAGCGGTACCAAAAGGTGTGTGCCAGAGCACGTGGGTTGACTGTGCCCTATAAACAGCCCATGCTAAGCAGCACACGTGGCCGAGACAGCTGCTAGGTCAAGCCAGGTAAAAACCTGCCTCTCTAGGTAACACTAGAAGATCATACATGCCGACAGTGCGGCATGTACTCGGCCCAAACACACGTCCATACACAGAGTGGTAGCGTATCCACTTGCTCATAGATAACACAAATGATCTTAGCGCACCAATGGGCGCACCAAAGATCCTTTTATAGTTTCTGTCAATCAGGCAGGTCCTTGCTCACTGGCCAATCCGGAGCCAGACCAGGACCTGAGCATGTGACAGGTGACCACCAATGAGAAGTCAACTCACGGGCATGCTCAGTAGAGCAAAACCTGGACTTGCAGGAGTGACTGCACACTTCTGAGAATAGCCAGTTACTATAGCTTAACCCGGAGAGGCAGCAGTAACCAAGCGTACAGCCCGGCACTGAGTAAGACGCTGAGACCAATGTCTTTACTCAGCAGTAGAGTTGAGCGAAACAGGTTGGTCAGATTCAAAAAAGACCGAGGTCGGCCATGAGTTCGGTGACCCGAGCGCCAAAGTCGGTTTTCCCATAATGCTTGAAGGGCCTTTTCTCAGCCAATGAGCAAGGATGCAGACTGTGGGCAACGCGATGACATGGGCAGCGGCCAGCACCATCTTAGAGAAGGGCATTGCAGTGATTGGCTTGCTTTGTGTGGCGTCACAGTGCCGATAAAAGCCCTCACCGCCGACCTCCATTTTACTTCTGCCGATCTTAGCATAGGGAGAGGTTGCTGACGCAGGTTCTCAGTAGGGAGAGCGTTAAGCAGGAAAAAAACAATAATTCTGTGCTTGTGCTGATAGCGATTAGCTGTACAGTTAGTGTGCAGTGACAGAGGAGGATTTTTTTGTGTGCAGCAGCAGAGCTGATTATTAGGCTGCCTGCCAGTGACAGGGGAGGAATTTCTTGTGTGCAGCAGCAGAGCTGATTATTAGGCTGCCTGCCAGTGAGAGGGGAGGAATTTCTTGTGTGCAGCAGTAGAGCTGATTATTAGGCTGCCTGCCAGTGACAGGGGAGGAATTTCTTGTGTGCAGCAGTTGAGCTTATTATTAGGTTGCCTGCTACCTGCATTGCTGTGAGTACACTGCTGTGCAGAGTGCTTTTTAACACAGCACCTACACAGCACTAATAGTTTTATTCTTTTTTTCCGCACAATTACCGAACGTTCATTTTTTCCCACACCGTATAGACCCTTACGCTCCTCACACTACCGTGTACCGGCTGGTATCACGGACAAATACATGCTGACTATCTGTATGTGACTCCGGAAATATATACGGAGATTTCAATTTTCCCAAAAACCGGATACAGCTGGTATCTTCTGATACAGTACTGTTATGTTTAGGTAGCTGAGGAGAAAAAACAAAAACGGCAATACACCAGAGAGGCTGGAACCTATTGGATTGCAGTAACCTGAACTATCCACACAACTAGAGGTAGCCGTGGAGCGTTCCTACGTTGATCCTAGACGCCTCGTCACAGCCTGAGAGATAACTACACCTAAAGGCAGAAAGATGAAAGCTATCTGCCACGGAGCAGATCCCCAAAGAAAAAAAGAAGCCCCCAAAGATGTAATGGTGGTTAGACAAGAAGAAAGCACGGACACAGACAGAAAATAGAATGAGCAAACGCTGGGGCCCAATCTGTCTAGACAGAAAAGTACAGGAAAGAATTCTGACTGCAATCCAACAAAAAAACCTAAAAATAACAACTCTTCTGATTGCAAAAACACCTGAGATCACACGATCTCCACCACCTAAATCAGATCTCTGGTGTAACAAAACTAAGCCGCAGCCACTGAAAAAAACAGGAAAAAGCAAATGAACAAATAACAGTGGCTACAGATAAACTGAGAGGAGCACAGGCCCCAGGAGGGGACCTGGCAGACCTCCACAAAAGTGAAGAAAACTATGCCAAAAGCAAGCACAAAAAGAAAAGCAGAAAATATCTTTTCTGAAAGCAGGAGATGCAGGCAAGACTCCAGCAAACTTCCAAATGAACCAGTAACCACAATTTAGACAAGAACAATTGATCACCGGCGACAATCATGGGAGGGAACCTCCCTTATATTAGTCCAGTCAGTGATCCCAGATTGCCATTCCTCGCTGGAAGGTTCAGTACTGTCTGTAACCACCAGAGGGAGCCTCTGCTAAGAAACCATCTCTAGCATATTCATAACAGTACCCCCCCACTTGAGGAGGGGTCACCGCACCCTCACTTGTGCAACCAGGCCGATCAGGATGAGCTCGGTTATAGGCACGGATCAGTCTCCTAGCATGGATGTCCGAAGCAAACACCCAAGAATTGTCCTCCTGACCATAACCTCTCCACTTAACCAAATACTGGAGTTTCTGTCTAGAAAAATGAGAATCCAACATTTTCTCAACCACATACTCCAGATTGCCCTCAACAAAAACAGGGTCAGGAGGCGCAGCCATAGGAACCACTGGCTTGACAAACCTCTTCAATAAGGACTTGTGGAACACGTTATGGATCTTAAATGTCCCTGGAAGAAGCAAACGGAAGGAAACAGGATTAAGAATCTCCATGATCTTATAAGGTCCAATGAACCTAGGCTTAAACTTTGGAGATGCAACCCTCATAGGGATATTTCTTGAGGACAACCAAACCAAGTCCCCCACTTTAAACCGAGAACCATCAGTCCTATGCCGGTTGGCAAACCGTTGGGCCTTCTCCTGAGAGAGAGACAACCACTCCACTACCTGGTCCCAAATCTGCTGCATACACTCCACAACAGAGTCAACACCCGGACAGACAGAAGCCTCCGACTGTCCCGAAGAAAATCGAGGGTGAAACCCAGAATTGCAGAAAAATGGAGACATCAAGGTGGTAGAGCTAGCCCTATTATTAAGAGCAAACTCAGCCAAAGGCAAAAAAGAGACCCAGTCATCTTGATCAGTAGACACAAAACATCTCAAATAAGTCTCCAAAGTCTGTTTTTTTCTCTCTGTTTGTCCATTGGTCTGAGGATGAAATGCAGAGGAGAAAGATAATTGAACACCAAGTTTAGAACAAAATGTCCTCCAAAATCTGGAAACAAACTGGACTCATCTGTCAGACACAATGTTCTCCGGAATGCCATGTAACCGAACCACGTGCTGAAGGAACAAAGGCACCAATTTGGAGGAGGAAGGTAACTTAGGTAATGGCACAAGATGTATCATCTTGGAAAACCTATCACAAATTACCCAGATAACGGTCATTTTCTGAGAAACAGGGAGGTCGGAAATAAAATCCATAGAGATATGGGTCCATGACCTCTTGGGCACAGGTAATGGCATTAACAAACCACTAGAGCGAGAGCAAGGCTTGGAACGAGAGCAAGTCCCACAGGACTGCACAAATTCCCTGACGTCACGAGACAAAGTAGGCCACCAAAAGGACCGACTCACCAAGTCCTCTGGTACCAAAAATCCCGGGAAGACCAGCCAACGCGGAACAATGAATCTCAGACATCACACTCTTCTTCCACTGGTCTGGGACAAACAATTTCCCAATAGGGCAGCGCTCAGGTTTATCCTCCTGACACCCTTTCAGAGCCAGTCTCAAATTGGGCGAGATGGCGGAAAGTACTACACCCTCTTTAAAAATAACAGCAGGATCAGATAACTCAGGAGAGTCCGCAAAGAAACTCCTCGAGAGGGCATCCGCCTTAACATTCTTAGTGCCAGGAAGAAAAGAAACCACAAAATTAAAACGTGTGAAAAACAAGGCCCACCTGGCCTGTCTAGGATTAAGTCGCTTGGCTGATTCGAGATAAACCAGGTTCTTATGGTCCGTGAGGACCACCACCTGATGTTTGGCTCCTTCCAGCCAATGTCTCCACTCTTCAAAGGCCCATTTCATGGCCAATAACTCCCGATTACCCACGTCATAATTACGTTCAGTTGGAGAAAATTTTCGAGAGAAAAAGGCACAAGGGTTACTCTTAGAGGTCTCTGGATCTCTTTGGGACAAAACGGCACCTGCCCCAATTTCAGAGGCATCAACCTCCACCTGAAACGGTAGAGAAACATCAGGCTGCCGTAGAACAGGAGCAGAAGTGAATCTCTGCTTAAATTCTTGAAATGCAAAAACTGCCTCAGGAGGCCAATTCACTACATCAGAACCCTTTTTGGTCAAATCAGTCAATCGTTTAACAATACCGGAGAAATAACCAATAAATTTACGATAAAAATTGGCAAAACCCAAAAATCTCTGAAGAGCCTATAATGAAGTAGGTTGGACCCAATCACAGATGGCCTGAACCTTGACCGGGTCCATTTCAATAACAGACGGAGACAAAATGAATCCCAGAAATGAGACATTCTGTACGCCAAAAAGACACTTTGATCCCTTCACATATAGTGCATTCTCTCTCAAAATCTGGAACACAGTCCGAACATGTTTCACATGAGAGTCCCAGTCATTGGAAAAAATCAAGATATCATCCAAATAAACAATCAGAAATGTATCCACAAAATCCTTGAAAATATTAATCATGAAGGATTGGAAGACGGAAGGAGCATTAGTGAGCCCAAAGGGCATCACTAGGTACTCAAAATGCCCCTCTGGGGTATTAAACGTCGTCTTCCATTCATCCCCGTGCTTAATGCAAATAAGGTTATATGCCCCCCTGAGGTCAAGCTTGGTAAACCAACTAGCACTTTTCACTCTGGAAAACAGGTCTGAAATCAAGGGTAACGGATATTGATACTTCACAGTGATCTTATTCAAGAAACGATAATCAATACATGGCCTCAATGAACTATCCTTTTTGGCCACAAAGAAAAAAACGGCGCCTAAGGGTGAAGAGGATGGTCTGATATGACCCTTCTCCAATGACTCCTTGATATAAGATCGCATAGCATCTTGTTCAGGTGCAGACAAGTTAAAAAGGCGACCTTTAGGAAATTTACCACCAGGCACTAATTCAATAGCGCAATCATAGTTCCTGTGAGGGGGAAAAGATGCAGATTTAATTTCACTAAATACATCCGAAAAATCAGTCAAAAAGTCAAGAACATCCTGAGAGTGGGGAGAGGCAGAAAAAACAGGAGTGTCAGTATTAACACATTTGCAGTCCCAACTGGTCACAGACACAGATTTCCAATCCAAAACAGGATTATGAGACTGTAACCAAGGGAAACCTTGTACAATAATGTCATGCAGATTATGCAGCACCAGAAATTTGCAACTCTCCTGATGATCTGGTTCAACCCTCATTATCACCTGAGTAGAAAACTGGGGTTTATTCTCCGCCAAAGGGGTAGAATCAATGCCCAGTAGGGGAATAGACTTCCGCAGGGGTATCATGGGAAACCCACAACGTTTGGCAAAGTCAAAATCTATCAGGTTAATAGCTGCTCCTGAATCAACAAAATCCTGAGCAGAAAATGTGGACAGGGAGCAAATCAGGGTAACAGTCAACAGAAACTGAGTCTGAACACTACCCAAGACAACTGAGCATGCAAAACGCCTTCCCCGCTTAGGGCAGACGGAAAGAGCATGAGAGGCCTCACCACAGTAGAAACATAACCCACTGCGCTTTCGAAACTCATGACGCTGAGCCCCAGAAGTCACTCCATCACACTGCATGGGCCCAGGGGCTGGCTCACAGGGCAACACCATCTCACGCATACCTCTGCGCTCACGCAAAGTCTGTCAATTTGAATAGCCAATGACATAGAATCATTGAGACCAGAGGGGACAGGGAATCCCACCATAACATCCTTTACATTCTCTGACAGCCCCTTCCGAAAAAGGGCTGCCAAAGCATCATCATTCCATTTGGTCAGGACTGCCCACTTTTGGAATTTCTGACAGTACAACACAGCGTCTTCAAGACCCTGATTTAATGCCAACAAAGTTTTTTCAGCTTGATGAGTGACATTAGGTTCATCGTACAACAACCCCAGAGCCAGAAAAAATACATCAACATCATTTCAAACAGGATCCCCAGGTGTCAGGGAAAAAGCCCAATCCTGAGGGTCGCCGCGCAGGAGAGAGATGACAATTTGAACCTGCTGTGCTGCGCTCCCTGAGGACTTAGGTTTTAAGGCAAAAAACAACTTACAGTTATTTTTGAAATTCAGAAATTTAGCCCGATCCCCCAAAACAAATCTGGCATGAGAATCCTAGGTTCCACAACCGGCAACCCAGCAAGATAGGTAGCAATACTCCAAACCTCAGTGGCAAGCTGATCCACACGGCCAGACAACTGTGAAAACTCCTTTGAGAGAAAAAAAAATCCTCCTCAGCACCCAGAGAAAAAGAGGAAAAAAATGCAACAAACAGGAAAAAAATCTCTGACAACTCTGACAACTTTTTTTTTCTTTCCACACTATTTTTCCCTTCTGTGAGTACCATATCATTTTCAGTTTTGGCCGGTGATACTGTTATGTTTAGGTAGCTGAGGAGAAAAAACAAAAACGGCAATACACCAGAGAGGCTGGAACCTATTGGATTGCAGTAACCTGAACTATCCACACAACTAGAGGTAGCCGTGGAGCGTTCCTACGTTGATCCTAGACGCCTCGTCACAGCCTGAGAGATAACTACACCTAAAGGCAGAAAAATGAAAGCTATCTGCCCCGGAGCAGATCCCCAAAGAAAATAGGAAGCCTCCAAACATGTAATGGTGGTTAGACAAGAAGAAAGCACGGACACAGACAGAAAATAGAATGATCAAACGCTGTGGCCCAATCTGTCTAGACAGAAAAGTACAGGAAAGAATTCTGACTGCAATCCATCAAAAAACCCTAAAAAATATGAAACTGTTCTTATTGCAAAAACACCTGAGATCACACGATCTCCACCACCTAAATCAGATCTCTGGTGTAACAAAACTAAGCCGCAGCCACTGAAAAAACAGAAAAAGCAAATGAACAAATAACAGTGGCTACAGATAAACTGAGAAGAGCACAGGCCCCAGAAGGGGACCCGGCAGACCTACACAAAAGTGCAGAAAACTATGCCAAAAGCAAGCACAAAAAAAAAGCAGAAAATATCTTATCTGAAAGCAGGAGATGCAGGCAAGACTCCAGCAAACTTCCAAATGAACCAGGAACCACAATTGAGACAAGAACAATTGATCACCGGCGACCATCATGGGAGGGAACCTCCCTTATATCAGTCCAGTCAGTGATCCCAGATTGCCATTCCTCGCTGGAAGTTCAGTACTGTCTGTAACCACCAAAGGGAGCCTCTGCTCAGAAACCATCTCCAGCACATTCATAACACAGTACCGTTTTTCTGGCTTGTGTATTATGGTCAAATCCATACTGAGAGAGCATCTGTGTGTGACTACTGAAATATATACGGAGATTTAATTTTCCCCAAAACCATATACAGCTGGTATCTTCTGATACAGTACCGTTTTTCTACTGTCTGTATTACGGTCAAATCCATACTGAGAGAGCGTGTGTGTGTTACTCCTGAAATATATACGGAGATTTCAAATTACCCCAACACTGTATACAGCTGTATGCTACTGATACAGTACACTTTTTATGCTTTTCATATTCTGGTCTACTTCATATTGAGCCTGTGAGTGTGTATGTTACTCCTGAAATATATACGGAGTTTTCAAATTACCCCAACACTGTATACAGCTGTAGGCTACTGATACAGCACACTTTTTCTGCTTTTCATATTCTGGTGTTATCTATACTGAGCATGTGACCGTGTGAGTTACTCCTGAAATATACACGGTGTTAGAGTCTGCGGAACGCACCAAATATAAGATGTGGAGAGGTGCGTTCGCAGCCCGGGGTCCACCATGCAGGCGGAGCCTGCTGCTAGTAAAATGGCGCAAGAAGCGAACTCTGTTATCCCGCAGAGTCGCCAAAATAAACGCCGTAACGTGCTGTGGCAATATGTGCGAACTCTGTTAATCCACAGAGCAACTAGGACTGCCGCAGCGCTATACGACGATGTGTGCGAACTCACTAAACACAAATGAGTCGCAAAATAAACACGCTAGGGCGCAGTCTAGCGTTGAAAGCAACCCTGTTACGTCACAGAGCCGCTGAGACAAACTTCTGTGTCCTGTCAGGCACCCAGGTACACAGTTAACTGCTAAGCGAACATAGAACGTGATCATGCGCTAATGTCCTCGTGTGAGTCACCCGCAATCTATGGTGTCTGAACGCCAGGCCCTGAATACGGCAATCAAACTCCTCACCGGTTATGTCGGTAATCTAGGGCATCTAGGACACCGACCCTGACCAGCTAGCATACCAAACTCCTCACCGATTAAGTCGGTATTCAAGGGGCTTATTTCAGCCGGGCCCTAACCACACACATGCATGACCACACTGGCGCTAAGCATATAATGGTTGACACTAGCCCAGCCATGCCACCCTTTTATAGCAACAGCTACAGGACCTGCCAGAAACAAGGACCAATGAATCTGTTCCAGAACACCAGTAGTCACAGGACCTTCCTGGCGGACCAATAGGAGCTGCTGCAGTACCTGAGCATGTGACCCCTGATCTCCAATGAGAGATCTCACCCTGGGCATGCTCAGAAGGGAAAAACAAGGACTTTGTCCTAAAGACGTCTGCTCGCCGCTAACCAGTACTGGCCACAACAGCAGAGCCTGGAGATGCAGCAGCAATCCTCTGCACACTGTTAGACTGGGAGAGACATCTAAGCTGAGCAGAGTCCACTGCGTCCGGAGACGAATGGGAGACCGCAATCGGGATGGTTCGAGATTCCCCTTGTGCAAAAGAGGGAACTCGACCCCTAACATTCCCCCCTCCTAGTGCCCCCCCTTCTCTGGGCCTCGCTACGCTCAAAGGCAGCGATGAGCTGCGGAGCATGAACATGCTCAGCAGGCTCCCAGGACCTATCCTCAGGCCCATAACCCCTCCAATCCACCAAAAAAAACTTTTTGCCCCGTACCACCTTGCACCCTACAATGGCATTCACCTCGTAGTCGTCCGAAGACGAACCCGACGTCCCGGCAGATGACTCAGGCAACCGGGAGATGACCATGGGTTTTAGGAGGGACACATGGAAGGTGTCTGAGATACCAAGGCGAGGCGGAAGGGCCAAACGGTAAACCACAGGGTTCACCTGCTCGAGAACCTTGAAGGGACCCAAATGCCGTGGTGCCAACTTAGTGGATTCCACCCGTAGCCTGATGTTTCGGGCGGAGAGCCACAATAGGTCGCCAGGAGCAAATGTCGGAGTGGGACTGCGATGGGCATCGGCAGAAGACCTCATCCTTTCCTTGGAAGCCTGAATGGCATCCTGGGTGTGGTCCCATATGTCCCGTGCTTCCACAGCCCAGTCTGCCACCCTGGAGTCGGCGGAAGCCACGGGTATGGGCACCGGTACCCGTGGATGCTGGCCGTAATTTAAGAGGAATGGGGTCTGTCCTGTGGAGTCAGCCACAGCATTGTTTAGCGCGAACTCCGCCCACAGGAGCAAGGATGCCCAGTCATCCTGCCTGGCCGAGACAAAATGTCGCAAGTAGGTGACCAAGGTCTGGTTGGCCCTCTCTACCAACCCATTCGTCTTGGGATGATATGCAGAGGAGAGGTTCAACTCAATGCAGAGTAGATGACACAACTCTCTCCAGAACCGAGATGCAAATTGGGGACCTCGATCGCTGACAATCTTGTCTGGCATACCGTGTAGACAGAAGATGCGTCTAATAAACAATGCTGCCAAGGCCTGTGCAGAAGGTAACCGTGGTAGCGGCACTAAGTGCACCATTTTCGAGAAGTGGTCGGTGATCACCCAAATGATAGTGCAACCACGAGACTTGGGTAAGCCCACCACAAAGTCCATCCCGACCATCTCCCAGGGCCTGTCTGCCACCGGCAAAGGAAAAAGTAACCCAGCTGGCCGTTGTCGAGGGGACTTGTTCCTGGCGCAGGAGACACATGCCTGAACATACTCCCTGACGTCACGGACCATATGTGGCCATCAGTATGTCCTCGCCAATAACTCAGTTGTCCTGTTTGCCCCAAAGTGTCCACCCACCCTGGATGAGTGTGCCCAAGAGAGTACCTCCGGTCGCAAATTAGTGGGCACAAAAGTCTTGCTCGGAGGCACAGACTCTAGCGAAACCGGGGCTACAGTTCTCAGGCTCTCTTCGGGGACAATAAGCCGAGGCTCCTCATCCTCCTCCTCTGATGACACTAAGGAGCGAGAAAGAGCGTCGGCCCGAACATTCTTCTCACCGGAGAGAAAATGGAGGGTGAAGTGGAACAGAGAGAAGAATAGGGACCATCTGGCCTGGCGAGAATTTAGCCACTGAGCCGTTTGCAAATATACCAAGTTTTGTGGTCGGTGAAGACTTGGAAGGGAAAACGAGCCCCCTCCAGAAGATGTCTCCACTCAGAGAAGACCAATTTCATAGCCAGCAACTCCCTATCCCCGATGGAATAATTCCTCTCTGCTGGTGTAAAGGTCTTAGAAAAGAAGAAGCAGGGATGCTTTCGACCTTGAGCATCCTTTTGATAAAGGACTGCTCCAGCACCAACAGAAGAGGCGTCCACCTCTAAAATAAACGGCTTATCAACATCAGGGCGATGTAATATGGGAGCACTGTCAAAATGCGACTTGATGAAAGAGAACGCCTTGGAGACCTCCTCAGACCACAACTTGGGATTTGCTCCCTTCTTGGTGAGGGCTACCAAGGGAGCTACCAAAGTCGAGAAATGGGGAATGAACTGGCGATAATAATTAATGAACCCCATATAGCGCTGCACCGCTTTAAGAGAATGGGGTTCTTGACAGTCCATTACAGCCTGTAGTTTGGCAGGATCCATATCCAATCCCTGGGCAGAGATGATATAGCCCAGGAAAGGTAAGGACTCCTGCTCAAACACACATTTCTCCAGCTTGGCATAGAGGGAGTTTGCCCGTAAGAGGTCGAAGACTTTGTTGACATCCCTCCGGTGAGAGTCTATATCTGGTGAAAAGATGAGAATATCATCCAGATAGACTACTACAGAGGTGGAGAGCATATCCCGGAAGATATCATTGACAAAGTCTTGGAAAACAGCGAGAGCATTACAGAGCCCAAAGGGCATCACCAAGTATTCATAATGCCCATCCCTGGTATTAAAAGCTGTCTTCCACTCGTCCCCCTCACGGATGCGAATTAGGTTATAGGCACCACGTAGATCAAGCTTGGTAAATACTCTTGCTCCTCGGAGCCTATCAAAGAGCTCAGAGATTAGGGGCAACGGGTACTTATTCTTGACGGTGACAGCGTTAAGACCCCTGTAGTCAATACATGGACGTAATTCTCCATTCTTCTTTTGCACAAAGAAGAACCCCGCCCCTGCTGGTGACACCGACTTCCTAATGAACCCTCTTGCCAGATTCTCCTGAATATACTTGGACATGGCCTCCGTCTCAGGAAGCGAGAGGGGGTAGACTCTCCACCGAGGAGGTTCTGCTCCAGGCAAGAGATCAATAGGACAGTCGTAGGGGCGATGAGGTGGAAGAGTCTCCGTCGCCTTCTTGGAGAAAACGTCTGCATATGACCAATAACACTGAGGAAGAGAAGTGAGATCTATGGGTATCTCTGTGGTGGTGACCTCAATGCACTCCCTAACACACCTGCCTCTACATGAATCACCCCAACCCAGTATCCTCCCAGAGGACCACTCAATATGGGGAGAGTGGTAACGGAGCCAATGTACTCCCAGCAACACCTCGTCTATTCCCTCAGGCAGGACAAGAAAATAAATGCTCTCCTGATGTTAAGGGGACATAGATAAAGTGAGAGGGATCGTCTGGTGGGTGATTTGTGAGGGCAGAGTTGATCCATTCACTACTCGCACAGTCACCGGTTTGGTGAGCATCACCAGAGGTATAGTGTGGCGGAGAGCAAATGCAGAGGACATGAAATTCCCCTCGGCTCCAGAATCCACACAGAGCTCGGCGGTGAGCGTGGATGGACCTACTGTAATTGTCCCCTTAAAGGACAACTTGGTGGAAAATGCCGCAGTGTCTAGTGAACCTTCTCCCAAGGTCATTAGAAGCGACCGTTTTCCCGACTGCTGTGGATATTTGTTGGCATAATGTCCTTACTGCTGCCAAATGTTACAGACCACGGGTACTCGAGCGGCCCGGGACTTAGGTCCTGCTCGAGAAACCTCCATGGCCTCATGGGAGTCGGGCGCCTGGCTGGAAAATTCTAGAGGTCTGGCGAAGGTGGGAGCCAGCCGAAACCTCTGCCTACACTGGGACCGCTCCAACCTCCGCTCGTGAAAACGGAGGTCGATGCGGGTAGATATGGCGATAAGCTTCTCCAGTGTGGCAGGAATCTCCCTGGTAGCCAAGGCGTCTTTCACATGGCCTGCTAGTCCTCTCCAAAACACGGGAATGAGGACTTTATCTGGCCAGTCCAACTCTGAGGACAGAGTCCGAAATTGGACAGCAAAACAGCTGACCAAGGACGAACCCTGTGAACTTGCCAGAAGTTGGAGCGCCGCATCGTGGGTAACCTGAGGTCCTAGAAAGACCTTTTTAGAGCCTCCAGAAAACGAGGAGCACTCGGCACCACACGGTCGTCACGCTCCCACAGCGGGATGGCCCACTCCAACGCTCTGCCCGACAGAAGAGATATTACAAAGCCCACTTGTGCCCGATCCGTGGGGAAACGTGCAGCCAGATGCTCGAGTTGTATAGAGCACTGACTCACGAATCCCCGACATTACTTGCTGTCACCAGCAAACTTGTCTGGAAGCGGGAGGTGGGATATTGTGGGGGCAGAGGTGGCAGTGGACACACTGGCTGCAGCCACGCTAGCAGCCTGAACAGCGACTGTGGTAACATCCACAGCAAGACTCTGGTGCTAGTGTTATGTTAGGGTCTGCGGAACGCACCAAATATAAGATGTGGAGAGGTGCGATCGCAGCCTGGGGCCCACCGTGCAGGCGGAGACTGCTGCTAGTAAAATGGCGCAAGAAGCGAACTCTGTTATCCCGCAGAGTCGCCAAAATAAACACCGTAACGCGCTGTGGCAATATGTGCGAACTCTGTTAATCCACAGAGCCTCTAGGACTGCCGCA
Source organism: Oophaga sylvatica (assembly GCA_033576555.1). Taxonomy (NCBI): domain Eukaryota; kingdom Metazoa; phylum Chordata; class Amphibia; order Anura; family Dendrobatidae; genus Oophaga; species Oophaga sylvatica. The sequence continues at coordinate 561,008,919 of JARQOD010000003.1, forward strand.
GAGCTATATGGCGATGTGTGCGAACTCACTAAACACAATTCAGTCACAAAATAAACACGCTAGGGCGCAGTCTAGTGTTGAAAGCAACCCTGCTACGTCACAGAGCTGCTGAGACAAACTTCTGTGTCCTGTCAGGCACCCAGGTATACAGCTAACTGCTAAGCGAACATAGAACATGATCATGCGCTAATGTCCTCGTGGGAGTCACCCGCAATCTATGGTGTCTGAACGCCAGATCCTGAATACGGCAATCAAACTCCTCACCGGTTATGTCGGTAATCTAGGGCATCTAGGACACCGACCTTGACCAGCTAGCATACCAAACTCCTCACCGATTAAGTCGGTATTCTAGGGGCTTATTTCAGCCGGGCCCTAACCACAAACACGCATGACCACACTGGGGCTAAGCATATAATGGCTGACACTAGCGCATGGCGGCCCAGCCATGCCACCCTTTTATAGCAACAGCTACAGGACCTGCCAGAAACAAGGACCAATGAATCTGTTCCAGAACACCAGTAGTCACAGGACCTTCCTGGCGGACCAATAGGAGCTGCTGCAGAACCTGAGCATGTGACCCCTGATCTCCAATGAGAGATCTCACCCTGTGCATGCTCAGAAGGGAAAAACAAGGACTTTGTCCTAAAGACGTCTGCTCGCCGCTAACCAGTACTGGCCACAACAGCAGAGCCTGGAGATGCAGCAGCAATCCTCTGCACACTGTTAGACTGGGCGAGATGCTGGGACCGACATCTAAGCTGAGCAGAGTCCACTGCGGCCGGAGACGAATGGGAGACCGCAGTCGGGATGGTTTGAGATTTCCCCTGTGCAGAAGCGGGAACTCGACCCCTAACACATGGAGATTTAAAATTACCTCAACACTGTATACAGCTGTACGCTACTGATACAGTACACTTTTTCAGCTTTTCATATTCTGGTGTAATCCATACTGAGCCTGTGAGCGTGTGTGTTACTCCTCAAATATATAAGGAGATTTAAAATTATCCCAACACTGTATACAGCTGTACGCTACTGATACAGTACAGTTATTATGCTTTTCATATTCTGGTCTACTCCATACTGAGCCTGTGAGCATGTGTGTTACTCCTGAAATATATACAGAGATTTCAAATTACCCCAATACTGTATACAGCTGTATGCTACTGATACAGTACACTTTTTCTGCTTTTCATATTCTGGTGTAATCCATACTGAGCCTGTGAGCGTGATGTTACTCCTCAAATATATACGGAGATTTAAAATTACCCCAACACTCTATACAGCTGTACGCTACTGATACAGTACACTTTTTATGCTTTTCATATTCTGGTCTACTCCATACTGAGCCTGTGAGCGTCTGTGTGTTACTCCTGAAATATATACGGAAATGTAAAATTACCCCAACACTGTATACAGCTGTTCGCTACTGATACATTACACTTTTTCTGCTTTTCATATTCTGGTGTGAGCAATACTGAGCCTGTGAGAGCCAGTGTCTGACTCTGGCAAAATATACGTAGATTTACAATTTCCCCAACACTTTATACAGCTGTACGCTTCTAATACATTACCCTTTGTCTACTTTTTATATTCTGGTGTGATCTATACGGAGCCTGTGTCTGACTCTGACAAAATATACTGAGATTTAAAATTACCCCAACACTGTGTACAGCTGTATGCTACTGATAGAAGTACACTTTTTCTGCTTTTCATATTCTGGTGTAATCCATACTGAGCCTGTGAGTGTGTGTGTTACTCCTCAAATATATACCTAGATTTAAAATCACCCCAACACTACATACAGCTATACGCTAATGATACAGTACACTTTTTAAGCTTTTCATAATCTGGTCTATTTCATACTGAGCCTGTGAGTGTGTGTGTTACTCCTGAAATATATACGGAGATTACAAATTACCCCAACATTGTGTACAGCTTTACGCTACTGATACAGTACACTTTTTATGCTTTTCATATTCTGGTCTACTTCATATTGAGCCTGTGAGTGTGTATGTTACTCCTGAAATATATACGGAGTTTTCAAATTACCCCAACACTGTATACAGCTGTAGGCTACTGATACAGTACACTTTTTCTGCTTTCCATATTCTGGTGTAATCCATACTGAGCCTGTGAGCATGTGTGTTACTCCTCAAATATATAAAGAGATTTAAAATAACCCCAACACTGTATACAGCTGTACACTACTGATACAGTACACTTTTTCAGCTTTTCATATTCTGGTGTAATCCATACTGAGCCTGTGAGCGTGATGTTACTCCTCCAATATATACAGAGATTTAAAATTACCCCAACAATCTATACAGCTGTACGCTACTGATACAGTACACTTTTTATGATTTTCATATTCTGGTCTACTCCATACTGAGCCTGTGAGCTTCTGTGTGTTACTCCTGAAATATATACGGAAATTTAAAATTACCCCAACACTGTATACAGCTGTACGCTACTGATACAGTACACTTTTTCTGCTTTTCATATTCTGGTGTTTTCTATACTGAGCCTGTGACCGTGTGTGTTATTACTGAAATATGTACCGAGATTTAAAATTTCTCCAACACTGTACCCAGCTGTACGCTACTGATACAGTACAATTTTTCTGCTTTTCATATTCTGGTGTGATCAATACTGAGCCTGTGAGTGCCAGTGTCTGACTCTGGCAAAATATACGTAGATTTACAATTTCCCCAACACTTTATACAGCTGTACGGTTCTAATACATAACCCTTTTTCTACTTTTTATATTCTGGTGTGATCCATACTGAGCCTGTGTCTGACTCTGACAAAATATACTGTGATTTAAAATTACCCCAACACTGTGTACAGCTGTATGCTACTGATACAGTACACTTTTTCTGCTTTTCATATTCTAGTGTAATCCATACTGAGCCTGTGAGCGTGTGTGTTACTCCTGAAATATAAACTGAGATTTCAAATTACCCCAACATTGTGTACAGCTTTACGCTACTGATACAGTACACTTTTTATGCTTTTCATATTCTGGTCTACCTCATACTGAGCCTGTGAGTGTGTGTGTTACTCCTGAAATATATACAGAGTTTTCAAATTACCCCAACACTGTATACAGCTGTACGCTACTGATACAGTACACTTTTTCTGCTTTTCATATTCTGGTGTAATCCATGCTGAGCCTGTGAGCGTGTGTGTTACTCCTGAAATATATACGGAGATTTAAAATAACCCCAACACTGTTACAGCTGTACGCTACTGATACAGTACACTTTTTCATGCTTTTCATATTCTGGTATCCATACTGAGCCTGTGAGCTGATGTTTACTCCTAATATATACGAGATTTAAAATTACCCCAACACTTAACAGCTGTACGCTACTGATACAGTACACTTTTTCTGCTTTTCATATTCTGGTTCTCTATACTGAGCCTGTGAGTGTGTGTTATTCTGAAATATATAGAAATTTAAAATTTCCCAACACTGTACAGCTGTACGCTACTGATACAGTAAAACTTTTTCTGCTTTTCATATTCTGGTGTTTCATACTGAGCCTGTGACCGTGTCGTGTTACTTACTGAAATATATACCGAGATTTAAAATTTCCCAACACTGTATCCACAGCTGTGCTACTGATACAGTACATTTTTCTGCTTTCTATCTGGTGTTGATCCATACTGAGCCTGTGACGTGTGTGTTACTCTGAAAATTAACGAGATTTACAATTCCCCAACACTTGTACAGCTGTACGTCTATACATAACCTTTTTTGCTTTTCATATTCTGTGTGTACTCATACTGAGCCTGTGGTGTGCTGACTCTGACAAATATACGAGTTTTAAAATTACCCCAACACTGTATACAGCTGTACGCTACTGATACAGTACACTTTTTCTGCTTTTCATATTCTGTGTAATCCATACTGAGCCTGTGAGCGTGTGTGTTACTCCTGAAATATATACTGAGATTTCAAATACCCCAACATGTTGTACAGCTGTACGCTACTGATACAGTACACTTTTTCAGCTTTTCATATTCTGGTGTAATCCATACTGAGCCTGTGAGCGTGATGTTACTCCTAATATATACAGAGTTTAAATTACCCCAACACTATACAGCTGTACGCTACTGATACAGTACACTTTTTTGTTTTCATATTCTGGTTATCCATCTGAGCCTGTGAGCTTTGTGTGTTACTCCTGAAATATATACGGAATTTAAAATACCCCAACACTGTTACAGCTGTACGCTACTGATACAGTACACTTTTTCTGCTTTTCATATTCTGGTGTTTCATACTGAGCCTGTGACGTGTGTGTTACTCTGAAATATTACGAGATTTAAAATTACCCAACACTGTACAGCTGTACGCTACTGATACAGTACATTTTTCTGCTTTTCATATTCTGGTGTAATCATACTGAGCCTGTGAGTGAGTGTTACTCTGCAAAATAACGTAGATTTAAATTACCCCAACACTTTATACAGCTGTACGTTCACTGATACATACCTTTTTTCTTTTTATATTCTGGTTTATCCATACTGAGCCTTGTGTTGTTGACTCTAAATATATACGTGAGATTTAAAATTACCCCAACACTGTGTACAGCTTATGCTACTGATACAGTACACTTTTTCGCTTTTCCATCTGTGTATCCTACTGACCTGTGAGCGTGTTTACTCCTATATACACGAGATTTCAAATTACCCACTGTGACGCTTACGCTTGATACAGTACACTTTTTTGCTTTTCTATCTGGCTACTCAACTGAGCCGTGAGTCGTGGTTACTCCTAATATATACAGAGTTTTCAAATTACCCCAACACTGTTTACAGCTTACGCTACTGATACAGTACACTTTTTCTGCTTTTCATATTCTGGTGTAATCCATGCTGAGCCTGTGAGCGTGTGTGTTACTCCTGAAATATATACGGAGATTTAAAATAACCCCAACACTGTTTACAGCTGTACGCTACTGATACAGTACACTTTTTCTGCTTTTCACATTCTGGTGTTATCCATACTGAGACTGTGAGCGTGTGTGTTACTCCTGAAATATATACGGAGATTTAAAATTACCCCAACACTGTATAAAGCTGTACGCTACTGATACAGTACACTTTTTCAGCTTTTCATATTCTGGTGTAATCCATACTGAGCCTGTGAGCGTGATGTTACTCCTCCAATATACACGGAGATTTAAAATTACCCCAACACTGTATACAGCTGTACGCTACTGATACAGTACACTTTTTGTGCTTTTCATATTCTGGTCTACTTCATACTGAGCCTGTGAGTGTGTGTGTTACTCCTGAAATATATACGGAGATTTCAAATTACCCCAACATTGTGTACAGCTTTATGCTACTGATACAGCTAACAGACAGTTCTCCATCCTCCTACTCCTTGACCTATCCTCTGCCTTTGACACAGTCGACCACTGCCTACTGCTACAGATTCTTTCTTCCCTTGGCATCAAAGACCTTGCCCTGTCCTGGTTTGCCTCTTACCTTTCTGACCACACATTTAGTGTCTCCCCACTCCCACACTACCTCCTCATCCCGCCCTCTCTCTGTTGGAGTCCCTCAAGGCTCTGTCCTGGGGCCCCTACTTTTTTCCATCTATACCCTTGGCCTAGGACAACTCATAAAGTCCCATGGCTTCCAGTACCACCTGTATGCGGACGACACTCAGATCTACCTCTCTGGCCCAGATGTCACCTCTCTGCTGTCCAGAATCCCGGAGTGTCTATCAGCCATATCCTCCTTCTTCACCTCTCGCTTCCTAAAACTCAATGTTAACAAAACCGAACTCATCATTTTTCCTCCATCTCATGTATCTTCCCTACCCGATCTATCTATTATGGTAAATGGCATCACGATCTCTCCCGCACCTGAAATCCGCTGCCTCGGAGTAACTCTCGACTCTGCCCTCTCCTTCAAACCACACATCTAAACTCTTGCCACCTCCTGTCGCCTCCAACTTAAAAACATTTCCAGAATCCGTCCCTTCCTCAGCCCTCAATCTACTAAAACTCTTGTGCATGCCCTCATCATTTCCCGCCTCGATTACTGCAACACCCTCCTCTGTGGCCTCCCCGTCAACTCTCTTGCACCACTCCAATCTGTCCTCAACTCTGCTGCCGGACTAATCCTCCTCTCCCCTCGCTACTCCCCTGCTTCTCCCCTCTGCAAATCCCTCCACTGGCTCCCAATTCCCCAACGAATCCAGTTCAAACTACTAACACTGACTTACAAAGCCGTCCACAACCTGTCCCCTCCCTATATTTCTGAACTAATCTCCCAATATCTTCCTTCACGTAATCTTCGATCCTCCCAAGACCTCCTACTATCCTCCACACTTATTCGTTCCTCACACAACCGCCTCCAAGATTTCTCCCGAATATCCCCCATCCTCTGGAATTCCACGCCTCAACATGTACGATTATCCACCACCCTTGGATCCTTCAAACGGAACCTGAAAACCCATCTCTTCAGGAAAACCTCCAGCCTGCAATAACCATTCCGCCTCGCCGCCACCACCCGAGCTTCCGCCTCGCTGCCTCCTCTCCGCCACCACCCGATCTGCCGCCTCCCTGCCACCACCAGAGCTGCCGCCTCGCCGCCACCACTACCAGAGCTGCCGCCACCACCAGAGCTGCCGCCTCGCCACCACCACCACCAGAGCTGCCCCCCCCCGACCTTCTGTTTCTTCCCCATTATCCCGTAGAATGTAAGTCCGCAAGGACAGGGTCCTCTCCCCTCTGTACCAGTCTGTCATTGTAAATTTGTTTACTGTAAACGATATCTATAAGTTTGTATGTAACCCCTTCTCATGTACAGCACCATGGGATTAATGGCGCTATATAAGTAAATAATAATAATACAGTACAATTTTTATGCTTTTCATATTCTGGTCTACTTCATACTGAGCCTGTGAGTGTGTGCGTTACTCCTGAAATATATACGGAGATTTCAAATTACCCCAACACTGTATACAGCTGTACGCTACTGATACAGTACACTTTTTCTGCTTTTCATATTCTGGTGTTATCCATACTGAGCCTGTGAGCGTGTGTGTTTACTCCTCAAATATATACGGAGATTTAAAATTACCCCAATACTGTATACAGCTGTACGCTACTGATACAGTACACTTTTTCTGCTTTTCATATTCTGGTCTACTCCATACTGAGCCTGTGAGCGTGTGTGCTACTTCTGAAATATATACGGAGATTTCAAATTACCCCAGCACTGTATACAGCTGTACGCTACTGATACAGTACACTTTTTCTGCTTTTCATATTCTGGTGTTATCCATACTGAGCCTGTGAGCGTGTGTGTTACTCCTCAAATATATACGGAGATTTAAAATTACCCCAATACTGTATACAGCTGTACGTTTCTTATACAGTACACTTTTTTGCTTTTTATATTCTGGTGTAATCCATACTGAGCTTGTGAGAGTCTGTGTCTGTTAATCCGCAAATATACAGTACAGACCAAAAGTTTGGACACACCTTCTCATTTAAAGATTTTTCTGTATTTTCATGACTATGAAAATTGTAGAATCACACTGAAGGCATCAAAACTATGAATTAACACATGTGGAATTATATACTTAACAAAAAAGTGTGTAACAACTGAAATTATGTCTTATATTCTAGGTTCTTCAAAGTAGCCACCTTTTTGCTTTGATGACTGCTTTGCACACTCTTAGCATTCTCTTGATGAGCTTCAAGAGGTAGTCACCGGAAATGGTTTTCACGTCACAGGTGTGCCCTGTCAGGTTTAATAAGTGGGATTTCTGGCCTTATAAATGGGGTTGGGACCATCAGTTGTGTTGTGCAGAAGTTTGGTGGATACACAGCTGATAGTCCTACTGAATAGACTGTTAGCAGCTTTTTTCTTGCCATAATACAAATTCTAAGTAAACAAAAATGAGTGGCCATCATTACTTTAAGAAATGAATGTCAGTCAGTCCGAAAAATTGGTAAAACTTTGAAAGTGTCCCCAAGTGCAGTTGCAAAAACCATCAAGCGCTACAAAGAAACTGGCTCACATGAGGACCGCCCCAGGAAAGGAGGACCAAGAGTCACCTAAGCTTCTGAGAATAAGTTTATCCGACTCACCAGCCTCAGAAATCGCAGGTTTACAGCAGCTCAGATTAGAGACCAGGTCAATGCCACACAGAGTTCTAGCAGCAGACACATCTCTACAACAACTGTTAAGAGGAGACTTTGTGCAGCAGGCCTTCATGGTAAAATAGCTGCTAGGAAACCACTGCTAAGGACAGGCAACAAGCAGAAGAGACTTGTTTGGGCTAAAGAACACAAGGAATGGACATTAGACCAGTGGAAATCTGTGCTTTGGTCTGATGAGTCCAAATTTGAGATCTTTGGTTCTAACCACCGTGTCTTTGTGCGACGCAGAAAAGGTGAACGGATGGACTCTACCTGCCTGGTTCCCATCGTGAAGCATGGAGGAGGAGGTGTGATGGTGTAGGGGTGCTGGTGACACTATTGGGGATTTATTCAAAATTGAAGGCATACTGAACCAGCATGGCTACCACAGCATCTTACAGCGGCATGCTATTCCATCTGGTTTGCGTTTAGTTGGACCATTATTTATTTTTCAACAGGACAATGACCCCAAACACACCTCCAGGCTGTGTAAGGGCTATTTGACCAAGAAGGAGAGTGATGGGGTGCTACACCAGATGACCTGGCCTCCACAGTCACCAGACCTGAACCCAATCGAGATGGTTTGGGGTGAGCTGGACCGCAGAGTGAAGGCAAAAGGGCCAACAAGTGCTAAGCATCTCTGGGAACTCCTTCAAGATTGTTGGAAGACCATTTCCGGTGACTACCTCTTGAAGCTCATCAAGAGAATGCCAAGAGTGAGCAAAGCAGTCATCAAAGCAAAAGGTGGATACTTTGAAGAACCTAGAATATAAGACATAATTTCAGTTGTTTCACACTTTTTTGTTAAGTATATAATTCCACATGTGTTAATTCATAGTTTTGATGCCTTCAGTGTGAATGTACAATTTTCATAGTCATGAAAATACAGAAAAATCTTTAATTGAGAAGGTGTGCCAGATGCTCGAGTTGTATAGAGCACTGACTCACGAATCCCCGACATTACTTGCTGTCACCAGCAAACTTGTCTGGAAGCGGGAGGTGGGATATTGTGGGGCAGAGGTGGCAGTGGACACACTGGCTGCAGCCACGCTAGCAGCCTGAACAGCGACTGCGGTAACATCCACAGCAAGACCCTGGTGCTAGTGTTATGTTAGGGTCTGCGGAACGCACCAAATATAAGATGTGGAGAGGTGCGTTCGCAGCCCGGGGTCCACCGTGCAGGCGGAGACTGCTGCTAGTAAAATGGCACAAGAAGCGAACTCTGTTATCCCGCAGAGTCGCCAAAATAAACACCGTAACGCGCTGTGGCAATATGTGCGAACTCTGTTAATCCACAGAGCCTCTAGGACTGCCGCAGAGCTATATGGCGATGTGTGCGAACTCACTAAACACAATTGAGTCACAAAATAAACACGCTAGGGTGCAGTGTAGCGTTGAAAGCAACCCTGTTACGTCACAGAGCCGCTGAGACAAACTTCTGTGTTCTGTCAGGCACCCAGGTACACAGCTAACTGCTAAGCGAACATAGAACATGATCATGCGCTAATGTCCTCGTGGGAGTCACCCGCAATCTATGGTGTCTGAACGCCAGATCCTGAATACGGCAATCAAACCCTCACCGGTTATGTCGGTAATCTAGGGCATCTAGGACACCGACCCTGTACAGCTAGCATACCAAACTCCTCACCGATTAAGTCGGTATTCTAGGGGCTTATTTCAGCCGGGCCCTAACCACAAACACGCATGACCACACTGGGGCTAAGCATATAATGGCTGACACTAGCGCATGGCGGCCCAGCCATGCCACCCTTTTATAGCAACAGCTACAGGACCTGCCAGAAACAAGGAACAATGAATCTGTTCCAGAACACCAGTAGTCACAGGACCTTCCTGGCGGACCAATAGGAGCTGCTGCAGTACCTGAGCATGTGACCCCTGATCTTCAATGAGAGATCTCACCCTGGGCATGCTCAGAAGGGAAAAACAAGGACTTTGTCCTAAAGACGTCTGCTCGCCGCTAACCAGTACTGGCCACAACAGCAGAGCCTGGAGATGCAGCAGCAATCTTCTGCACACTGTTAGACTGGGCGATATGATGGGACCGACATCTAAGCTGAGCAGAGTCCACTGCGGCCGGAGACGAATGGGAGACCGCAGTCGTGATGGTTTGAGATTTCCCCTGTGCAGAAGCGGGAACTCGACCCCTAACACATGGAGATTTAAAATTACCTCAACACTGTATACAGCTGTACGCTACTGATACAGTACACTTTTCAGCTTTTCATATTCTGGTGTAATCCATACTGAGCCTGTGAGCGTGTGTGTTACTCCTCAAATATATAAGGAGATTTAAAATTATCCCAACACTCTATACAGCTGTACGCTACTGATACAGTACAGTTTTTATGCTTTTCATATTCTGGTCTACTCCATACTGAGCCTGTGAGCGTGTGTGTTACTCCTGAAATATATACGGAGATTTAAAATTACCCCAACACTGTATACAGCTGTACGCTACTGATACAGTACACTTTTTCAGCTTTTCATATTCTGATGTAATCCATACTGAGCCTGTGAGCGTGATGTTACTCCTCAAATATATACGGAGATTTAAAATTACCCCAACACTCTATACAGCTGTACTCTACTGATACAGTACACTTTTTATGCTTTTCATATTCTGGTCTACTCCATACTGAGCCTGTGAGCGTCTGTGTGTTACTCCTGAAATATATACGGAAATGTAAAATTACCCCAACACTGTATACAGCTGTTCGCTACTGATACATTACACTTTTTCTGCTTTTCATATTCTGGTGTAATCAATACTGAGCCTGTGAGAGCCAGTGTCTGACTCTGGCAAAATATACGTAGATTTACAATTTCCCCAACACTTTATACAGCTGTACGCTTCTAATACATTACCCTTTTTCTACTTGTTATATTCTGGTGTGATCTATACTGAGCCTGTGTCTGACTCTGACAAAATATACTGAGATTTAAAATTACCCCAACACTGTGTACAGCTGTATGCTACTGATACAGTACACTTTTTCTGCTTTTCATATTCTGGTGTAATCCATACTGAGCCTGTGAGCGTGTGTGTTACTCCTCAAATATATACCTAGATTTAAAATTACCCCAACACTACATACAGCTATACGCTACTGATACAGTACACTTTTTAAGCTTTTCATAATCTGGTCTATTTCATACTGAGCCTGTGAGTGTGTGTGTTACTCCTGAAATATATACGGAGATTACAAATTACCCCAACATTGTGTACAGCTTTACGCTACTGATACAGTACACTTTTTATGCTTTTCATATTCTGGTCTACTTCATATTGAGCCTGTGAGTGTGTGTGTTACTCCTGAAATATATACGGAGTTTTCAAATTACCCCAACACTGTATACAGCTGTAGGCTACTGATACAGTACACTTTTTCTGCTTTTCATATTCTGGTGTAATCCATACTGAGCCTGTGAGCGTGTGTGTTACTCCTCAAATATATACAGAGATTTAAAATAACCCCAACACTGTATACAGCTGTACGCTACTGATACAGTACACTTTTTCAGCTTTTCATATTCTGGTGTAATCCATACTGAGCCTGTGAGCGTGATGTTACTCCTCCAATATATACGGAGATTTAAAATTACCCCAACAATCTATACAGCTGTACGCTACTGATACAGTACACTTTTTATGATTTTCATATTCTGGTCTACTCCATACTGAGCCTGTGAGCGTCTGTGTGTTACTCCTGAAATATATACGGAAATCTAAAATTACCCCAAAAACTGTATTCAGCTGTACGCTACTGATACAGTACACTTTTTCTGCTTTTCATATTCTGGTGTGATAAATACTGAGCCTGTGAGAGCCAGTGTCTGACTCGGGGAAATTGTAAATCTACGTATATTTTGCCAAACACTTTATACAGCTGTACGGTTCTAATACATAACCCTTTTTCTACTTTTTATATTCTGGTGTGATCCATACTGAGCCTGTGTCTGACTCTGACAAAATATACTGAGATTTAAAATTACCCCAACACTGTGTACAGCTGCACGCTACTGATACAGTACACTTTTTATGCTTTACATATTCTGATGTAATCCATGCTGAGCCTGTGAGCGTGTGTGTTACTCCTGAAATATATACGGAGATTTAAAATAACCCCAACACTGTATACAGCTGTACGCTACTGATACAGTACACTTTTTCAGCTTTTCATATTATTATTATTATTATTATACATTTATATAGCACCATTTATTCCATGGCGCTTTACATATGAAAAGGGGAAAAATATAGACAGGTACAATAAACATGTGCTGGACAAGGGACACACAAGTACAGAAGGAGAGAGGACCCTGCCCGCGAGGGCTCACAGACTGCAGGGATGGGTGAGAATACACTAGGAAAGGATAGAGCTGGTCGTACGATGGTTCAGTACACTGAGGATCATTGCAGGTTGTAGGCTTGTCGGAACAGGTGGGTCTTCAGGTTTTTCTGGTGTAATCCATACTGAGCCTGTGAGCGTGATGCTACTCCTCCATATATATACGGAGATTTAAAATTACCCCAACACTCTATACAGCTGTACGCTACTGATACAGTACACTTTTTATGATTTTCATATTCTGGTCTACTCCATACTGAGCCTGTGAGCGTCTGTGTGTTACTCCTGAAATATATACGGAAATGTAAAATTACCCCAACACTGTATACAGCTGTTCGCTACTGATACATTACACTTTTTCTGCTTTTCATATTCTGGTGTAATCAATACTGAGCCTGTGAGAGCCAGTGTCTGACTCTGGCAAAATATACGTAGATTTACAATTTCCCCAACACTTTATACAGCTGTACGCTTCTAATACATTACCCTTTTTCTACTTTTTATATTCTGGTGTGATCTATACTGAGCCTGTGTCTGACTCTGACAAAATATACTGAGATTTAAAATTACCCCAACACTGTGTACAGCTGTATGCTACTGATACAGTACACTTTTTCTGCTTTTCATATTCTGGTGTAATCCATACTGAGCCTGTGAGCGTGTGTGTTACTCCTCAAATATATACCTAGATTTAAAATTACCCAACACTACATACAGCTATACGCTACTGATACAGTACACTTTTTAAGCTTTTCATAATCTGGTCTATTTCATACTGAGCCTGTGAGTGTGTGTGTTACTCCTGAAATATATACGGAGATTACAAATTACCCCAACATTGTGTACAGCTTTACGCTACTGATACAGTACACTTTTTATGCTTTTCATATTCTGGTCTACTTCATATTGAGCCTGTGAGTGTGTGTGTTACTCCTGAAATATATACGGAGTTTTCAAATTACCCCAACACTGTATACAGCTGTAGGCTACTGATACAGTACACTTTTTCTGCTTTTCATATTCTGGTGTAATCCATACTGAGCCTGTGAGCGTGTGTGTTACTCCTCAAATATATACAGAGATTTAAAATAACCCCAACACTGTATACAGCTGTACGCTACTGATACAGTACACTTTTTCAGCTTTTCATATTCTGGTGTAATCCATACTGAGCCTGTGAGCGTGATGTTACTCCTCCAATATATACGGAGATTTAAAATTACCCCAACAATCTATACAGCTGTACGCTACTGATACAGTACACTTTTTATGATTTTCATATTCTGGTCTACTCCATACTGAGCCTGTGAGCGTCTGTGTGTTACTCCTGAAATATATACGGAAATCTAAAATTACCCCAAAAACTGTATTCAGCTGTACGCTACTGATACAGTACACTTTTTCTGCTTTTCATATTCTGGTGTGATAAATACTGAGCCTGTGAGAGCCAGTGTCTGACTCGGGGAAATTGTAAATCTACGTATATTTTGCCAAACACTTTATACAGCTGTACGGTTCTAATACATAACCCTTTTTCTACTTTTTATATTCTGGTGTGATCCATACTGAGCCTGTGTCTGACTCTGACAAAATATACTGAGATTTAAAATTACCCAACACTGTGTACAGCTGCACGCTACTGATACAGTACACTTTTTATGCTTTACATATTCTGATGTAATCCATGCTGAGCCTGTGAGCGTGTGTGTTACTCCTGAAATATATACGGAGATTTAAAATAACCCCAACACTGTATACAGCTGTACGCTACTGATACAGTACACTTTTTCAGCTTTTCATATTATTATTATTATTATTATTATTATTATACATTTATATAGCGCCATTTATTCCATGGTGCTTTACATATGAAAAGGGAAAAATTAGACAGGTACAATAAACATGTGCTGGACAAGGGACACACAAGTACAGAAGGAGAGAGGACCCTGCCCGCGAGGGCTCACAGACTGCAGGGATGGGTGAGAATACACTAGGAAAGGGTAGAGCTGGTCGTACGATGGTTCAGTACACTGAGGATCATTGCAGGTTGTAGGCTTGTCGGAACAGGTGGGTCTTCAGGTTTTTCTGGTGTAATCCATACTGAGCCTGTGAGCGTGATGCTACTCCTCCAATATATACGGAGATTTAAAATTACCCCAACACTCTATACAGCTGTACGCTACTGATACAGTACACTTTTTATGATTTTCATATTCTGGTCTACTCCATACTGAGCCTGTGAGCTTCTGTGTGTTACTCCTGAAATATATACGGAAATTTAAAATTATCCCAACACTGTATACAGCTGTACGCTACTGATACAGTACACTTTTTCTGCTTTTCATATTCTGGTGTTTTCTATACTGAGCCTGTGACCGTGTGTGTTATTGCTGAAATATATACCGAGATTTAAAATTTCCCCAACACTGTACCCAGCTGTACGCTACTGATACAGTACACTTTTTCTGCTTTTCATATTCTGGTGTGATCAATACTGAGCCTGTGAGAGCCAGTGTCTGACTCTGGCAAAATATACGTAGATTTACAATTTCCCCAACACTTTATACAGCTGTACGGTTCTAATACATAACCGTTTTCCTACTTTTTATATTCTGGTGTGATCCATACTGAGCCTGTGTCTGACTCTGACAAAATATACTGAGATTTAAAATTACCCCAACACTGTGTACAGCTGTATGCTACTGATACAGTACCCTTTTTCTGCTTTTCATATTCTAGTGTAATCCATACTGAGCTGTGAGCGTGTGTGTTACTCCTGAAATATATACTGAGATTTCAAATTACCCCAACATTGTGTACAGCTTTACGCTACTGATACAGTACACTTTTTCTGCTTTTCATATTCTGGTGTAATACATGCTGAGCCTGTGAGCGTGTGTGTTACTCCTGAAATATATACGGAAAATAACCCCAACACTGTTTACAGCTGTACGCTACTGATACAGTACACTTTTTCTGCTTTTCACATTCTGGTGTTATCAATACTGAGACTGTGACTGTGTGTGTTACTCCTGAAATATAAACGGAGATTTAAAATTACCCCAACACTGTATACAGCTGTACGCTACTGATACAGTACACTTTTTCAGCTTTTCATATTCTGGTGTAATCCATACTGAGCCTGTGAGCGTGATGTTACTCCTCCAATATATACGGAGATTTAAAATTACCACAACAATCTATACAGCTGTACGCTACTGATACAGTACACTTTTTCTGCTTTTCATATTCTGGTGTTATCCAATACTGAGCCTGTACCGTGTGTTTACTACTGAAATATATACCGAGATTTAAAATTTCCCCAAAAACTGTATCCAGCTGTACGCTACTGATACAGTACACTTTTTCTGCTTTTCATATTCTGGTGTGATAAATACTGAGCCTGTGAGAGCCAGTGTCTGACTCGGGAAATTGTAAATCTACGTATATTTTGCCAAACACTTTATACAGCTGTACGCTTCTAATACATTACCCTTTTTCTACATTTTATATTCTGGTGTGATCCATACTGAGCCTGTGTCTGACTCTGACAAAATATACTGAGATTTAAAATTACCCCAACACTGTGTACAGCTGCACGCTACTGATACAGCACACTTTTTATGCTTTTCATATTCTGGTGTAATCCATGCTGAGCCTGTGAGCGTGTGTTACTCCTGAAATATATACGGAGATTTAAAATAACCCCAACACTGTATACAGCTGTACGCTACTGATACAGTACACTTTTTCAGCTTTTCATAATCTGGTGTAATCCATACTGAGCCTGTGAGCGTGATGCTACTCCTCCAATATATACGGAGATTTAAAATTACCCCAACACTCTATACAGCTGTACGCTACTGATACAGTACACTTTTTATGATTTTCATATTCTGGTCTACTCCATACTGAGCCTGTGAGCGTCTGTGTGTTACTTCTGAAATATATACGGAAATTTAAAATTACCCCAACACTGTATACAGCTGTACGCTACTGATACAGTACACTTTCTCTGCTTTTCATATTCTGGTGTTATCCATACTGAGCCTGTGACCGTGGTGTTACTACTGAAATATATACCGAGATTTAAAATTTCCCCAAAACTGTATCCAGCTGTACGCTACTAATACAGTACACTTTTTCTGTTTTTCATATTCTGGTGTGATAATACTGAGCCTGTGAGAGCCAGTGTCTGACTCGGGAAATTGTAAATCTGCGTATATTTTGCCAACACTTTATACAGCTGTACGCTTCTAATGCATTACCCTTTTTCTACATTTTATATTCTGGTGTGATCCATACTGAGCCTGTGTCTGACTCAGACAAAATATACTGAGATTTAAAATTACCCCAACACTGTATACAGCTGCACGCTACTGATACAGTACACTTTTTATGCTTTTCATATTCTGGTTTACTCCATACTGAGCCTGTGAGTGTGTGTGTTACTCCTGAAATAAATATGGAGATTTCAAATTACCCCAACATTGTGTACAGCTTTACGCTACTGATACAGTACACTTTTTATGCTTTTCATATTCTGGTCTACTTCATACTGAGCCTGTGAGCGTGTGTGTTACTCCTGAAATATATATGGGTATTTCAAATTACCCCAACACTGTATACAGCTGTACGCTACTGAT
Organism: Oophaga sylvatica; assembly: GCA_033576555.1. Taxonomy (NCBI): domain Eukaryota; kingdom Metazoa; phylum Chordata; class Amphibia; order Anura; family Dendrobatidae; genus Oophaga; species Oophaga sylvatica. Next base: position 561,026,109 of record JARQOD010000003.1, read on the forward strand.
ACATTACACTTTTTCTGCTTTTCATATTCTGGTGTAATCCATACTGAGCCTGTGAGCGTGTGTGTTACTCCTCAAATATATACGGAGATTTAAAATAACCCCAACACTGTATACAGCTGTACGCTACTGATACAGTACACTTTTTGTGCTTTTCATATTCTGGTCTACTTCATACTGAGCCTGTGAGTGTGTGTGTTACTCCTGAAATATATATGGAGATTTCAAATTACCCCAACATTGTGTACAGCTTTATGCTACTGATACAGCTAACAGACAGTTCTCCATCCTCCTACTCCTTGACCTATCCTCTGCCTTTGACACAGTCGACCACTGCCTACTGCTACAGATTCTTTCTTCCCTTGGCATCAAAGACCTTGCCCTGTCCTGGATTGCCTCTTACCTTTCTGACCACACATTTAGTGTCTCCCACTCCCACACTACCTCCTCATCCCGCCCTCTCTCTGTTGGAGTCCCTCAAGGCTCTGTCCTGGGGCCCCTACTTTTTTCCATCTATACCCTTGGCCTAGGACAACTCATAAAGTCCCATGGCTTCCAGTACCACCTGTATGCGGACGACACTCAGATCTACCTCTCTGGCCCAGATGTCACCTCTCTGCTGTCTAGAATCCCGGAGTGTCTATCAGCCATATCCTCCTTCTTCACCTCTCGCTTCCTAAAACTCAATGTTAACAAAACCGAACTCATCATTTTTCCTCCATCTCATGTATCTTCCCTACCCGATCTATCTATTATGGTAAATGGCATCACGATCTCTCCCGCACCTGAAATCCGCTGCCTCGGAGTAACTCTCGACTCTGCCCTGTCCTTCAAACCACACATCCAAACTCTTGCCACCTCCTGTCGCCTCCAACTTAAAAACATTTCCAGAATCCGTCCCTTCCTCAGCCCTCAATCTACTAAAACTCTTGTGCATGCCCTCATCATTTCCCGCCTCGATTACTGCAACACCCTCCTCTGTGGCCTCCCCGTCAACTCTCTTGCACCACTCCAATCTGTCCTCAACTCTGCTGCCCAACTAATCCTCCTCTCCCCTCGCTACTCCCCTGCTTCTCCCCTCTGCAAATCCCTCCACTGGCTCCCAATTCCCCAACGAATCCAGTTCAAACTACTAACACTGACTTACAAAGCCGTCCACAACCTGTCCCCTCCCTATATTTCTGAACTAATCTCCCAATATCTTCCTTCACGTAATCTTCGATCCTCCCAAGACCTCCTACTATCCTCCACACTTATTCGTTCCTCACACAACCGCCTCCAAGATTTCTCCCGAATATCCCCCATCCTCTGGAATTCCACACCTCAACATGTACGATTATCCACCACCCTTGGATCCTTCAAACGGAACCTGAAAACCCATCTCTTCAGGAAAGCCTACAGCCTGCAATAACCATTCCGCCTCGCCGCCACCACCCGAGCTTCCGCCTCGCTGCCTCCTCGCCGCCACCACCCGAGCTGCCGTCTCCCTGCCACCACCAGAGCTGCCGCCTCGCCGCCACCACTACCAGAGCTGCCACCACCACCAGAGCTGCCGCCTCGCCACCACCACCACCAGAGCTGCCGCACCCCGACCTTCTGTTTCTTCCCCATTATCCCGTAGAATGTAAGTCCGCAAGGACAGGGTCCTCTCCCCTCTGTACCAGTCTGTCATTGTAAATTTGTTTACTGTAAACGATATCTATAAGTTTGTATGTAACCCCTTCTCATGTACAGCACCATGGGATTAATGGCGCTATATAAGTAAATAATAATAATACAGTACAATTTTTATGCTTTTCATATTCTGGTCTACTTCATACTGAGCCTGTGAGTGTGTGCGTTACTCCTGAAATATATACGGAGATTTCAAATTACCCCAACACTGTATACAGCTGTACGCTACTGATACATTACACTTTTTCTGCTTTTCATATTCTGGTGTTATCCATACTGAGCCTGTGACCGTGTGTGTTACTACTGAAATATATACCGAGATTTAAAATTTCCCCAAAAACTGTATCCAGCTGTACGCTACTGATACAGTACACTTTTTCTGCTTTTCATATTCTGGTGTGATAAATACTGAGCCTGTGAGAGCCAGTGTCTGACTCGGGGAAATTGTAAATCTACGTATATTTTGCCAAACACTTTATACAGCTGTACGCTTCTAATACATTACCCTTTTTCTACATTTTATATTCTGGTGTGATCCATACTGAGCCTGTGTCTGACTCTGACAAAATATACTGAGATTTAAAATTACCCCAACACTGTGTACAGCTGCACGCTACTGATACAGCACACTTTTTATGCTTTTCATATTCTGGTGTAATCCATGCTGAGCCTGTGAGCGTGTGTGTTACTCCTGAAATATATACGGAGATTTAAAATAACCCCAACACTGTATACAGCTGTACGCTACTGATACAGTACACTTTTTCAGCTTTTCATAATCTGGTGTAATCCATACTGAGCCTGTGAGCGTGATGCTACTCCTCCAATATATACGGAGATTTAAAATTACCCCAACACTCTATACAGCTGTACGCTACTGATACAGTACACTTTTTATGATTTTCATATTCTGGTCTACTCCATACTGAGCCTGTGAGCGTCTGTGTGTTACTTCTGAAATATATACGGAAATTTAAAATTACCCCAACACTGTATACAGCTGTACGCTACTGATACAGTACACTTTTTCTGCTTTTCATATTCTGGTGTTATCCATACTGAGCCTGTGAGCGTGTGTGTTACTCCTCAAATGTATACGGAGATTTAAAATAACCCCAACACTGTATACAGCTGTACGCTACTAATACAGTACACTTTTTCTGTTTTTCATATTCTGGTGTGATAAATACTGAGCCTGTGAGAGCCAGTGTCTGACTCGGGGAAATTGTAAATCTGCGTATATTTTGCCAAACACTTTATACAGCTGTACGCTTCTAATGCATTACCCTTTTTCTACATTTTATATTCTGGTGTGATCCATACTGAGCCTGTGTCTGACTCAGACAAAATATACTGAGATTTAAAATTACCCCAACACTGTATACAGCTGCACGCTACTGATACAGTACACTTTTTATGCTTTTCATATTCTGGTTTACTCCATACTGAGCCTGTGAGTGTGTGTGTTACTCCTGAAATAAATATGGAGATTTCAAATTACCCCAACATTGTGTACAGCTTTACGCTACTGATACAGTACACTTTTTATGCTTTTCATATTCTGGTCTACTTCATACTGAGCCTGTGAGCGTGTGTGTTACTCCTGAAATATATATGGGTATTTCAAATTACCCCAACACTGTATACAGCTGTACGCTACTGATACATTACACTTTTTCTGCTTTTCATATTCTGGTGTAATCCATACTGAGCCTGTGAGCGTGTGTGTTACTCCTCAAATATATACGGAGATTTAAAATAACCCCAACACTGTATACAGCTGTACGCTACTGATACAGTACACTTTTTGTGCTTTTCATATTCTGGTCTACTTCATACTGAGCCTGTGAGTGTGTGTGTTACTCCTGAAATATATATGGAGATTTCAAATTACCCCAACATTGTGTACAGCTTTATGCTACTGATACAGCTAACAGACAGTTCTCCATCCTCCTACTCCTTGACCTATCCTCTGCCTTTGACACAGTCGACCACTGCCTACTGCTACAGATTCTTTCTTCCCTTGGCATCAAAGACCTTGCCCTGTCCTGGATTGCCTCTTACCTTTCTGACCACACATTTAGTGTCTCCCACTCCCACACTACCTCCTCATCCCGCCCTCTCTCTGTTGGAGTCCCTCAAGGCTCTGTCCTGGGGCCCCTACTTTTTTCCATCTATACCCTTGGCCTAGGACAACTCATAAAGTCCCATGGCTTCCAGTACCACCTGTATGCGGACGACACTCAGATCTACCTCTCTGGCCCAGATGTCACCTCTCTGCTGTCTAGAATCCCGGAGTGTCTATCAGCCATATCCTCCTTCTTCACCTCTCGCTTCCTAAAACTCAATGTTAACAAAACCGAACTCATCATTTTTCCTCCATCTCATGTATCTTCCCTACCCGATCTATCTATTATGGTAAATGGCATCACGATCTCTCCCGCACCTGAAATCCGCTGCCTCGGAGTAACTCTCGACTCTGCCCTGTCCTTCAAACCACACATCCAAACTCTTGCCACCTCCTGTCGCCTCCAACTTAAAAACATTTCCAGAATCCGTCCCTTCCTCAGCCCTCAATCTACTAAAACTCTTGTGCATGCCCTCATCATTTCCCGCCTCGATTACTGCAACACCCTCCTCTGTGGCCTCCCCGTCAACTCTCTTGCACCACTCCAATCTGTCCTCAACTCTGCTGCCCAACTAATCCTCCTCTCCCCTCGCTACTCCCCTGCTTCTCCCCTCTGCAAATCCCTCCACTGGCTCCCAATTCCCCAACGAATCCAGTTCAAACTACTAACACTGACTTACAAAGCCGTCCACAACCTGTCCCCTCCCTATATTTCTGAACTAATCTCCCAATATCTTCCTTCACGTAATCTTCGATCCTCCCAAGACCTCCTACTATCCTCCACACTTATTCGTTCCTCACACAACCGCCTCCAAGATTTCTCCCGAATATCCCCCATCCTCTGGAATTCCACACCTCAACATGTACGATTATCCACCACCCTTGGATCCTTCAAACGGAACCTGAAAACCCATCTCTTCAGGAAAGCCTACAGCCTGCAATAACCATTCCGCCTCGCCGCCACCACCCGAGCTTCCGCCTCGCTGCCTCCTCGCCGCCACCACCCGAGCTGCCGTCTCCCTGCCACCACCAGAGCTGCCGCCTCGCCGCCACCACTACCAGAGCTGCCACCACCACCAGAGCTGCCGCCTCGCCACCACCACCACCAGAGCTGCCGCACCCCGAACTTCTGTTTCTTCCCCATTATCCCGTAGAATGTAAGTCCGCAAGGACAGGGTCCTCTCCCCTCTGTACCAGTCTGTCATTGTAAATTTGTTTACTGTAAACGATATCTATAAGTTTGTATGTAACCCCTTCTCATGTACAGCACCATGGGATTAATGGCGCTATATAAGTAAATAATAATAATACAGTACAATTTTTATGCTTTTCATATTCTGGTCTACTTCATACTGAGCCTGTGAGTGTGTGCGTTACTCCTGAAATATATACGGAGATTTCAAATTACCCCAACACTGTATACAGCTGTACGCTACTGATACATTACACTTTTTCTGCTTTTCATATTCTGGTGTTATCCATACTGAGCCTGTGACCGTGTGTGTTACTACTGAAATATATACCGAGATTTAAAATTTCCCCAAAAACTGTATCCAGCTGTACGCTACTGATACAGTACACTTTTTCTGCTTTTCATATTCTGGTGTGATAAATACTGAGCCTGTGAGAGCCAGTGTCTGACTCGGGGAAATTGTAAATCTACGTATATTTTGCCAAACACTTTATACAGCTGTACGCTTCTAATACATTACCCTTTTTCTACATTTTATATTCTGGTGTGATCCATACTGAGCCTGTGTCTGACTCTGACAAAATATACTGAGATTTAAAATTACCCCAACACTGTGTACAGCTGCACGCTACTGATACAGCACACTTTTTATGCTTTTCATATTCTGGTGTAATCCATGCTGAGCCTGTGAGCGTGTGTGTTACTCCTGAAATATATACGGAGATTTAAAATAACCCCAACACTGTATACAGCTGTACGCTACTGATACAGTACACTTTTTCAGCTTTTCATAATCTGGTGTAATCCATACTGAGCCTGTGAGCGTGATGCTACTCCTCCAATATATACGGAGATTTAAAATTACCCCAACACTCTATACAGCTGTACGCTACTGATACAGTACACTTTTTATGATTTTCATATTCTGGTCTACTCCATACTGAGCCTGTGAGCGTCTGTGTGTTACTTCTGAAATATATACGGAAATTTAAAATTACCCCAACACTGTATACAGCTGTACGCTACTGATACAGTACACTTTCTCTGCTTTTCATATTCTGGTGTTATCCATACTGAGCCTGTGACCGTGTGTGTTACTACTGAAATATATACCGAGATTTAAAATTTCCCCAAAACTGTATCCAGCTGTACGCTACTAATACAGTACACTTTTTCTGTTTTTCATATTCTGGTGTGATAAATACTGAGCCTGTGAGAGCCAGTGTCTGACTCGGGGAAATTGTAAATCTGCGTATATTTTGCCAAACACTTTATACAGCTGTACGCTTCTAATGCATTACCCTTTTTCTACATTTTATATTCTGGTGTGATCCATACTGAGCCTGTGTCTGACTCAGACAAAATATACTGAGATTTAAAATTACCCCAACACTGTATACAGCTGCACGCTACTGATACAGTACACTTTTTATGCTTTTCATATTCTGGTTTACTCCATACTGAGCCTGTGAGTGTGTGTGTTACTCCTGAAATAAATATGGAGATTTCAAATTACCCCAACATTGTGTACAGCTTTACGCTACTGATACAGTACACTTTTTATGCTTTTCATATTCTGGTCTACTTCATACTGAGCCTGTGAGCGTGTGTGTTACTCCTGAAATATATATGGGTATTTCAAATTACCCCAACACTGTATACAGCTGTACGCTACTGATACATTACACTTTTTCTGCTTTTCATATTCTGGTGTAATCCATACTGAGCCTGTGAGCGTGTGTGTTACTCCTCAAATATATACGGAGATTTAAAATAACCCCAACACTGTATACAGCTGTACGCTACTGATACAGTACACTTTTTGTGCTTTTCATATTCTGGTCTACTTCATACTGAGCCTGTGAGTGTGTGTGTTACTCCTGAAATATATATGGAGATTTCAAATTACCCCAACATTGTGTACAGCTTTATGCTACTGATACAGCTAACAGACAGTTCTCCATCCTCCTACTCCTTGACCTATCCTCTGCCTTTGACACAGTCGACCACTGCCTACTGCTACAGATTCTTTCTTCCCTTGGCATCAAAGACCTTGCCCTGTCCTGGATTGCCTCTTACCTTTCTGACCACACATTTAGTGTCTCCCACTCCCACACTACCTCCTCATCCCGCCCTCTCTCTGTTGGAGTCCCTCAAGGCTCTGTCCTGGGGCCCCTACTTTTTTCCATCTATACCCTTGGCCTAGGACAACTCATAAAGTCCCATGGCTTCCAGTACCACCTGTATGCGGACGACACTCAGATCTACCTCTCTGGCCCAGATGTCACCTCTCTGCTGTCTAGAATCCCGGAGTGTCTATCAGCCATATCCTCCTTCTTCACCTCTCGCTTCCTAAAACTCAATGTTAACAAAACCGAACTCATCATTTTTCCTCCATCTCATGTATCTTCCCTACCCGATCTATCTATTATGGTAAATGGCATCACGATCTCTCCCGCACCTGAAATCCGCTGCCTCGGAGTAACTCTCGACTCTGCCCTGTCCTTCAAACCACACATCCAAACTCTTGCCACCTCCTGTCGCCTCCAACTTAAAAACATTTCCAGAATCCGTCCCTTCCTCAGCCCTCAATCTACTAAAACTCTTGTGCATGCCCTCATCATTTCCCGCCTCGATTACTGCAACACCCTCCTCTGTGGCCTCCCCGTCAACTCTCTTGCACCACTCCAATCTGTCCTCAACTCTGCTGCCCAACTAATCCTCCTCTCCCCTCGCTACTCCCCTGCTTCTCCCCTCTGCAAATCCCTCCACTGGCTCCCAATTCCCCAACGAATCCAGTTCAAACTACTAACACTGACTTACAAAGCCGTCCACAACCTGTCCCCTCCCTATATTTCTGAACTAATCTCCCAATATCTTCCTTCACGTAATCTTCGATCCTCCCAAGACCTCCTACTATCCTCCACACTTATTCGTTCCTCACACAACCGCCTCCAAGATTTCTCCCGAATATCCCCCATCCTCTGGAATTCCACACCTCAACATGTACGATTATCCACCACCCTTGGATCCTTCAAACGGAACCTGAAAACCCATCTCTTCAGGAAAGCCTACAGCCTGCAATAACCATTCCGCCTCGCCGCCACCACCCGAGCTTCCGCCTCGCTGCCTCCTCGCCGCCACCACCCGAGCTGGCCGTCTCCCTGCCACCACCAGAGCTGCCGCCTCGCCGCCACCACTACCAGAGCTGCCACCACCACCAGAGCTGCCGCCTCGCCACCACCACCACCAGAGCTGCCGCACCCCGACCTTCTGTTTTTCCCCATTATCCGTAGAATGTAAGTCCGCAAGGACAGGGTCCTCTCCCCTCTGTACCAGTCTGTCATTGTAAATTTGTTTACTGTAAACGATATCTATAAGTTTGTATGTAACCCCTTCTCATGTACAGCACCATGGGATTAATGGCGCTATATAAGTAAATAATAAAAATACAGTACAATTTTTATGCTTTTCATATTCTGGTCTACTTCATACTGAGCCTGTGAGTGTGTGCGTTACTCCTGAAATATATACGGAGATTTCAAATTACCCTAACACTGTATACAGCTGTACGCTACTGATACATTACACTTTTTCTGCTTTTCATATTCTGGTGTAATCCATACTGAGCCTGTGAGCGTGTGTGTTACTCCTCAAATGTATACGGAGATTTAAAATAACCCCAACACTGTATACAGCTGTACGCTACTGATACAGTACACTTTTTCTGCTTTTCATATTCTGGTGTTATCCATACTGAGCCTGTGACCGTGTGTGTTACTACTGAAATATATACCGAGATTTAAAATTTCCCCAAAAACTGTATCCAGCTGTACGCTACTGATACAGTACACTTTTTCTGCTTTTCATATTCTGGTGTGATAAATACTGAGCCTGTGAGAGCCAGTGTCTGACTCGGGGAAATTGTAAATCTACGTATATTTTGCCAAACACTTTATCAGCTGTACGCTTCTAATACATTACCCTTTTTCTACATTTTATATTCCGGTGTGATCCATACTGAGCCTGTGTCTGACTCTGACAAAATATACTGAGATTTAAAATTACCCCAACACTGTGTACAGCTGCACGCTACTGATACAGCACACTTTTTATGCTTTTCATATTCTGGTGTAATCCATGCTGAGCCTGTGAGCGTGTGTGTTACTCCTGAAATATATACGGAGATTTAAAATAACCCCAACACTGTATACAGCTGTACGCTACTGATACAGTACACTTTTTCAGCTTTTCATAATCTGGTGTAATCCATACTGAGCCTGTGAGCGTGATGCTACTCCTCCAATATATACGGAGATTTAAAATTACCCCAACACTCTATACAGCTGTACGCTACTGATACAGTACACTTTTTATGATTTTCATATTCTGGTCTACTCCATACTGAGCCTGTGAGCGTCTGTGTGTTACTTCTGAAATATATACGGAAATTTAAAATTACCCCAACACTGTATACAGCTGTACGCTACTGATACAGTACACTTTTTCTGCTTTTCATATTCTGGTGTTATCCATACTGAGCCTGTGAGCGTGTGTGTTACTCCTCAAATGTATACGGAGATTTAAAATAACCCCAACACTGTATACAGCTGTACGCTACTGATACAGTACACTTTTTCTGCTTTTCATATTCTGGTCTACTCCATACTGAGCCTGTGAGCGTGTGTGGTACTCCTGAAATATATACGGAGATTTCAAATTACCCCAGCACTGTATACAGCTGTACGCTACTGATACAGTACACTTTTTCTGCTTTTCATATTCTGGTGTTATCCATACTGAGCCAGTGAGCGTGTGTTACTCCTCAAATATATACGGAGATTTAAAATTACCCCAATACTGTATACAGCTGTACGTTTCTTATACAGTACACTTTTTTGCTTTTTATATTCTGGTGTAATCCATACTGAACTTGTGAGAGTCTGTGTCTGTTAATCCGCAAATATACAGTACAGACCAAAAGTTTGGACACACCTTCTCATTTAAAGATTTTTCTGTATTTTCATGACTATGAAAATTGTAGTATCACACTGAAGGCATCAAAACTATGAATTAACACATGTGGAATTATATACTTAGCAAAAAAGTGTGAAACAACTGAAAATATGTCTTATATTCTAGGTTCTTCAAAGTAGCCACCTTTTGCTTTGATTACTGCTTTGCACACTCTTGGCATTCTCTTGATGAGCTTCAAGAGGTAGTCACCGGAAATGGTTTTCACGTCACAGGTGTGCCCTGTCAGGTTTAATAAGTGGGATTTCTGGCCTTATAAATGGGGTTGGGACCATCAGTTGTGTTGTGCAGAAGTTTGGTGGATACACAGCTGATAGTCCTACTGAATAGACTGTTAGCAGCTTTTTTCTTGCCATAATACAAATTCTAAGTAAACAAAAACGAGTGGCCATCATTACTTTAAGCAATGAATGTCAGTCAGTCCGAAAAATTGGTAAAACTTTGAAAGTGTCCCCAAGTGCAGTTGCAAAAACCATCAAGCGCTACAAAGAAACTGGCTCACATGAGGACCGCCCCAGGAAAGGAAGACCAAGAGTCACCTAAGCTTCTGAGAATAAGTTTATCCGACTCACCAGCCTCAGAAATCGCAGGTTTACAGCAGCTCAGATTAGAGACCAGGTCAATGCCACACAGAGTTCTAGCAGCAGACACATCTCTACAACAACTGTTAAGAGGAGACTTTGTGCAGCAGGCCTTCATGGTAAAATAGCTGCTAGGAAACCACTGCTAAGGACAGGCAACAAGCAGAAGAGACTTGTTTGGGCTAAAGAACACAAGGAATGGACATTAGACCAGTGGAAATCTGTGCTTTGGTCTGATGAGTCCAAATTTGAGATCTTTGGTTCTAACCACCGTGTCTTTGTGCGACGCAGAAAAGGTGAACGGATGGACTCTACATGCCTGGTTCCCATCGTGAAGCATGGAGGAGGAGGTGTGATGGTGTGGGGGTGCTGGTGACACTATTGGGGATTTATTCAAAATTGAAGGCATACTGAACCAGCATGGCTACCACAGCATCTTACAGCGGCATGCTATTCCATCTGGTTTGCGTTTAGTTGGACCATTATTTATTTTTCAACAGGACAATGACCCCAAACACACCTCCAGGCTGTGTAAGGGCTATTTGACCAAGAAGGAGAGTGATGGGGTGCTACGCCAGATGACCTGGCCTCCACAGTCACCAGACCTGAACCCAATCGAGATGGTTTGGGGTGAGCTGGACCGCAGAGTGAAGGCAAAAGGGCCAACAAGTGCTAAGCATCTCTGGGAACTCCTTCAAGATTGTTGGAAGACCATTCCCGGTGACTACCTCTTGAAGCTCATCAAGAGTAATGCCAAGAGTGAGCAAAGCAGTCATCAAAGCAAAAGGTGGCTACTTTGAAGAACCTAGAATATAAGACATAATTTCAGTTGTTTCACACTTTTTTGTTAAGTATATAATTCCACATGTGTTAATTCATAGTTTTGATGCCTTCAGTGTGAATGTACAATTTTCATAGTCATGAAAATACAGAAAAATCTTTAATTGAGAAGGTGTGTCCAAACTTTTGGTCTGTACTGTATACAGAGATTAAAATTTTTCACCCTCACCGTATACAGCTGTACGCTTCTGATACAGTACCATATAGCTGCTGGTATTTTGGGTAAATTTTCACAAACATGAGGAAGTATGGTGGAAGAGGCCGTGGACGTGGACGTGGGGGGCCACTTGGTACTGATGGTGGTGGTGGTGGTGCATCTGTTGGTAGTGCCAAAAGCACAATAGCACCTAAGGCAGGAGGTGTTGAGCCTGCGTCATCGTCTGGCTCCAGAATGCCTGGAAGGCTCCCTTTTCAGGGAAAAACGTAAAAGGCTTTTAAAGCTGGAGCATCAGGAACAGGTTTTGCCTTACATTGCCGAACCATCCTCCAGCTCTATTGCCTCCTCTTCTGAAGTTTCAAAAACTCCAAGCACTGAGTCATCAGTGCAGGCTTCTGGTCAGAAACAACCCCTTTCCTTGTGTCCTTCATCCCCCCCAAAAGGGAGGGATGCGGCAGGCCACACTTTAGATTACTCCATGGAGCTCTTTTCACATACCATGCCTGGATTATCAAGTCAAATCCTGAATTCCCCAGTCCAACATGAATCTGACATGGAGTGCACTAATGCACAGCCACTGCTATATGATTGTGCTGGTACATTCAACCAGAGCACTACTTTGCCCTCGTAGTCTATTGAGCCAGAATGTGACCCTGATGAAACTCAGGTGCCCCTTCCTGCATACTATACCACCTTACACAGTGACACAGAGGAAGGTGCAGATGAAATTGAAGAGGAGGTGATGGATGACCCAGTTGTTGACCCGGATTGGCATCCAGTGGGGAAGAGGGTGCCGCTGGCAATAGCTCAGAAGAGGAGGAGGATCAGCAGCAGGTATCGACATCGCAGCTGGGGTTATCTGGCAGTCCCGTAGCAATCCAAAAAGGTGTTAAAAAAACAAAGAGTTGCAGGACAGCTTGGCCAGACGGTCAAATTAGCACAGCGTGCAAGCCCTGAAAATTTATACCATAGTAGGAAGAGTCCAGTATGGCACTTTTTTGACCAAAATCCTATTGATGAGGCAAAGGTTATCAGTTAGAAGTGCAGAAGGACCTTTAGCCGAATACCAGTTGCATGCTTAGACATTTAATGAACATGCACTTGCAAGCGTAGACGGACTACAAAACCTCAGGTAGCACATGTGCACCAGCTCCGACTGAAGTTAGCCAGCAATGCTCCATCGCTTCCCCCACTGTAAGCCCACTGGTTTGCACACCACCAGCAAGAAATGTTGAGGTGTCGTCGCAAGGCCAAAGCAGTCAGGGAATCACAATGTTTTTGCAACAAAAGACTGCATCTAGGCCATCACCACCACCACCATCACAACCCCTTCTCAGTCCGTCATGTCCACCGATAGTTCCACCATATGCAGCTCTCAAGTTCAGCTCACCATTTGGTTGAAAGCGCAGCGTTCAGAGACCTCATGGCCTACGCTGTCCCACGCTATGACCTACCCAGTCGGCACTTCTTTTCTAGAAAAGCCATACCTGACCTCCACCTGCATGTGAAAGACCGCATTGCCCATGCACTCAAACAATCAGTGAGTGGAAAGGTGCACCTCACAACAGATGCATGGGCCAGTAGGCATGGCCAGGGCTGTTACGTGTCCATCACTGCGCACTGGGTTAATATGGTGGATGCAGGGTCCACAGGGGACAGCAGCGGTGGGACAGTGCTGCCTAGCCCACGGTATAGGCAACAGTTGGCTGTAGGCGTTCGACTCTCCTCCTACTCCTCCTCCTCCAAAAGCGAAAGCTGGTCAACAGAGCGCAGTCGCACGAGCACTCCATCCGCAACTGCCAGTGTTCCACACGAGGTGTCCCACTATCAAACAGCTAGTGGTAAGCGTCAGCAGACTGTTCTAAAAATGATGTCTTTGGGCGACAACAGACACACCATGGAGGTACTGGCCGACTACTTGCAGCAAGAAACTGAGTCATGGCTGGGCAGTCTACATCTTGAGCCAGTCAAGGTAGTCAGTGATAACTGCCATAATTTTGTGGCGGCCATAGCCCTGGCAAAACTCAGACACATACCTTGCCTGGCTCACACCTTGAACCTTGTGGTGCAGTGCTACTTAAATAATTATCCGGAGCTAACAGCCCTGCTCCATAAAGTGCGAAGACTGTGCTCGCACATCCATCGCTCGCCCATAGACTCCATCCGTATGCAGAGGCCGCAGCGATCGCTCCACCTCCCCAAGCACCGCCTAATCATAGACATTTCAACAAGGTGGAACTCCACCATGCACATGGTTGAGAGGCTGTGCGAACAGAGGCAGGCTGTAATGCATTTATGGGAGGAAACACGGGCAGGCAGTTTGAGGGCAGACATGGAGATGTCAGGTGTGCTGTGGTCAAAGCTGAAAAACCTCTGTAAAGTCCTTCAGTGTTTTGAGGAATGCACACGGCTGGTAAGCACAGACGACGCCATCATAAGCATGAGCATCCCACTTATGCGTCTGCTCATGCAAACTTTGATGCACATTAAGGATCAGGCGTCTGCAGCAGTGGAGGAAGAGGAGGAAGAGGGAAGCCTTCAGGACAGTCAGCCATAGTCTGCTCAGGGAACTGTCCTGGATGAGGTGGAGGAAGACGTGTAAGAGGAGGAGGAGGATGAGGGGGATGATTATTTTGGGGAGGAGAATGCTTCTCAGGGGGCAAGAGAAAATGTTGGCTTGCCAAGTTCAGGTCCAGGGTTTGTGCATGACTGGAGGGATGTGGATTTGGCAGAAAGTACTCCTCCACCCACCACTGGCAGTGCATCACTGACACCTGGAACTTTGGCCCACATGTGTGATTAATTATGCCTTGCGGATCCTAAAAAGGGACCCCACATTGCCAAAATTATGAAGGTTGATGACTACTGGTTGGCCAGCATCCTCAATCCATGCTATAAAGGCAAATTACAGAACATCATGTCACAGGAGAACCTAGAGCTAATATTGGCGAACAAACAAGCAACTCTGGTAAACCGTTTGTTAGAGGCATTCCCAGCAAACAGCAGTGGTGCAGGTTCTACCACGAGCCGTACTGGGCCAAATGGAAGAGGTGTTCGTGGTGCACAAAGCCGAAGTGGCATTGGAGACAGGGGTTTCATGACCATGTTGTGGACTGATTTCTACAGGACAGCTCACATGCCTGTTAATACTGAATCTATAGCAACAGACAGGAGACAGCAGTTGTCAACTATGGTTAAAAATTACTTCTCCTCCCCTATCGATGTTCTCCCTCACCGGTCATTCCCCTTTGACTTTTGGGCCTGTAAACTGGACACCTGGCCTGAATTGGCACAATATGCCTTACAGGAGCTCGCTTGCCCTGCTGGTAGTGTGCTATCAGAAAGAGTTTTCAGTGCTGCTGGATCAATCCTGACAGAAAGAAGGACCCATCTGTCGGCGCAAAATGTTGATGATCTAACCTTCATTAAAATGAAACTTGCATGGATTTCAAAGGATTTTGTCCCACCTTCTCCTGATGACACATAGGTTGCCAGCAAAATGGCTCGCTATGTCCTCCTCTTCCTCGGACTTCTCCAATTCCTCCATTTGCAGCTGCTTTACGTCCATTATACACCTCAACATATGCCATTTTTGCCACCTCCCTATCTGGTCTGTCAAACCCCCTCCTCTATCCCCCAACTTTTCATATTCTTGTGTGATCCATACTGAGCCTGTGAGAGCCTGTGTCTGACTCTGGCAAAATATATGGAGATTTTCAATTTTCCCAACCCTGTATACAGCTGTACGCTTCTAATATCTTACCATTTTTCTACTTTTTATATTCTGGTGTGATCAATACTGAGTCTGTGAGAGCCAGTGTCTGACTCTGGCAAAATATATGGAGATTTACAATTTCCCCAACCCTGTATACAGCTGTATGCTTCTAATACCTTACCCTTTTTCAACTTTTTATTTTCTGGTGTGATCAATACTGAGCCTGTGAAAGCCAGTGTCTGACTCTGGCAAAATATACGGAGATTTACAATTTCCCAAACACTGCATACAACTGTACGCTTCTAATACATTTCCCCTTTTTCTACATTTTATAATCTGGTGTGATCAATACTGAGCCTGTGAGAGCCAGTGTCTGACTGGCAAAATATACGAAGATTTACAATTTCCCAAACACTGCATACAGCTGTACGCTTCTAATACATTACCCTTTTTCTACTTTTTATATTCTGGTCTAATCCATGCAGAGCCTGTGAGCGTCTGTCTGTTACTCCGGAAATAAATACGGAGATTTACAATTACCCCTAGACTGTATACAGCTGTACGCTTGGGATACTGTGCCCTTTTTTGCTGAAAGTCATCCTCCCCCAACTGTAAGTGCATCATTGACACCTGGAAAGTTGGCCCACATGTGTGATTATTTCTTGCAGATCTTTTTATATTCTTGTGTAATCCATACTGAGCCTGTGAGCATCATTCTCTGACTCCTGAAATATATGACGATTTCCAATATTTTCGCTAGACTATATATACCTGGTATCTGCTGATACAGTACCCCTTTTTCTTCTTTTTATATTATTGTGTAATCCATACTGAGCCTGAGAGCGTCTGTGTCTGCCTCCTGAAATATATATGGAGATTTCCAATATTTTCACCATACTATATTTACCTGGTATCTGGTGATACAGTACCCCTTTTTCATCTTTTTATATAATTGTGTAATCCATAATGAGCCTAAGAGCGTCTGTGTCTGCCTTCTGAAATATATATGGAGATTTAGAATATTTTCCCTGTACTATGTATACCTGGTATCTGGCGATTCAGTACCATTTCAACTTTTTATATTCTGGTCTAATCCATGCTGAGCCTGTGAGCATCTGTCTTTTACTCCGGAAATAAATACGGAGATTAACAATTACCCCTAGACTGTATACAGCTGTACGCTTGGGATACAGTACCCTTTTTTGCAGAAAGTCCTACCCCCCCAACTGTAAGTGCATCATTGACACATGGAACATTGGCCCACATGTGTGATTATTTCCTGCGGATCTTTTTATATTCTTGTGTAATCCATATTTAGCCTGTGAGCATCATTGTCTGACTCCTGAAATATATATGGCGATTTCCAATATTTTCCCTAGACTATATATACCTGGTATCTGCTGATACAGTACCCCTTTTTCTTCTTTTATATCATTGTGTAATCCATACTGAGCCTGAGAGCGTCTGTGTCTGCCTCCTGAAATATATAGGGAGATTTATAATATTTTCACTATACTATATATACCTGGTATCTGCTGATACAGTACCCCTTTTTCTTCTTTTTATATTATTGTGTAATCCATACTGAGCCTGAGAGCGTCATTGTCTGACTCCTGAAATATATCCGGAGATTTACAATATTTTCACCATACTATATATACAATGGTATCTGCTGATACAGTACCCCTTTTCATCTTTTTATATTATTGTGTAATCCATACTGAGCCTGAGAGCGTCTGTGTCTGCCTCCTGATATACCGTATATACTCGTGTATAAGCCGAGATTTTCAGCCCATTTTTTAGGGCTGAAAGTCCCCCTCTCGGCTTATACGCGGGTCATATACGGGGGTCGGTGGGGGAGGGGGAGCGGGGGTGTCGGATCATACTCACCCCTCCGCCGGCGTGGTCTCTGCAGCCCCCCTGCTTCTCCTACAATCTCCGGCTCCTTCCTGCAGCGGTCACATGGTACCGCTCATTAAAGTCATGAATATGCACATATTCATGACTTTAATGAACGGTACCATGTGACCGCTGTAGGAAGGAAGTGCTGCGGAGAGCGCCGGGAGAAGAAGAGAGGCTGCAGAGACCGCGCCGGCGGAGGGGTGAGTATAGCGATATTTACCTGTCCCGTTCCACCACTGCACGCTGCGTCCTCGTCTGACTCCTCTGGCTGTGAATGTTCAGGCAGAGGGCGCGATGATGTCGTTAGTGCGCGCCACGTCCCCTGCCAGATCATTCACAGCCAGAGGAGTCAGACGCGGACGCAGCGTGCAGCGGTGGAACGGGACAGGTAAACATCTCAGGTGCCGGGGTCCTGAGCGAGCGGTGACACCGGCACCTGTCGCCCATAGCGCGCCGGTGTCACCACTTGCTCAGGACACCGGCACCTGGCCCCCAGCGACGAGAGGTGAGTATGTCATTTTTTTTTGCAGCAGCATATGGGGCATAATTGTGCAGCATATGGGGGCATAATCTGGAGCGTATGGGGGCATAATCTGGAGCATATGGGGGCATAATATGGAGCAAATATCTCAGGTGCCGGGGTCCTGAGCGAGCGGTGACACCGGCACCTGTCACCCATAGAGCGCCGGTGTCACCATCTGCTCAGGACACCGGCACCTGGCCCCCTGTGACGAGAGGTGAGTATGTCATTTTTTTTTTGCAGCAGCAGCAGCATATGAAGCCTATACTATGGAGCATATGGGGCATAAATTGTGCAGCATATGGGGGCATAAGCTGTGGAACATATGGGGGCATAATCTGGAGCATATGGGGACATAATCTGGAGCATATGGGGGCATAATATGGAGCATATGGGGGCATAAGCTGTGGAACATATGGGGCATAATCTGGAGCATATGGGGCATAATCTGGAGAATATGGGGACATAATCTGGAGCATATGGGGACATAATCTGTGGAACATATGGGGGCATAATATGGAGCATATGGGAGCATATGGGGGCATAATCTGTGGAACATATGGGGGCATAATCTGGAGCATATGGGGGCATAATCTGTGGAACATATGGGGGCATAATCTGGAACATATGGGGCATAATCTGGAGCATATGGGGACATAATCTGTGGAATTTATGGGGGCATAATATGGAGCATATGGGGGCATAATCTGTGGAACATATGGGGGCATAATCTGGAGCATATGGGGGCATAATCTGTGGAACATATGGGGGCATAATCTGGAGCATATGGGGGCATAATCTGTGGAATATATGGGGGCATAATCTGGAGCATATGGGGGCATAATCTCTGAAGCATATTGGGCATAATCTGGAGCATATGGGGGCATAATCTGGAGCATATGGGGGCATAATCTGTGCAGCATATAGGGGCATAATCTGTGGAGCATCATATGGGGGCATAATGATTTTTCACCCTAGGCTTATACGCGAGTCAATAAGTTTTCCCAGTTTTTTGTGGCAAAATTGGGGGGGGGGTCGGCTTATACACGGGTTGGCTTATACATGAGTATATACGGTATATACGGAAATTTCAAATATTTTCACTATACTATATATACCTGGTATCTGGTGATACAGTACCCTTTTTCAGCTTTTTATATTGTGGTCTAATCCATACTGAGCCTGTGACCGTCTGTCTGTTACTCCGGAAATATATACGGAGATTTAAAAATTACCCCAACACTGTATACAGCTGTACGCTTGTAATACATTATCCTTTTTCTACTTTTTATATTCTGGTGTAATCCATACTGGGCCTGAGAGCGTCTGTGTGTGACTCCTGAAATATATCCGGAGATTTACAATATTTTTCCTAGACTGTATACGCTGAGGAGTCCAGAGTAGAGCAGTGCACAGCGAGGAGAGGTATTTCATTTTTTTTAATGTTTGGAGCAATATATGGGGAGCATTATACACTGGAGAATTATATATGGGGCCCAACATACACTTGAGTATTAAAAATGGGGCAGATCAGACACTGGAGCAGCATCCTTGGGGCCCATCATATACTGGAGCATTGTAAAAGGGGGAAAACAGTCACTGGAGCAGCATTTGCGGGGACCATTATACAATGGAGCATTATAAATGAGGCTCATTATACATGGAGCATTATTTTTGACCATAATACACTGGAGCATCATTCATGGGGCCCATCATATACTGTAGCATTCTAAATGGGGCAGATCAGACACTGGAGCAGCATGCATGGGGTCCATCATATACTGGAGCATTCCAAATGGGGAAGATCAGACACTGGGGCAGCATCCATGGGGGCCCATCATATACTGGAGCATTCTAAAAGGGGGAAAACAGACACTGGAGCAGCATTCACGGGGACTATTATACACTGGATCATTATAAATGGGGCCCATTATATATGGAGCATTTTTTGGCCCATCATATACTGGAGCATCATCCATGGGGCCCAACATATACTGGAGCTTTCTAAAAGGGGGAAAACAGACACTGGAGCAGCATTTACAGGGACCGTTATACACTGGATCATTATAAATGGGGCACAATATATATGGAGCATTATTTTTGGCCCATAAGACACTTGGAGCATCATCCATGGGGCCCATCACATACTGGAGCATTCTAAAAGGGGGAAAACAGACACTGGAGCAGCATTTACGGGGACCATTATACACTGGATCATTATAAATGGGGCCCAATATATATGGAGCATTATTTTTGGCCCATCATACACTGGAGCATCATCCATGGGGCCCATCATATACTGGAGAATCATATGGGGTTTATTATTTATGGGGCATCATATAGGATATGGAGCATCATATGGGGCCTATTCTGTATGGAGCATTATATGGAGCCCATTCTGTATGCAGCAATATATGGGGCACATCATATACTGTATGGAGCGTTATATGCGACTCATTATAGTGTATGGAGCAATATGTGGGGCTCATTCTACTCTATGGGGACCGTCCTATACTGTATGGCACATTATATGGGGACCATCATATACTGTATGGAGCGTTATATGCGACTCATTATACTGTATGGAGCAATATGTGGAGCTCATTCTACTTTATGTGGACCGTCCTATACTTTATGGCACATTATATGGGGACTATCATATACTGGAGCAGTATTTGGAGCTCATCATATACTGTATGGAATATTATATGGAACCAATTATGTATGGAGCAATATATGGGGCTCATTATTGTGTATGGCGCACTATGTGGTGGCCATAATACTGTATGAAGGAATATACTGTCCGTTTTTTGAGCTATTGTAGATTTTAACATAGATATCAGTCATGTCATGTAAGAAGTGAAGTATTTTTCATTGTACTATACCTATATTTCTGTGCCGTATCGGAGCATCATGAATTGTGGTATGTGTTAAAGGGGTCCACTGACACTCTTTGGCCCGGGGCACACGAAAACCGGGAGCCAGCCCTACCAGCCCCACAAGTTTAGCCAAATAACCTCCAGTTTTCAATGTGTAACTATTATTATAAAGTTAATTAAGGTTGCCAAGCTTAAGTAATAAGTTTTTATGTTGTTGGCATTGAAATGGGCACTGTAGGTGTGTTTACTGTCCTCCACTCCATGGCGACTTTGCTTCCCCATTGACTTGCATTGGGTTTCGTGTTTCAGTCGGACCCCCGACTTTTCCTGATAGTCGGCCGATTTCGTTCGACCCGACTTTTGAGAAAGTCGGGTTTCATGAAACCCGACTCGACCCTAAAAAAGGGAAAGTCGCTCATCTCTACTCAGCAGCATTCACTGTGGTTGGGACTGAATGGGAGACTGCAGGAAAAGACAAGGCTTGAGATCCCTCCTGTGCAGAGGGAGAATCGCAGCACCTAACAGACCTTCACCTGTTTATGAAAATTAAGGGATCCCATAATTTTTTTTCATTTATTGTTTTATTTAT
The DNA here is from genome assembly GCA_033576555.1 of Oophaga sylvatica. Lineage (NCBI taxonomy): Eukaryota > Metazoa > Chordata > Amphibia > Anura > Dendrobatidae > Oophaga > Oophaga sylvatica. The sequence continues at coordinate 561,047,317 of JARQOD010000003.1, forward strand.
TTACTAGTACAGTTAAACACACAGCAAAGGTAACCTTAGTTTACAACCTTCAGGTATTCCAGCAGCTGGAGACTTCAGTAACCTAAAAATATTTATTAAAATGTTTCATATGAGGTTTCAGGGCTTCGCAGCTGCCAGGTATCCCGGTGGCTGTGAACTGTGGTAATATGAAAGGCTCAGTACAAATAGCAAAAGATTAACCAGTTCATCCCAGCTAGGTGTCCCAGGAGGCACTGATCTGCAAGAAACCACTTGTGGAAATGAAAGAAGAAGATTATCCAGCTTCCAAACTTGCAAAAATGTATTTGATTAAAAAATATTAAATAGATTCCATCAAGAGTGTAGACACAGTTGTGTCTACACTCTTGATGGAATCTATTAATATTTTTTAATCCAGTAAATTTTTGCAAGCTTGGAAGCTAGATAATCTTCTTTTTTAACATGAAAGGTTACCCGAGTTCAAGCCACCGGGTCTCACGGTAGCTCCAGTGCTGGACTGTTGAGTGCCAGAGTGCCGGACTTATGGTCATTCATCAATCAGGCACTGAGAGAGAGAAACTTCTGCTATGAACTCATGCGACCTTACCAGCCTGGGAATACCAGCCCCCAGCTGTCAGCTTTAGCTTGCCTGGTTGTCAAATGGTGGGGAACCCACAATGTTTATTTAAATTATTTATTTAAATAATTAAAAAAACAGCATGGGGACCCCTCTATTCCTGATAACCAGCCTTGCTAACACGAACAGCTGAGGGTTACAGTTCACAGCTGTCAGTTTTGCCTGGCCGATATAAAAAATAGAGGGGAACCCACATCAATTTTTTTTTAAATTATTTATAGCGCAATTGATGGGTCAATTGATGCCACTTTTCCTGGTGTCAGCCCCTAATTTTAGCTGTTTGGCAGTTTTTTTGCCCCCCGAAGGTGTAGTCGATGCTTTTGCTTCTACCTCCTATTGAAGTCAATGGGTTTTGGTGTGTTCGTCGAACCGTTCAGCGAACATTGGAACTTTCACCAATGAGAACAGAATCAAACTTAGAAAGAGTCGCTCATATCTAATTATTAGCTCTATAATAAAGGAAACATTCCTTCCTGACTCCATACGGCAATCAGGTTAGTTCCCTGGATCAACGTCCCATTATAGAATCTAGTCTTCATAGTTATCAAGAAAGGCTTTCAGTCCTATCTTGAATTTTAGCAGTGAATCAATCATTACAATGCCATGTGGCAGAGAGTTCCATAGTCTCACTGCTCTTACTGTAAAGAATCTGTGTCTGTGATTATGATTATTCTGGAATTTTTTTCTCTATGGTATGGGTTGTATAAAATGTAAGCAATGAAGGCATACTCAACTACTGACACCCTTATGGACTCTCTACAAGCGTCTCCTGTTATTGGCACTGGCTTTGGATGCAATGTCTATGCCATCCAAATGTCACAGGACTGCTGAAACCTGTGATTGGCTGCAGCCATCAGGTGACTGATGCATTGTGTAGTTGGATATTTCTCTGATATATATAATTTATAACAATCCGTGTCCGAAAAAAATAACTTTAGACAATCCCTGTAATATATTATAAAGCATATTACCTACAGAGTTCCAAATGTATGATTGATACCAAGCTGAAAACTCTCCAATGAGGTACGTATTAAAAAATTCCACGGTCATGACATTGGATGATGAATAAAACCCATCACTTGTATACTGACAAATGATTCCAAGTACAATTGAATCTGAGGGATATCCATCATATATTTTCAGATAGTCAGAATCACAGCCTTCACCATTCGTTTCCATGCTGTTCAGTAAAAGAAGAGAAATTCCATTAATGTATGGATAACAATAAATTAATTTCAGGAATCCCAAAGACTTGAGCTGGTTAGAAGGGTAAGAGAGACTTCAGTGGGGTTTGTAAAGGTAAAAGTTAGTGTACGCATAAACATTACTTACTTGACATAATTGAAGAATAATCCAATATAACCATATGGGACCTCAATTATCCAGGTACAAACAGTGGAAAGCCAATTAGTGTATATATAACCTGATGGTTCAATCAGTGTAAACTCACAAACAAACACTAGAATAAAAAGAGAGAAATGCAGTCAGCAGAAATATTTCAAGGGGTTAGATAATGTCGCAAAATAAGAGTGCACTGTTCCATCCGGCTTCCTGCTTGCTAGGGTGGTGGTGATCTCCTGCTCGATTAACAGCATGTTACAGTGGCAGAGTTGCACCACTGGCCCAAACTATGTGCTCTCCAGTGCTGTGCTATAAGGCAGCTTTGTGTCTGTAGCAGGGCCGGACTGAGCATGAGGCACTACTGGCAAATGCTAGAAGGGCCGGTGCCTGTAGTGGGCCGCTTGATCCATTCCTGCACTCTCCGTCAATGTCAGCAGTGCAATCGTGCAGTATTCTGCATCGTCACTTGCCCTGCCAGTGTGCTAGACCAGAGGAAGTGGGCGGTCTTCCGATCAGATCACGAATCATCAAAGAATGCTGTACATAAGCCCTGAAAGGCAGTGGCTGTACCTTATATCAGCCAAAAGTGATGACAGGTTCGCTTTAAAAGTCACCAGGACCAAGCCACAAGGAAGAATAGTCGGACAGTTAGGTCCTCTGTGGCTTCTCCCCATCCGCTCCCATTGACTGAAAAAAAATTTCTATCAGTTACTGACTGCAGGAGAGACGAAACCAAAGTAAATTTTTTCTCTGTGATGCCTCAGCATTTCAGAGTCAAACATACATGGCTGAGAGATCGTCAGTGTCAGAAACATCCTGCCCATGGATCAGGTAGCCTGTATCTGCTGTCAGGTTCACTGTAAGGGTTTTTTCAGTGCTGAATTTGGAGGTGAGCAGCATTGAGGACATCATGTCTACAGGTGCCTGACAGGACAGATGCATGATTGACAGTTTTGCTTTGATGGCAGAATATCAACCCCAGAAAAACCTTTGAACCTATCAAAAAATACAGGATTTCACAAATTCGTGCACACCATTTTTTTTTGTTCATCCCACTGCACAAAAAAAAAAGTGATTTAAAAATCTAAAGTACCACAACTTGGTAACAATAAAAGCTCCAGCTTGTTTCATTAAAAAAAAAACTTTCACACAACTTTAAACAGTTAGTGGTGAATTGTTATTTATTTTATTATGTACTGTTTATATAGTGCTATCATATTCCACAGCTCTGGGACATTCCGTTATCACTGTCCATGCATTTTTTTATAAGCATCCATGTGCATGTTTTTTCAATCCGTGTGACACATACCGCCATGTAATGCATTAATCAAATAATTACTGAGCTTTAAATATGCACAAAGATAATAGACCTGCCACGCCCTGGTGTTTCTGGTACTGGAAAAACCAGTACAGGTGAGATCCGTGGTCCGTGTCTATGTGCCATCCGTGTGAACGCTCTCTGTGCACTATTAGTGTGCTGTCCGTGTCACATGTATGACATGAAATGCAGCATAGAAATTAAAGAGATAAATAGATACTGTTTTTTTTCTTTTTTTTACATATTAAATTAAAAAATGGCGCAGGATCCCTCTACTTTTTAAAACCAGCACAGATAAAGCTGGGCACTTCTATTATCAGGCTGGGACAGTCCAGTGTTATTGGCTGTCCCAGCCAAAAAACAGAAGCCCACAGCTGCCCCAGAATTGGCACATCACATCACATTTGCCAAGTCTGGGGCTTTACCCAGTCATCCTGATGCCTTGGTGTGGTGGCCATCGGGGTAATATATGGGTTTGATGACAGCTGTGTTTAGTCAAAAATCACATCTGCCATCAAATCCAAGGGTAAGTAATGGAGAGGTGTCAGTCAGTCAATTCTTGGAGAACAGGAGAAGTCCCAGAAGACTGGAGAAGAGCAAATGTTGTTCCTGTCTTCAAAAAGGGGAAGAAGGTGGACCCAGGGAACTACAGGCCGGTGAGTCTGACTTCTATACCAGGAAAGACCTTTGAACAAATTATTAAAGAACATGTATGCAAGTACCTGGATAAGAATGAAGTGATTAAACAGAGTCAGCATGGGTTTGTAACTAATAAGTCATGTCAGACTAACTTAATTTCCTTCTATGACAGAATCACTGACTGGGTGGATCAGGGAAATGCTGTAGATATAGTATATCTTGACTTCAGCAAAGCATTTGACAAAGTATCTCACGCAATCCTTATTGAAAAAATGACTAAGTATGGAATGGACAAGGCAACTGTTAGGTGGATTCATAACTGACTTAGTGATCGGACCCAAAGAGTGGTCGTAAATGGCTGCACATCCAGTTGGAAGAATGTCTCAAGTGGGGTACCACAAGGCTCTGTTTTGGGCCCTGTATTGTTCAACATCTTTATCAATGATTTAGATGAAGGAATTGAGGGTAAACTGATCAAATTTGCTGAAGACACAAAACTAGGAGGGGTAGCTAATACTAGAGAAGAGAGAGAGATGATTCAAAAAGATATAAATAAACTGGAGCAGTGGGCAGCAACTAACAGAATGGTTTTTAACAGGAAAAAATGCAAAGTACTACGTCTGGGCAATAAAAATGAAAACAGCATATTCAAAATGGGAGGAATAGGGCTAAGTAACAGCACATGTGAAAAAGACTTGGGTATACTAATTGATCACAGACTGAACATGAGTCAACAGTGTGATGCAGCAGCAAAAAAGGCAAATACAATTCTAGGATGTATCAACAGAAGCATACAGTCTAGATCACGTGAGGTCATTATTGCCCTCTACTCCTCTTTGGTCAGACCTCATCTGGAATACTGTGTCCAGTTTTGGGAACCACATTTTAAAAAAGACATCAACAAACTGGAGCAAGTTCAGAGAAGAGCCACCAGAATGGTGACCGGTCTGCAAACCATGTCCTATGAGGAACGGTTACAGGATTTGGGAATGTTTAGCTTGCAAAAAAGAAGACTGAGAGGAGACTTAATAGCTGTCTACAAATATCTCAAGGGCTGTCACATTATAGAAGGATCAACTTTTTTCTCATTTGCACAAGGAAAGACTAGAAGCAATGGGATGAAACTGAATGGGAGGAGACACATATTAGTTATTAGAAAAAACTTTTTGACAGTTAGGGTGATCAATGAGTGGAACAGGCTGCCACGAGAGGTGGTGAGTTCTCCTTCAATGGAAGTCTTCAAACAGAGGCTGAACAGACATCTGTCTGGGATGATTTAGAGAATCCTGCTTTGAGCAGGGGGTTGGACCAGATGGCCCAGGAGGTCCCTTCCGACTCTACCATTCTATGATTCTAACCCTGTAAATAAAAATCATTAAACACACACAGAAAAGTCCATTATTTTAAAATAAAAACCTAGACATCTTTCACCTATTATTTTTCCAAAACACACCTCCACAGGTCCATTTTAATCCATATCGATGTCTCACATCGATCCCTGACTCTGTTACATCCAGAGGCTGTCATGAGACGTGACATCAGTAATGCCTCTTTCACACATAAGTTTTTTACAATCAGTCACAATCTGTCAAAGTTGTAAAAAATGGATCCTGTGCAGATTGCAAAAAACTGATGCGATGGATCAGTTTTTTTGCTGGATCCGACTGCCCTACCTGGTAATAATAATTGGAGCATGCTCAGTTTAATAAAACGGAATCTGTCGCTGGATTCCGTCATTTGACGGACAGCGACGGATCCTGCGCCCATAGGCTTCCATTATAGCCAACGACGGACGGCGCTGGATCCGTCGCTGTCCGACTTTTCGACGGAGACAAAAAACGTCACTTTGTTGTCTCCAGACGACAGATCAACAAATTCCAATGGATCCAGCACACGATGGACGAAACGCGAGGCCATCCGTTACCATCCGTCACTAATACAAGTCTATGAGAAAAAAACTGATCCAGCAAAATCATTTGCTGGATCCGTTTTTTTCACAAAACGATGGATTCTGACTGAAGCAAAAAAACTGATGTGTGAAAGAGGACTAAGATTACCGCAGATCACAGCTGGTGGCTCACACTCTGTCATCTACGGATCACACAGAGGTTACCATGAGAATTGCCAGCTGTGACCTGTGATAACCTACTGATGTCACCGCTCGTTACTGCCACTGGTTCTCACAATTTGGCTTCTTTGGTTCTCACAAATGGCTTAGGGTCCTCCTATTTTTGACAACCGCCAAGCTAAAGCAGACAGCTGTTGGCTGGTATTCTCAGACTGGTAAGTGGCCATGGATATTGCCCCCCCAGCCTAAAAATAGCAGCCCTCATCCATTCCAGAAAAGGCACCTTTACTAGATGCCCCATTTCTGCCCGGCTATTCCCTCTTGCCATCTGGCGATGGCAAGTAGCTGACATCAGACCCAGAGGTTAGTAATGGAGAGGCGCCTATAATAAAAGAATAAAAAAAAGCATTTAAATAATGACTCCTTTATTTGAAATAAAAATATAAAAGCACAGTTATACCTTTACACCTAATCCACTGAAGCTCATGTCACCTGTAAACACAGAAAATAATAAACAATCATAATACTCACCTTCACACTTAATCCACTGATGCCCATGTCCCCTGTAAAAGTAGAAAAATTATAAACAACCATATCTGTTATGTTTTGGTAGCTGAGGAGAGCAGGCAAAAACGGCAATACACCAGAGAGGTTGGAATCTACTGGATTGCAGTACCCTGACTAACCACCACAACTAAAGGCAGCCGTGGAGCGTACCTACGTTGGTCCTAGACGCCTCGTCACAGCCTGAGAAGTTAACTACACCTAAAGATAGAAAGAGGAAAACTATCTGCCCCAGAGCAGATCCCCAAAGAACATAGGAAGCCCCCAAACATGTAATGGCGGTTAGACAAGAGGAAACACAAACACAGACAGAAAATAGTATGAGCAAACGTTGGGGCCCAAACTTCTTAGACAGAAAAGGATAGGAAGGAAACTTACTGCAATCCCAAAAAACCCTAAAAAGTACCAACACTACTAATTACAAAAACACCTGAGATCACACGACCTCTACCACCTAAATTAGTTCTCTGGTGTAACAAAACTAAGCCGCAGCCACTGAAAAAACTGGAAAAGGCAAATGAACAAATAACAGAGGCTCAGATAAACTGAGAGGAGCACAAGCCCCCAGGAGGGGACCTGGCTGACCTCCACAAGAGTGCAGGAAACAATGCAAAAAGCAAGCACAGAAATAAAAACAGAAAATGTCTTATCTGAGAGCAGGAGAAGAGGCAAGATTCAGCAGGCTTCCAAGTGAACCAGGAACAACAGCAGTTAGACAAGAACAATTGATCACCGGCAACCCTGATGGGAGGGAACCTCCCTTATATAGGACCAGTCTGTAACTCCTGATTGCCAATCTTCACTAAATGGTTCAGCACTGTCTGCAACCACCAGAGGGAGTTTCTGCTCAGAACTCATCTCCAACACATTCACAACAGTACCCCCCTTGAGGAGGGGTCACCGAACCCTCACTTGGGCAACCAGGTCGGTCAGGATGAGCTCTGTGATACGCACGGATCAGTCTCCTAGCATGGATGTCCGAAGCAAACACCCAAGAATTGTCCTCCTGACCATAACCTCTCCACTTAACCAAATACTGGAGTTTCCGTCTAGAAAAACGAGAATCCAATATTTTCTCAACCACATACTCCAGATTGCCCTCAACCAAAACAGGGTCAGGAGGCGCAGCCATAGGAACCACTGGCTCGACAAACCTCTTCAATAAGGACTTGTGGAACACGTTATGGATCATAAATGTCCCTGGAAGAAGTAAACGAAATGAAACAGGATTAAGAATCTCCATGATCTTATAAGGTCCAATGAATCTAGGCTTAAACTTAGGAGATGCAACTCTCATAGGGATATTTCTTGCAGACAACCAGACCAAGTCCCCCACTTCAAACCGAGGACCATCAGTCCTATGCCGGTTGGCAAACCGCTGGGCCCTTTCCTGAGAGAGGGACAACCTCTCCACTACCTGGTCCCAAATCTGCTGCATACGCTCCACAACAGAGTCAACACCCGGACAGACAGAAGCCTCCGTCTGTCCCGAAGAAAATCGAGGGTGAAACCCAAAATTGCAGGAAAATGGAGACATCAAAGTGGCAGAGCTAGCCCTATTATTAAGAGCAAACTCAGCCAAAGGCAAAAAAGAGACCCAGTCATCCTGATCAGCAGACACAAAGCATCTCAGATAGGTCTCCAATGTCTGGTTTGTTCTCTCAGTTTGTCCATTGGTCTGAGGATGAAAAGCCGAGGAGAAAGACAATTGAACACCAAGTTTAGAACAAAAAGTCCTCCAAAATCTGGAAACAAACTGGACTCCTCTGTCAGACACAATGTTCTCAGGAATGCCGTGTAACCGAACCACGTGCTGAAGGAACAAAGGCACCAATTCAGAGGAGGAAGGCAACTTAGGTAATGGCACAAGATGTATCATTTTGGAAAACCTATCACAAATCACCCAAATAACGGTCATTCTCTGAGAAACAGGGAGGTCGGAAATGAAATCCATAGAGATATGGGTCCATGGTCTCTTGGGCACAGGCAATGGCATCAACAAACCACTAGAGCGAGAGCAAGGCTTAGAGCGAGAGCAAGTCCCGCAGGACTGCACAAATTCCCTGACATCACGAGACAAAGTAGGCCACCAAAAGGACCGACTAACCAAGTCTCTGGTACCAAAAATTCCGGGATGACCGGCCAACGCTGAACAATGAATCTCAGACATCACACTCTTTTTCCACCGGTCTGGGACAAACAATTTCCCAATAGGGCAGCGCTCGGGTTTATCCTCCTGACACCCTTCCAGAGCCAGTCTCAAATTGGGCGAGATGGCGGAAAGAACTACACCCTCTTTCAAAATAACAGCAGGATCAGATAACTCAGGAGAGTCCGCAAGAAAACTTCTCGATAGGGCATCCGCCTTAACATTCTTAGTGCCAGGAAGAAAGGAAACCACAAAATTAAAACGTGTGAAAAACAAGGCCCACCTGGCCTGTCTAGGATTAAGTCGCTTGGCTGATTCCAGATAAACCAGATTCTTATGGTCCGTGAGGACCACCACCTGATGTTTGGCTCCCTCCAGCCAATGTCTCCACTCTTCAAAAGCCCACTTCATGGCCAATAACTCCCGATTACCCACGTCATAATTACGTTCAGTTGGAGAAAATTTTCGAGAGAAAAAGGCACAAGGGTTACTTTTAGAGGTCTCTGGATCTCTTTGGGACAAAACGGCACCTGCCCCAATTTCAGAGGCATCAACCTCCACCTGAAATGGCAGAGAAACATCAGGCTGCCGTAGAACAGGAGCAGAAGTGAATCTCTGCTTAAGTTCCTGAAACGCAGAGACTGCCTCAGGAGGCCAATTCACCACATCAGAACCCTTTTTTGTCAAATCAGTCAATGGTTTAACAATAACAGAGAAATTACCAATAAATTTACGATAAAAATTGGCAAAACCCAAGAATCTCTGAAGAGCCTTTAATGAAGTAGGTTGGACCCAATCACAGATGGCCTGAACCTTGACCGGGTCCATTTCAATAACAGATGGGGACAAAATTAATCCCAGAAATGAGATCCTCTGTACGCCAAAAAGACACTTTGATCCCTTCACATACAGAGCATTCTCTCTCAAAATCTGGAACTCAGTCCGAACATGTTTCACATGAGAGTCCCAATCATTGGAAAAAATCAAGATATCATCCAAATAAACAATCAGAAATTTATCCACAAAATCCCTGAAAATGTCATTCATGAAGGACTGGAAGACAGAAGTAGCATTAGTGAGCCCAAAGGGCATCACTAGATACTCAAAATGCCCCTCTGGGGTATTGAATGCCGTCTTCCATTCATCCCCGTGCTTAATGCGAATAAGGTTATACGCCCCCCTGAGGTCAAGCTTGTTAAACCAAGTAACACTTTTCACCCTGGAAAACAGGTCAGAAATCAAGGGTAACGGATATTGATATTTCACAGTGATATTGTTCAAGAGACGATAATCAATACACGGCCTTAATGAACCATCCTTTTTGGCCACAAAGAAAAAACCGGCACCCAAGGGTGAAGAGGATGGTCTGATATGACCCTTCTCCAATGACTCCTTGATATAAGACCGCATAGCGTCATGTTCAGGTACAGACAAGTTAAAAAGGCGACCTTTAGGGAATTTACTACCAGGCACTAATTCAATAGCGCAGTCATAGCTCCTATGGGGGGGGCAAGGATGCAGATTTACTTTCGCTAAACACATCAGAAAAATCAGTCAAAAAGTCAGGAACATCCTGAGCCTGGGTAGAGGCAGAAAAAACAGGAGTGTTGGCATTAACACATTGGCAGCCCCAACTAGTTACAGACACAGATTTCAAATCCAAAACAGGATTATGAGACTGTAACCAAGGGAAACCTAGTACAATTATGTCATGCAGATTATACAGCACCAAAAATGTGCAACTCTCCTGATGATCAGGTTCAACCCTCATTATCACCTGAATAGAGAACTGGGGTTTATTCTCAGCCAAAGGGGTAGAATCAATCCCCAGTAGGGGAATAGACTTCCGTAGGGGTATCAAGGGAAACCCACAACGTTTAGCAAAATCAAAATCCATCAGGTTAATAGCTGCTCCCGAATCAATAAAGCCTGAGCAGAAAATGTGGACAGGGAGCAAATCAGGGTAACAGTCAACAGAAATTTAGTCTGAACACTACCCAAGACAACTGAGCGTGCAAAACGTCTTCCTCGCTTAGGGCAGACTGAAATAGCATGAGAGGCGTCACCACAGTAGAAACATAACCCATTGCGTTTTGAAACTCATGACGCTGTGCCCCAGAATCCACTCTATCACACTGCATGGGTTCAGAAGCTGGTTCACAAGGCAACACTATTCCACGCATACCTCTACGCTCACGCAAACGTCTGTCAATTTGAATCGCTAATGACATAGAATCATTGAGACAAGAGGGAGCAGGGAAACCCACTATAACATCTTTTACATTCTCTGACAGACCCTTCCGAAAAAGGGCTGCCAAAGCATCATCATTCCATTTGGTCAGGACTGCCCACTTACGAAATTTCTGACAGTATAACTCAGCGTCCTCAAGCCCCTGATTTAATGCCAACAAGGTTTTTTCAGCTTGATCAGTGACATTAGGTTCATCGTACAATAACCCCAGAGCCAGAAAAAATGCATCGACATTACTCAAAACAGGGTCCCCAGGTGTCAGGGAAAAAGCCCAATCCTGAGGATCGCCGCGCAGGAGAGAGATGAAATTTGAACCTGCTGTGCTGCGTTCCTGAGGACTTAGGTTTTAAGGCAAAAAACAACTTACAGTTATTTTTGAAATTCAGAAATTTAGCTCGATCCCCCAAAAATAAATCTGGCATGGGGATCCTAGGTTCCACAACCGGCAACCCTGCAAGATAGGTAGCAATACTCTGAACTTCAGTGGCAAGCTGATCCACACGGCCAGACAACTGTGCAATCTCCATTGAGAGAAAAAAAAATCCTCTTCAGCACTCAGAGAAACAGAGGAAAAAAAAATGCAAGAAACAGAAAAAAAAAAAATCTCTGACAACTCTGACAACTTTTTTTTTTTACACTATTTTTCCCTTCTGTGAGTACCATATAATTTTCAGTTTGGCCGGTGATATGTTTTGGTAGCTGAGGAGAGCAGGCAAAAACGGCAATACACCAGAGAGGTTGGAATCTACTGGATTGCAGTACCCTGACTAACCACCACAACTAAAGGCAGCTGTGGAGCGTACCTACGTTGGTCCTAGATGCCTCGTCACAGCCTGAGAAGCTAACTAACCTAAAGATAGAAAGAGGAAAACTATCTGCCCCGGAGCAGATCCCCAAAGAACATAGGAAGCCCCCAAACATGTAATGGCGGTTAGACAAGAGGAAACACAAACACAGACAGAAAATAGTATGAGCAAACGTTGGGGCCCAAACTTCTTAGACAGAAAAGGATAGGAAGGAAACTTACTGCAATCCCAAAAAACCCTAAAAAGTACCAACACTACTAATTACAAAAACACCTGAGATCACACGACCTCTACCACCTAAATTAGTTCTCTGGTGTAACAAAACTAAGCCGCAGCCACTGAAAAAACTGGAAAAGGCAAATGAACAAATAACAGAGGCTCAGATAAACTGAGAGGAGCACAAGCCCCCAGGAGGGGACCTGGCTGACCTCCACAAGAGTGCAGGAAACAATGCAAAAAGCAAGCACAGAAATAAAAACAGAAAATGTCTTATCTGAGAGCAGGAGAAGAGGCAAGATTCAACAGGCTTCCAAGTGAACCAGAAACAACAGCAGTTAGACAAGAACAATTGATCACCGGCAACCCTGATGGGAGGGATCCTCCCTTATATAGGACCAGTCTGTAACTCCTGATTGCCAATCTTCACTAAATGGTTCAGCACTGTCTGCAACCACCAGAAGGAGCTTCTGCTCAGAACTCATCTCCAACACATTCACAACACATATCCCTCACCTGTCCAATGTGAAGATAATCCACATCTGTCCCACGAAGAACTTTCTCACTCAGCTAGCAGTGCAGTAAGTGAGGTCACCGAGGTTCATCAGCTATGAACTTCATTGACCTTTCTCACTGGAGCTCAGTGCTAAATAGTGCAGGAGCATGATTATGCTCTTGTCTCAGTGTGAGCTGGCTGGTGTGCATAGCACTTGCAACACTGATGTGATCGCTATCCAACTCATCTGGATCTTTGTGGGACACATATGGATTATCTTCATGTCGGACAGGTGAGGTATATGGTTGTTTATTATTTTTCTTCTCTGTTGGATTCGTCATTACTAACCTCTGGAATTGACGTCAGCACAGTAAAACAGCTGACATGAACCCCAAACCATTACCCTACTTGCCATCGCCATAGGGCAAGAGGGAATAGCCGGTCAAAGAGCCAGAAATGGGGTATCTAGTAAAGGCGCCTTTACTGGAATGGCTGAGGGATGCTATTTTTAGGCTCAGGGGGCAATATCCATGTCCTCTTACCAGTCTGAGAATACAGCCAACATCTGTCTGCTTTAGCTTGGCTGGTTGTCAAAAATTGGGGTATCACTCTCTGTTTTTTTAAATTATTTATTTAAATAATTTGAAAAAAAGGCATGGGATTCCTCTATTCTTGATAAACAGCCATTTTAAGTCTGACAGCTGAGGGTTGCAGCACACAGTTTTCTGTTTTGCCTGCACTGGTTACAGAAAATAGAAGAGACCCCATGAAATTTTTTATTTATGTATTTATAGCACAGACGCCGGCTGATGAATACTCCCATCAGCAGTGTCTGTTGTCACTGTTATCAGGGACAGCTGGTGTACGCTGATGCGAGTAGTACTTTCTCATCAGCCAATGCCTGTGACCGGCGGTAGCTTTTTTACCTCCAGTCACACCTGGTGGCTCACGCTGTCATCTGTCATGGGAACCGCAGCTCTCTGACCTGTGATAATGATCTTATGCTGATCAGAGCCCATTTTTGCTGAGCTGTTCTGCAGATGACAGCATGGTAAACAACAGATGTTCGGGCCCCCCATTTATGTGAATGAGGTCCAGGTTCGGGATTGGGTACCATTTTAGTACCAGAACCAAACTTTTTTTACTTGTTCGGCGGAGCCTGCTGGACTCAAACTTTCACTGGTTTGCCCATCACTAGTTAATGCTAAAAAATAAGCTATCTCCTACCCATATAATAAAAAGGGTCTTCTTGTTAATTTCTAGATTCTCACCACTTAACCCCAAGTGATTCAAAGTACAGTACTTTGCAGCCCCATTATAAATGGAGCGAAGGTTCTCATGCTCATTCTTTCATTCATTCATTCATTGTCTATAGGGCTTTAAAGAAAAACAAATTCAGTGCTTGGCTATTTCTCGCCACCCGCATGAAGGTCGAGCATGCACACCTCTGCTACATTGAATACATTCTTTCAGACCCAGAACCCCATTCTTAGGATTGCTGTGGATCCTAGCATAGGATAGGAGATAACTTGTTATTTACTTGATAACCCATGAAATTCAAGAATTTTAAATCACCCCATTGTATGAAAGGATGCATTGTATAAAAGTGATATCTGTAATTTGTATGTAACCTCTTCTCATGTGCAGCACCATGGAATCAATGGTGCTATATAAATAAAAATAATAATAATAATTAAACTTACTGGTTGCAGCTGGTTCGAGATAGAGAAAAATAGGAAGAAAAGATAAACCTTGTTACGTTGGATTTGGAAAGCATAACTTTCACTTTAAGAAAATACAGTAGATTACATAAATGACTTAAAACAAGTACAGGGTCTTGCTTCATTAAAACTTACCACTAGTAGTAGTAGTAGTAGTAGTAGTAGGTTCTGGATAACACAGGGGAAAAATAGAGCAGAAAAAAAAGGAAAATCTTAACACCATTTAATTTTGTAAAAAACAATATTGCTCTTGATAGAAATGGCACATAACAAACTAAACCTTCATTATACACTGTGAGGGTTATGCTGTGAGTGTGATTTCAGAGGGTAAAGAGAAAAGACACATGGATTTACTCTATAGATAGTTAACTAATCATGATAAAATAATGGGTACACCTTGACGTTGTGGGACGGCTTTTATGCTTTTATGAACAAAGCATTAACTAATTAACTAACTAACTGATTTAGGCTAATTTTACACTAACGTTCGGCAGGGCTGCGTACTTCCTTTGTGAAGCCCCGCCCACTGCCGCACCTCTTCCTTTCAGTGCCGCCTACCTCTGCATGTGTCCTGCGTACCCTGTCTTTAACATTGGGTACACAGGCCATGCGTATGTATGCGGATGCCCCCTCATGCGTCATTTTGACATGGCGCTGAACTGCATCAAACGCAACATGTTGAAATTTGGTACGGTTGGCGCAGCGTCAAAACAATGCATGCGGAGGCATCTGCATACATCCGCATGGCCTGCGTACCCAATGTTAAAGATAGGGTACGCAGGACGCATGCAGAGGTAGGCGGCGCTGAAAGGAAGAGGTGCGGTAGTGGGCGGGACTTGACGAAGGAAGTACACAGACCTGCCGAACGCTAGTGTGAAACTAGCCTTACTTGCTGTAGGGTATATGCTCATTTTTGTTTTTGTTTTTTTCTTGGGTTTTGTCTATGGATTGTTAACCAATCATCATACACTGTGATATATGAGAAAAATTGTAACAAATTGTGTTCAAAGTAGTTGCTACTTCCCAATCCCCTCACTATAGTATCTATAATTTAAAAGTTTTTAAAGGGGTTTTCCGAGAACAGAAAAAATAAAGAGATAGAATGTTAAATAACTTTAATTAGCAAGATTCCCATTTCGCTAGGAAATCAGTCACTGTAGTACATAAAAATGGCAATCTTCTTAGAGTAACAAAAACCTATCTGACAATGCTAATAAGGTGCCTACAATAATTTCAGCAGTAAGCTCTTTTATCATGCCCTAAAGATAACCTATACTACCTATTGTCAAGCCATTTTCAGGACAATACATTCTGGAAGATAAGGGTGGACAGCAGTGTGAACAGCTTCTAAAGCCCCCGTCTCACATAGCGATATCGCTAGCGAGATCGGTGCTGAGTCACTAGTTTTGTGACGCAGCACCGAGCTCACCAGCGATATCGCTGTGTGTGACATTCAGCGACGATCAGCCCCCTTGCCGGGTATTGCTGATCGTCGCTGAAAGGTCAGGACATTTTTTTGATCGCTGGTCTCTCCGCTGACAGGCACGCATCGCTGCGTGTGACAGGCGGGAGACCAGCGATCCGCTGGTAACCAAGGTACACAGCGGGTTTCCAGGCGTGGGGCTGTGCCTAGAAACCCGCTGTGTACCTTGGATACCAGCTCCCTAAAGCAGGGAGCTGGTAACCAAGGTACACAGCGGGTGTAATGTATGTAGTACAGTTCATATAGCGTCTTGTGCTTGGGTGCGATGAAAATACATGAGACACAGGTTTGATATAGAAAGTCTTGTATTACTTCATACAAGTTGGCAAAAATAGTCACACAGTTTGCAGACACAGATGCAGGAGACACAGCAGGCCAGAGTAATCTAAGCTCAGCAATCACTCTCCACAACAGGTTCAGGATCTTCTTCTCTGTTACCGTAAGTCCATGCAAACGTGGGTCTTTCAAAGAGCAGGGTTCAGAGTCCACAAGTGCTTCAGAGTTCCTCAGTAGGAATAGCTGGAGTACAAGGTCCAAGGCTTTAGGAGTCAGGTCACAGGTTCACTGCAGGCTAGATTCTGAAGCACTGATTGCTCAGCTGTGGCTGCTTAAGAAGCAAAAGGAGAGAATCAGGGCGGGAACATGCAAGCTGGAAACTCCATTTTGACTGAGGGCAAGATAGCTGCAGCAAGACAGAAAGTAAAATGGCTGACGAACAAACCGAGCTAAAGGAACATGTACACAGAACCTTACATTACTCCCCCCTTAGGGACAACCTCCGGATGACCTCAGGCCAGGCTTGTGTGGGTACCTCTGATGAAACTGACGGAGCAAGCGAGGAGCATTAACGTTATTGACTGGTTCCCATGAGTTGTCCTCCACTGGGTAGCCCTGCCATTTAATCAGATATTGTAACTGATTTCTATACAACCTGGAATCTAAAATTCTTTCCACCACAAATTCTTCCTGACCATCGACTAGCACTGGGTCAGGGCAAGGAGAAGAACGTCCAGGAAACGTATTGGGTGTCGCAGCCTTTAGTAGGGATACATGAAAGACAGGGTGAATTCTCATAGTTCTGGGCAGTTGAAGACGACAAGCAACGGCACTTATAATTTTACTGATTTTATAGGGTCCAATGTACTTATGTCCCAACTTAGACGATGGAATCCTTAACTTAAGATTTCTGGTTGACAGCCAGACCAAGTCTCCTACCTTGAAAGCTGGTGCAGGTTTACGAAATTTATCTGCTGCTTTCTTGTACCTTTCCTGAGCCGATTCCAGATTCTCCTTTAGAAGATCCATATTCTTCTGTAAAGACGTGATTCTTTCAGCCACTGCTGGTAAAGGCGTTTCTATGGGAAATCGTGGTAGAATGTTAGGATGATAACCTAGATTAGAGTAAAAAGGAGACTGCTTAGTGGAGGCACTCTGAGAGTTGTTATACGAGAACTCAGCTAATGGAAGTAGATCCACCCAATCATCCTGTAGGTGGCAGATAAAGCAGCGGAGATACTGCTCCAGGGTTTGATTGGTTCGTTCGGTCTGTCCATTAGTCTGGGGATGAAAAGCAGAAGAAAGGTTTACTTTAATGTCCAATGCTGCACAGAAATTTTGCCAAAACCTAGAAGTGAATTGCACCCCTCGATCCGAAATAACCTCATCCGGTACTCCATGTAAGCGAAACACATCTTTAATCATCAAATCTGATGTCTGTTTTGCAGTGGGTAAGCCGACACAAGGGATAAAATGAGCTGCCTTTGTTAGACGGTCAACCACCACTAGAATGGTGTTCTTCCCTTGAGAGGTTGGTAACTCCACAATGAAGTCCATAGAAATGGATCCCCACGGGCGGGACGGGGTGGGAAGAGGCTGTAACAGACCAGTTGGTGAGGAGCGAGGTGTTTTGCATCTTGCACAGACTTCACATGAAGTGACATAGTTTAAAACATCCTTCCTGCAAGTGGGCCACCAAAAGAAACGAGAGAGAAATTCCTGTGTCTTTAGAATTCCTCTATGCCCAGCTATCTTGGAATCGTGAATGAGTTGCAATACTCTCAATCTGACTGTTTCAGGAATATACAGGCGTTGTCCCTGAATCCACACACCATTCTTAAAGACAAGACTTACGTCCCTTGGGGGTTGTGCCAAAAAGGAATCCGCATGGTATGCTTCCTTGATGTCCTTAAGTAGGTCTTGATTATGAATTACTCCTAGGAATCTAGAGTCAGGAAGAATAGTCTTAGGAGGAGTAATTGGACGTGTCTCTGCTGAGTAAATCCTAGAGAGTGCATCAGCCTTTCCATTGCGCGATCCTGGTCTATAAGAAATGATAAAATTAAATTGGTTTAAGAAAAGATTCCAGCGAGCTTGGCGAGGAGTCAGGCACTTAGCCGACCTGATAAACTCAAGGTTACGATGATCTGTCAGGACGACTATTTGCTGTGCAGCTCCCTGAAGAAGGTGTCTCCATTCTTTGAAGGCGGCAATAATGGCCAACAACTCTCTATTGCCCACATCGTAGTTCCTCTCAGCCGAAGACAACTGCTGGGAAAAGAAGGCACAGGGATGCAAGACATTCTTCTCACCTGTTCTCTGAGAGAGTATAGCTCCAACGGCACAGTCTGAAGCATCCACCTCTATTATGAAGGCAAGCTCGGGGTTGGGATGTACTAGGATAGGTGCAGTGGTAAATTTATCTTTTAGACGGGAAAATGCTTCCTGGGCTTGGGGAGTCCAGGAGAACCTAGACTCTTTCCGGGTAAGTTGGGTGATAGGTGACACTACCTCAGAGAAATTTCTAATGAAACGTCTATAGAAGTTGGCAAACCCGATGAAGCGCTGTACCTCCTTCACATTTCTAGGACTTGGCCAATCCTTGATGGCTTGGGTTTTGCTTCCATCCATACTAATTCCTTGTGTAGACAGTACATACCCAGAAATTGAATTTCGGTCCTATGGAATTCACACTTTTCAAGTTTGATGTAAAGATGATTTTGTCTTAGACGTTCCAAGACCATTCTCACATGTCCATGATGTTCCTCTGTGGAGTTAGAAAAAATTAGAATATCATCCAAATAAATTACCACGAATGTATCTAGGAGATCCCTGAAGATGTCATTCACCAAGTGTTGGAAAGTGGCTGGGGCGGTACTCAGACCAAAAGGCATAACTAGATATTCAAAGTGTCCATAGCGTGACCTGAATGCAGTCTTCCATTCATCCCCAGGTCTAATACGGACTAAGTTATAGGCCCCACGAAGATCTAGTTTAGAGAAAATTTTGGCATGTCGCACTCTCTCCAATAACTCAGGGATTAAAGGCAATGGATAACGGTTTCTAATAGTAACCTTATTGAGTTCCCTATAGTCTACGCATGGTCTCAGAGATCCATCTTTCTTCTTTACAAAGAAGATGGGTGCACCTGCAGGAGATGAAGAGGGGCGTATGAAGCCCTTGGCTAGATTTTCGTCTATGTAATCCTTTAAAGCCTTTAGCTCGGGCCCCGCCAGGGGGTAGATCTTACCAAAAGGTATATCTGCTCCAGGCAATAATTCAATTGGACAATCATATGGACGGTGAGGAGGAAGCTGGTCAGCGTTCTTCTTGTCACATAAATCCACATAGTCCTGGTATACAGCTGGTAGTTCAGGGACTGACATGGTTCCTTTAGGAACAGAGCAAGCTGAAACTTTTGGACTCATCTGTTTCTCTGGAAAGTGTAATTCCTTGGTCTCCCAGTTAATGGTAGGATTCTGAGCCTGCAGCCATGGTAGCCCTAGAATAATGGGAAAGTGGGGAGAAGTATATGATTTTTTAATTTTACGGCTCTACGTTAAAACCTTCTGTGAAGCCCTTGGGGGTTCAAAGTGCTCACCACACATTTAGATAAGTTCCTTGGGGGGTCTAGTTTCCAAAATGGTGTCACTTGTGGGGGGTTTCCACTGTTTAGGTACATCAGGGGCTCTCCAAACGCGACATGGCGTCCGCTCTCGATTCCAGCCAATTTGACATTCAAAACCTCAAATGATGCTCCTTCCCTACTGAGCTGTGCACCTAAAGATTGGTCTTCCTCCACACATGGGGTATCGGCGTACTCAGGAGAAATTGTACAACAAATATTGTGGTTAATTTTCTTCTGATATCCATGACAAAATAAAAAAAATTGTGTCCAAAGAAAAATTTTTTGGAAAAAAAGTTAAATGTTAATTTTTTCCTTCCACATTGCTACAATTCTTGTGAAGTATCTAAAGGGTTAATACATTTCTTGAATGTGGTTTTGAGTACCTTGAGGGGTACAGTTTTTAGAATGGTGTCACTTTTGGGTATTTTCTGTCATATTGACCCCTCAAAGTGACTTCAAATGTGAGGTGGTCCCTAAAAAAAATGGTTTTGTAAATTTTGTTGGAAAAATGAGAAATCGCTGGTCAACTTTTAACCCTTATAACTTCCTAACGAAAAAAAATTTTGGTTCCAAAATTGTGCTGATGTAAGGTAGACATGTGGGAATGTGATTTATTAACTATTTTTTGGACATAGCTCTCTGATTTAAGGACATAAAAATTAAAAGTTTGAAAATTGCAAACTTTTCAAAATTTTCGCCATATTTCCATTTTTTTCATAAATACACGCAAGTCATATCGAAGAAATTTTACCACTAACATGAAGTATAATATGTTACGAAAAACAATCTCAGAATCAGTGAGATACGTTAAAGCATTCCAGAGTTATAAGCACAAAGTGACAGTGGTCAGAATTGTAATAATTGGCCTGGTCATTAACCTACAAAATGGCTTGGTCCTTAAGGGATTACAGGAATTGGCAAATCACATTTATCTTTCTCTCCTTCCATTTTTATATATTTCATTTAAAAGTTGCAGATTAGTTTATTGCACAATATATAAAGTAGATTTAGCACAGGTAGTAACAAACAATAATTCTAGCTATATCAGAGTTATACAAAATATTGTATTCATATTAGGGAAACATTATCCAAGCCCACCAATGTTAGTGGGACTGTTTGACTATCTAATGTGTATGAGGGGTGGTCTTGACTTTCCCCCATAAGTGATTTTAGTAGAGGTAAGAATCAAAAAGTTAAAATTCATAGACCCAATCGTCTTGTTTTGAGAAGAAAATAAGCGTCTATTAACAGTATCAGTCAGTGACTTTCTCTCCTCTGATCATTGACAACATAGGAACGCTCAGTTAAAGAAGCACTCCTATCTTCAAAATTTTGATTCTATTAATATTTTGCAATCATCATATTATATACCACTGTGTACATGCAAGGCTTACCAAGGTATTTCTTCTGTTTTTCATTAGGTCTATGACTAGTGTTGAGCATTCCGATACCGCAAGTATCAGGTATCGGCCGATATTCGCTGTATCGGAATTCCGATACTTAGTTCCGATATTTTTCCAATATCGTATACCGGAATCGGAAGTTCCCATAATTCTTTGAGAGGCAATGTGATTTTAGTCAGCCAATGAGGAATCTTATGAAGTGTGGGCACATCCTGTAATGCTGCGTTCATCTTAACTAATGGCATGGCTGTGATTGGCTGCTGAAATGATGTCAGAATGCACTATAAAAGGCGCCGCCGCCATTTTAACGTCACTGTGCTGTGAACTCAGTTAGGGACAGAACGCTGTTCTGCTGACTTTGAGGGACAGTTAGAGATTGCGATTTTGTGTACTGTGCTTTAGGCAGGCTAGTTTACCAACCGCTGTGTAAAGCTTCCTTTTGCCAGTGTTGTTTTAACAGCTCTGTGCAAGGTGTGTGTGGGAGTGCAGGTGACGCTGCAGTTTGCTCTGCATCCACCGCTGTTTGTAGGCATCTGCACGTGTCACTCACTGACTCTTTTTTTTATTTTATTTTGTGGAATTGGTGCAGCTCCATTATATTTGAAAAATATCTAATCTATTAGTGTGACGCGCTTCCATCCGTATACAATACATTGGTTGCAAACACTATAGAAGTACAGAAAGGAGCCTTTCACAGATAGTGAACAGTTGTGTTTCAGTGTTCACTGCAGTCTGTGAGGTTTTGATTTTTTGAGTGCAGATCACGCTCCAGTTAGTTCTTCAACCACTGCTGGTTGTAGTCTGCTGAGCGTGTGTCACTGCCTCATCCTTCACATTTTTCTCTAATTGGTGCTGCTCCATTATATTTGAAAAAAATCTAATCTATTAGTGTGACGCGCTTCCATCCGTATACAATACATTGGTTGCAAACACTATAGAAGTACAGAAAGGAGCCTTTCACAGATAGTGAACAATTGTGTTTCAGTGTTCACTGCAGTCTGTGAGGTTTTGATTTTTTGAGTGCAGATCACGCTCCAGTTAGTTCTTCAACCACTGCTGGTTGTAGTCTGCTGAGCGTGTGTCACTGCCTCATCCTTCACATTTTTCTCTAATTGGTGCTGCTCCATTATATTTGAAAAAAATCTAAACTATTAGTGTGACGCGCTTCCATCCGTATACAATACATTGGTTGCAAACACTATAGAAGTACAGAAAGGAGCCTTTCACAGATAGTGAACAGTTGTGTTTCAGTGTTCACTGCAGTCTGCGAGGTTTTGATTTTTTGAGTGCAGATCACGCTCCAGTTAGTTCTTCAACCACTGCTGGTTGTAGTCTGCTGAGCGTGTGTCACTGCCTCATCCTTCACATTTTTCTCTAATTGGTGCTGCTCCATTATATTTGAAAAAAATCTAATCCATTAGTGTGACGCGCTTCCATCCGTATACAATACATTGGTTGCAAACACTATAGAAGTACACAAAGGGGCCTTTCACAGCTACTGAACAGTTGTCTGCAGTGTTCACTGTAGTCTGTGAGCTTTTCATTTTTTGAGTGCAGATTACGGTCCAGTTAGTTCTTCAACCACTGCTGGTTGCAGTCTGCTGAGCGTGTGTCACTGCCTCATCCTTCACATTTTTCTCTAATTGGTGCTGCTCCATTATATTTGAAAAAAATCTAATCTATTAGTGTGACGCGCTTCCATCCGTATACAATACATTGGTTGCAAACACTATAGAAGTACACAAAGGGGCCTTTCACAGCTACTGAACAGTTGTCTGCAGTGTTCACTGCAGTCTCTGAGGAATAACCACACTTAGGCCTTATAACTTTTCTGACTTTCTTTATCAATCTACCAAGATGAAGAAGGCAGGGAGTAAGGCACGTGGTCGTGGCCGTGGAGTTTCAGCAGGGAGAGGACGTGGGGATTCTGTGGCTGCTGCCGCACCCAGTGACACAGCATCCACCAGTTTTCCCCGTGAGCGTTCCTTTATGCGCACTTTTGCAGGAGCTCAGCGTACCCCCCTGCTGCGGGAAGAACAAATTGAAGCCGTTGTTGGTTGGATGGCAGCCAATGCATCGACTTCAATTGCTTCCACCTCCTCTCAGGACCACAGCACTGTTTAACAACCATCTGTCTCTTCACCGCCTGCCAAATTGCCCAGGCAGTCAGAGAGTTCTGAACTGGAGCCAGCTGAGTCTCTGCTTCTGTTCTCAGAATCTGTTGGCTTGCAAACAGGGGCCCAGCCAAGCAGCATTCTGGAATGTGAAGAAGAGGCAGTATGCAGTGATGCGCAACAGCTGTGTCTCTCTGAATCTGAAGAGGCGGGTGAGCCAGTGCTGATGGTCAGCACACCGCAGAACGCATCTGATGATGATGAGACTCAGGTGCCAGTTTCTGTTGAGCATGGTGCTGGCCAGACCACCCAACAGCAGCAGGTGTTGGAAGAGGGTAGTGGAGATGATGAGGTCCAAGACCCAACATGGCGTGAGGAACAGGAAGGTGGTGGTAGCAGCTCTGAGGAAGAGATTTCCCCAACGGTCCAAACAGTAGGGAGAGGTAGGCTGCAGACTCGGTTGCCTGTAGCCTCCAGTTTGGCACCCGTTCGTAGCAGTTCTCTTCCAACAGCCAAAACGGGAGCTCCCAGGACTTGCACTGCGTGGTTCTTTTTTGACACACTTGCAGATGATATTTGCTATGTCAAATGCAAGCTGTGTAATCAAAAAGTAAAAAGAGGTAAAAGTGTCAGTAACCTTAATACCACAAATATGTGGAAACATGTGCGGTCAAAGCACGTGGTTGAGTTACAAAGACTCACTGGAGATGTAGGCCAACCTACAGCAGCACCTACATCTTCAGCTCGTGTTGGAGCCTCTTCCTCCAGCTCACACACAGCTGGTTCGGCTTCCTCACAGGATCGCCATGGAAGAACCTCTGTCACTGTTGTCCAGAGACCCAGTGTTATTCCACCCACAGCTGCAAGTTCCCTGTCATCCTCACACTCCCAGGCCACAAAGCAGCCATCGGTAGCACAGGCATGGGATAAAAGACGGCCATACTCGGCAAACCATCCACGAGCACAGGCTCTGAATGCTGGCATTGCAAAACTCCTGTCCCTTGAAATGCTGTCATTCAGGCTGGTGGAGACTGACAGTTTCCGTAACTTAATGGCATTGGCAGTCCCACAATACAATGTGCCCAGCCGATTTTATTTCAGCAGGCAAGCCGTCCCTGGTCTGCAAAAGCATGTTGAGGGAAAAATTAAACATGCGCTACTAAACACAGTCAGTAGCAAGGTCCACCTGACCACCGATGCGTGGACCAGTACCCATGGCCAGGGACGATACCTTTCCCTCACTGCTAGTGTTGAGCATTCCGATACTGCAAATATCGGGTATCGGCCGATATTAGCTGTATCGGAATTCCGATTCCGAGTTCCGATATTTTCGTCTTATCGGATACCGGAATCGGGATTGTCACTGTCACTGTCAGTGTCCGTCGGTCGGGTCTGTCAGGAGTCAGCGGCACTTACCTGGCAGAAGATCTCCGGCGGTCACGTCCTGCACTGCTTCATGGCCGCCATCTTCTTTCCCCGGCGGTCACATGCAGTTTCTCGCGATAACTGCAGTGACTGCTGGGTAATCGCGGCCGTAAAGCAGTCAGTCCGATGACGTCACCGCCGGGGAAGCAGGTAATCAGCTGTGCTGCGTTGCAATGACAGGCTCTGCCTGTCATTGCGATGTAGCAGAGCTGGATCGTCGTGGGACTATCGTTATGGACTGCGTCGGACAGGTGGTATACTGTTGGTTTGTTTTTTTTCTTTTTTACAGGAGATCGATGGCGTCGCAGGAATGAGAGAGTAATAAAAGAAATGAAAACTGTGTTGTCTCTTTTATTTCATTAAAAGACTTTTTTCTTGCTGTGTCTTTTTTTTATACATTTAATAACTTTGGGATTAATAATGGATCGGTGTCTTATTGACACCTCTCCATTATTAACCGGGCTTATTGTCACCGTGCAATCAACGGTGACAATAACCCCTTATTACCCCGCTTGCCACCGCTACAGGGCAAGTGGGAAGAGCCGGGTAAAGTGCCACAATTGGCACATCTTTTGATGCGCCAAATGTGGGGCTGCTGTAGCCTGGTATTATCAGGCTGTTGAGGGCCAAAATCCATGGGCCTTGACAGTCTTTTAATACCAGGCCGCAGCAGTCTGCATTTTACTTGGCTGGTTAACAAAAATAGGGGGGATCCCCACGCCGTTTTTTTTTCGAGGGGATCCCCTATTTTTGTTAACCAGCCAAGCTAAGCAGACTGCTGTGGCCTGGTATTATCAGGCTTGCAAGGTCCATGGATATTGGATCCTTACCAGCCTGAAAAACCAGGCCTCAGCGGTCTGCTTCATCTGGCTGGTTAACAAAAATAGGGGGGACCCCACGCCAATTTTTTTCAAGGGGATCCCCTATTTTTGTTAATCAGCCAAGATATGCAGACTGCTGTGGCCTGGTATTATCAGGCTGGCAAGGTCCATGGATCTTGGCTCCTTAACAGCCTGAAAATCCAGGCCTCAGCGGTCTGCTTCATCTGGCTGGTTAACAAAAATAGGGGGGACCCCACGCCAATTTTTTCGAGGGGATCCCCTATTTTTGTTAATCAGCCAAGATATGCAGACTGCTGTGGCCTGGTATTATCAGGCTGGCAAGGTCCATGGATCTTGGCTCCTTAACAGCCTGAAAATCCAGGCCTCAGCGGTTTTCTTCATCTGGCTGGTTAACAAAAATAGGGGGGACCCCACGCCAATTTTTTTCGAGGGGATCCCCTATTTTTGTTAATCAGCCAAGATATACAGACTGCTGTGGCCTGGTATTATCAGGCTGGCAAGGTCCATGGATCTTGGCTCCTTAACAGCCTGAAAATCCAGGCCTCAGCGGTCTGCTTCATCTGGCTGGTTAACAAAAATAGGGGGGACCCCACGCCATTTTTTTTTCGAAGGGAACCCCTATTTTTGTTAATCAGTTCCCTCTGACGTCACTGATTGTGTCCCTGGCTGACCTGAAGTGAAAGTGGAAAGCAATCAATTAAGCTTTCCACTTAAGGGCCCGTCTCACATAGCGATATCGCTACCGAGATCGCTGCTGAGTCACTAGTTTTGTGACGCAGCAGCAAGCTCACCAGCGATATCGCTGTGTGTGACATTCAGCGACGATCAGCCCCCCTGCCGGGTATCGCTGATCGTCGCTGAAATGTCAGGACCTTTGATCGCTGGTTTCCCGCTGACAGGCACACATCGCTGCGTGTGACAGGCGGGAGACCAGCGATCCGCTGGTAACCAAGGTACACAGCGGGTTTCCAAGCGCTGCGCGGTGCCTGGAAACCCGCTGTGTACCTTGGTTACCAGCGGATCGCTGGTCTCCCGCCTGTCACACGCAGCGATGCGTGCCTGTCAGAGGGAAACCAGCGATCAAAAAAAGGTCCTGACATTTCTGCGACGATCAGCGATACCCGGCAGGGGGGCTGATCGTCGCTGAATGTCACACACAGCGATATCGCTGGTGAGCTCGCTGCTGCGTCACAAAACTAGTGACTCAGCAGCGATCTCGGTAGCGATATCGCTATGTGAGACGGGCCCTTAAGCGATGTTACCCGCAGTGTCGCTGTCCCAGATCGCTGCCTGTTTGGCAGCTCAGCAGCGATCATGTAGCGATACACCAGCGATCCTGACAAGTGCATATCGTTGTCGGGATCGCTGGTGTATCGTTATGTGACACCCAGCCTTTACTCTCCTGTCAGGCAGGAGAGGAACTCATTCATTTGGGGTTTACTGTGAGGCTGCAGCATTAGCTGCGGTCCCTGCAGTAAACATTAACCCTTTCTGAAGGATTACACCGTGGGACCTGACTGTGCATGGGATAGGTAAGAATAATTTTGCTTTTTTATTTTATTTTTATTACAGGAAATGGTTTTTGCAGTAAAATAAAAGATGGTCAAAAACATGTGTCTTTATTTCATTAAAATGATTTTTAATTAAAGTGTGTGTGTTTTATTTTTATTTCATGCAATAGGATTAATAATTGATAGTTGTCTAATTGACAGCTCTCAATTATTAACCTGGCTTAAGGTCACCTTTCAATAGCAAGGTGGCTTTAACCCCATATTAACCCATTCGCCACCGCTACAGGGCAATGGGAATAGACGGGCAAAGTGCCAGAAAGGGCGAATCTAATTATAGATTTGTCTTTCCTGGGTGTCTGGGGCAGATGTTAGTAGCCGGGGGGGGCAAAAATAATGGTCCCTCTCTGGGCTATTATTATCTGCCCCCACTCACTGGCTTTGTCTGTCTGGTTGCGAAAATAGGGCGGGAGCCCACGCATTTTTTTTCAGCAATTTTACACCTCATATATATATATACATGTCATTGAATTTGTGACACATATATATATATATTTATATTTGTAGTTCATACACTTCTACATAGTATAATAGCCGCTAATTCAATTGCCGGCTTTTGTGAAAATGCAGAACCCGACATGAAATGACACTTGGTGTACATAGGGTTAACCATGTCTTTTCATGTCGTTTGCTATCTGATTTGCACAAACAATTAAATCAGACTATGTGTGCAAAATTTCACACCTGTAGGGGTTAATTAAAGGTGTAAATTCGTTGTAAAAAAAACGGACTTTTTTTGCTACGAATTTACACCTTTAATTAACCCCTACAGGTGTGAAATTTTGCACACATAGTCTGATTTAATTGTTTGTGCAAATTAGGCTGGAGTCACACACAACCACAAAAAATCGGTCCGTTTTAGACGGTCGACAATCGGATCAAAATAAAAACATCACACATCCTTCTGGCATCCGATTTTCCTTCAAAGATGCGATTTAATCGCATGTGTGTGTACCTTGTAACATCCGATTTTCATCCGACTTGCGAGATTTTCTCGCAGGCTTGCAAAACTGACATATAATGGATCCAAAAGAATAGTATTTAAATGCCAAAAGAAAGAATAGATATATACACATATATATATATATATATATATATATATATATATATATATATGTCATTGTGACATATATATATATACATATATTTATAGTTCTTACACTTCTACATACTGTTATAGCCGCTAATTCAATTGCCGGCTTCAGTGAAATCACAGAAGCCGACATGAAATGATACATTGTTTCCACACATTTAACCATGTAATTTCATGTATTTTTATATATGTTTGAAACATACAATTACATGAGTATATGTGTGCTAAATTTCAGACATGTAGGGGTTAATTAAAGGTGTAAATTCGTAGCAAAAAAGTCCGGTTTTTTTACAACGAATTTACACCTTTAATTAACCCCTACAGGTGTGAAATTTTGCACACATAGTCTGATTTAATTGTTTGTGCAAATTAGATAGCAAAGGACATGAAAAGACATGGTTAACCCTATGTACACCAAGTGTCATTTCATGTCGGGTGACATGAAATGACACTTGGTGTACATAGGGTTAACCATGTCTTTTCATGTCCTTTGCTATCTAAGGCCGGAGTCACACTGGCGACAAAATCGGACGACTGCAATGCGATGAAATATCGCATTGCAGTCGGACCTATGTTAATCTATGGAGCAGCTCCCAGTATCAGATTTTTTGTGGTCCGTTTTAAACGTCCGTGTACAATCGCAGCATGCTGCCACTGTCACCGATTGTTGGTCGACAATCGCCAATGCAAGTCTATGGGAGCGATGAAAAATCTGATTACAAACGGACCACACTGTGTGACTTGCGATGAAATCGCATCGGTGTCCTTTAGAAAAGCCGGCAATTCATCCCCGCCTATACTGTAAAATCACACTGACAGCTTTAATAAAGACTAGAAAGAATAGATATATACACATAGAACACATACATATATATATACATGTCATTGTGACATGTATATATACATATATTTATAGTTCCTAGACTTCTACATACTGTAATAGCCGCTAATTCAATTGCCGGGTTTTGTGAAATCACAGAAGCCGACATGAAATGATACATTGTTTCCACACATTTAACCATGTAATTTCATGTATTTTTATATATGTTTGAAACATACAATTACATGAGTGTATTTGTGCAAAATTTCAGACATGTAGGGGTTAATTAAAGGTGTAATTTCGTTGAAAAAAAATGCGTGGGCTCCCGCTGTATTTTCTCCACCAGACAGACAAAGCAAAGCGAGTGGGGGCAGATAATAATAGCCCAGGGAGGGTGCATTTTTTTGTGCCCCCCCTGGCTACTAACATCTGCCCCCAGACACCCCAGAAAGGGCAAATCTATAATTAGATTCGCCCTTTCTGGCACTTTGCCCGTCTATTCCCATTGCCCTGTAGCGGTGGCGAATGGGTTAATCTCACCTTACTGTCACCTTGCAATTGAAAGGTGACCTTTAAGGCAGGTTAATGATTGATAGCTGTCAATTAGACAACTATCAATTATTAATCCTATTGAAGTAAATAAAAAACACACACACTTTAAGAATAAATAATTTTAATGAAATAAAAACACATTTTTTTGACCATATTTTATTTTACACTAAATCCGTGCGAAGCCATTGATCTCCTAAAATAAAGAAAAAGAAATAAAACAACATTATTCTTACCTATTCCGCCGATCTGTCACGTCCCACGCTGTAATCCTTCACAAAGGGTTAACTAGCTTTGAGCCAAGCAGTGCAAGTAATCCTGCCTGCTCAGCTCAAAGCTCATGAATGAATAAGTTCCTCTCCTGGCGACAGGAGAGGATGTGTTTCATGAATGAAGCTTAATTGATTGTGTCCACTTTCCCTTTAGGTCAGGTCACTACAGTTAAATTGGCAATAAATCAATTAAGCTCCATTCATGAATCTATTCCTTTACTTTCGCTGGGAGAGGAACTTATTCATTCAGGGGAATACAGGTCTGAGACAGCATTATTAGCTCTCTGCGACCTGTAACCTGTTAACCCTTTCTGATGGATTACACCGTGGGACCTGACTGTACATCGGATTGGTAAGTATAATTTTGCTTTTTTATTTTATTTTTATTACAGGAAATGGTTTTAGCAGGAAAATAAAATATGGTCAAAAACTGTGTGATTATTTCATTAAACTTATTTTTTATTAAAGTGTGTGTGTTTGATTTTTCTTTCATACAATAGGATTAATAATTGATAGTTGCCTAATTGACAGCTATCAATTATTAACCTGGCTTAAAGTGACCTTTCAATTGCAAGGTCATTTTAACCCCTTATTAACCCATTCGCCACCGCTACAGGGCAATGGGAATAGACGGGCAAAGTGCCAGAAAGGGCGAATCTAATTATAGATTTGCCCTTTCTGGGGTGTCTGGGGGCAGATGTTAGTAGCCAGGGGGGGGCACAAAAAAAATGTACCCTCCCTAGGCTATTATTATCTGCCCCCACTCGCTTGCTTTGTCTGTCTGGTGGAGAAAATACAGCGGGAGCCCACGCATTTTTTTTTAACGAATTTACACCTTTAATTAACCCCTACATGTCTGAAATTTAGCACACATATACTCATGTAATTGTATGTTTCAAACATATATAAAAATACATGAAATTACATGGTTAAATGTGTGGAAACAATGTATCATTTCATGTCGGCTTCTGTGATTTCACTGAAGCCGGCAATTGAATTAGCGGCTATAACAGTATGTAGAAGTGTAAGAACTATAAATATATGTATATATATATATGTCACAATGACATATATATATATATATATATATATATGTGTATATATCTATTCTTTCTTTTGGCATTTAAATACTATTCTTTTGGATCCATTATATGTCAGTTTTGCAAGCCTGCGAGAAAATGTCGCAAGTCGGATGAAAATCGGATGTTACAAGGTACACACACATGCGATTAAATCGCATCTTTGAAGGAAAATCGGATGCCAGAAGGATGTGTGATGTTTTTATTTTGATCCGATTGTCGACCGTCTAAAACGGACCGATTTTTTGTGGTTGTGTGTGACTCCAGCCTAATTTGCACAAACAATTAAATCAGACTATGTGTGCAAAATTTCACACCTGTAGGGGTTAATTAAAGGTGTAAATTCGTAGCAAAAAAAGTCCGTTTTTTTTACAACGAATTTACACCTTTAATTAACCCCTACATGTCTGAAATTTAGCACACATATACTCATGTAATTGTATGTTTCAAACATATATAAAAATACATGAAATTACATGGTTAAATGTGTGGAAACAATGTATCATTTCATGTCGGCTTCTGTGATTTCACTGAAGCCGGCAATTGAATTAGCGGCTATAACAGTATGTAGAAGTGTAAGAACTATAAATATATGTATATATATATATGTCACAATGACATATATATATATATATATATATATATATATATATATATATATATGTGTATATATCTATTCTTTCTTTTGGCATTTAAATACTATTCTTTTGGATCCATTATATGTCAGTTTTGCAAGCCTGCGAGAAAATCTCGCAAGTCGGATGAAAATCGGATGTTACAAGGTACACACACATGCGATTAAATCGCATCTTTGAAGGAAAATCGGATGCCAGAAGGATGTGTGATGTTTTTATTTTGATCCGATTGTCGACCGTCTAAAACGGACCGATTTTTTGTGGTTGTGTGTGACTCCAGCCTAATTTGCACAAACAATTAAATCAGACTATGTGTGCAAAATTTCACACCTGTAGGGGTTAATTAAAGGTGTAAATTCGTAGCAAAAAAAGTCCGTTTTTTTTACAACGAATTTACACCTTTAATTAACCCCTACAGGTGTGAAATTTTGCACACATAGTCTGATTTAATTGTTTGTGCAAATCAGATAGCAAACGACATGAAAAGACATGGTTAACCCTATGTACACCAAGTGTCATTTCATGTCGGGTGCTTCTGTCTTTTCACTGAAGCCGGCTTTACCCGGCAATTGAATGAGAGGATATTTTACTATGTAGAAGTGTATAAACTATACATATATGTATATATATATGTCACAATGACATGTATTATATATATATGTATTCTATGTGTGTATATTTAGTGTTTACAAGGAAAGAATGGGTTTTTTTTAGTTGCGATATTTTGTTCCCATAGACTTACATGGGACTTCCGGTATCGGTATCGGGTATCGCCGATATTTTAGTGATATCGCGATACCATTCCGATTCCGATACTTTAGGATATCGGAAAGTATCGCTCAACTCTACTCACTGCCCATTGGGTCAATGTTGTGGAGCCGGGTACAGATCTTGCAAGTGGCGCTGTACGTGTTCTGCCAACTCCAAGGATTGCAGGAATCAAGTCTGTCCACATTGACTCCTCCTCCTACTCCAGTTCCTCAGAATCATCGCTGCAGGAGCCGTCACGGTCTACCTCCACATGAACCCGTGAACGCTTACCTGTTGCGACCGATATGAGCACAGCCGTGGCCAAACGTCAACAGGCCGTCCTGAAATTAATTTCCATGGGGAATCGAAGCCACACAGCGCAGGAGCTCTGGAATGCCATCAAGCAGGAGAGCGACGTGTGGTTTTTGCCAGCGAATCTCCAGCCAGGCTTGGTAGTGTGTGACAATGGCCGAAATCTGGTGGCAGCTCTGGGCCTTGGCAACCTCACTCACATACCATGTCTGGCACATGTGCTCAACTTGGTCGTGCAGAGTTTTTTGAGGGACTATCTGGATCTTGATGCACTGCTGCACAAGGTCCGCCTAGAGTGTGCTCACCTGCGACCTTCCAGCATGGCCAGATCGCGCATTGCAGCTCTGCAACGCAGATTTCGCCTTCCTGAACATCGCATCATATGTGACGTACCCACCAGGTGGAATTCCACGTTACATATGTTGGAGCGGTTGTGTGAGCAGCAGCCAGCAGTAATGGAGTATCAGCTGCATCAGGCGCAATCAACTCGCAATTTGCGCCGTTCACACTTCACCACTACTGAGTGGGCCTCTATGAAGGACATCTGCCACGTTTTGTGTGCGTTTGATGAGTCAACGCGGATGGCGAGTGCAGATGATGCACTAGTCAGCCTGACTGTCCCCCTTATCTGCCTGCTTCAAAAAACACTGCAAGCACTAAGGGATGAGGTTTTGGAAGAGGTGGAGGATGAGGAGTCACAAATTCCATCACCTTCTGGACAGTCAGCGCAACGTGGTTCCTCACAAAGGGCTGGGCAGGGCTCACTTAGTGAGGAGGATGAGGAGGAGTCAATGGAGGAGGAAGACGTGGCTCCAGAGGGAGGTACACAACGCTCTAGTCAGTATGTAGAGCGAGGGTGGGGTGATGCAGAGCAGGCAGAGATGACGCCTCTTGCAGGGGACAGCGTTTGTTGGCCAGTTGGGAGTCTGCAGCACATGGTTGATTTCATGCTGCAGTGCCTGAGAAACGACCGCCACATCGCCCACATTCTCACCATGTCTGATTATTGGGTGTACACCCTCCTAGACCCTCGCTACCGGGACAACTTACAAAGCCTCATCACACCGTTGAACCGGGAGCGTAAAATGCGGGAGTACAAAGAGACACTGGTGCAATCCATAATGTTCTCCATTCCAGCCGAGAGCACTGCTGCTGCTACTGCTTTACAAAGCAGCTCTGTGCGTCGAGGCAGTGGAGACAGCTCTGCAACAAGAGGGAGCACAAGCAGCGCCTCTGCACAGGGCAAGACCAGTATGTTCCAAATGTGGCGAAGTTTTGTGGCAGCGCCACAAATGTCTACACCATCCGAGACGGCTCCAGTCAGCAGGAGGCAACGTTTCTATAAAATGGTGACAGACTACTTGTCTTTCCCTCTCAGTGTACTCCCAGATGGCTCTTCCCCATTCAAGTTTTGGGTCTCTAAGCTGGATACATGGCCACAGCTTAGCCAGTATGCATTGGAGGTGCTGGCTTGCCCCGCTGCCAGTGTATTATCGGAGCGCGTCTTTAGTGCTGCAGGTGGTGTACTAACAGACCGTCGCATGCGACTATCCTCCGATAATGTAGACCGGCTTACTTTTCTGAAAATGAACAAGGCATGGATCTCGCCAGAATTTGTCTGTCCGTTTTCAGATTAAATAACTGGTTCGCAACGTTATCCATGTCTCCTGTTATGTTCATCTTTCTACCACCTGAACTCTACTCCCTGGGCTACAACACTGCCAGTTGCTGCTAAGAAGTGTCGTGTCCACAGACCAATACACAAGCTATAGTGTTAGTGGGGTTCAGTAACGCCAGCTGTTCCCCTGCTGTGTGTCCGGCAAGAAGTCTCCTGTTTCCTACACATGCACAGAAAAACCCATGTGGAACATGCTACAAATAGGGAAGAGCCGTCACCCTGATTGTTATGCTTAAAACAGGAAATTGTGAAGTTTTCCAGGCCTACAATCATAAATTTTTATAACAAATATGGACAAATAATAATTTGTCATCACAGCGCATATCTACACAAATTTCTATTAGAAATGGTAACAAAAACTAAAACATAGTGTTCACTTTTTGAAATTAATGCATTAAAAGTACATTTCTTAATTATCAATTAATGCTTTTTAAGGAACTTTATCTGTACCTGTAAGATAATGCAGTCAATGGATGTACGAATCATAAAATCATCATCATCATCATCACGAGTTTTATTTATGACAGACATTATAAAATACACATACTGATGCCAACTGTAACTTCACACACCATATATGAAATGGCCAGCATCTAAACATGGTAATAATGTGCAATAATAAATTATTACATCTAGAAAGTGCATCATGCATACTGACAATAGGTAGTTATACCTGCAAGTGCTGTTGAAACAACCACAACAGATATAAATTAATAATGGTATATAGGTATCACAGTGCACAGTTAGTCATGGACAATGTCGATGTAATACTGTACCTCAATAAAGTCAGCGTCAACCATTATGCTTGTTAGTCTTGTAGATTGTTAAAGAGGGAACGTGCTTTTTTTGTTGGTCATAGGTGGAGTATTAGACAGTAAATGATTACTGCTGTCGTATTTTTGGCGTCCCTAGGGCACAATAACGCTGCGTAACGTCACATTTTATAGAGAGTCATCTAATAGACACACGCTACCCTACCCTACGAGTGACAGTAGGAAGGTAGTGTTGTTGACGGATAAAGCCTTGCGCAACCAGACATGCAAAATGCATGATTGCAGCCGCAGACTTTATTGACGTACAGTTTAACATCGCCATTACCCATCAGAGGCTGTCCACTGTCTGATACAGACATAGAATATACCTTTGCTATCCGTAGCCTTTGTTTCACCTACACTTGCAGGCACACACTTAAATTGTGACAATGCATAATGTTTTTTTAAATGGTTATTTTTTATCGTACATTATTGCGTCATCACATTGATGAGTCCATGCTGGACATGTCATACATGCTGTACAAAGTAACGATTTTATTAACTTAAATAATTGAAATGTCTGTGACTGTCACATATAAATTGCAATGATGATGATGAGTGACTATTCCAAAATCCATTGTCTTCACTATGTTATGGTTTAACATAGCGTTCCTTAAGCATTATTCATAAATACAAAAATGGACTTTTATTCTTAAATTTGCAACACTATATTTTGTAACCAATTTTTTGGGTGGTGTGTTGTTCCATTTCTTGTTGGCATGTGCATATATGCGTTTATATTTCCAGGGTCTTTATTTTTATTCTTGAAGTTAGGAAACATGTGTATCTTCGTACCGTGTTAGCCAGTAGATAGAAAAATATTTAGACTTGAGAGTCCGCAGTGGTTGATACCTTTTAATGGATAACTGAAAAGATGGTAACAAATTGCAAGCTTTCGAGGCTACTCACGTCTCTTCATCAGGCAAAGACTAAAACAAAAAATGAAGCATCACATATTTCTATACACAACAGGACACAGGAATAGTGCAATAAGTAAGACAAGTAAGTGACGTGTAGCAGAACTGTCATTATCACAGAGGGATGAACATAAATATTGGAACAGTTCCTAGATAAGGATAGAAAGTTTTATTGCCCTCTGATTGGGGTCTGGTTTTGTGTTTTCATGCCCCTGGATTTCTTAATTGATATAGAATGACATAAATCCGTGTGATCTATTCATTCCATCACTAACAGTGTCAAAGGTCATGATGAGCTTATATTCTGAAACCTTTGTATCTTTCTCATATTTGAAGTTATATTTTAATACCAGTAATTCCATATCCATCATGCTATGACCGGGCATACAAAAGTGTTTTGCCACAGGTAAATCCATTATTTTTTCTCTTATTGTGTGGCGCTGATAATTCATCCTTGTTCTCATTTTTTGGCCGGTCTCCCCTCACTTGTCCCTCCCTCACTTGTCTTACCTATTCCTGTGTCCTGTTGTGTGTAGAAATATGTGATTCTTCATTTTTTGTTTTAGTCTTATCCTGATGAAGAGACCTGAGTAGTCTCGAAAGCTTGGAATTTGTTACCATATTTTCAGTTAGCCATTAAACGGTATCAACCACAGAGGACTCTCAAGTATAAATATTTTTCTATTCTTGGAATTGAAATTCATCATTTTATTGTCCTAGTAAAACTTAATTTATTCTTGTTTGAAGTACATACATTTGCAATGGCCACGTAACAATGCAATAACTCAATATTTTATGCCTACACCCTCCTTGACCCTGGGCTTCAACACCGCCAGTTGCTGCTCAGAAGTGTTAGATGCACAGATGAAAACAATCGCTGATGTGTTTATGGGGTTCAGTAACGCCTGCTGTTCCCCTGCTGTGTGTCTGGCAAAAATTACTGCTGCTAACTACAACTTCAACTTCAAACATCTCATACTAGGCCTCTGCCTACACCCTCCTTGACCCTGGGCTTCAACACTGCCAGTTGCTGCTCAGAAGTGTTAGATGCACAGATGAAAACAATCGCTGATGTGTTTGTGGGGTTCAGTAACGCCTGCTGTTCCCCTGCTGTGTGTCTGGCAAAAATTACTGCTGCTAACTACAACTTCAACTTCAAACATCTCATACTAGGCCTCTGCCTACACCCTCCTTGACCCTGGGCTTCAACACCGCCAGTTGCTGCTCAGAAGTGTTAGATGCACAGATGAAAACAATCGCTGATGTGTTTGTGGGGTTCAGTAACGCCTGCTGTTCCCCTGCTGTGTGTCTGGCAAAAATTACTGCTGCTAACTACAACTTCAACTTCAAACATCTCATACTAGGCCTCTGCCTACACCCTCCTTGACCCTGGGCTTCAACACCGCCAGTTGCTGCTCAGAAGTGTTAGATGCACAGATGAAAACAATCGCTGATGTGTTTGTGGGGTTCAGTAACGCCTGCTGTTCCCCTGCTGTGTGTCCGGCAAAAATTACTGCTAGCTACCTAATCATGGTGAAAAAAACATGACATGTCAAAGTGTCTAGTGCTACACATAGATATGAGGCTACACCCTGATTTCTAAGCTGTAAACATTTGAAACGTCAGCTTTAAAACCATAAAATGATTAGTCTTTGTCACAAATCTGTAACAAAATAATTGTGACATA
>JARQOD010000003.1:561084944-561156225 GCA_033576555.1 Oophaga sylvatica
TAGACCAGGATCGCGCAATGAAAGGCTGATGCACTCTCTAGAATTTACTCAGCAGAGACACGTCCAATTACTCCTTCTAAGACTATTCTTCCTGACTCTAGATCCTAGGAGTAATCATAATCAAGACCTACTTAAGGACATCAAGAAGCATACCATGCGGATTCCTTTTTGGCACAACCCCCAAGGGACGAAAAGTCTTGTCTTTAAAATGGTGTGTGGATTCAGGGACAACGCCTGTATATTCCCTGAAACAGTCAGATTGAGAGTATTGCAACTCATTCACGATTCCAAGATAGCTGGGCATAGAGGAATTCAAAGACACAGGAATTTCCTCTCCGTTTCTTTTGGTGGCCCACTTGCAGGAAGGATGTTTTAAACTATGTCACTTCATGTGAAGTCTTGCAAGATGCAAAACACCTCGCCCTCACCAACTGGTCTGTTACAGCCTCTTCCCCCACCCGTCCCGCCCGTGGGGATCCATTTCTATGGACTTCATTGTGGAGTTACCAACCTCTCCAAGGGAAAAAACACCATTCTAGTGGGGGTTGACCGCTAACAAAGGCAGCTCATTTTATCCCTTGTGTCGGCTTACCCCTGCAAAACAACTCAGATTTGATGATTAAAGATGTGTTTCGCTTACATGGAGTACCGGATGAGGTTATTTCGGATCAAGGGGTGCAATTCCCCTTCTAGGTTTTGGCAAAATTTCTGTGCAGCATGGACATTAAAGTAAACCTTTCTTCTGCTTTTCATCCCCAGACTAATGGACAGACCCGAACGAACCAATCAAACCCTGGAGCAGTATCTCCGCTGCTTTATCTGCCACCTACAGGATGATGGGTGGATCTACTTCCATTAGCTGAGTTCTCGTATAACAACTCTCAGAGTGCCTCCACTAAGCATCTCCTTTTTACTCTAATCTAGGTTATCATCCTAACATTCTACCACGATTTCCCATAGAAACGCCTTTACCAGCAGTGGCTGAAAGAATCACTTCTTTACAGAAGAATATGGATCTTCTAAAGGAGAATCTGGAATCAGCTCAGGAAAGGTACAAGAAAGCAGCAGATAAATTTCGTAAACCTGCACCAGCTTTCAAGGTAGGAGACTTGGTCTGGCTGCAACCAGAATCTTAAGTTAAGGATTCCATCGTCAAGTTGGGACATAAGTACATTGGACCCTATAAAATCAGTAAAATTATAATGCCGTTCTTGTCGTCTTCAACTGCCCAGAACTATGAGAATTCACCCTGTCTTTCATGTACCCTACTAAAGGCTGCGACACCCAATACGTTTACTGGACGTTCTTCTCCTTGCCCTGACCCAGTGCTAGTCGATGGTCAGGAAGAATTTGTGGTGGAAAGGATTTTAGATTCCAGGTTGTATAGAAATCAGTTACAATATCTGATTAAATGGCAGGGCAAACCCAGTGGAGGACACTCATGGAAACCAGTCAATAACATTAATGCTCCTCGCTTGCTCCATCAGTTTCATCAATGGTACCCACACAAGCCTGGCCTGAGGTCATCCGGAGGTTGTCCCTAGGGGGGAGTAATGTAAGGTTCTGTGTACATGTTCCTGAAACTCAGTTTGTTCGTCAGCCATTTTACTTTCTGTCTTGCTGAAAGCTATCTTGCCTCAGTCAAAATGGAGTTTCCAGCTTGCATGTTCCCGCCCTGATTCTCTCCTTTTGCTTCTTAAGCAGCCACAGCTGAGCAATCGTGCTTCAGAATCTAGCCTGCAGTGAACCTGTGACCTGACTCCTAAAGCCTTGGACCTTGTACTCCAGCTATTCCTACTGAGGAACTCTGAAGCACTTGTGGACTCTGAACCCTGCTCTTTGAAAGACCCACGTTTGCATGGACTTACGGTAACAGAGAAGAAGATCCTGAACCTGTTGTGGAGAGTGATTGCTGAGCTTAGATTACTCTGGCCTGCTGTGTCTCCTGCTTCTGTGTCTGCAAACTGTGTGACTATTTTTGCCAACTTGTATGAAGTAATACAAGACTTTCTATATCAAACCTGTGTCTCATGTATTTTCATCGCACCCAAGCACAAGACGCCATATGAACTGTACTACATACATTACACCCAGTATCCTGCCCAACTCTCCTATACACAGCAGAGCTCTCTCTGCCAGGTACTCCTTTGTTCTTTATGAGAGAGCCGTTGTTAGATGTCCCTGGTGCGGCTTATCTCAAGGAGAAAAAAAGGATCGGCATTCTGAACATGGACATTCCAGATCCTCATCCCTCCTCCATTTATCCTTCGCTTCCCTACTCGCTTTTCTCTTGGCCACATCACTTAATTTCTTTATTTCTAATTTTTATTTCTTATTTAGCTTATTACCTTTACGTCTTCTTCATTCCTTATATCTTACTTTCCAACTTAATCCTATTATAACTTCTGTCAGCCTTATACATGCAGCCTATCCTCTTTACAATAGGAGGCATTCTTAAGCTCCTCAAGTGTAATTTTACTACACCGGCACACTGTTGCTGCCCTAGATAAGCAGTGGCCACGGCCGTACTTATAACTGAGTGAAAATAGTTCTTAAAGGGAATGTTACACCCTTGACGTACCTAAGCTATTAATATGGGCATACAGCTACTAGAACACTTAAAATAGTCAATACCTATATGCCTCATATCTGCAGTCATGCTTCAAAAATATTCTTTAATCCTTTATGTTAATTCAGTATTCCAGGGTCTAGAAGGAAACTCGACCTTTGGTCTTCATTTGCATGCTGTTGCCTTCCATCAGTGTCATAGGGACCTGTGATATCTAGTGTTGTCCCGCGCCTACGCCCTGCAATTGCTATATACCGACCTTCTATGCGCTTTGGCTTCTTATTTCTTCTGCGCAGGTTCCTTTAACTCTGTTCCTGGTAACACACCCGTATACAACAGGCATCATGATTACGCTAACCCTGCCCCAAATGACGCGGCTGGAAGCAACCTGTCTCCTTAGTAGGATGAGCTGCATCTAACCTCCGCACCTTTTGACATGTCCTCACGCGTCCTACATTACATTTCATAGACCTGTATGCTAACATAACAGCGACGCGCCTGCTAAACCAGTGTTTTCCAAACTCCAGTCATCAAAGGCCCCTAACATGTTTTTTAGGATTTCTTTAGTATTACAGAGGTGGTAGTAGTAGTATCATCAAGGCATCAGGAATTCTCTCACCTGTGCAACACTATGGAAATCTTGAAAACATGACCATGAGGACTGGAGTTTGGAAAACCCCCTGCTCTACACAGACACCCCTGCCATGCTTTAACCAGTGAGTTCTGGGTACAATGTCGGATATCAAGGGCATGGACATTAACTAAGTTGCCCATTCTCCCCCTCCACATAGCGCCACTTGATGTGTGGCTGCGGTCACCTTACTACAGCGCTACTTAAACTCACTCCTTTTCTCTGAGACTGCCCGTTACTGTCCATCCTAAGAATTTTAATCTTCTACTTATTACTTATACATTATGTCTCTATTTTACATAGTCTGTGTAATAGTGGTTTAGATTTTATTTACTGAATCTGAATATTTATTACTGATATCTAGAATCCTTATCCATTTTAAGACCTTTTTTTACCTGTTACTTTGCATTCGTCTTTATATCAAAGAAACTAGCATGGATTTTTTTATTTCTTTGTGCTTGCTTTTCCTCTTGCTCAAGCTCATGGGTCGACACAAAATGGGTTTGAATGGCTATTAAAGGTAACATCGTCACCTGTGACCTGTTTGATTGTAATCAGTGTGTGCGTAAAAGCGGAGTGAGTTTCTGGGATCCAGACAGACTCTTGCATCTTTCATCAAGCCACTGACATTTCTAGGTTGTGACTCATCGGGAAACAAAAGAATTGTCAATGGATCTATGCGTAAAGGTAGTTGAACTTGATAGGGGATTCAGGGACCCTCACGGGTCTCTTCCTCTATAAAGGGGATTCTGACATGACTTGTATTGGCAGTATTTACTATGACCTTAATACAACTACGCGGCTTTAGCTGTTTATGCCAAGTGCTGGGTTGACCAAGGGTGAATAATACGGGAACGAGCAGATGGTGCAAATAAAGACTCACAGGCCGTATCGTAATGAGTTTGACTGTATAAAGTTCACATGATTAATGCATGCTTGCTTTTGCCTATAATTAAATGTTTCGATGATTAATGATGTCCTGATGGAAAATAGCATGTATGCAATAAGGATGTATACGCCCATCCTAAAGAGTATATAACAAGCACCTGTTCAATAAAGGTTATGGCTTTTAATACAGATACAACTTGTCTCTGTGTGAATCCATCTGCTCTAGCATCCTAACAATTTGAAAACCATCCAATATACATTATAGTCTACTTG
Organism: Oophaga sylvatica; assembly: GCA_033576555.1. Classification (NCBI taxonomy): domain Eukaryota; kingdom Metazoa; phylum Chordata; class Amphibia; order Anura; family Dendrobatidae; genus Oophaga; species Oophaga sylvatica. Next base: position 561,089,306 of record JARQOD010000003.1, read on the forward strand.
AAACCATCCTAACAAAGTGTATAAAACAGGAAAATTATACAAAAAGATATATAAGGAATTGATAATGCCAGTCATCAACGTTCAAACTGTGATTAGCAATGGAAAATCAGGGGCTCTGTATTAACAAAACCACGGTCAGGGAGACCAACAAAAATTACGTCCACACCGCCAGGAAAATTGTTTGGGATGCAAAGGAAAACCCACAAATAACATCAGCTGAAATACTAGACTCTCTGAAAACAAGTGGTGTGACTGTTTCAAGGGGCACAATAAGGAAGCACTTGAAAAAAAATGGGCTGCATGTCGAGTCGCCAGAAGAAAGCCATTACTGCGCAAATGCCACAATGTATCTCACCTACAATAAGCAAAACAGCAGAGAGACAAGCCTCAAAACTTCTGGAGCAAGGTAATTTAGAGTGATGAGACAAAAATTGAACTTTTGGCCACAATCATAAACGTTACTTTTGGAGACAGGTCAGCAAGGCCTATGATGAAAGGAACACCATTCCTACTGTAAATCATGGAGGGGATGGCTGATGTTTTGGGGATGAGTGAGCTACAAAGGCACATGAAGCTTTCCACCAAGAAGAGTGGGCAGCTTTACCATCTGAGAAAATAAATACCCTCATCCACAACTACCACAAAAGACTCCAAGCTGTCATTGATGTTAGAGGGGCAATACACAGTATTAAGAAATGGGGTATGTGAACTTTTGATCAGGGTCATTTGGATGTTTTGGGTTGTCATTATGAAAAAGAGAAAACACATTAGTTTTGACAGTAAATGGCTTTATCCAACCACTAACCATGAGTGAAGAAAAAGGTTTGGTTTTATCATTCATATTTTCTGAAAAAAGGCCAAGAAAGCAAAAATTCTGCTGGGGGATGTAACTTTTGAGCACAACTGTATAATCACACTGTCCCACAATAAAAATGTAAACCATAGGATCATAGCAGATGACAAAACAATAACAAATGATTTTTTGCAGTGTTTCTAATGTAAGAAAGTAATAAAACTAAATGAATCTACATTGGGAAAATTGTTCTAAACAATGTTCACACCACTGGGGGACAAAGACCAAAAAGGGCCTCTATGTAACAACAGCACATGGCCCCTTTGCAGTCAAATGTCTCATCATAGTTCACAATTCCTCCTTCTCCAATCTCATAAAAACAATTGATTCCTTCCAAAAAAGGAGTAACCAAGAAAAAATAGATAAATGACAATACAAGCATGCACATCAGTATTAATGGAGCTTGTAGGTAAGTCAAATTAAGCTACTGGACAAGAGTCCAAAACCTCTTTATGAGGTAGTCACAGAGTTAAATGTTGTTTTTTTTCTTTCCACAATATTGATCGCTTGTATCTGCATGCATTTTTATCTGTAGGAGATTATCAGTAGAAAACGAGTAAACTTGCTGCCATGTAACCCTCCATATTCATGAATTTTGCATAACACCGCCGGGACCTATGATTGGCAGTTTTCTGCCTATGCACAGTATACCAGAAATTTGTCAATCAGTGGTGTGGGCGGGCTTATACATGACCTCAGCATTCAGAGAACGGTAGATCTGCATCAGATAAAACAGGTATTTTATCAAAACTTCAGCAATCAGCACAGTAAGTGACACAAAGTTGGAATCGGTTTTTGCCCCTACATCAGATGTAGTAGCACAATTTGGTGACAGATTAAAGGAAAAATAGCAAAATAAGAAGTTAATACTTCATTATAACTTACTAGTGGTAGTAGGTGCTGGATAAAAGAGAAGAAAAATAGAGCAGAGAAAAATGAAAATCTTAATTAATTGTCATTTTGTAAAGCACATTATTAAACGTGACAAAAACAGTACATAAGAAGTAAAAGTTTAACTGTACACTGTGAGCTCGGCTCCTCCATGATGTTAGAGGCCGATCCTTGCTGTGCATCATAATCATTGTCTGCTGGATATGGTTTGGGCTCAGTCTCTGATATTGCTCCATGCACCCACTTCTGACTTGCAACCGTACAAGTACAGCAGATATTGGAAAGGAGTTAATGGTGTTGTCCACCTTCAGTGTAAATTTTTTCCGTTTTTTTTACTTAAATCCGTGTTTTTAAAAATAGTTTTTTGTAATTGAGTTCAATTTCAAATTTTGCACCGTTTAGTTTTTTACAGAATTTGTTTTTCATGCACATGCAACTTGTATGTGGTCTGTGGTCATAAATCAGCTGAGTGGAGCTCAGTAAGACAATATAAAAGAGCTACAAGAGTCAGCGTGTCCTGACTGATGAATTCTCAATTAACTGATTCTGCAGTCAGTAATAAACAATGCAACACAAAGGCTATAAAGACGAACCGTGCAAAATCTTCAATTACAACTAATGTAAAAAATCATTTTACCTACAATTATATGCATTAAACTAAGAAAAGGAATGTCCTTAAAGATGGACAACCCCTTCAATGTCCCAACATTTTATTTATTTATTTGTTTATTTATTGATTGATTTTTTATTATTTTTTCATTGTGACTGTTCAGAAGCCAAAAACCTTTTTTTTTTTTTTTGCCGTCAGAGGTCTATAAGGGGCATGCTTTTTTGTATTGTTTTACTTATTATGGTGCTTGAACCTCTAGGTTCAAGCAACATATTGTAATCCGATTTCTTTTTTGTGCTTTGGAAAAAGCACTATATGTTATTCACATTATTCTTTTCCGTGTTCTTCTTCTTCTCCAGATTTGCGCAATTAATACAGCCCGAACCGCTCGGTTACAGACTCCGTTCAAACAAGGTTTTGAAGCTAGCTGCCGTGACAGGTGTGCTAAGTATTTTTGGAGTCGATCGGATTTTTTGCTTTTTAACCCTTTACGTTTGAAAAAAAAAATCTTCCCATTGGAATGCATTGATTTTGAACTTAAATGTACGTCTCGGGCTTGGAATTTTTTAAAATCGAAAAATGATATTTTTCCTCCGACTGTTAACCCCCCTGAGGACATTTTTGTAGAAAAAAAATGTTGCCACCTCAAAACGTGCGTAAAAAAATGGCGTAAAAATAAATTGCCATAGGAATTAATGGCCCCATTGTAATCAATGGGCTCCCATATAAATCAATAATATAGCTGTGAGGCGTTTGTAAGGACCAACTACCACACCAGCTATAAATAACCCGGTTGCTAGAAAGATGGCTACAGCATTACTATGATGCTATGCCATTCCAGCAAGTTTATTGGCTGTAAAACAGGCGCCAAACTTGCTGTGCAGGCATCCGAGCTTCATGCCCGAATACATGAGGTGTTCTGCAGAGTTCCGAGCATGTCCGAGCACCCCGATGCTCAAGGGTTAATGGAGCATGTCCGAGCATGTTCGCTCAACACTACTGGGCCCAATTCAAAGCACAATCTGTAGTTCCTTCAGGAAATACACATCTAGTATTTCTTCTTCTTCTTCTTCTTCTCCTCGTTTTCTGCAATTAATGCGGCCCGAACCGCTCAGCACAGACAGCGTTTCGAAGCCCTCGGTGGGGACAGGTGTGCTATGTATTTTTGGAGTCAATCCGATTTTTAGTTTTTTTTAAAAATCGCATTTAAGCAAAAAAATTCCCATAGGGATTAATGGTGACCTTTCCATGACCCCCAACTGACATGGATTGAAGCCACAGCACAGGTGCAGTGACTTACAAAGATGGCAGCTATGCAAATGCAGCTTCCACACATGACCCGTATCAGCTAATAGAAGCTGACAGATCGCTGATTAATGGTCTTAAAGGCGCAGCGCCGGGCCCCAGGCAGCACACAGGGGACCCAGGCAGCACACGGGGCCACAGGCAGCGCGCCAATGTCTTCTGAAAAGCCCCACGGACGCCAAAGTGGCTTTAGAAGCCCAGTGTGCCAAACTGGCCCCTGAGGGCCCGGAGCACGAAATTGGCCCCTGAGGCAAAGTGACAGCATGTGTCAACATGGCCAAAGTGGCTACCGAGGTGCCGAATGTGCCAAAGTGGCTACCAAGTGGCCAAAGTGGCTACCGAGGTGCCGAATGTGCCAAAGTGGCTACCAAGTGGCCAAAGTGGCTACCAAGGTGCTAAATGTGTCAAAGTGGCTAGCAAGTGGCCAAAGTGGCTACCAAGTGGCCAAAGTGGCTACCGAGGTGCGAATGTGCCAAAGTGGCTACCAATGTGCCAAAGCGGCTACCAAGTGGCCAAAGTGGCTACCAAGGTGCTGAATGTGCCAAAGTGGATACCAAGTGGCCAAAGTGGCTACCAAGGTGCTGATGTGTCAAAGTGGCTAGCAAGTGGCCAAAGTGGCTGCCAAGTGGCCAAATGGCTACCGAGGTGCCAAATGTGCCAAAGTGGCTACAATGTGCCAAAGCGGCTACCAAGTGGCCAAAGTGGCTACCGAGGTGCTGAATGGTGCCAAAGTGGCTACCAATGTGCCAAAGTGGCTACCAAGTGGCCAAAGTGGCTACCGAGGTGCCGAATGTGCCAAAGAGGCTACCAAGTGGCCAAAGCGGCTACCAAGTGGCCAAAGTGGCTACCGAGAGACTGAATGTGCCAAAGTGGCTACCAAGTGGCCAAAGTGGCAACAGAGGTGTCGAATGTGCCAAAGTGGCTACCAAGGTGCCCAAGTGGCTACCGAGGTGCAAATGTGCCAAAATGGCTACCAAGTTGCCAAAGTGGCTATCGAGGTGCCGAATGTGCCAAAGTGGCTACCAGTGGCCAAAATGGCTACCGAGGGGCCGAATGTGCCAAAGTGGCTACCAAGTGGCCAAAGTGGCTACAGAGTGCCGGATGTGCCAAAGTGGCTACCAAGTGGCCAAAGTGGCTACTAAGGTGCCTAATGTGCCAAAGTGGCTATTGAGGTGTCGAATGTGCCAAAGTGGCTACCAACTGACCAAAGTGGCTACCAAGGTTCCAAATGTGCTAAAGTGGCTACCAAGTGGCCAAAGTGGCTACCGAGGTGCCGAATGTGCCAAAGAGGCTACCAAGTGGACAAAGTGGCTACCAAGTGGCCAAAGTGGCTACTAAGGTGCCGAATGTTCCAAAGTGGCTACCAAGTGGCCAAAGTAGCTACCGAGGTGCCGAATGTGCCAAAGTGGCTATCAAGTGGCTACCAAGTGGACAAAGTGGCTACCGAGGTGCCGAATGTGCCAAAGTGGCTACCAAGTGGCTAAAGTGGCCACGAGGTGCCGAATGTACCAAAGTGGCTTACCAAGTGGCCAAAGTGGCCACCGAGGTGCCGAATGTGCCAAAGTGGCTACCGAAGTGCCGAATGTGCCAAAGTGGCTACCAAGTGGCCAAAGTGGCCACCGAGGTGCCAAATGTGCTAAAGTGGCTACCAAGTGGCCAAAGTGGCCACCGAGGTGCCGAATGTGCCAAAGTGGCTACCAAGTGGCCAAAGTGGCTACTGAGGTGCCGAATGTGCCAAGGTGGCTACCGAGGTGCCGAATGTGCCAAAGTGGCTACCAAGTGGCCAAAGTGGCTACCGAGGGGCCGAATGTGCCAAAGTGGCTACCAGTTGCCAAACTGGCTACCAAGTGGCCAAAGTGGCTACAGAGGTGACGAATGTGCCAAAGTGGCTACCAAGTGGCCAAAGTGGCTACCAAGGTGCCGAATGTGCCAAAGTGGCTTCCAAGTGGCCAAAGTGGCTTCCAAGGAGCCGAATGTGCCAAAGTGGCTACCAAGTGGCCAATGTGGCTACAGAGGTGCCAAATGTGCTAAAGAGGCTACCAAGAGGCCAAAGTGGCTACCAAGTGGCCGAAGTGGCTACTAAGGTGCCGAATGTGCCAAAGTGGCTACCAAGTAGCCAAAGTGGCTAACGAGGTGCCAAATGTGCTAAAGAGGCTACCAAGAGGCCAAAGTGGCTACCAAGTGGCCAATGTGGCTACAGAGGTGCCAAATGTGCTAAAGAGGCTACCAAGAGGCCAAAGTGGCTACCAAGTGGCCAAAGTGGCTGCTAAGGTGCCTAATGTGCCAAAGTGGCTACCAAGTAGCCAAAGTGGCTACCGAGGTGCCAAATGTGCTAAAGTAGCTACCAAGTGGCCAAAGTGGCTACCAAGTGGCAGAAGTGGCTACCAAGGTGCCAAATGTGCTAAAGTGGCTACCAAGTGGCCAAAGTGGCCACCGAGGTGCCGAATGTACCAAAGTGGCTACCAAGTGGCCAAAGTGGCCACCGAGGTGCCGAATGTGCCAAAGTGGCTACCGAAGTGCCGAATGTGCCAAAGTGGCTACCAAGTGGCCAAAGTGGCCACCGAGGTGCCAAATGTGCTAAAGTGGCTACCAAGTGGCCAAAGTGGCCACCGAGGTGCCGAATGTGCCAAAGTGGCTACCAAGTGGCCAAAGTGGCTACTGAGGTGCCGAATGTGCCAAGGTGGCTACCGAGGTGCCGAATGTGCCAAAGTGGCTACCAAGTGGCCAAAGTGGCTACCGAGGGGCCGAATGTGCCAAAGTGGCTACCAAGTTGCCAAACTGGCTACCAAGTGGCCAAAGTGGCTACAGAGGTGACGAATGTGCCAAAGGGGCTACCAAGTGGCCAAAGTGGCTACCAAGGTGCCGAATGTAACCAAAGTGGCTTCCAAGTGGCCAAAGTGGCTTCCAAGGTGCCGAATGTGCCAAAGTGGCTACCAAGTGGCCAATGTGGCTACAGAGGTGCCAAATGTGCTAAAGAGGCTACCAAGAGGCCAAAGTGGCTACCAAGTGGCCGAAGTGGCTACTAAGGTGCCGAATGTGCCAAAGTGGCTACCAAGTAGCCAAAGTGGCTAACGAGGTGCCAAATGTGCTAAAGAGGCTACCAAGAGGCCAAAGTGGCTACCAAGTGGCCAATGTGGCTACAGAGGTGCCAAATGTGCTAAAGAGGCTACCAAGAGGCCAAAGTGGCTACCAAGTGGCCAAAGTGGCTGCTAAGGTGCCTAATGTGCCAAAGTGGCTACCAAGTAGCCAAAGTGGCTACCGAGGTGCCAAATGTGCTAAAGTAGCTACCAAGTGGCCAAAGTGGCTACCAAGTGGCAGAAGTGGCTACCAAGGTGCCAAATGTGCTAAAGTGGCTACCAAGTGGCCAAAGTGGCCACCGAGTGCCGAATGTACCAAAGTGGCTACCAAGTGGCCAAAGTGGCCACCGAGGTGCCGAATGTGCCAAAGTGGCTACCGAAGTGCCGAATGTGCCAAAGTGGCTACCAAGTGGCCAAAGTGGCCACCGAGGTGCCAAATGTGCTAAAGTGGCTACCAAGTGGCCAAAGTGGCCACCGAGGTGCCGAATGTGCCAAAGTGGCTACCAAGTGGCCAAAGTGGCTACTGAGGTGCCGAATGTGCCAAGGTGGCTACCGAGGTGCCGAATGTGCCAAAGTGGCTACCAAGTGGCCAAAGTGGCTACCGAGGGGCCGAATGTGCCAAAGTGGCTACCAAGTTGCCAAACTGGCTACCAAGTGGCCAAAGTGGCTACAGAGGTGACGAATGTGCCAAAGGGCTACCAAGTGGCCAAAGTGGCTACCAAGGTGCCGAATGTACCAAAGTGGCTTCCAAGTGGCCAAAGTGGCTTCCAAGGTGCCGAATGTGCCAAAGTGGCTACCAAGTGGCCAATGTGGCTACAGAGGTGCCAAATGTGCTAAAGAGGCTACCAAGAGGCCAAAGTGGCTACCAAGTGGCCGAAGTGGCTACTAAGGTGCCGAATGTGCCAAAGTGGCTACCAAGTAGCCAAAGTGGCTAACGAGGTGCCAAATGTGCTAAAGAGGCTACCAAGAGGCCAAAGTGGCTACCAAGTGGCCAATGTGGCTACAGAGGTGCCAAATGTGCTAAAGAGGCTACCAAGAGGCCAAAGTGGCTACCAAGTGGCCGAAGTGGCTACTAAGGTGCCGAATGTGCCAAAGTGGCTACCAAGTAGCCAAAGTGGCTAACGAGGTGCCAAATGTGCTAAAGAGGCTACCAAGAGGCCAAAGTGGCTACCAAGTGGCCAATGTGGCTACAGAGGTGCCAAATGTGCTAAAGAGGCTACCAAGAGGCCAAAGTGGCTACCAAGTGGCCAAAGTGGCTGCTAAGGTGCCTAATGTGCCAAAGTGGCTACCAAGTAGCCAAAGTGGCTACCGAGGTGCCAAATGTGCTAAAGTAGCTACCAAGTGGCCAAAGTGGCTACCAAGTGGCAGAAGTGGCTACCAAAGGTGCCAAATGTGCTAAAGTGGCTACCAAGTGGCCAAAGTGGCTACCGAGGTGCCGAATGTGCCAAAGTGGCTACCAAGTGGCCAAAGTGGCTACCGAGGTGCCGAATGTGCCAAAGTGGCTACCAAGTGGCCAAAGTGGCTACTGAGGTGTCGAATGTGCCAAAGTGGCTACCGAGGTGCCGAATGTGCCAAAGTGACTACCAAGTGGCCAAAGTGGCTACCGATGGGCCGAATGTGCCAAAGTGGCTACCAAGTGGCCAAAGTGGCTACAGAAGTGCCGACTGTGCCAAAGTGGTTACCAAGTGACCAAAGTGGCTACAAAGGTGCCGAATGTGCAAAGTGGCTACCAAGTGGCCAAAGTGGCTACCAAGGTGCCGAATTTGTCAAAGTGGCTACCAAGTGGCCAAAGTGGCTACCGAGGTGCCAAATGTGCTAAACTGGCTACCAAGTGTATAAAGTGGTTACCGAGGTGCCGAATGTGCAAAAGTGGCTACCAAGTTGCCGAAGTGGCTACTGAGGTGCCAAATGTGTCAAAGTGGCTACCAAGTGGCCAAAGTGGCCACCGAGGTGCCGAATGTGCCAAAGTGGCTACCAAGTGGCTACAGAGGTGCCAAATGTGCCAAAGAGGCTACCAAGTGGCCAAAGTGGCTACCGAGGTGCCAAATGTGCTAAAGTAGCTATCAAGTGGCCAAAGTGGTTACCAAGTGGCTAAAGTGGCTACCGAGGTTCCGAATGTGCCAAAGTGGCTACCAAGTGGCCAAAGTGGCTACCGAGGTGCCGAATGTGCCAAAGTCGCTACCAAGTGGCCAAAGTGGCTACCAAGTGGCTACAGAGGTGCCGAATGTGCCTAAGTGACTACAAATTGGCCAAAGTGGCTACCGAGGTGCCAAATGTGCTAAAGTGGCTAACAAGTGGCCAAAGTGGCTACCGAGGTGCTGAATGTGCCAAAGTGGCTACCAAGTGGCCAAAGTGGCTACAAAGGTGCCAAATGTGCCAAAGTGGCTACCAAGTATCCAAAGTGGCTACCGAGGTGCCGAATGTGCCAAAGTGGCTACCAAGTTGCCGAAGTGGCTACTGAGGTGCCAAATGTGCCAAAGTGGCTACCAAGTGGCCAAAGTGGCTACCGAGGTGCCGAATGTGCCAAAGTGGCTACCAAGTGGCTACAGAGGTGCCGAATGTGCCAATGTGGCTACCAAGTGGCCAAAAGTGGCTACCGAGGTGCCAAATGTGCTAAAGTAGCTATCAAGTGGCCAAAGTGGCTACCAAGTGGCCAAAGTGGCTACCGTGGTGCCGAACATGCCAAAGTGGCTACCAAGTGGCCAAAGTGGCTACTGAGGTGCTGAAAGTGCCAAAGTGGCTACTAAGTGGCCAAAGTGGCTACCAAGTGGCTACAGAGGTGCCGAATGTGCCTAAGTGGCTACAAAGTGGCCAAAGTGGCTACCAAGGTGCCAAATGTGCTAAAGTGGCTACCAAGTGGCCAAAGTGGCTACCAAGTGGCCAAAGTGGCTACTGAGGTGCCGAATGTGCCAAAGTGGCTACCAAGTGGCAAAAGTGGCTACAGAGGTGCCGAAAGTGCCAAAGTGGCTACCAAGTGGCCAAAGTGGCTACCGTGGTGCAGAATGTGCCAAAGTGGCTACCAAGTGGCCAAAGTGGCTACCGAGGTGCCAAATGTGCCAAAGTGGCTACCAAGTGGCCAAAGTGGCTACCAAGTGGTCAAAGTGGCTACAGAGGTGCCGAATGTGCCAAAGTGGCTACCAAGGGGCCAAAGTGGCTAACAGGGGGCCCCACACATCAAAGTGGCTACCAAGGGGCCATATAAGACCCATCCCAGGTTGTGCCATCGCTATACACAACATTCATATTCTAACTTTACTTTCTGACAGTCGACACCTGATACACTGCTGTAAAGCTGGCAGCGCTGTTCAAGCACCATGTATTTCCTTCAGGAAATGCGCATCTAGTTTTATTTTTGCATTCTCTGCGCACGGTAAAGATATACTTTTATAATATGGGTTAACACGATCACTGTCATACCCAAATTCTAACTTTTCTTTCATGTTTTTTACTTTTGCACTAGAAAATAAAAAAATGCATCATATTCTGAAGCTATCACTGTCATATTTTTTATGTGCAGAGTTGTATGTGGATTTGCTTTTTGTGTTATGAGCTGTAGTTTATTTTTTCTTGCTAGCCTTTTGGGGTACATAATATTTTTGATCACTTTTTATTTCATTTGTTGTGAAGAGAGATAAACATGAATAGAAATCTGGAATAAATCTTTGTATTTATTTTCTTTGTTTTGCATTATTCACCTTGCAGGTATATTTTTAATGCACTGCTTGCTGCTTGTTACAGATACCGTGATATCACATACTTGCAAATATTTATTTTAATTAGATCAAACTAATTTTTATGCCAATAATTGAGGTTTTTTTTAAAGATTTTCTTAAACATTTTTTTTCTAATAATTACCAATGCATCATAGATGTGAACTTTATAATCTATTAATTTAAATTAGCTTCCTGCAATTCATTCTTTTAGGGCAACACATAATAATCTTGGCTCAAACTCTATTGTATGCTTAGCTGGCACTGCCTGCAATACATGTCAATGTTATACATTATTTGTGCCTCTTATGCTACTCTATAAAAGCAAATAAACTCAGTTTCCCCAAATATGCAGCTGTGTTAGGAGTTATGGAGCTGTAGCCTTGCTCGCATACACATTGCCTGCTAAAATTCTAGCAAAATAGGTTAATTGCTCTTTTTCAAATATATGCAACATAAAAAAACTCACCAAAAACTCATAGTGGGAACGTGGCCTTGGTAGTTAGTGGCATCCTCTGTGCTTCTAGTGCAGATAAGGCCTCACAATATCATGACCTTGTAAGCACTGGAAGCAGCATGATGTTCTTCTTTTTGATTATTATACAGTACATTTGCTAATTAAGTGACCATTTCACTTGATTTGTTTGCAGTGAATCAATCTGGACTTTTTGTAAAACTCAAGGTTTTTATGATTGATGATACTGATGATACTGTATATGCACCGCAGAATGATGCTACTTAAACATGCTACTGGAAATGCAAGCCCTCATACACCTATGTTTTCTGTAAAAAAAAAGTGTATTATATATATTTATTTATATATATATACATATATATATATATTATTCCTGGAATACAACGCTGAGGTTATATTTGACACATGGTCAGGCTTTAATACCAAAGGTTAGGACCATCCCAATTGGGTACACTGTGGTGCTGGTGGGATGACTTTTATTATTTCTGTCATGAAAAACAATGTTCACTAAGTACCATATGTTATTTATATGCACTATTGATTTTTACTCTCTTGCAGCAGAGTATATGTTCATTTTTTTATCTTTGGTTTTATATATACAGTGAAGGAAATAAGTATTTGATCCCTTGCTGATTTTGTAAGTTTGCAGACTGACAAAGACAAGAATAGTCAATAATTTTAAGGTTAGGTTAATTTTAACATTGAGAGATAGAATCACAAAAATAAAACCCAGAAAATCACATTGTATAAATTATATAAATTTATTTGCTTTTTGCAGTGAGAAATAAGTATTTAATCCCTCTGGCAAACAAGACTTAATACTTGGTGGCAAAACCCTTGTTGGCAAGCACAGCAGTCAGATGTTTTTTGTAGTTGATGATGAGGTTTCTGCATATATCAGGAGGAATTTTGGTCCTCTCCTCTTTGCAGATCATCTTTAAATAATTAAGATTTTGAGGCTGTTGCTTGGCAACTCAGAGTTTCAACTCCCTCCATAAGTTTTCTATGGTATTATGGTCAAGAGACTGGCTAGGCCACTCTATGACCTTAATGTGTTTCTTTTTGAGTCACTCCTTTGTTGCCTTGGCTGGATGTTTTGGGTCATTATCTTGCTGGAAGAACCAGCCACGACCAATTTTAAATGTCCTGGCGGAGGAAAGGAGGTTGTCACTCAGGATTTTACAGTACATGGCTCCATTAATTCTCCCATTGATGCGGTGAAGTGGTCCTGTGCCCTTAGCAGAGAAACACCCTCAAAGCATGATGTTTCCGCCTTGGAAAGACACAAATAAGGACTTGCTCTTCCTATCCTGACTGGTCCTGTCTAGATAGTGTACCAGGGTTCTCCTTACATCTAATGTGTGGAGTTTACATTCTTCCTCTGATGTTGGCTCACTGAAGAAGGAGGGCAGTATAACCTCTTGATTTCTATAAAATTTAGAGGCCACCTTTGGGAGATAGACTGGATCAGATCTCACTACGACCCTATCCTCTAATATCTGCATGAACGGAGGATCTATTGACAGAGCCAGTAGATCACTACCCCTACGTGCTGACGTCAAAGCTATCAGATCACCGTTTTGAGAGTCAGGTTTTTGTTAGAAATTTTCTGTAGGGGTTCAAAGGGAGATTTTGTCAACGCTTCCAAAACTAAATTTAGATCCCAAGGGGGAAATCTTGGGCCTGGCACTGGTCTAGATCTCTGACAGGCTTTAATAAACCTGACTACCCATCTGTTTGCCGCCAGATTATGGTTGAACAGGGCCCCCAATGCTAAACCTGCACCTTAAGAGTGCTAGTGGCTAGCCCCATTTCCATCCCTTTCTGGAGGAATTCCAAAATGAGCTTAATCGGGACTGGACCTCCCAAACGGTGTCCTGAAAAGCTTAGAAATTTTACCCATATTCTGCCATAAATTCTAGTGGTTATGGGTTTTCGGCTCTGCATTAGCGTATTGAACAGTCCCGGTGAAAACCCCCTATGTATCAATAATGACCTCTCAAATTCCAGGCCGTCAAGTGAAGACCTGGTCTTTGAGGGTGGACTACTGGGCCCTGCTTGAGGAGACCTGGAATATCCAGGAGAACCCAGGGGTCTGTCAAGGACATCTTCCTCAGCCAAGAGAACTAAGACCTTTTTGGCCAGAAGGGAGCTATGAGTATGATCCTCGCCTTCTCCTCCCGAGTCTTCCTAAGTACTGTCGGGATCAACATCATTGGGGGATGGCGTATGCTAGGTGAAAGTCCCAAGGGATCTGCAGTGCATCTACAGCATAAGGTCTTTCATTCGGGTCTAGGGAACAGAATCTGTTTGTTTTCCTGTTTTTCCTGTTCGCAAAAAGGTCTATCTCTGGCTGCCCCCAGAGATTCACAATCTGCTGGAACACTGATTGATCTAGTTCCCATTCTCCTTGTTTCAGGGTCGTTCTGCTGAGGAAATCTGCCTCCTCATTGTCCTTCCCCCTTATGTGTAGGGCTGAAATTTGGAACTGGCGTCTCTCCATCACTTGCAGAATCTGCTGGGTTAATATCATCAAGGGTTTGGATCTTGTGCCTCCCTGATGATTTATGTAGGCTACTGAAGTTCTGTTGTCCGACAAGATACGGACATGATTGCCTCTTAGTCTGGGGGGAAGGAATTCCAATATTGCTTCTTTGATGGCAAGTAGCTCCCTGAAATTTGAGGAGTTTGCTGCTTGCGCTTCGGTCCAGATCCCCTGTAACACATTGTCACTTAGATGTGCTCCCCATCCTTCCGCACTCGCATCCGTTCTTATCACGTCCGATACCGGAAGGGACAATGGGACACCACGTGACAGATTTTCCGGGTCCAGCCACCATGCTATGGTACTTAAGGTTCCTTGGGATAGCCTCATCTTCCCTTCCAGATGTCCTGATAGTTTTATCTCCCCTTCTAGGACATCCTGCTGCAGAGACCTGGAATGGTACTGGGCCCACTGCACCACCGGAATGCATGAAGTCATAGAGCCCAAAAGGGACTTGGCTTGTCTGAGGGACATAGTTGGTTTGGATAATGCTGCTGATATCAATGTTATCATTTCCTTTTCTTGTCCTCTGGAAGGAGGCAAAGTTGTTTCTCCGAGTCTATAGTAAGACCCAAGAAGGATTGAACCCTCTTGGGTTGGAGTTTTGATTTTTCCATATTTATTATCCAGCCTAGACTGGACATGGTGTCTTGAATGAATCTTAGATTGGCTCTGCACTCCTGCTCTGATCTGCCGATTATTAGGAAATCGTCCAAGTAAAGTATTAGTAAAATATCCTTTTCCCCCAGGCATGCTGTCACTTCGAGAATTATCTTGGTAAACATTCTCGGGGCCATGGACAGGCCGAAGGGCAGTACCCTGTATTGGAAATGCCTTAGTTGATCTTTTAGACGTATTGCCACTCTTGAGTACTGCTGGTGTTCCCGATGGATAGGGACATGATAATAGGCGTCTTTGAGGTCTAAAACGGTCATGAAACAACCTGGAAACAACATTTTGATTGCCGTCTTTATGGATTCCATCTTGAATTTGTTGAGGCCTCTCAGATTGACTATTGTCCTGTAAGATTGATCTGGTTTTCTGATCAGAAAGAGGGGAGAGTAAAATCCTCTCCCTCCTGCTGAACCAGCACCTCAATCAGTACTTTCTTTTGAATTAATGATAATACTTCGGCCTCCAGAGCTTCCTGTTCTCCCTCGGATCTGGGGGGTGAGATTTTGAACCTGTGTCTGGGTACTGAAGCAAACTCCAATCTGAGTCCTGATTTTATAATGCCGAGGACCCAGCTGTTGACCGAGATCTTCTCCCAGGCGGTTAGAAAGTAGGACACCCTTCCTCCCACCTGGGGGGCCCATCACTTGGTGCTCTTTCTGCTCTTTGAAGATGACTTTCCGAACATGAAGCCTCTATTAAAGGGCATTCTCCGAAATGAGTTTCTGAACTGCGGTCTCGACACTGTCGGAAATCCCTTCTTCTTATCCGCTGCTTTATCCAAAATGTCATCCAAGGTCTTCCCAAAGAGAAATTTGCCCTCACAGGGAATGGAACACAGCTTGGTCTTGGACTGTGCGTCTCCTGGCCAGCTCTTAAGCCATAGGGCTCTACGCGCTGCATTAGCCAGATTCGCTAACCTAGCCGCTAGTCTTACTGAGTCCGCTGAGGCGTCTGATAAATAAGAAGCTGCGCCCTGTAATAACGGTAACTCCGCTAATATCTCTTCTCTGGGGGTGTTATCTCTAAGATGATCACCGAACTGTTCTATCTAATCATATCATCAATGACCTTGCAGTGCATGTGGCTGCAATGGCTGGTTTTATCGATCCCACTGAGGACTCCCATGCCTGCTTGAGGAATGTTTCGGCCTTCCTATCTAGCGGATCCTTGAGGGCACCTAAATCCTCAAATGGTAGCGTAGAGTTCTTTACTGCTTTGGCTACCGCCACATCAATTTTCGGGCCTTGTCCCATATTAAGGTGTTCTCTTCCTCAAAGGGGTATCTTCTCTTTGAGGAAGATGGTAGTGGCCCCTTTTTCTCCGGCTTCCTCCATTCTCTGTCAATGAGTAGCTGAATATTCTCATTAACCGGAAAACAATGCCTCTTCTTCTGACTCAGGCCTCCGAACATAATCTCCTGGAGGGATCTAGTCTGTTTGGGGTCTGATATGCCCATGACGGTCTTAATGGACTTAACTAGCTTGTCTGTTTCTTCCGTAGGAAAACAGGGTTTTCCTCCCATCTCATTATCAGAGAATGAAGAAGATAGTGATCCTGAATCTGAACTATCTTCCTGCTGAACCGATTCTTCTGGTATACAGATTCCGGTCTGACCGGTGGTATGTCAGTCATCAGACCTTTTAAGGACTCCTGAACTTCAGACCTAACAATGGTACTGAGGTCCATAGCAAACCCGGTGTTTCCTCTGCTATGGTCTGTTGAATGCACTGACTGCAGAGTGGCTTGCTACTAGATTCGGGCAGAGCCTGCTTACATATGGCACACTCCCTATTTTTTTGTTTGGAGGTGTGCTTTCGGGCCCTTTCCTATGAAGGTGACTCGCACCACAATTGTGGTTACCAGGGCTAAGGGGTACTCGGAGCCGAGCCCAAAGATTTCTATGGGAGATGTCACTGGCAGCGGGACTCGGTCCGTGGCCCTGGCAGTCAAGCGATGGGGAATATTTACAGGGGATTTAAAGGATAGGTAGTTTGTGATGCCACCTGTGGTATCTGGTCAATTGGACCAGCGCTGCTATAAGAATCTTCACAGGGGATGTTATGGGGCAGCTGGGTGGTAAGTCTCCCACAGGTGAGATGGGTCCCTGGAAGTCTATGGTGATGATGCAGGGTGTAGTTAAGAATTCAGTCACACACAATGCAGCTTCTTTTCATACCTTTTACTGGTAGATGGTTCAAGAAGATCCCGGGGAGCTGGTCGGGGTGGAGAATGCACATTCGGGTAACCGCTGAGCAGGTTAGAGGCCTCCTTTACTTCAATATGTATGTGAGTCCAACTTGCCTGAAGCGAAGTTAACTCTGAACTCTCCAGCTTTCTCAATAGCTGTAATGCCCGGCCAACATTGTGGTGGAGCCTTCTAAGTGGTGAGAACTAAGTCCTTACTTTTGTCTGCGCTTGACTCAAAGTCCCCGTTCTCCCTGACTCCGGTTACGTATTGACGCTTTGGGCTGCACTCTGCGACCTGTAGTCCAGATGCCTCCGGTTTGCTTGTTTATAAGCTTGAAACTCTAGCAACGCTTCGGACCCCGGTGTCCGGCAATTTAGTGCAGGTAATCCAATACCTGTAGCACTTCTCTCTGTCTTCTCCACTGCGCCCTTCGCCCTGCTTCCCGCTCTTAACATAAGCACTTGTAGCTTTCGATGGAAAAGTCAGCTTTCTCCTAGAGCTCACTGCACAGCTCTCAGTATCCTCCAAGTCCAGACTGGACTGAGACTGAACTGCCCTGTACTCAGACAGGAAACAGACTAAACTGAACACTGACTCCTCTCCTCTCCTCCTGAGCTTGACTGACTAACTACCCAACTCTGCTACGTGTCACTCCCTTTTATACCCCTGATGGGTGTGTCTAAAAGGGTGAGTGTAGTGAATGCATATCAAGCGTTGCGATTACCTTCCTGTGCATTCTCCTGGATTTTATGTGTGCCTTACATAGCTGGGCCACACATCCCCCCTTGGTTAAACACAGCACTCCCGGGCTGTAAAAGAGAAAAAGAAAACATTTTTGTTTTGCATTAAACATCAACATTTTAACTCATCCCATCCGGGAGGTACGACTTCTTGAACGTTACAATTTGTACAATGAAGAATACAAAAGTATCAAAGTATAAAAATATCAAACATGTTCATAAATACAAGATACTTGTGGAGGACCCGCACCAAAAACCTCCCACGTGGGTCCTGGGTGGGCTGCAGGACTTCTGACTGCAGACCTCACTCTAGGCCCACCATACGGGTTTTTCTTCAGAGGTAGATAGCAATGGTTTCATGTAAAACCAAGATAATGCACCGAAGCGCAACTATTTACAAAGCAAGTTCTTGGGCTGGCACAGTCCACAACCTCTCAGTCCATTGGCATGGGAAAAGACACATATATATATATATTTCAAGTATTCATTAATTCTTTAACCTTGTACCCACTCGGGTATTCTATTTGCATATGTAAACTATGTAACATTTTCATACATATCAGTAAAAGACAATAAAGTGCAATTCTGCCAACTTCTTCCAACTTTTTACATTCTTTAGTTGCAGTAAACCCCTGTCTGGGTCCTACTGGCTTTCATTTTTCTTGTAAACTTCAATAACGTCTTCCACTCCTGGGGCTGGAACGACGCGATGTTCCTTAGAACGCATTACAAACAAGTCATGACCTGCTATTAGCGTTTGGGTGGCCACAGTTCTCATTTTAACGGTGGACCCAACGGGCACTTCTTTTCTGGAGGACGCCGATTGCGTCGCTGCAGGGGCCACATTAACTTGCGATGCCGGATGCGTTGCTGAGATAGCCGCAGGGGGCGATGCAAAGTGGGTCGCAGATTGCGATGCAGAGTAGGTCGCCGATTGCGATGCAGGGGGCGACGTGGGTCGAGAGGAGTATGCAGGGGGCGATGCCGGGGCACGGCCTGGTGCGGTGAGAACTTGGGACTGGGACGCTTCGGTATTGTGTACGGTACCGGCGTCGGGGACGGGGTCACTGACGATGGAGACGTTCAGGGCATACCACCCCTTTAAGCCCCAGTGACGTGTGTAGCTCACAATGTCCCCATTTATCAGGTCCCTCCCAGGATGACCGATGGGCAAGTGGGACTCCACGTCCCGGCGGCTCACAAAGACCCCTGCATAGAGGCCCGGCTCGCGGATAAAGCCCCAGCCCTTGCGGAGCTGAAACTCGGTGACGCACCCCTGCCGCCGCGGTTCCCGTCGGGTACCTTTATCTCGGCGGACGGTTTCCTTATCAGCGATAAACTCCTCATGCTGGCGTTGCCGGGACCGCTGTATGTTTTGCTCTTCGTCCTGCTGCAGTCTCACTTTCTCACAGTGCTGCCAGGCATTTCCGGTTTGGAGGTCGTAAGTCACGTCGTCCAGACGCTCCATCTCATCCCAGTCGATCTCCGGCAATGATGGCTGGGACCCCTCCGGTGATCTTACCGGGGAACCGTACTCTGCTGTGGCCTCCTGGCCTAGCTGGCACTCCGGACCGGGCAGGACCTCCTCAGCCTCCTTCTCCTCCACCTCCGCATCGGTGGGATCAGGTACAGCACTTTTGGGGGCAGCCTCCAGTCTCTCTTTAGCCTTCCTCAGCAGGGAACTTGGGAAATCAAGAGACGGCGTTATGCTTGTGGGAGAGAGCACTGCGTCCCACAGCAGCCGCTGTGTCTGGGCACGCCAGCGTCTCTCCGTCTCCTGCAAATCTGTATGACGTTGTATTTGTCTTCTGAGCTCCGCGTTTCCTTCTGCAGCTCCAGCATGGCGGTGCTAGTGTCCCGATCTGGGGACAGCTCCGGCACAGGTGATAAATCTTCCGGTAAACAGGGTTTATATGCCTCCGGTCCTCTGCACAGATTCTCCTGTCCTTCCGCCATCTCGTCCCAGGCCAGACTGTAGTTTCCATTAGGAACAATCTGGTCTCTTCCGTGGAGGCGGGATTTGCGTCTCCTCCTCTTCGCATAGAGGATGAAGAGGAGGCGGATTTCTTTAGCAGTGGGGCAGGACCGCACATTATAGTAGCATTTTGAGAGGGCGGCCATATCTTTCGCGCCACAGGGGGGTTACACGCCCACGAATTCACGCCCACCTTCTTCACCAGCGCCTCAGGGCGCCAATATGGCGGTAAAATGGCGGTATTTGGCGCCAAATGCAGCAAACAGTCTTTTTCACCAAACAGTTCAATATAGGCACACAGGACTCACAATTGCAAGTTTCGGATCCTGTTCGTGACGCCAAGATAATTGACTCGCACCACAATTGTGGTTACCAGGGCTAAGGGGTACTCGGAGCCGAGCCCAAAGATTTCTATGGGAGATGTCACTGGCAGCGGGACTCGGTCCGTGGCCCTGGCAGTCAAGCGATGGGGAATATTTACAGGGGATTTTAAGGATAGGTAGTTCGTGACGCCACCTGTGGTATCTGGTCAATTGGACCAGCGCTGCTATAAGAATCTTCACAGGGGATGTTATGGGGCAGCTGGGTAGTAAGTCTCCCACAGGTGAGACGGGTCCCTGGAAGTCTATGGTGATGATGCAGGGTGTAGTTAAGAATTCAGTCACACACAATGCAGCTTCTTTTCATACCTTTTACTGGTAGATGGTTCAAGAAGATCCCGGGGAGCTGGTCGGGGTGGAGAATGCACATTCGGGTAACCGCTGAGCAGGTTAGAGGCCTCCTTTACTTCAATATGTATGTGAGTCCAACTTGCCTGAAGCGAAGTTAACTCTGAACTCTCCAGCTTTCTCAATAGCTGTAATGCCCGGCCAACATTGTGGTGGAGCCTTCTAAGTGGTGAGAACTAAGTCCTTACTTTTGTCTGCGCTTGACTCAAAGTCCCCGTTCTCCCTGACTCCGGTTACGTATTGACGCTTTGGGCTGCACTCTGCGACCTGTAGTCCAGATGCCTCCGGTTTTCTTGTTACTAAGCTTGAAACTCTAGCAACGCTTCGGACCCCGGTGTCCGGCAATTTAGTGCAGGTAATCCAATACCTGTAGCACTTCTCTCTGTCTTCTCCACTGCGCCCTTCGCCCTGCTTCCCGCTCTTAACATAAGCACTTGTAGCTTTCGATGGAAAAGTCAGCTTTCTCCTAAAGCTCACTGCACAGCTCTCAGTATCCTCCAAGTCCAGACTGGACTGAGACTGAACTGCCCTGTACTCAGACAGGAAACAGACTGAACTGAACACTGACTCCTCTCCTCTCCTCCTGAGCTTGACTGACTAACTACCCAACTCTGCTACGTGTCACTCCCTTTTATACCCCTGATGGGTGTGTTTAAAAGGGTGAGTGTAGTGAATGCATATCAAGCGTTGCGATTACCTTCCTGTGCATTCTCCTGGATTTTATGTGTGCCTTACATAGCTGGGCCACACAAAGGGAATAGAGAGAAAAAGAGGGGTCCTTTAATACCAGTCACATTCACGTAGATCACTCACCACCTGTGGATCAATCTACGGTACCGGAGACACAGACTGAGAAGGTTCCAAGGAACGCTTGTCCCTGGTGGAGGACTTCTGACTTGATTTAGACTTCTGGCTCGCTCCATCAGTTGAATGGTCAGACTTGTGCTTATGCCCCTGCGATGTCGGCTGTTGGCATTGCTGCTGTGACGACTGGCGCTGCTGCTGCGGAGGCTGCTGCTGTTGTGACTCCATGACTGAAGTACCTACAGCGATTGCCACCATTATTCTGGAGCCACCCCTTTAAATACTGGGTGGCTCCTCCTCCCGTCTCCATAGTGACTTCCTCTCTCTTTTTTTTTTTTTCAAAACGACGTATACAGGGATCCCATGCCCTGCACACGCCCTCCTCCTGCGTCACCGGATCATACACGTCGCATGACCTCCTCTCCTGATCGGCGTCCTGCGCGTGCGCCAGAAACGACCGCCTGCACATGCACAGACATCAGGCATCGCTTACTGGCGCACTCGGCTCCCCGTGCGCAGTCCCGGTGAGTCCGTTCAGCTCCCCAATGCTGACGTTTCTCTCACCAGCGCACTCCGGTGCACGTGCGCAGCCCCGGAGCGTGTCCCAGCGCACATCACCGGGGGGCCCACCCGCGCAGCCCCGGACCCAGGGCTCCCTGTCTGTTTTCTGGGAGGTGGTCCTGGTGCACAACGCTGGGCTCTTCTCCCCCCGTGCGCACAGCCCTGGGATTTCTGCGGGCAGGGACATCTTACAAAGAGGTCCCCTGCTGCAGCTGCATCAGCCCGATGGCCGCTTCACAACCCCGGACGGCATCCCCGATCCTCCTGGACACCATCCTGGGTAAGCGTACTGCACCTGTTGTAGGCTTTCAAGAGGACAGGAAACCTTACTGATACGAAGGAGAGGTGCTGCCCTTTTATTCAGTAGGCTTCCTGTCCTGGTGGCGGAGACCCTCTCTCAGGTGGTGCTGTCATGCGGGAGGGGGAAAAACTTGTTGCATCATTCCCAAGAAGACTCATGGCTGTACTAGCTCAAAAGGGTGCTTCTACTCAATACTGAGCAAAGGGTCTGAATACTTATGACCATGTGATAATTCAGTTTTTCTTGTTTAATAAATTTGTAAAAAATTTCTACATTTCTGTTTTTTTTAGTCTAGATGGGGTGCAGAGTGTACATTAATGAGAAAAAAATGAACTTTTATTAACCTACCAAAAGGCTGCAATGAAACAAAGAGTGACAAATTTAAAGGGGTCTGAATGCTTTCCAGACCCACTGTGTGTGTGTGTGTGTGTGTGTGTGTGTGTGTGTGTGTGTGTGTGTGTGTGTGTGTGTGTGTGTGTGTGTGTGTGTGTATATATACACACCATCACACCACCTCCTCCATGCTTCACGGTGGGAACCAGGCATGTAGAGTCCATCCGTTCACTTTTTCTGCGTGCAAAGCAGTAATCAAAGCAAAAGGTGGCTACTTTGAAGAACCCAGAATATAAGACATATTTTCAGTTGTTTCACACTTTTTTGTAAAGTGTAATGTATAATTCCACATGTGTTAATTCATAGTTTTGATGCCTTCAGTGTGATTCTACAATTTTCATAGTCATGAAAATACAGAAAAATCTTTGAATGAGAAGGTGTGTCCAAACTTTTGGTCTGTACTGTATATGTACACAATTCCTGGAACACAACGAGAAGCAAAAAAAGGTGTTTATCATTATGACCAAATCTGATGTGGTACTTAGAGAGTTAAAGAAAAATTACAGTATATTGAATAAATAGTTTATTAGAACTTACCAGTGGTAGAGGTGGCTAAATTAAATAAAAATGAAACAAATAGAAAAGAAAGAAAAGGAAAATGTTTAATTTACATTTCGAAAAGCAGAATCGACAAAATATAGATTGCAATGTGATACGGCAGACAAATGAGCAAATGAAAACACCTGTTACCCTAAGACTGAAGCAAAGGATAACAGAAACTAAACATCTGGAGAAAAGGAGTATCTGCTGTGGTCTGCGGACAGAGAAGCAGACCACAAGACAAAGGCTCAAGGCTTCGAACCCAGAAGCATGGCAGTACCTCCCCTTCTACGTGGGATCACCGGACACACTGAGATCCTCAACCACTGATAGAACTCCCTCACTAGGCGACTCGCATGCAAATCTTTCTCATCAATCCAGGATTTATCCTCTGGACCAAAACCCTAACATTTAACAAGATATTGCAGTCGACGTCAGGAACCCAAAACTGGTTCCACCTCATATTCCTTGTCCTCCTCTAACCCAGCATGTCCTCAAGATTTTTAAGAATAGAGGAATGGAAAGTATCATTAATCCTCCATAGAAGTGAAAGAAGTATTTAGGGGTGCAGAAACTAACTTCCGCTACCATGACAATAAAATCAGCTGCTAGTGGAACTACATCTCCCAGCTGGACCCTCTGCAACATCAGACACCTCCCCAGTGGCTAACTGCAAGACTGATCACCCCAAGCAGAATGCTGTTTTAGCTATTTAGATTGCTCAATTTTCAGCTTCCTTCAGGTGCAAGTGTTACACAAAGTACAAGTCTACAACTCCACAATGTTTTTCGGACATACCTAGAAAATAGTGACTTTCAGACTTCATAAATAGGTTGTTACCCCAAACTCTGTGTGTATCAATGTATCTAAACCAGGCAAATGGCTTATATACACACTGTTTGAACCAACTCATTGTATAAACACATGCATTATACTTACTAGTCAAAAGAAATCTGCACCAGGTTTTTGCCTACTAATCTGAGAGCAGCATCATGTGGAAATCTCAGTGATGTGTCACTTTCTGAGCTGCCTGCTGTAGTTTTGATAAAATCATTGCTGCCATGTAAACCTCCATATTCATGAGTTTTGTAAAACCCCACCCCCACCTGAGATTGGCAACTTTCTGCCTATGCACAGTCTACACATAAAGCTGCTACAGGTTTGGGCGGGGTTATGCAAAGCTCAGCATTCAGAGAACTGATAGATCTGCAGCAGATAAAACAAGGATTTTATCAGAACTGCAGCAAACAGTCCAGTAATGGACAACGTTGGAATCAAGTTCTCTGCTGTTACATCATGTTGCTCTCAGATGTAGTAGCAAAATCTTGGTCACAGATTCCATGGTCTTACACATATTAAAAGAAAGAAAAGAAAAAAAAATCTACTTAGAATTTAGAAATCATAATCCTGACTATATTAAAATACAGCACATTATATAAATGCTTTTATACAGTACAGTTAGAAGTTACGACTTCGTTAATTGGTAAATACTTCAATAACTTACTAGTGGTAGTACGTGCTGATAAACAGGAGGAAAATAGAGATGAAAAAAGACAAATCATAATTATTTGTAGTTTTGGAAAGCACATTATTAATCATGACAAAAACAGTACATAAAAGTAAAAGTTTTACTCTTCACTGTGAGGTTGGCTCGTCCATGGAAATAGAGGCCGATCCTAGAGGCCGACGTGAAAAATAAATAAAACAAATATATATATTATTACTGTAATACGACATGGAGGTCATTTTTGACTAGTTTTAATACTAGAGGTCAGGGCTATCTTGATTATGTACACTTCGATGCTGGGGTGAGATGGCTTTTAAGCTTTTTAAAATCAAAAACAGTGTTTACTAAGTATCCTATGTTATTTATATGCACTAATGCTTTATATTTTCTTTCAGTAGAGTAAATGCTCAAAAGAAAAGGGGAATACCAAAATACCACATCCAAGATATCACTAAATGAAATATTCCAGTTGCAAATCTTAATTCATTACATAGTGGAATGCATTGAGAACAATAAAAATTAAAAATGATCAATGTAAATCAAAATTAATATCCCATGGAAATTCCCCAAGACTAGGAAATGATGCTCAGTAATGTGTGTGGCCTTCACATGCTTCTTGTATGGACTCCCTACAATGCATGCACATGGTCCTGATGAGGCTGCAGATGTTTTTATGAGGGATCTCATCCCTGACCTGGATTAAAGCATCAGTCAACTCCTGGACAGTCTGTGGTGCAACGTGGCGTTGCTGGATGGATTGAAACATGATGTCCCAGATGTGCTCGATTGGATTCAGGTCTGGGGAATGGGCAGGCCAGTCCATGGCATCAATGACCTCATCATGCAGGAACTGCTGACACACTTAAGACACATGATGCCTAGCATTGTCATGAATCAAAAGGAACTCAGGGCCCAGTGCACCTGCTTATGGTCTCACAATGGGTCTGAAAATCTCATCCCAGTACCTAAAGGCAGTCTGAGTACCTCTGGCTAGCACATGAAGGGCTGTACAGCCCTCCAAAGAAATGCCTTCCCACACCATTAATGACCCACTGCCAAAACGATCATGCAGGAGGATGTTGCAAGCAGCAGAACATTCTCCAATGTGTCTCCAGACTCTGTCACGTCTGTCACATGTGCTTAGTGTGAACTTGCTCTCATCTGTGAAGAGCACTGAGCACCAAAGTCGAATCTGCCAATCTTGGTTTTCTCTGGCAAATGCCAATTGCCCTGCACAGTGTTTTGCTGTAAGCACAACACCCACTTGTGGAAGTTGGGCCCTCATACCACACTCATGGAGTCTGTTTTTAATAGTCTAGGCTGATACATGGATTTTAATGTCCTGCTGGAGGTCATTTTGCAGGGCTGTGGCACTGCTTCTCCTTTTCCTCCTTTCACAAAGGAGGCGGAAGCTGTCCTACTGCTGGGTTGTTGCCATCCTAAGGCCCCTCCACATCTCCTGGTGTACGGGCCTGTCTCCTGGTATCTGTTCCATGCTCTGGACACTGTGCTGACAGACACAGCTACCCTTCTTGCCATATCTCACATTGATGTGCCATCCTGGATGAGCTGCACTACCTGAGCAACTTTGGTGGGTTGCTACTGTAACCTCTAGGAGTGAGAGAAATGACAAAATGCTAAAGTGACCAAATCAACAGACAAGAAAGATGAGAACAGTCTTTGGTCACCCTCTGCAGAACCACCCCTTTATAGGGGTTATCTTGTTAATTGCCTATCATTTCTACCTGTTTTTTCCAATTGCATAACAGCAGGAGAAATTGATTAACAATCTGTGTTGCTTCATAACTGGACAGGTTAATTTCACAGATTTGTGATTGACTTGGAGTCACATTGTGTTGTTTAAGTGTTCCCTTTATTTTTTTGAGCAGTGTATATGTATATATATATATATATATATATATATATATATATATACTTCCTTCTCACCTCCCCATTGGGGGTGGTCTATTTTGTCCTTCCTCATTCTTGGATCCACAACCAGGGGCCTGGGAGTTTGAGGGTTCTGCACAGGATCTTAGCTGTTCCCAGCATTGTGCTTTTCTGGACAGAGAGCTCAGATGTTGCTCCTGGGATCTGTTGTAGCTATTCTTCCAAATTAGGTATCACTGCTCCAAGTGCTCCTATCACCACTGGAATCACTGTTGCCTCCACCTTCTATATCTCCAGTTCTCCATTGAGGCCCTGGTATTTCTCCAGCTTCTCATATTCCTTCTTTCTGATGTTGCTGTCACTTGGCACTGCCACTGCTGTCTTCTGATCCTTGTCTACTGTCACATTGTCTGGTTGGTTAGCCAACACCTGCTTATCCGTCTGGATCTTGAAGTCCCACAGGATTTTAGCCCTTTCATTCTCCACCACTTTCTCTGGGGTCTTCAACCTGGTCTTATGGGAACTTAGCCCATATGCTTTGCAGATGTTCCTGTATACAATTCGCACTATTTGGTTGTGCCGTTTGGTATTCGCTGTTCCTGCTTGCATTCTGCATCCTGCCACTATGTGTTGGACGGTTTCTGAGGTTTCTTTGCATCTTGAGTCTTGTGTGGTAGATTCTGCTTCTATGGATCTGGTACTTAGTGCTTGTTCTTGTGCCGCTATGATTAGTGCCTCTGTGCTGTCTGGGAGTCCAGCTTTCTCCAGCCATTAGTAGGATTTCTCCATGTCAGCCACCTCCATTATCTGTCGATGGTACAGCCCATGCAGCGGCTTGTCTTGCCATTGTGCTTCATATTCCTGTTTTTCCTTCCAGATCTGTTGTTGTTGCTGCCTTAGGCATTCTCTCAGCATCTCATCTTTTGTTGCCATTTTTATCATGTATTCCAGGATACTCCTTGTTTCATCTGTGATTGTGGCTTGGATGCTTATCAGTAGAGATGAGCGAAACAGGTGGGTCAGATTCAAAAGTCACCGACTTTCGCCAAAGTCAGGTTTCATTGGCCAAAACCCGACCATAGCATGCAGTCGGCCATGCGGTCGTCGACCCCAGCGCTTAAGTCGGTTTTCCCATAATGCTTGCAGGCGCTTTTTTCCAGTCAATAAGCAAGGACGTACACTGTGATGACACGAGATGACATGAGCAGCGGCCAACACTATCTTAGAGAAGGGCATTGCAGTGATTGGCTTGCTTTGGGGCGCGTCACAGTGGCACTGGAAGCTTTTCGCCAAGAAGAGTGGGCAGCTTTACCACTGGTGGACAAAGACCAAAAAGGGCCTCTATGTAACAACAGCACATGGCCCCTTTGCAGTCAAATGTCTCATCATAGTTCACAATTCCTCCTTCTCCATCTCATAACACAATTGATTCCTTCCAAAAAAGGAGTAACCAAGAAAAAGTAGATAAATGACAATACAAGCATGCACATCAGTATTAATGGAGCTTGTAGGTAAGTCAAATTAAGCTACTGGACAAGAGTCCAAAACCTCTTTATGAGGTAGTCACAGAGTTAAATATTTATTTTTTTTCTTTCCACAATATTGATCGCTTGTATCTGCATGCATTTATCTGCAGGAGATTATCAGTAGAAAACGAGTAAACTTGCTGCCATGTAACCCTCCATATTCATGAATTTTGCATAATGCCGACCGCACCTTTGATTGGCAGTTTTCTGCCTATGCACAGTATACACAGAAATTTGTCAATCAGTGGTGTGGGCGGGCTTATACATGACTCAGCATTCAGAGAACTGGTAGATCTGCACCAGATAAAACAGGTATTTTATGAAAACTGCAGCAAGCAGCACAGTAAGTGACACAAAGTTGGAATCGGTCATTGCCCCTACATCAGATGTAGTAGCACAATTTTGGTGACATAGATTAAAGGAAAAATAGCAAAATAAGAAGTTAATACTTCATTATAACTTACTAGTGGTAGTAGGTGCTGGATAAAAGAGAAGAAAAATAGAGTAGAGAAAAATGAAAATCTTAATTAATTGTCATTTTGTAAAGCACATTATTAAACGTGACAAAAACAGTACATAAGAAGTAAAAGTTTAACTCTACTCTGTGAGCTCGGCTCCTCACGCTGATGTTAGAGGCCGATCCTTGCTGTGCATCATAATCATTGTCTGCTGGATATGGTTTGGGCTCAGTCTCTGATATTGCTCCATGCACCCACTTCTGACTTGCACCGTACAAGTACAGCAGATATTGGAAAGGAGTTAATGGTGTTGTCCACCTTCAGTGTAAATTTTTTCCGTTTTTTTACTTAAATCCGGTATTTAAAAATAGTTTTTGTAATTGAGTTCAATTTCAAATTTTGCACCGTTTAGTTTTTTACAGAATTTGTTTTCATGCACATGCAACTTGTATGTGGTCTGTGGTCATAAATCAGCTGAGTGGAGCTCAGTAAGACAATATAAAAGAGCTACAAGAGTCAGCGTGTCCTGACTGATGAATTCTCAATTAACTGATTCTGCAGTCAGTAATAAACAATGCAACACAAAGGCTATAGAAGACGAACCGTGCAAAATCTTCAATTACAACTAATGTAAAAAATCATTTTACCTACAATTATATGCATTAAACTAAGAAAAGGAATGTCCTTAAAGATGGACAACCCCTTCAATGTCCCAACATTTTATTTATTTATTTATTGATTGATTGATTTTTATTATATTTTCATTGTGACTGTTCAGAAGCCATAACCTTTTTTGTTTTTTTTTTTGCCGTCATAGGTCTATAAGGGGCATGCTTTTTGTATTGTTTTACTTATTTTATTTTTGCATTCTCTGCGCACGGTAAAGATATACTTTTATAATATGGGTTAACACCATCACTGTCATACCCAAATTCTAACTTTTCTTTCATGTTTTCTTCTTTTGCACAAGAAAATAAAAAATTGCATCATATTCTGAAGCTATCACTGTCATGTTTTTTACGTGCAGAGTTGTATGTGGATTTGCTTTTTGTGTTATGAGCTGTACTTTATTTTTTCTTGGTAGCCTTTTGGGGTACATAATATTTTTTGATCACTTTTTATTTCATTTGTTGTGAAGAGAGATAAACATGAATAGAACTCTGGAATAAATCTTTGTATTTATTTTCTTTGTTTTGCATTATTCACCTTGCTGGATAAATCATGGTATATTTTTAATGTACTGCTTGCTGCTTGTTACAGATACCGTGATATCACATATTTGCAAATATTTATTTTAAATTAATCAAACTAATTTTTATGCTAATAATTGAGTTTTTTTTTAAAGATTTTCTTAAACATTTTTTTTCTAATAATTACCAATGCATCATAGATGTGAACTTTATAATTTATTAATTTAAATTAGCTTCCTGCAATTCATTCTTTTAGGGCAACACATAATAATCTTGGCTCAAACTCTATTGTATGCTTAGCTGGCACTGCCTGCAATACATGTCAATGTTATACATTATTTGTGCCTCTTATGCTACTCTATAAAAGCTAATAAACTCAGATTCGCCAAATATGCAGCTGTGTTAGGAGTTATGGAGCTGTAGCCTTGCTCGCATACACATTGCCTGCTAAAATTCTAGTAAAATAGGTTACTTGCTCTTTTTCAAATATATGCAACATAAAAAACTCACCAAAAACTCATAGTGGGAACGTGGCCTTGGTAGTTAGTGGCATCCTCTGTGCTTCTAGTGCAGATTAGGCCTCATAATATCATGACCTTGTATGCACTGGAAGCAGCATGATTTTTCTTCTTTTTGATTATTATACAGTACATTTTCTAATTAAGTGACCATTTCACTTGATTTGTTTGCAGTGAATCAATCTGGACTTTTTGTAAAACTCAAGGTTTTTATGATTGATGATACTGATGATACTGTATATGCACCGCAGAATGATGCTACTTAAACATGCTACTGGAAATACAAGCCCTCATACACCTATGTTTACTGTAAAAAAAAGTGTATATATATTTTATTCCTGGACTACAACGCTGAGGTTATATTTGACACATGGTAAGGCTTTAATACCAAAGGTTAGCACCATCCCAATTGGGTACACTGTGGTGCTGGTGGAATGACTTTTATTATTTCTGTCATGAAAAACAGTGTTCACTAAGTAGCATATGTTATTTATATGCACTATTGATTTTTACTCTCTTGCAGCAGAGTATATGTTCATTTTTTTATCTTTGGTTTTATATATACAATGAAGGAAATAAGTATTTGATCCCTTGCTGATTTTGTAAGTTTGCAGACTGACAAAGACAAGAATAGTCTTTAATTTTAAGGGTAGGTTAATTTTAACATTGAGAGATAGAATCACAAAAATAAAATCCAGAAAATCACATTGTATAAATTATGTAAATGTATTTGCTTTTTGCAGTGAGAAATAAGTATTTAATCCCTCTGGCAAACAAGACCTAATACTTGGTGGCAAAACCCTTGTTGGCAGCACAGCAGTCAGACTTTTTTTGTAGTTGATGATGAGGTTTGTGCACATGTCAGGAGGGATTTTGGTCCACTCTTCTTTGCAGATCATCTTTAAATAATTAAGATTTTGAGGCTGTCGCTCGGCAACTCAGAGCTTCAACTCCCTCCATAAGTTTTCTATGGTATTATGGTCGAGAGACTGGCTAGGCCACTCCATGACCTTAATGTGCTTCTTTATGAGTCACTCCTTTGTTGCTTTGGCTGTATGTTTTGGGTTATTGTCTTGCTGTAAGACCCAGCCACGACCCATTTTAAATGTCCTGGCGGAGGGAAGGAGGTTGTCACTCAGGATTTTACAGTACATGGCTCCATCTATTCTCCCATTGATGCAGTGAAGTAGTCCTGTGCCCTTAGCAGAGAAACACCCTCAAAGCATGATGTTTCCACCTCCATGCTTGACAGTGGGGATGGTGTTCTTTGGGTCAAAGGCAGAATTTCTTTTCCTCCAAACAGGGCGAGCTGAGTTAATGCCAAAGACCTCCATTTTTGTCTCATCTGACCACAGCACCTTCTCCCAATCACTCACAGAATCATCCAGGTGTTCATTGGCAAACTTAAGACGGGCCTGCACATGTGCCTTCTTGAGCAGGGGGACCTTGCGGGCACTGCAGGATTTTAAACCTTTACGGCGTAATGTGCTATCAATGGTTTTCTTGGTGACTGTGGTCCAAGCTACTTTGAGATCATTAACAAGTTTCCCTCGTGTAGTTTTAGGCTAATCTCTCACCTTCTTCTTGATCAAGGATAACCCACGAGGTGAGATTTTGCATGGTGTCCCAGATCGATGCTGATTGATAGTCTTTTTGTATTTCTTCCATTTTCTTACTATTGCACAGTTGTCTCCTTTTAACCCAGCGTCTTACTTATGGTTTTGTAGCCCATTCCAGCTTTGTGCAGGTCTATGATCTTCTCCCTGACATCCTTAGAAAGCTCTTTGGTCTTGCCCATGTTGTAGAGGTTAGAGTCTGACTGATTAATTGAGTCTGTGGACAGAAGTCTTTTATCAAGATGACTATGTAAGACAGCTGTCTTTAATGCAGGTAACGAGTTGATTAAGAGCGTCTAACTGGTCTGTAGGAGCCAGAACTGTTAATGGTTGGTAGAGGATCAAATACTTATTTCTCACTGCAAAATGCAAATAAATTTATATAATTTAAACTATATGGTTTTCTGGATTTAATTTTTGATATTCTGTCTCTCAATGTTAAAATTAACCTACCCTTAAATTATAGACTGTTCATGTCTTTGTCAGTGGGCAAACTTACAAAATCAGCACGGGATCAAATAATTATTTCCTTCACTGTATACATACACATATATATATACACACATATGTAGGCATATACAGTGGGTATGGAAAATATTCAGACCACTTTAAATTTTTCACTCTTTGTTTCATTGCAGCCATTTGGTAAATTGAAAAAAGTTCATTTTTTTTCTCATTAATGTACACTCTGCACCCCATTTTGACTGAAAAAAACAGAAATGTAGATATTTTTGCAAATTTATTAAAAAAGGAAAAATGAAATATCACATGGTCATAAGTATTCAGACCCTTTACTCAGACATTTATATTTAAGACACATGCTGTTCTACTCCTTCATTGGAGTCCAGTTTTAAATTAAACTGATAGGACTTGATTTGTAAAGGCACACACCTGTCTATATAAGAGCTCACAGCTCACAGTGCATGTCAAACCAAATGAGAATCATGAGGTTAAAGGAACTGGTCAGGGAGCTCAGAGACAGATTTGTGGCAAGGCATACATCTGGCCAAAGTTACAAAAGAATTTCTGCAGTACTCAAGGTTCCTAAGAGCACAGTGGCCTCCATAATCCTTAAATGGAACAAGTTTGGGACCATCAGAAGTCTTCCTAGAACTGGCCCTCCAGTCAAACCGATCAATCATGGGAGAAGGGCCTTGGTGAGAGAGCTAAAGAAGAACCCCGAGATCACTGTGGCTGAGTTCCAGAGATGCAGTAAGGAGATGGTAGAAAGTTCCACAAAGTCAACTATCACTGCAGCTCTCACCCATTCAGGCCTTTATGGCATAGTGGCCTGATGGAAGCCTCTCCTCAGTGCAAGACATATGAGTTTCCATAAAGAACACATGATGGACTCCCAGACTATGAGAAATAAGATTCTCTGGTCTGATGAGACAAAGATAGACCTTTTTGGTGATAATTCTAAGCTGTATGTGCAAAGAAAACCAGGCACTGCTCACCTGTCCAATACAATCCCAACAGTGAAACATGGTGGTGGCAGCATCATGCTATGGGGTTGTTTTTCAGCTGCAGGGACAGGATGACTGGTTGCCATTGCAGGAAACATGAATGCGGCCAAGTACAGAGATATTCTGGATGAAAACCTCTTCTAGAGTGCTCTGGACCTCAGACTTGGCCGAAGGTTTAGCTTCCAAAGAGACTATAACACTAAACACACAGTTAAAATAACAATTCTTGACTGATCCAGCCAGAGCCCCGACCTAAGCCCAGTTGAGCATCTCTGGAGAGACCTTAAAATAGCTATCCACCAACATTCACCATCCAACCTGATGGAACTTTAGAGGATCTGCAAGGAAGAATGGTAGCGGATCCCCAAATCCAGGTGTGAAAAACTTGTTGCATCATTCCCAAGAAGACTCATTGCTGTACTAGCTCAAAAGGTGCTTCTACTTAATACTGAGCAAAGGGTCTGAATACTTATGACCATGTGATATTTCAGTTTTTCTTGTTTAACCCCTTCACCCCAAGGGTGGTTTGCACGTTAATGACCGGGCCAATTTTTACAATTCTGACCACTGTCTCTTTATGAGGTTATAACTCTGGAACGCTTCAACGGATCTTCGCGATTCTGAGAATGTTTTCTCGTGACATATTGTACTTCACGTTAGAAGTAAAATTTCTTCGATATAACTTGCGTTTATTTTTGAAAAAAACGCAAATATGGCGAAAATTTTTAAAATTTTGCAATTTTCAAACTTTGAATTTTTATTCCCTTAAAACAGAGAAATATATCACACAAAATAGTTAAGAAATAACATTTACCACATGTCTACTTTACATCAGCACAATTTTGGAACCAAAATTTTTTTTTGTTAGGAAGTTATAAGGGTTAAAAGTTGACCAGCGATTTCTCATTTTTACAACAAAATTTACAAAGCCATTTTTTTAGGGACCACCTCTCATTTGAAGTCACTTTGAGGGGTCTATATGGCAGAAAATACCCAAAAGTGACACCATTCTAAAAACTGCACCCCTCAAGGTACTCAAAACCACATTCAAGAAGATTATTAACCCTTCAGGTGCTTAACAGGAACTAAAGCAACGTGGAAGGAAAAAATGAATATTTTAACTTTTTAGCCACAAAAATGATCTTTTACAAACTTTTTTTTTATTTTCACAAGGGTAAAAGGAGAAAATGGACAGATAAGGTTGTTATGCAATTTCTCCTGAGTACGCCAATATCCAATATTGGGGGAAAACCACTGTTTGGGCACATGGCAGAGCTCGTAAGGGAAGGAGCGCCGTTTGACTTTTTCAAACTAAAATTGGCGGGAATTGAGATTGGACGCCATGTCGTGTTTGGAGAGCCCCTGATGCGCCTAAACAGTGGAAACCCCCACAAGTGACACCATTTTGGAAACTAGACCCCCTAAGGTACTTATCTAGATCTGTTGTGAGCACTTTGAACCCCCAAGTGTTTCACAAAAGCTTATAATGCCTGGGTGTGAAAAAGAAAAAAAACAATTTTCCACAAAAATGATTTTTTAGTCCCAAATTTTTGAATTTTCCCAAGGAAATTGGACCCCAAAAGTTGTTGTCCAACTTGTCCTGAGTACGCTGATACCCGATATGTGGGGGGGGGGAACTGTTTGGGTGCACGGCAGGGCTTGGAAAGGAAGTAGTAACGTTTTGGAATGCAGACGTTGATGGGGGTCATGTTCCGTTTGCAGTGCCCCAGATGAGCCTAAACAGTGGAAACCCCCCACAAGTGACCCCATTTTGGAAACTAGACCCCCTAAGGAACTTATCTAGATCTTTGGTGAGCACTTTGAACCCCCAAGTGCTTCACACAAGTTTATAATGCCCGGGCATGAAAATAAAAAATCCTATTTTTTTCCCACAAAAATTATCTTTTAGTCACTAATTTTTTATTTTCCCAAGGGTAACAGGAGAAATTGGACCACATAAGTTGTTGTCCAATTTGTCCTGAGTACGCTGATACCCCATATGTGGGGGGAACCACTGTTTGGGCGCACGGCAGAGCTCGGAATTGAAGGAGCACCATTTGACTTTTTCCAACCAAAATTGGCTGGAATTGAGATTGGATGCCATGTTGCATTTGGAGAGCCCCTGATGTGCCTAAACAGTGGAAACCCCCCACAAATGACCCCATTTGGGAAACTAGACCCCCTAAGGAACTTTTCTAGATCTTTGGTGAGCAATTTGAACCCCAAAGTGCTTCACACAAGTTTATAACGTAGAGCCGTAAAATTTAAAAATCATATTTTTTCCACAAAAATGATCTTTTCACCCCAATTTTTATTTTTCCAAGGGTAACAAGACTCCAAAAGTTATTGTGCAATTTGTCCTGAGTGCGCTGATACCCCATATGTGGGGGTAAACCACTGTTTGGGTGCATGGCAGAGTTTGGAAGGGAAGGAGCGCCGTCTGACTTTTTCAACGCAGAATTGGCTGGACGCCATGTCGTGTTTGGAGAGCTCCTGATCTGCCTAAACAGTGGAAACCCCCATAAATAACACCATTTTGGAAACTAGACCCCTCAAGGAACTTATCTAGATGTGTGGTGAGAACTTTTAACCCCCAGGTGTTTCACTAAAGTTTATAACGTACAGCCGTAAAATAAAAAATCTTTTTTTTTTTTTACAAAAATGATTTTTTCGCCCCCAATATTTTATTTTCACAAGGGTAACAGAAGAAATTGGAACCCAAAAGTTGTTGTCCAATTTGTCCTGAGTACGCTGATACCCAATATGTGGGAGAAAACTACTGTATGGGCGCACGTCAGGGCTCGGAAGGGAAGTAATGACGTTTTGGATTGCAGACTTTGATGGAATGGTCTGGGGGCGTCATGTCACATTTGGAGAGCACCTGATGCACCTATACAGTGGAAACCCCCCACAAGTGACCCCATTTTGGCAAATAGACCCCACAAGGAACTTATCTAGATGTGTGGTGAGCACTTTGAACCCCGAAGTGCTTCACAGAAGTTTATAACGTACAGCCATAAAAATAAAAAATCTTTTTTTTTTTACAAAAATGATTTTTTTCGCCCCCAATATTTTATTTTCACAAGGGTAACAGGAGAAATTGGTCCCCAAAAGTTGTTGTCCAATTTGTCCTGAGTACGCTGATACCCAATATGTGGGAGAAAACTACTGTATGGGCGCACGTCAGGGCTCGGAAGGGAAGTAGTGACGTTTTGGATTGCAGACTTTGATGGAATGGTCTGGGGGCGTCATGTCGCATTTGGAGAGCCCCTGATGCGCCTAAACAGTGGAAACCCCCCACAAGTGACCCCATTTTGGAAAATAGACCCCACAAGGAACTTGTCTAGATGTGTGGTGAGCACTTTGAACCCCGAAGTGCTTCACAGAAGTTTATAACGCACAGCCGTAAAAATAAAAAATCCTTTTTTTTTTTGCAAAAATGATTTTTTTGCCCCAATATTTTATTTTTACAAGGGTAACAGGAGAAATTGGACCCCAAAAGTTGTTGTCCAATTTGTCCTGAGTACGCTGATATCCAATATGTGGGAGAAAACTACTGTATGGGTACACGTTGGGGCTCGGAAGGGAAGTAGTGACGTTTTGGATTGCAGACTTTGATGGAATGGTCTGGGGGCGTCATGTCGCATTTGGAGAGCCCCTGATGCGCCTAAACAGTGGAAATCCCCAACAAGTGACCCCATTTTGGAAAATAGACCCCACAAGGAACTTATCTAGATGTGTGGTGAGTGCTATGAAGCCCCAAGTGCTTCACAGAAGTTTATAATGTACAGCCGTAAAAACAAAAAAAAAATTTTTTTTGCACAAAAATTATATTTTCGCCCCCAGTTTTTTATTTTCCCAAGGGTAACAGAAGAAATAGGACAAATTGCACAATAACTCTTGGGGTCCAGAGTACGCTGATACCCCATATGTGGGGATAAACTACTGTTTGGACGCATGGCAGAGCTGAGAAGTGAAGGAGCATCGTTTGACTTTTTCAACGCAGAATTGGCTGGAATTGAGATCAGACGCCATGTCACATTTGGAGAGCCCCTGATGTGCCTAAACAGCGGAAACCCCCCAATTCTAACTCCAACCCTAACCCCAACACACCCCTAACCCTAGTCCCAACCCTAACCACAAACCTAACCCTAACACACCCCTAATCCCAACCCTAACCCTAATCCTAACTTTAGCGCCAACCCTAACCCTAACTTTAGCCGCAACCCTAACCCTAACCCTAATGGGAAAATGGAAATAAATACTTTTTTTTAATTTTATTATTTTTCCCTTACTAAGGGGGTGATAAAGGGGGGTTTGATTTACTATTTATAGCGGGTTTTTATGATTGGCAGCTGTCACGCTAAAAGACTTTTTATTGCAAAAATAGTTTTTGCATCATCACATTTTGAGAGCTATAATTTTTGCATATTTTGGCCCACAGAGTCATGTGAGGTCTTATTTTTTGCGGGACGAGTAGACGTTTTTATTTGTACCATTTTTGAGCACGTGACTTTTTTTGATCGCTTTTTATTTTGATTTTTGGGAGGTTAGAATGAACAAAAATCAGCAATTCATGAATTTCTTTTGGGGAGGCGTTTATACCGTTCCGCGTGTGGTAAAATTGATAAAGCAGTTTTATTCTTCGGGTCAGTACGATTATGGCGATACCTCATTTATATCATTTTTTCATGTTTTGGCGCTTTTATAGAATAAAAACAATTTTATATGAAAAATAATTATTTTTGCATCGCTTTATTCTGCGAGCTATAACTTTTTTATTTTTTCGCTGATGATGCTGCATGGTGGCTCGTTTTTTGCAGGACAAGATGACGTTTTCAGCGGTACCATGTTTATTTATATCGGTCTTTTTGATCGCGTGTTATTCCACTTTTTGTTCGGCGGTATGATGATAAAGCATTGATTTTTTGCTTCGTTTTTTTTTTTAAGGGGTTCACTAAAGGGGTTAACTAGTGGGACAATTTTATAGGGGGGTCATTACGGACGCGGCGATACCAAATATGTGTACTTTTATTGCTTTGTTTTTTTTATTTACAGGAAGAAGTGAATTTATTGGGGAATATATTTTTTTTTTATTTTGGATTTTTTTTTAAAACATGTTTATTTTTATTTTTTTAACTTTTTTACTTTGTCCCAGGGTGGGACATCACTGTATTTTATCAGATCGCTGGTGTGACAGTGTGCACAGCACTCTGTCACACCAGCGATCGCTCAGGCAGTGCAGCAGGCTTCTCAGTGCCTGCTCTCGGCAGGCACTGAGGTAGCCGCCTCCCTCCAGGACCCCGGCGCCATCTTGGATCCGGGCCCTGGGAGGGAGGAAGCCCTCAGAACAGCGCGATCACATCGCGCTGCTCTGAGGGTCTCAGGGGGGCGCGCAGGGAGCCCCCACCCTGCGCGATCCTCCCCTGTGCCCCCAGTACACCGCGATCATGTTTGATCACGGTGTGCAAGGGGTTAATGTACCGGGAGCGGTCCGTGACCGCTCCTGACACACAGTCATGGGTGTCAGCTGTGATAATCAGCTGACACCCGGCCGCGATCGGCTGCGCTCCCCCTGTCCGATCGCACGAGACGTACTATCCCGTCCCCGGTCATACGGGCCCAGGTACCATGGACGGGATAGTACGTCCGATGGCAGTAAGGGGTTAATAAAAATTTCTATATTTCCGTTTTTTTTTTGTCTAGATGGGGTGCAGAGTGCACATTAATGAGAAAAAAAATGAACTTTTTGAATTTGCCAAATGGAGGCAATGAAACAAAGAGTGAAAAATGTAAATGGGTCTGAATGTTTTCC
The DNA here is from genome assembly GCA_033576555.1 of Oophaga sylvatica. Classification (NCBI taxonomy): domain Eukaryota; kingdom Metazoa; phylum Chordata; class Amphibia; order Anura; family Dendrobatidae; genus Oophaga; species Oophaga sylvatica. The sequence goes on from JARQOD010000003.1 coordinate 561,127,663, forward strand.
GGACCCATTATGTATATATACTGTATATATATATATATATATATATGTGTGGCCCAGCTGCGCTTGGTACACATGTTCCCAGGAGAGTGCACAGAAAAGGTAATTGCAAAAACCTGATATTCATTCACACTTCACATTTCCCAGGAGCCACCAGAGGGAGCCCCTTAGATTCAGGTATTTAGGGGCGTGGAGAAATGCAGCAGTAGGCATTCTAGCCAGACAGCTATTCTAGTTGTTGGTTTTACCTCAGAGAAGAGATCAGAACGGCAGTTACCTCAGACAAGCTGTGAGGGACAGATTAGATCTCCTCAGGACACCAGAGTGAGAGGATTCCTGTCAGAGTGCAGTGAAGTGGTAGTCTTTCTAGTCTGAGAAGAGATTCAGATTAGTTCCTGTCAGAGCTCAGTTAGAGCTGAAGTGATTCCTGTCACAGACAGAAGGAGAGAGATTGAGCTGTTACTCAGAACAGACAGATTGCTAGTGCCCTATGTATGTGGAAAGTGACTCTCGGAGCAAGCGTGTATTCAGTCTGACGGAACGTCCTGAGAGCTGCTCTGGACAGAGTCTTTGAAGGAAAGAAGGAAGGGGACTACAGTTTGCGGAACAACGAGCCAACTGAGAACAGTCAGTGATCTGGAAAGGAAGAAAGCTGACAATTACACCTACTGCTACCCGTGCTTATGTTAAGGGCGAGAGCAGGGCGACAGGCGAGTGGAGAAGAAAGGAATAGTGACCTGGGTGATAATCACCGTCACGTGTTAACCGGATGCCGGGTCCAAAGCATTGCTTGTACTTCACGGCTATTGTTAGAAAACCGGAATCCTTGCTGTACTTCAAGTCACAGAAGGTAGCCCTAAGTGTTGATACGTAACTTGAGTCAGGGAGAACAAGGACTTTTAGCAGTGCACTGCATAGGAGGACTTCGTTCTTGCCAACATCTGAGTACCAGAGACAGAAAAGGCTCTACTACAATGTCGACCGGGCGTAGCTGTTGCATTACGAGTTAAACTTGACTTTATGCAAGTTAGGACTCACATACATTTTAAAAGGAAAGGAGGCCTCAAACCTGCTCAGCGATTACCTGAATGTGCATTCTCCACCCTGACCAGCTTCCCGGGACATACCTGCCAACAACATCAGTAAAGGTATGGAAAGAGACTGATTCTGTGTGTGACTGCTTATTTGTCTGCACCCTGCACCACCATAGACTTTGAGGGAACAGTCCCACCTGTGGGGGACTTAACATCCAGCTGCCCCATAACATCCCCTCAGAAGATTCATCTTGCAGCGCTGGTCAAATTGATCAGAAACCACAGGTGGCGTCACGAACTATTACTAAAATCCCCTGTAAATATCCCCCATCGTATGAGCGCCCAGGGCCACGGACCAAGCTCTGCTGCCAGTGACATCCCCCGTAGACTTCCATGGGCTCTGTGCCGAGTACCCCATAGCCCTGGTACCATGTTGTGCGCGTCATCTTTGGCGTCACGAACAGGACAAGAAGCTTACAATTTGTGAGTCCTGTGTTACCTATTTGGACTGTTTATGCAGAAAAGACTGTGTGCATTTTTGTGATTTTTGGCGCCATTTTCCGCCATTTTGCCGCCATATTAGCGCCCTGAGGTGCTGGTGAAGAAGGTGGGCGTGCTTTCGTGGGCGTACCCCCCCTGTGGCGCGAAAGCTATGGGCGCTGCAGCTCTGCTGCCAGTGACATCCCCCATAGACTTCCATGGGCTCGGTGCCGAGTACCCCATAGCCCTGGTACCATGTTGTGCGCGTCATCTATATATATATATATATATATATATATATATATATATATATACCCAGTACAGACCAAAAGTTTGGACACACCTCTCATTCAAAGATTTTTCTGTATTTTCATGACTATGAAAATTGTATATTCACACTGAAGGCATCAAAACTATGAATTAACATATGTGGAATTATACATTACACTTTACAAAAAAGTGTGAAACAACTGAAAATATGTCTTATATTCTAGGTTCTTCAAAGTAGCCACCTTTTGCTTTGATTACTGCTTTGCACACTCTTGGCATTCTCTTGATGAGCTTCAAGAGGTAGTCACGGGAAATGGTTTTCACTTCACAGGTGTGCCCTGTCAGGTTTAATAAGTGTGATTTCTTGCCTTAGAAATGGGGTTAGGAACAAAGGTCTCAAACTTGGACTCATCAGACCAAAGCACAGATTTCCACTTGTCTAATGTCCATTCCTTGTGTTCTTCTTTAGCCCAAACAAGTCTCTTCTGCTTGTTGCCTGTCCTTAGCAGTGGTTTTCTAGCAGCTCTTTTACCATGAAGGCCTGCTGCACAAAGTCTCCTCTTAACAGTTGTTGTAGAGATGTGTCTGCTGTTAGAACTCTGTGTGGCATTGACCTGGTTTCTAATCTGAGCTGCTGTTAAACTGCGATTTCTGAGGCTGGTGACTCGATAAACTTATCCTCAGAAGCAGAGGAGATTCTTGGTCTTCCTTTCCTGGGGCGGTCCTCATGTGAGCCAGTTTCTTTGCAGCGCCTGATGGTTTTTGCAACTGCACTTGGGGACACTTTCAAAGTATTCACAATTTTTCGGACTGACTGACCGTCATTTCTTAAAGTAATGATGGCCACTCATTTTTCTTTACTTAGCTGCTTTTTTTTTCCATAATGCAAATTCTAACAGTCTGTTCAGTATTCAGTAGGACTATCAGCTGTGCATCCACCAGACTTCTGCACAACACAACTGATGGTCCCAACCACATTTGTAAGGCAAGAAATCCCACTTATTAAACCTGACAGGGCACACCTGTGAAGTGAAAACCATTCCCGGTGACTACCTCTTGAAGCTCATCAAGAGAATGCCAAGAGTGTGCAAAGCAGCAATCAAAGCAAAAGGTGGCTACTTTGAAGAACCTAGAATATAAGACATATTTTCAGTTGTTTCACACTTTTTTGCTAAGTATATAATTCCACATGTGTTAATTCATAGTGTAAATATACAATTTTCATAGTCATGAAAATACAGAAAAATCTTTGAATGAGACGGTGTGTCCAAACTTTTGGTCTGTACTGTGTATATATGTATGTGTATATATATATATACATATACATATATATATATATATATGTATATATATATATGTATATATATATATATATATATATATATATATATATATATATACAATTCCTGGAATACAGCAATGAGAAGCAAAAAAAGGTGTTTATCATTATGACCAAATTTGACATGGTACTTTGGGGGTTAAAGAAAAATTACAGTATATTGAAAAAATAGTTTATTAGAACTTACCAGTGGTAGAGGTGGCTAAATTAAATAAAAATTAAACAAATAGAAAAGAAAGAAAAGGAAAATGTTTAATTTACATTTCGGAAAGCAGAATCGACAAAATATAGATTGCAATGTGATACGGCAGACAAATGAGCAAATGAAAACACCTGTTACCCTAAGACTGAAGCAAAGGATAACAGAAACTAAACATCTGGAGAAAAGGAGTATCTGCTGTGGTCTGCGGACAGAGAAGCAGACCACAAGACAAAGGCTCAAGGCTTCGAACCCAGAAGCATGGCAGTACCTCCCCTTCTACAAGGGACCACCGGACACACTGAGATCCTCAACCACTGATAGAACTCCCTCACTAGGCGATTCACATGCAAATCACTTCCGCTACCATTACAATAAAATCATCTCCCAGCTGGACCCTCTGCAACATCAGACACCTCCCCAGTGGCTAACTGCAAGACTGATCACCCCAAGCAGAATGCTGTTTTAGCTATTTAGATTGCTCAATTTTCAGCTTCCTTCAGGTGCAAGTGTTACACACAAAGTACAAGTCTACAACTCCACAATGTTTTTCGGACATACCTAGAAAATAGTGACTTTCAGACTTCATAAATAGGTTGTTACCCCAAACTCTGTGTGAATCAATGTATCTAAACCAGGCAAATGGCTTATATACACACTGTTTGAACCAACTCATTGTATAAACACATGCATTATACTTACTAGTCAAGAGAAATCTGCACCAGGTTTTTGCCTACTAATCTGAGAACAGCATAATGGGGAAATCTCAGCAATGTGTCACTTTCTGAGCTGCCTGCTGTAGTTTTGATAAAATCATTGCTGCCATGTAAACCTCCATATTTATGAGTTTTGTAAAACCCCACCCCCACCTGAGATTGGCAACTTTCTGCCTATGCACAGTCTACACATAAAGCTGCTACAGGTGTGGGCGGGGTTATACAAAGCTCAGCATTCAGAGAACTGATAGATCTGCAGCAGATAAAACAAGGATTTTATCAGAACTGCAGCAAACAGTGCAGTAATGGACAACGTTGGAATCAAGTTCTCTGCTGTTACATCATGCTGCTCTCAGATGTAGCAAAATCTTGGTCACAGATTCCATGGTCTTACATATATTAAAAGAAATAAAAAAAAATAGCTACATAGAATTTAGAAAGCATAATCCTGACTATATTAAAATACAGCACATTATATAAATGCTTTTATACAGTACAGTTAGAAGTTACGACTTCGTTAATTGGTTAATACTTCAATAACTTACTAGTGGTAGTACGTGCTGGATAAAACAGGAGGAAAATAAAACAGAAAAAAAAGAGAAATCATAATTATTTGTAGTTTTGGAAAGCACATTATTAAACATGACAAAAACAGTACATAAAAGTAAAAGTTTTACTCTTTACTGTGAGGTTGGCTCGTCCATGAAAATAGACGCCGATCCTAGAGGCCGACGTGGAAAATAAATAAAACAAATATATATTATTACTGTAATACGACATGGAGGTCATTTTTGACTAGTTTTAATACTAGAGGTCAGGACCATCCTGATTATGTATACTTCAATGGTGGGGTGAGATGGCTTTTAAGCTTTTAAAAATCAAAAACAGTGTTTAGTAGGTATCCTATGTTATTTATATGCACTAATGCTTTATATTTGCTTTCAGTAGAGTAAATGTTCATTATACGCTGCTCAAAAAAAAAAGGGGAACACCAAAATACCACATCCAAGATATCACTAAATGAAATATTCCAGTTGCAAATCTTAATTCATTACATAGTGGAATGCACTGAGAACAATAAAAAATAAAAATGATCAATGTAAATCAAAACTAATATCCCATGGAGGTCTAGAATTGGAATGATACTCAAAATAAATGTGGAAAATCAAATTACAGGCTAATCCAACTTCGGTGGAAATTCCCCAAGACTAGGAAATGATGCTCAGTAATGTGTGTGGCCTTCACATGCTTCTTATATGGACTCCCTACAATGCATGCACATGGTCCTGATGAGGCTGCAGATGTTTTCATGAGGGATCTCATCCCTGACCTGGATTAAAGCATCAGTCAACTCCTGGACTGTCTGTGGTGCAATGTGGCGTTGCTGGATGGATTGAAACATGATGTCCCAGATGTGCTCGATTGGATTCAGGTCTGGGGAATGGGCAGGCCAGTCCATAGCATCAATGCCCTCATCATGCAGGAACTGCTGACACACTTAAGACACATGATGCCTAGCATTGTCATGAATCAAAAGGAACTCAGGGCCCAGTGCACCTGCATATGGTCTCACAATGGGTCTGAAAATCTCATCCCGGTACCTAAAGGCAGTCACAGTACCTCTGGCTAGCACATGAAGGGCTGTGCAGCCCTCCAAAGAAATGCCTTCCCACACCATTAATGACCCACTGCCAAACTGATCATGCAGGAGGATGTTGCAAGCAGCAGAACATTCTCCAATGTGTCTCCAGACTCTGTCACATCTGTCACATGTGCTTAGTGTGAACTTGCTCTCATCTGTGAAGAGCACTGAGCACCAATGTCGAATCTGCCAATCTTGGTGTTCTCTGGCAAATGCCAATTGCCCTGCACAGTGTTTGGCTGTAAGCACAACACCCACTTGTGGAAGTTGGGCCCTCATGCCACACTCATGGAGTCTGTTTCTAATAGTCTAAGCAGACACATGGATTTTAGTGTCCTGCTGGAGGTCATTTTGCAGGGCTGTGGCACTGCTTCTCCGGTTCCTCTTTTCACAAAGGAGGCGGAAGCTGTAGTACTGCTGGGTTGTTGCCATCCTAAGGCCCCCTCCACATCTCCTGGTGTACTGGCCTGTCTCCTGGTATCTGTTCCATACTCTGGACACTGTGCTGACAGACACAGCTACCCTTCTTGCCATATCTCACATTGATGTGCCATCCTGGATGAGGTGCACTACGTGAGCAACTTCTGTGGGTTGCTACTGTAACCTCTAGGAGTGAGAGAAATGACAAAATGCTAAAGTGACCAAAACAACAGCCAAGAAAGATGAGAATAGTCTTTGGTCACCCTCTGCAGAACCACCCTTTTATAGGGGTTATCTTGTTAATTACCTATGATTTCTACCTGTTTTTTCCAATTGCATAACAGCAGGAGAAATTGATTAACAATCTGTGTTGCTTCATAACTGAACAGGTTAATTTCACAGACGTGTGATTGACTTGGCGTCACATTGTGTTGTTTAAGTGTTCCCTTTATTTTTTTGAGCAGTGTATATGTATATATATATATATATATACTTCCTTCTCACCTCCCCATTGTGGGTGGTCTATTTTGTGCTTCCTCATTCTCGGTTCCACAACCAGGGCCTGGGAGTTTGAGGGTTCTGCACAGGATCTTAGCTGTTCCTAGCATTGTGCTTTTCTGGACAGAGAGCTCAGATGTTGCTCCTGGGATCTGTTGTAGCCCTTTCATTCTCCACCACTTTCTCTGGGGTCTTCCACCTGGTCTTATGGGAACTTAGCCCATATGCTGTGCAGATGTTCCTGTATACAATTTGCACTATTTGGCTGTGGCGTTTGGTATTCGCTGTTCCTGCTTGCATTCTGCATCCTGCCACTATGTGTTGGACGGTTTCTGAGGTTTCTTTGCATAGTCTGCACCTTGGGTCTTATCTTGTGTGGTAGATTCTTGCGTCTATGGATCTGGTATTTAGTGCTTGTTGTTATGAACTGCTACAAGCACTAAGGAAAGATGGGAACTCTGTCCCTACAGTAAAACTGAGCTTGATCCCTACGATGTAACGGGGAACCTGATCCTGCGACCAGACCCGCTAAAGTCCTCAGCTAGTCTGAACTAAGACCTATAGTTGCGAGGAAGGAATCCCTACAAGATCTAGGGACTGGGAGAAAAGGTGGACACCTCCTAACAGAAATTGTAGCAGGAAAATTAAACAGAAAACAAATTACTACGAGATCCTAAGATTAAGCAAAACTGACAGAGTAAGGCACCTAAGCACCCGGCTAGCTTAAGAGTAGATAATACAATGAAGTCCAGCAAAGCCAGAAGGGCGGAGCCAGACTAAATAGGGTAAAAAGGTCATGTGACCAGCAAACTGAACCAAAATCTAACAAGAGGGTTCTAACAGTACCCTCCCTTCTAAGAGGATCCTCCGGATCCCCTAGGACTTAGGCTTATCCGGAAACCTCTTGTGAAACGCTCTAACAAGTCTAGACGCAGAAACATCATCCGCCCTCACCCATGAGTTATCCTCGGGTCCATAACCCTTCCAAGCGACGAGGTACTGCAAACTCCCTCTATACCGTCTGGAATTTAGGATGCGGGAAATCTCATATTGCCCGTCCTCCACCACCAGGGGAACAGTGGCCGAGACGTCTCCATCTGAGACCTCAGCTTTTTTCAAGAGAGAAACATGAAACACCGGATTAATCTTCCAGGAGGTAGGAAGCTCCAACTTAACAGCAGATTGGTTAATAACCTGAAGCACCTTAAAGGGCCCTACAAACTTGGGACCCAATTTCTTAGACGGAATCCTCAAGCGCAGATTCTTAGAGGACAACCAAACCATGTCACCAATAGCAAACAAAACCTCTTGTCGTTTTCTATCAAAATACACTTTGGATCTTTTGTTAGCCTCCTGAAGATTACCACGCACATCAGTCCAAACTCTCTCCAACACACCAGAAAAATTCTCCTCTTCAGGTACAGCCGATCCCAACTTGGAAAATGACCCAAAAGACGGATGTCTCCCAGTACAACAAAAAAAAGGCGAACAACCAGCAGAAGCGGATGTATGGTTAAGAGCAAACTCAGCAAGTGGCAGAAACTCAGACCACCCCTCTTGATTATCAGTCACAAAACAACGCAAGAACTGCTCAACATCCTGGTTTCTCCTTTCTGTCTGGCCATTAGACTCAGGATGATATCCGGATGAAAACGACAAATGAACTCCCAACCTGTCACAAAAGGCGCGCCAAAAACGAGCCACAAACTGAGGTCCCCTATCAGAAACAATGTCAGTAGGAACACCATGTAGTCTGACTATTTCCTTGACAAAGGCCTTAGCGAGAGTCTTAGCACAGGGCAATTTGATGAAAGGAACCAAGTGACACATCTTGCTAAAACGGTCCACGACCACCCAGATGACAGTGAAACCCTCAGAGGGGGGAAGGTCAGTAATAAAGTCCATAGCCAAATGTGTCCAAGGTGCACTAGGGACCTCCAGAGGGCAAAGCAACCCTGCAGCAGGAGTATGAGAAGACTTAGATCTAGCACACACAGTGCATTGACGCACCCACTTAATGACTTCCTTCTGCCATCCAGGCCACCAAAAGCTGCGACCCACAAGTCTCTTGGTCTCAGAGATTCCAGGATGACCTGCCAACCGAGAGTCATGACATTCAACAAACAAATCTCTCCTCAGGGTACCAGGCACAAACAACCTCCCATGCGGCGTGTTAGATGGGGCATTCTCCTGTGCTTTAAGAATCTCATCTTCCAACACGGAGTCCAAAACCGCAATAACAACCCCCTCTTGCAAAATGTTTTCCTCCTCCTCAGTACCCACCATAGGAGAAAAGCTGCGAGACAAAGCATCAGCTTTAACATTTTTAGTACCTGGGATGTAAGTAACGGTAAAATTAAAGCGTGAGAAAAACAGTGCCCACCTAGCCTGACGGGCATTTAAGCGTTTGGCAGCATCAAGGTAGATCAGATTTTTATGATCGGTGAAGACTTGAATGGGAAATTCCGCTCCCTCCAAAAAATGACGCCAGTGTTCAAATGCGAGTTTAATTGCCAACAATTCCCGATTACCGATATCATAATTTAGTTCAGACTCAGAAAATTTCTTTGAAAAAAAAGCACAGGGATGTACTCCATCCGTCTTTTCCTGAGACAACACTGCGCCGACCCCCACAGAAGAAGCATCAACCTCAACCAAAAATGGTTTAGTCACATCAGGCTGCGTAAGGATGGGAGCAGAGCTGAACCTCTCCTTTAGCAACACAAAAGCCTCAATGGCCTCAGTAGTCCACTGAACCGCATCAGCACCTTTCCTGGTGAGATCAGTCAGAGGTTTGGCAATCACAGAAAAATTTTTTATGAATTTTCTATAATAATTGGCGAACCCCAAAAACCTCTGTATTGATTTCACACCAATAGGTCTAGGCCAATCCTGCACAGCTTGCACTTTCACAGGGTCCATCTCAACACCTTCACTGGAGACAATGTAGCCCAAAAAACTAAGTCTCTGTACAGCGAACTCACATTTTTCTAGTTTGGCAAAAAGTGAATTATCACTCAGTAACTGTAATACTTCACGCACACTCCTCCAATGAGACTCCAAATCCGGTGAATAAATCAAAATGTCATCCAAATACACAACCACACTTCTGCCGATCAAAGGTCTAAGGATGTCATTAATAAGTTTCTGAAAAAATGCCGGAGCACTGGAAAGTCCAAAGGGCATGACCAGATTCTCAAAATGACCCAGTGGAGTGTTAAACGCAGTCTTCCATTCATCCCCCTCCTTCATGCGCAACAAATTGTATGCCCCTCGAAGATCAATTTTCGAGAACCACTTGGCCCCCACTAACTGATTAAACAAATCAGGAATCAATGGCAGTGGGTAAGGATTGCGTACAGTAATCTTATTAATCTCACGAAAGTCTAGACAAGGCCGTAAACCGCCGTCCTTTTTTTTAACAAAAAAAAAATCCAACCGCCACAGGAGATTTGGAAGGCCTAATGTGACCGGCGGCCAAGCTTGTCTGTATGTATTCCTCCAAAGCCTTTCTCTCAGGAATAGTCAAATTAAATAAACGACTTTTAGGAAGAGTTGCTCCAGGGACAAATTCAATCGCACAATCATAATCTCTATGAGGAGGCAATACCTGCGATTCCTTATCAGAAAAAACTTTCCAAAAATCCTGAATAGGTACAGGTAACTCCCCCTTAACTACATCAGCAATACGCCCGTTACAACACTTGTCATAACACTTAGGACTCCAGGACTTAATTTCATTGGTAGACCAATCCAGTACCGGATTGTGCAATTTTAACCAGGGTGACCCCAAAATCACCGGTGAGGGCAAATTATTCAAAACTACCAAATCCAAATTCTCTTGATGAACACCATTAATAGTAAGAGGAAATTCACAGATATGGTGAGTAATATTTTTCAAGGGAGAGCCATCCACAGACACCACATTAATAGGAGAAGACAGAAGTTTGGGTTTTAATTTTAGTTTTTCCAAAAATTTCCCATCAATCACATTGAGAGTTGAACCACAATCCACAAATACCCGAAACTCCATTAATTCCTCCTCAACACCAGTGGTAGCAGAAAGAAAGACACCTTTATTGTTTAAACAAGCTATGCGGGCGACACTGACCTCATTTTTTTTTTCTCTTTATTCATTCGAAGCACACAGTTCTTAATAAAATGCTCAGATTTACCACAGTAGAAACACAAACCTTGAGCAAATCTGCGTTCTTTTTCCCGAGAGTGAGGTGCCACTGCTCCAATTTCCATCGGCTCTGCAATGTCAGTACATTCCTTCTCCAAACCTGGAGCTGACAAAGCAGACTTACTCTCATTAACCCTTGCATGCAGTCTCCTATCCACCCGTATGGCCAATTGCATAGCCTCTTGCAAGTTACCAGTTATAGGATAAGCAATCAGCAAATCTTTAACCCTTTCACTTAATCCTGCAAGAAATAAACTTTTCAAAGCAGAATCGTTCCAGCCCACCTGAGTGGACCATCTACGGAAGTGAGTACAATATTTTTCCACATTACCCGATCCCTGTCTCAAACGTCTCAACTCTGTCTCAGCTGATGAAACACGATCTGGATCGTCATACAACAACCCCAAAGCAGAAAAAAAAACATCCACTGATCCAAAGCATGGATCACTAGGCTGCAGAGAAAAGGCCCAGTCCTGAGGTTCTTTGCGCAAAAGTGACATTATAAACCCTATGCGCTGTGATTCATCACCAGAGGATCTGGGTCTCAAACGAAAATACAACAAGCAAGCATTTTTAAAAGAAAAAAAATCTTGTTCTTCACCAAAAAATAAATCAGGCAAACGTACCTTTGGCTCCACGAAATGTGCTCCAGAACAACTACTTACGTGTTGCTGGATTTCAGCCACCTCCAGAGAGAGACCCTGCAGGCGTTCAGCCAAATCCCGAACCAACACCATGATGGAAACAGAAAATCTTTCCTTAGAGATTTTTTTTTCTTTTTTTATTTCTGGGCTGGACTTACTGTTATGAACTGCTACAAGCACTAAGGAAAGATGGGAACTCTGTCCCTACAATAAAACTGAGCTTGATCCCTACGATGTAACGGGGAACCTGATCCTGCGACCAGACCCGCTAAAGTCCTCAGCTAGTCTGAACTAAGACCTATAGTTGCGAGGAAGGAATCCTTACAAGATCTAGGGACTGGAAGAAAAGGTGGACACCTCCTAACAGAAATTGTAGCAGGGAAAATTAAACAGAAAACAAATTACTACGAGATCCTAAGATTAAGCAAAACTGACAGAGTAAGGCACCTAAGCACCCGGCTAGCTTAAGAGTAGATAATACAATGAAGTCCAGCAAAGCCAGAAGGGCGGAGCCAGACTAAATAGGGTAAAAAGGTCATGTGACCAGCAAACTGAAACAAAATCTAACAAGAGGGTTCTAACACTTGTTCTTGTGCCGCTATGATTAGTGCCTCTGTGCTGCCTTGGAGTCCAGCTTTCTCCAGCCATTAGTAGGATTTCTCCATGTCAGCTACCTCCATTATCCGTCGATGGTACAGCCCATGCAGCGGCTTGTCTTGCCATTTCACTCCATATTCCTGTTTTTCCTTCCAGATCTGTTGTTGTTGCTGCCTTAGGCATTCTCTCAGCATCTCATCTTTTGTTGCCATTTTTATCATGTATTCCAGGATACTCCTTGTTTCATCTGTGATTGTGGCTTGGATACTTATCAGTAGAGATGAGCGAAACAGGTGGGTCAGATTCAAAAGCCGCCGACTTTCTCCAAAGTCGGGTTTCGTTGGCTGAAACCCGACTACAGCATGCAGTCGGCCATGCGGTCGTCGACCCCAGCGCTTAAGTCGGTTTTCCCATAATGCTTGCAGGCGCCTTTTTCCAGCCAATAAGCAAGGACGTACACTGTGATGACACGAGATGACATGAGCAGCGGCCGACACTATCTTAGAGAAGGGCATTGCAGTGATTGGCTTGCTTTGGGGGGCGTCACAGTGGCACTGGATGCTTTTCGCCAAGAAGAGTGGGCAGCTTTACCACTGATGGACAAAGACCAAAAAGGGCCTCTATGTAACAACAGCACATGGCCCCTTTGCAGTCAAATGTCTCATCATAGTTCACAATTCCTCCTTCTCCATCTCATAACACAATTGATTCCTTCCAAAAAAGGAGTAACCAAGAAAAAGTAGATAAATGACAATACAAGCATGCACATCAGTATTAATGGAGCTTGTAGGTAAGTCAAATTAAGCTACTGGACAAGAGTCCAAAACCTCTTTATGAGGTAGTCACAGAGTTAAATATTTATTTTTTTTCTTTCCACAATATTGATCGCTTGTATCTGCATGCATTTATCTGCAGGAGATTATCAGTAGAAAACGAGTAAACTTGCTGCCATGTAACCCTCCATATTCATGAATTTTGCATAATGCCGACCGCACCTTTGATTGGCAGTTTTCTGCCTATGCACAGTATACACAGAAATTTGTCAATCATTGGTGTGGGCGGGCTTATACATGACTCAGCATTCAGAGAACTGGTAGATCTGCATCAGATAAAACAGGTATTTTATGAAAACTGCAGCAAGCAGCACAGTAAGTGACACAAAATTGGAATCAGTCTTTGCCCCTACATCAGATGTAGTAGCACAATTTTGGTGACATAGATTAAAGGAAAAATAGCAAAATAAGAAGTTAATACTTCATTATAACTTACTAGTGGTAGTAGGTGCTGGATAAAAGAGAAGAAAAATAGAGCAGAGAAAAATGAAAATCTTAATTAATTGTCATTTTGTAAAGCACATTATTAAACGTGAAAAAAACAGTACATAAGAAGTAAACGTCTAAGGCCTCTTTCACACATCCGGCGGGCGCCTTGCGGCGCCCCCGGAATTTTGCCGCAGCGCCGCATCTGAAAATCTGATGCAAAGCATGCGGCTTTTTTCGCATTGACATGCATTAGCGCCGGATGGCGCCGCATGTCAATGCGTTGCATGCGGTTTTGTCCGGATGCGGCGCAAATGTACATTGCGGCGTCCGGGAAAAACGCTGCATGTAACGTTTTTTGTTTTTGCCGGATGGTTTCTGATCTCTCCAAGCATCAGAAACCATCCGGCAAAAAAACCGCATTTTGGCCGCCGGAAGTGTGAAAGGTTTTCAGATGCGGCGCTGCGGCAAAATGCCGGGGGCGCCGCAAGGCGCCTGCCGGATGTGTGAAACCAGCCTAACTCTACACTGTGAGCTCGGCTCCTCACGCTGAAGTTAGAGGCCGATCCTTGCTGTGCATCATAATCATTGTCTGCTGGATATGGTTTGGGCTCAGTCTCTGATATTGCTCCATGCACCCACTTCTGACTTGCACCGTACAAGTACAGCAGATATTGGAAAGGAGTTAATGGTGTTGTCCACCTTCAGTGTCAATTTTTTCCATTTTTTTACTTAAATCCATGTATTTAAAAATAGTTTTTGTAATTGAGTTCAATTTCAAATTTTGCACCGTTTTGTTTTTTACAGAATTTGTTTTCATGCACATGCAACTTGTATGTGGTCTGTGGTCATAAATCAGCTGAGTGGAGCTCAGTAAGACAATATAAAAGAGCTACAAGAGTCAGCGTGTCCTGACTGATGAATTCTCAAATAACTGATTCTGCAGTCAGTAATAAACAATGCAACACAAAGGCTATAGAAGACGAACCGTGCAAAATCTTCAATTACAACTAATGTAAAAAATCATTTTACCTACAATTATATGCATTAAACTAAGAAAAGGAATGTCCTTAAAGATGGACAACCCCTTCAATGTCCCAACATTTTATTTATTCATTTGTTTATTTATTGATTGATTTTTATTATTTTTTCATTGTGACAGTTCAGAAGCCATAACCTTTTTTGTTTTTTTTGTCGTCATAGGTCTATTAGGGGCATGCTTTTTGTATTGTTTTACTTATTTTATTTTTGCATTCTCTGCGCACGGTAAAGATATACTTTTATAATATGGGTTAACACCATCACTGTCATGCCCAAATTCTAACTTTTCTAAATTTCTACTTTTGCACAAGAAAATAAAAAATTGCATCATATTCTGAAGCTATCACTGTCATGTTTTTTACGTGCAGAGTTGTATGTGGATTTGCTTTTTGTGTTATGATCTGTAGTATTTTTTCTTGGTAGCCTTTTGGGGTACATAATATTTTTTGATCACTCTTTATTTCATTTGTTGTGAAGAGAGATAAACATGAATAGAAATCTGGAATAAATCTTTGTATTTATTTTCTTTGTTTTGCATTATTCACCTTGCAGGATAAATCATGGTATATTTTTAATGAACTGCTTGCTGCTTGTTACAGATACCGTGATATCACATATTTGCAAATATTTTTTTTAAATAGATCAAACAAATTTTTATGCTAATAATTGAGTTTTTTTTTAAAGATTTTCTTAAACATTTTTTTTTCTAATAATTACCAATGCATCATAGATGTGAACTTTATAATCTATTAATTTCAATTACCGTATATACTCGTGTATAAGCCGAGATTTTCAGCACCTTTTTTTGTGCTGAAAATGCCCCCTCGGCTTATACACGAGTCATAGGGCAGAAACCAGCGGGTGGGGGGGGATGCGGCGGCAGTAGCCGATGGCTGGGACATCATACTCACCCTCCCCGTGCCATCGCTGAACGTCCCTGCAATCCTGCGTTCTCCCCTCCTTCCTGCAGCTCTCCAGCGCTGAGCGGTGATATAATACCCGCTCATTAAGGTCATGTAATATGGACGCGACGCCACTCCCATGGGCGTGGCCTCCATATTCATGGCCTTAATGAGCGGTATTACGTCACCGCTCAGCGCTGGAGAGCTGCAGGAAGCCGGGGAGAACGCAGGATGGCCAGCCGGGACGTTCAGCGATGGCACGGGGAGGGTGAGTATGATGGTGGAGGATGGGGGGAGCATGGAGGAGGATAAAGAGCAAGGAGCAGGACGGGGGGGAGGACGGAGAGCACGGAGCAGAACGGGGGAGGACGGAGAGCACGGAGCAGAACGGGGAGGATGGAGAGCACGGAGCAGCGAGGACGGAGAGCATGGAGCAGAACGGGGGAGGACGGAGAGCACGGAGCAGAACGGGGGGAGGACGGAGAGCACGGAGCAGAACGGGGGGAGGACGGAGAGCACGGAGCAGAACGGAGGGAGGACGGAGAGCACGGAACAGGAGGGGGTGGGCACAGAGGAGAATGGGGGAGTGCAGAGCAGGATGGGGAGCACGGAGCAGGACGGGGGAGGATGGAAAGCACGGAGCAGGACAGGATAATGGAGCAGGAGGAGGGGAGCACAGATGAGAATGGGGGCGCACAGAGCTGGATGGGGGAGCACAGAGCAGGACGGCAACTTATACACCCGGCTTATACGCGAGTCAATAAGTTTTCCAAGTTTTTTGTGGCAAAATTAGGGGGTCAGCTTATACACGGGTCGGCTTATACATGAGTATATACGGTAGCTTCCTGCAATTCATTCTTTTAGGGCAACACATAATAATCTTGGCTCAAACTCTATTGTATGCTTAGCTGGCACTGCCTGCAATACATGTCAATGTTATACATTATTTGTGCCTCTTATGCTACTCTATAAAAGCAAATAAACTCAGTTTCCCCAAATATGCAGCTGTTTTAGGAGTTATGGAGCTGTAGCCTTGCTCGCATACACATTGCCTGCTAAAATTCTAGTAAAATAGGTTACTTGCTCTTTTTCAAAAATATGCAACATAAAAAAACTCACCAAAAACTCATAGTGGGAACGTGGCCTTGGTAGTTAGTGGCATCCTCTGTGCTTCTTTTGCAGATTAGGCCTCATAATATCATGACCTTGTAAGCACTGGAAGCAGCATGATTTTCTTCTTTTTGATTATTATACAGTACATTTGCTAATTAAGTGACCATATAACTTGATTTGTTTGCAGTGAATCAATCTGGACTTTTTGTAAAACTCAAGGTTTTTATGATTGATGATACTGATGATACTGTATATGCACCGCAGAATGATGCTACTTAAACATGCTACTGGAAATACAGCCTCATACACCTATGTTTTCTGTAAAAAAAAGTGTATATATATACTGTTATATATATTAATATATTATATATATATATTATTCCTGGAATACAAAGCTGAGGTTATATTTGACACATGGTCCGGCTTTAATACCAAAGGTTAGGACCATCCCAATTGGGTACACTGTGGTGCTGATGGGATGACTCTTATTATTTCTGTCATGAAAAACAGTGTTCACTAAGTAGCATATGTTATTTATATGCACTATTGATTTTTACTCTCTTGCAGCAGAGTATATGTTCATTTTTTTTATCTTTGGTTTTATATATACAGTGAAGGAAATAAGTATTTCATCCCTTGCTGATTTTGTAAGTTTGCAGACTGACAAAGACAAGAATAGTCTTTAATTTTAAGGTTAGATTAATTTTAAAATTGAGAGATAGAATCACAAAAATAAAATCCAGAAAATCACATTGTATAAATTATATAAATGTATTTGCTTTTTGCAGTGAGAAATAAGTATTTAATCCCTTTGGCAAGCAAGACTTAATACTTGGTAACAAAACCCTTGTTGTCAGCACAGCAGTCAGACGTTTTTTGTAGTTGATGATGAGGTTTGTGCACATATCAGGAGGGATTTTGGTCCACTCCTCTTTGCAGATCATCTTTAAATAATTAAGATTTTGAGGCTGTCGCTTGGAAACTCAGAGTTTCAACTCCCTCCATAAGTTTTCTATGGTATTATGGTCGAGAGACTGGCTAGGCCACTCCATGACCTTAATGTGCTTCTCTTTGAGCCACTCCTTTGTTGCCTTGGCTGTATGTTTTGGGTCATTGTCTTGCTGGAAGACCCAGCCACGACCCATTTTAAATGTCCTGCCGGAGGGAAGGAGGTTGTCACTCAGGATTTTACAGTACATGGCTCCATCAATTCTCCCATTGATGCAGTGAAGTAGCCCTTAGTAGAGAAACACCCTCAAAGCATGATTTTCCACCTCCATGCTTGACAGTGGGGACGGTGTTCTTTGGGTCAAAGGCAGAATTTCTCTTTCTCCAAACACGGCGAGTTGAGTTAATTCCAAAGACCTTAATTTTTGTCTCTTCTGACCACAGCACCTTCTCCCAATCACTCACAGAATCATCCAGGTGTTTATTGGCAAACTTCAGACGGGCCTGCACATGTGCCTTCTTGAGCAGAGGGACCTTGCGGCCACTGCAGGATTTTAAACCTTTACGGCGTAATGTGCTATCAATGGTTTTCTTGGTGACTGTGGTCCAAGCTACTTTGAGATCATTAACAAGTTTCCCTCGTGTAGTTTTAGGCTGATCTCTCACCTTCCTCTTGATCAAGGATAACCCACGAGGTGAGATTTTGCATGGTGTCCCAGATCGATGTCGATTGATAGTCTTTTTGTATTTCTTCCATTTTCTTACTATTGCACAGTTGCCTCCTTCTCACCCAGCATCTTACTTATGGTTTTGTAGCCCATTCCAGCTTTGTGCAGGTCTATGATCTTCTCCCTGACATCCTTAGAAAGCTCTTTGGTCTTGCCCATGTTGTAGAGGTTAGAGTCTGACTGATTAATTGAGTCTGTGGACAGAAGTCTTTTATAAAGGTAATGTAAGACAGCTGTCTTTAGTGCAGGTAACGAGTTGATTAAGAGCGTCTAACTGGTCTGTAGGAGCCAAAACTCTTAATGGTTGGTAGAGGATCAAATACTTATTTCTCACTGCAAAATGCAAATAAATTTATATAATTTATACTATGTGGTTTTCTGGATTTTATTTTTGATATTCCATGACTCAATGTTAAAATTAACCTACCCTTAAATTATAGATTGTTCATGTCTTTGTCAGTGGGCAAACTTACAAAATCAGCAAGGGATCAAATAATTATTTCCTTCACTGTATACATACACATAATATATATATATATATATATATATATACACATATGTAGGCATATACAGTGGGTATGGAAAATATTCAGACCACTTTAAATTTTTCACTCTTTGTTTCATTGCAGCCATTTGGTAAATTGAAAAAAGTTCTTTTTTTTCTCATTAATGTACACTCTTCACCCCATCTTGACTGAAAAAAACAGAAATGTAGATATTTTTGCAAATTTATTAAAAAAGGAAAAATGAAATATCACATGGTCATAAGTATTCAGACCCTTTGCTCAGACATTCATATTTAAGACACATGCTGTTCTACTCCTTCATTGGAGTCTAGCTGTTTTAAATTAAACTGATAGGACTTGATTTGGCAAGGCACACACCTGTCTATATAAGAGCTCACAGCTCACAGTGCATGTCAAACCAAATGAGAATCATGAGGTCAAAGGAACTGGTCAGGGAGCTCAGAGACAGAATTGTGCCAAGGCATACATCTGTGTTGTGAATGTGCTAGAAATGAATTCTGAGCAGAAGCTCCCTCTGGTGGTTACAAACAGTACTGAACACTTCAATGAAGATTGTGAAGATTGGAGATCAGGTGTTACTGACTGGTCTTATATTAGGGGGTTCCCTCCCATCAGGGTTGCCCGTGATCAATTGTTCTGGTCTCAACTTTTGTTCCTGGTTCACTTTGAAGCTCGCTGTTTCGTACCTGCATCTTCTGCTAACAGATAAGACATTTTCTTCTTTTAGTTTTTTGTGCTTGCTTTTTGTATTTTGTCCTGCACTTCTGTGGGGGTCTGCCAGGTCCCCTCCGGGGGCTTGTGCACCTCTCAGTTTAATTCAGCCAGTTGTTTGTTCATTTGCCTTTTCTAATTTTTTCTGTGGCTGCGGCTTAGTTTTGTTACACCAGAGAACTAATTTAGGTGGTAGAGGTCGTGTGATCTCAGGTGTTTTGCAATTAGTGTGTTGGTATTTTTTTAGGGTTTTTTGGATTGCAGTAAGTGACCTTCCTTTCCTTTTCTGTCTAGGAAGATTGGGCCCCAACGTTTGCTCATACTATTTTCTATCTGTGTCTGTATTTCCTCTTGTCTAACCGCCATTACATGTTTGGGGGCTTCCTATGTTCTTTGGGGATCTGCTCCGGGGCAGATAGTTTTACTCTTTCTATCTTTAGGTGAAGTTAGCTTTTCAGGCTGTGACGAGGCGTCTAGGACCAACGTAGGTACGCTGTTATGTTACGGTAGCTGAGGTGTGCAGGTAAAAAAGGAAATACACCAGAGCAGTTGGAAACTATGAGATTGCAGTACCCTGACTAACCACCACAACTAGAGGCAGCCGTGGAGCGTTCCTACGTTGGTCCTAGACGCCTCGTCACAGCCTGAGAAACTAACTACACCTAAAGATAGAAATAGGAAAGCTATCTGCCCCGGAGCAGAACCCCAAAGATAATAGAAAGCCCCCAAACATGTAATGGCGGTTAGACAAGAGGAAATACTGACACAGAAAGAAAATAGTATGAGCAAACGCTGGGGCCCAAACTACCTAAATAGAAAAGGACAGGAAGGGTACTTACTGCAATCTCAGAAAACCCTGAAAAAAACACCAACTCTACTAATTTCAAAATCACCTGAGATCACACGACCTCTACCACCTAAATTAGTTCTCTGGTGTAACAAAAATCAAAACAGCAGCCACTGAAAAAACTGGAAAAAGCAAAAGTACAAACACAGTGGCTGAACTAAACTGAGAGGGCAGAAGCCCCCGGAGGGGACCCTGAAGGCCCCCACAGAAGTGCAGGACCAAATGCAAAAATATAGCAAAAACACAAAATAAGAAATTGTCTTATCTGATAGCAGGAGATGCTGACACGACACAGCAGGCTACAAGGGAAACTGGAAAGAAGGATTCAGACCAGAACAATTGATCACCGGCAACCCTGATGGGAAAATGACTCCCTTATATAAGACCAATCAGTAACACCTGATTCCCAGTCCTCACAATCCTCACTAGTACCGCTTGTAACCACCAGAGGGAGCCTCTGCTCAGAACTCATCTCAAACCCATTCACAACAGTACCCCCCCCTTGAGGAGGGGTCACCGAACCCTCATTTGAGCAACCAGGTCGGTCAGGATGAGTTCTATGATACGCACGGATAAGTCTCCTAGCATGGATGTCCGAAGCAAACACCCAAGAATTGTCTTCCTGACCATAACCTCTCCATTTAACCAAATACTGGAGTCTTCGTCTAGAAAAACGAGAATCCAATATTTTCTCAACCACATACTCCAGATTGCCCTCAACCAAAACAGGGTCAGGAGGCACAGCAGCAGGAACCACTGGCTCAACAAACCTCTTCAACAAGGACTTGTGGAACACGTTATGGATCTTAAATGTCCCTGGAAGAAGCAAACGAAGTGAAACAGGATTAATAATCTCCATGATCTTATAAGGTCCAATGAACCTAGGCTTAAATTTAGGAGATGCTACTCTCATAGGAATATTCTTTGAGGACAACCAGACCAAGTCCCCCACTTTAAACCGAGGACCATCAGTCCTATGCCGGTTAGCAAACCGCTGGGCCTTCTCCTGAGAGAGGGACAACCTCTCCACTACCTGGTCCCAAATCTGCTGCATACGCTCAACAACAGAGTCAACACCTGGACAGACAGAAGCCTCCGTCTGTCCTGAAGAAAATCGAGGGTGAAACCCAGAATTACAGAAAAACGGAGACAGCAAAGTGGCAGAGCTAGCCCTATTATTAAGAGCAAACTCAGCCAAAGGCAAAAAAGAGACCCAGTCATCCTGATCAGCAGACACAAAGCATCTTAGATAAGTCTCCAATCTCTGGTTTGTTCTCTCAGTTTGACCATTGGTCTGAGGATGAAATGCCGAGGAGAAAGACAATTGAACACCCAGTTTAGAACAAAAAGTCCTCCAAAATCTGGAAACAAACTGGACTCCTCTGTCGGACACAATGTTCTCAGGAATGCCGTGTAAACGAACCACGTGCTGAAGGAACAACGGCACCAATTCAGAGGAGGAAGGCAACTTAGGTAATGGCACAAGATGTATCATTTTGGAAAACCTATCACAAATTACCCAGATGGTGGTCATTCTCTGAGAAACAGGAAGATCGGAAATGAAATCCATAAAGATATGGGTCCATGGTCTCTTGGGCACAGGCAATGGCATCAACAAACCACTAGAGCGAGAGCAAGGCTTGGAGCGAGAGCAAGTCCCGCAGGACTGCACAAATTCCCTGACATCGCGAGACAAGGTAGGCCACCAAAAGGACCGACTAACCAAGTCTCTGGTACCAAAAATTCCGGGATGCCCAGCCAATGCGGAACAATGAATCTCAGACATCACACTCTTTTTCCATTGGTCCGGGACAAACAATTTTCCAACAGGGCAGCGCTCGGGCCTATCCTCCTGACACCCCTCCAGAGCAAGTCTCAAATTGGGCGAGATGGCGGAAAGAACTACACCCTCCTTCAAAATAACAGAGGGATCAGATAACTCAGGAGAGTCCGCAAGGAAACTCCTCGAGAGGGCATCCGCCTTAACATTCTTAGTGCCAGGAAGAAAGGAAACCACAAAATTAAAACGTGTGAAAAACAAGGCCCACCTGGCCTGTCTAGGATTGAGTCGCTTGGCAGATTCCAGATAGACCAGATTCTTATGGTCCGTAAGGACCACCACCTGATGTTTGGCTCCCTCCAGCCAATGTCTCCACTCTTCAAAAGCCCACTTCATGGCCAATAACTCCCGATTACCCACGTCATAATTACGTTCAGTAGGAGAAAATTTTCGAGAGAAAAAGGCACAAGGGTTACTTTTAGAGGTCTCTGGATCTTTTTGGGACAAAACGGCACCTGCCCCAATTTCAGAGGCATCAACCTCCACCTGAAATGGCAGAGAAAAATCAGGCTGCCGTAGAACAGGAGCAGAAGTGAATCTCTGCTTAAGTTCCTGAAACGCAGAGACTGCCTCAGGAGGCCAATTCACCACATCAGAACCCTTTCTGGTCAAATCAGTTAATGGTTTAACAATAACCGAGAAATTACCAATAAATTTACGATAAAAATTGGCAAAACCCAAAAATCTCTGAAGAGCCTTTAATGAAGTAGGTTGGACCCAATCACAGATGGCCTGAACCTTGACCGGGTCCATTTCAATAACAGATGGGGACAAAATGAATCCCAGAAATGAGATCTTCTGTACGCCAAAAAGACACTTTGATCCCTTCACATACATAGCATTCTCTCTCAAAATCTGGAATACAGTTCGAACATGTTTTCACATGAGAGTCCCAGTCATTAGAAAAATCAAGATATCATCCAAATAAACAATCAGAAACTTGTCCACAAAATCCCTGAAAATGTCATTCATGAAGGACTGGAAGACGGAAGGAGCATTAGTGAGCCCAAAGGGCATCACAAGGTACTCAAAATGCCCTTCAGGGGTGTTAAATGCCGTCTTCCATTCATCCCCGTGCTTAATGCAAATAAGGTTATACGCCCCCCTGAGGTCAAGCTTGGTAAACCAAGTAGCGTTTTTCACCCTGGAAAACAGGTCAGAAATCAAGGGTAACGGGTATTGATATTTCACAGTAATATTGTTCAAGAGACGATAATCAATACACGGCCTTAATGAACCATCTTTTTTGGCCACAAAAGAAAAAACCGGCACCTAAGGGTGAAGAGGATGGTCTGATATGACCCTTCTCCAATGATTCCTTGATATAAGACCGCATAGCGTCATGTTCAGGTACAGACAAGTTAAAAAGGCGACCTTTAGGGAATTTACTACCTGGCACTAATTCAATAGCGCAGTCATAGCTCCTATGGGAGGCAAGGATGCAGATTTACTTTCGCTAAACACATCAGAAAAATCAAACAAAAAGTCAGGAACATCCTCAGCCTGGGGGAGGCAGAAAAAACAGGAGTGTTGGCACTAACACATTGGCAGCCCCAACTGGTTACAGACACAGATTTCCAATCCAAAACAGGATTATGAGACTGTAACCAAGGGAAACCCAGCACTATAATGTCATGCAGATTATATAGAACCAAAAATTTGCAGCACTCCTGGTGATCAGGTTCAACCCTCATATCACCTGAGTAGAAAACTGGGGTTTATTCTCAGCCAAAGGGGTAGAATCGATCCCCAGTAAAGGAATAGACTTCTGTAGGGGTATCAAGGGAAACCCACAACGTTTAGCAAAATCATAATCCATCAGGTTAATAGCTGCTCCAGAATCAACGAAAGCCTGAGCAGAAAATGAGGACAGAGAGCATATCAGAGTGACAGTCAATAAAAACTTAGTCTGAACACTACCCAAGACAAACTGAGCGTGCAAAATGTCTTCCCCGCTTAGGGCAAAACTGAAATAGCATGAGAGGCATCACCACAGTAGAAACATAACCCATTGCGCTTTCGAAACTCATGACGCTGTGCCCCAGACAACCACTCCATCACACTGCATGGGCTCAGCAGCTGGCTCACAAGGCAACACCATCCACGCAAGAAATGCAGCAATACTCTAAAACCTCAGGGGGAACCGTCCCCCGGCCCCAAAACGTGCAAACCCGGGGGGAAAAAACCCCCCCCGCACCCAGAGATACAAGGGGGAAAAAAAAAAAAAAAAAGCAAAAAAACGAAAAAATCTGACAATTTTCTTCCCCAAAAAATTTTTTCCTTCTGGAGTCCCCTAAAATTTTTTTAGGCCCGGGGTATGTTAGTTCGGAGCGAGGATGCAGGAAAAAAGGGGAAACACCAGAGCATTGGAAACTAAGATTGCATACCCGAAACCACCACAACAAAGGGCACCGTGGGGGTTCCTACGTTGGTCCTAGACCCCGTCCCCGCCTGAAAAAACTAACTAACCAAAATAGAAATAGGAAAGCATTCCCCCGGGGAAAAACCCCAAAGAAAAAAAAACCCCCCAAACATGAAGGGCGGTTAACAAAGGAAAACTGACAAGAAAAAAAATATATAGCAAACGCGGGGCCCAAACTACCTAAATAAAAAGGGAAGGGAAAGGCTTCTAAAACCCAAAAAACCCCCTAAAAAAACCCCCAACTCTACAATTTTTCAAAATCATGAGAAAAACACCTTACCACCTAAAGTTCTCTGGGTAACAAAAATCAAAAGCCCCCAAAAAAACGAAAAAGCAAAATACAAAACACAGTGGCTGACAAACGAGAGGGCAAAACCCCCCCGGGGGGGCCCCTGAACCCCCCCAAAAGTGGGGAAAACAAATGCAAAAAAATAGCAAAAAAAAAAATAAGAAATGTCTTACATGCGGGATGAACACGAACAGCAGGCTACAAGGGAAAGGAAAGAAGGTTTCAGCCAAAAATTTTGATCACCGCAACCTGATGGAAAATGACCCCTTAAAAAAGCCAATCAGTAACACATTCCTAGTCCTCACAATCCTCACTAGCCCGCTTGTAACCACCGGGGGGAGCCTCTCCAGAACCACTCAACCCATTCCACGTACCCCCCACGGCTGTTTAGTTGTGGTGGTTATCCGGGTACTGCAATCCAATAGTTCCCAAAACCTTTTTGGGGTGTTTTCCCCTTTTTTCCCCTGTTTCCCCTCACCCCAAATCATAAAAATGCCAAAATTTTTACAAAAATTTTCAGTACTCAATTTCCAAGAGACAGTGGCCCCCATAACCTTAATGGAAAAGTTTGGGGCCATCAAAGTCTCCCAAACGGCCGTCCCCCAAAACCCCAAACAAAAAAGGGGAAGGCCTTGAGGAGAGGAAAAAAAACCCCGAGATCACGGGCTGATTCCCGAGATGCGTAGGGAGGGGGTGAAATTTCCCAAAAAAGTCACCTACACTGCAGCCCACCCAGTCAGGCCTTTATGAAAGGGGCCTGACGGAAGCCCCCCTCGTACAAGAAATGTTTTTCCATAAAGACAATGATGGTTCCAGTAGAAAAAAAAAGATTTCGGTGAGAGACGAAGAAGACCATTTGGTGAAAATCTAAGCGATTGCAAGAAAACCATGCACTGCTCATCACCTGTCCATTACAATCCCAACAGGAAACATGGGGGGGGCACATTATGAAAAATGGGGGTGTTTTTCGCTGCGGGGACAGGACGAGGTTTCCCCTTTGCAAGAAACTGAATGGGCCAATTGGGGAATTCCGTAAAACCCTTTTTCTGATGCTCGGCCCCTCAGACTTCCCGGGGTTCCCTTCCAACAGAAATGACCCAAACACCAGCTAAAATAAAATTTTCTTGAGATCCCCCCAGACCCCCGACCAACCCTTGAGTCTGGGGAACCCCCTTAAAAAAGCTATCCCCCAATTCACCATCCAACCTGATTGACTGGGGGGGATCTAAGGGGAAAATGGCAGGGACCCCCAAACCCCCGGTGTCAAAAACTTTTTGCTATCCCCAAGAAACTCATTGGTCTAGCTCAAAAGGTGCTTCTACTCAATACTGACAAAGGGGGTAAATAATTAGCCATGTAAATTTCAGTTTTTTTGTTTTTAAAAATTTGGAAAAAATTTTTCATTTCTGGTTTTTTTTTTCTGGGGTGCAGAATGTAATTAATGAGAAAAAAATGAATTTTTTCATTTTCCCAAAGGCACAAGAAACAAAGAATGAAAAATGAAATGGGGAATGTTTTCCCCAAAACCCTTTATATATATATATTTAAATATACACACACACAGTACGACCAAAAATTTTTGGCAACCCCTTTAATTTTTAAAAATTTTTTTTGTTTTTCATGATATGAAAATTGACATTCCACGAAAGCTCAAAACATAATTAACAATATGGAATTTATCTAAAAAAAAAAGGGGAAACAATGAAAACTTAATTCAAGGTTTTTTAAAAAACCACCTTTTTTTTTGATTTGCTTTCCACCTTGGCATTCTCTTTATGACTTAAAGTAGTCACCGGGGAAAATTTTTTTCACTTCACAGGGTGCCCCCTTGGTTTAATAATTTTTTTTTTGCCTTTTATATGGGGGGTTTGGGGGCCTCGTTTGTTTTTCAAAAACGGTGGATTTTCAGCGAAAACCTCTGAAAGACGTTAGAATTTGTATTATGGAAAGAAAAAAGAGCAATAAAGAAAAACGAGTGTTGAAAAGTGTATATATGTATTGTTATTTAAAAAAGTATAATATAAATATATAAATAATATATTAAAAACAATTCTGAAAAAAACAGATAAGCAAAAAAAAGGTGTTTATTTATGACCAAAAATTTTTCATGGTACTTTGGGGGGTTAAAAAAAAAATTTCATATATTGAAAAATTTTTATTTGAACTTCCAGTGGTGGGTCTAAATAAATAAAAAAAAAAAACAAATAGAAAAAAAAAAAAAAGGAAAAAGTTTAAAATTTAATTTTTGAAAGCAGAACGACAAAATAAAATGCAATGGATACGGAGCAAATGGGAAAAAAAAAAATCTGTTTTCCCCAGACTGAGCAAAAAGGTACAAAATAAACATTTGGAAAAAGGGTATTTCGTGGCTGCGGACAGAGAAGCAGACCCCCAAGACAAAAGGGTCAAGGGTTCGAACCCAGAAACAAGGCATACCTCCCCTCTACAAGGACCCCCGACACACGAGATCCCCAAAACCCCCCCATGCCACTTAAAAGAACTTCCCCATTCACCACCAACCGACGGAAATGGAGAGGACTCAAGGGAATGGCGAGGATCCCCAAATCCAGGTGTGAAAAACTTGTTTCATCATTCCCAAAAAGAATAATAATCTTTTTTTATATAGCGCCATCATATTCCCCAGCTCTTTCGTTTAACAGTTTTAAAACAACAGTCATAAAAACAAAGTTAACAAAAAAAAAATTAAAGCAAAAAAAGAGACCCCGTCGTGAGAGCTTACAAACTACAATGGGTGGGGGAGATACAAATATGGTTGTATTAAAAAATGGTGCATTTTACAATGAGGTCCAGCCATCTTGGGGGGTGGGGGATGGATGGGAAGTGAATGGGCACACACACACACTTTTTAAAAGAAGACTTTGATTAGTGAAGGGAAAGGGCCGCTCTGAACGATGTGTTTTGGGGGAGACCCGAAACCATGCAATTAGGGATGTCCTAATTCCGGGGAAAAGCTTTCCAGGGATTGGCGCGCAGAAATTTTAGTGGGAGGGGAGGTACGGTTTAGTGCGGGGGTTTATCAAAAAGTGTTTGCAGAGGCAGCAGCGTTGGGCCGATAGAAAAAATGGGGGAGGAATGTAGGGGGTGTGCACTGGGAAGTTTTGGGGTGAAACATACTTTAAAATTGGGATCCATAATGAATGGGCACCATGTAAGGATGGCGAAGAGCGGACCGTCCGATAAGATTTGCCAGATGGATGCCCGGGGCTGCAAAAAAAGGGCAAGGGGAGGGGGTAGTCGAGTTTAAAGGGGGCCCAAATTTTTTCCCAAAAGCCATGGTGTACTAGCCCAAAAAGGGGTTTCTACCAAAACTGAGCAAAGGGTTGAATACTTATACCCTGTGAATTTTTAGTTTTTGTAAGGTTCTTTGTCTCTGTTTACATTTCCCTTTAACCATTTTCCGCGCCATTTGCTTTTTTGTCTTTCGCAGCTCTTCCCCCGTTAAAATGGTTTCCATTTTTATGTTCTCGCCCCCATCTTCCCTCTTGTTCTTAAGCACCTCAGCTGAACAATCAGTGCTCCTGAAACCGCCTCATCGCGTGACCTACTTTGGAAACCTGGCTTTTACTCCCTATTTCCCCCAGGGAAAACCCTTTAACACTTTTGGGCTCTGGGAAACCGCGTTTGGAAATCCATTTGCAAGGAATTACGGTACAGAGAAAGTCCTAACCCCCTTTTGGGATTTATTTTAGTGCTTTATTACCTGGCTGCTGTGTTCCCCGTCGTTTCCCAAAAATGTGTGAACTTTTCAGCATGCTGTTTGAAGAACAAGTCATTTCATTCAAACCCGGTCTCCTGTGGGGGGGGGTTTTCCCCACACCCCAACAAAGACGCATGGAACGACATATACAGAAAAATCGGAGCCCAAAGTTTTTGTCTGCTGGGGGCTGGGAAAG
>JARQOD010000003.1:561156325-561198868 GCA_033576555.1 Oophaga sylvatica
GCTGTTTCGTACCTGCATCTTCTGCTAACAGATAAGACATTTTCTTCTTTTAGTTTTTTGTGCTTGCTTTTTGCATTTTGTCCTGCACTTCTGTGGGGGTCTGCCAGGTCCCCTCCGGGGGCTTGTGCACCTCTCAGTTTAATTCAGCCAGTTGTTTGTTCATTTGCCTTTTCCAATTTTTTCTGTGGCTGCGGCTTAGTTTTGTTACACCAGAGAACTAATTTAGGTGGTAGAGGTCGTGTGATCTCAGGTGTTTTGCAATTAGTGTGTTGGTATTTTTTTAGGGTTTTTTGGATTGCAGTAAGTGACCTTCCTTTCCTTTTCTGTCTAGGAAGATTGGGCCCCAACGTTTGCTCATACTATTTTCTATCTGTGTCTGTATTTCCTCTTGTCTAACCGCCATTACATGTTTGGGGGCTTCCTATGTTCTTTGGGGATCTGCTCCAGGGCAGATAGTTTTCCTCTTTCTATCTTTAGGTGAAGTTAGCTTTCAGGCTGTGACGAGGCGTCTAGGACCAACGTAGGTACGCTGTTATGTTACGGTAGCTGAGGAGTGCAGGTAAAAAAGGAAATACACCAGAGCAGTTGGAAACTATGAGATTGCAGTACCCTGACTAACCACCACAACTAGAGGCAGCCGTGGAGCGTTCCTACGTTGGTCCTAGACGCCTCGTCACAGCCTGAGAAACTAACTACACCTAAAGATAGAAATAGGAAAGCTATCTGCCCCGGAGCAGAACCCCAAAGATAATAGAAAGCCCCCAAACATGTAATGGCGGTTAGACAAGAGGAAATACTGACACAGAAAGAAAATAGTATGAGCAAACGCTGGGGCCCAAACTACCTAAATAGAAAAGGACAGGAAGGGTACTTACTGCAATCTCAGAAAACCCTGAAAAAACACCAACTCTACTAATTTCAAAATCACCTGAGATCACACGACCTCTACCACCTAAATTAGTTCTCTGGTGTAACAAAAATCAAAACAGCAGCCACTGAAAAAACTGGAAAAAGCAAAAGTACAAAACACAGTGGCTGAACTAAACTGAGAGGGCAGAAGCCCCCGGAGGGGACCCTGAAGGCCCCACAGAAGTGCAGGACCAAATGCAAAAATATAGCAAAAACACAAAATAAGAAATTGTCTTATCTGATAGCAGGAGATGCAGACACGACACAGCAGGCTACAAGGGAAACTGGAAAGAAGGATTCAGACCAGAACAATTGATCACCGGCAACCCTGATGGGAAAATGACTCCCTTATATAAGACCAATCAGTAACACCTGATTCCCAGTCCTCACAATCCTCACTAGTACCGCTTGTAACCACCAGAGGGAGCCTCTGCTCAGAACTCATCTCAAACCCATTCACAACAGTACCCCCCCCTTGAGGAGGGGTCACCGAACCCTCATTTGAGCAACCAGGTCGGTCAGGATGAGTTCTATGATACGCACGGATAAGTCTCCTAGCATGGATGTCCGAAGCAAACACCCAAGAATTGTCTTCCTGACCATAACCTCTCCATTTAACCAAATACTGGAGTCTTCGTCTAGAAAAACGAGAATCCAATATTTTCTCAACCACATACTCCAGATTGCCCTCAACCAAAACAGGGTCAGGAGGCACAGCAGCAGGAACCACTGGCTCAACAAACCTCTTCAACAAGGACTTGTGGAACACGTTATGGATCTTAAATGTCCCTGGAAGAAGCAAACGAAATGAAACAGGATTAATAATCTCCATGATCTTATAAGGTCAATGAACCTAGGCTTAAATTTAGGAGATGCTACTCTCATAGGAATATTCTTTGAGGACAACCAGACCAAGTCCCCCACTTTAAACCGAGGACCATCAGTCCTATGCCGGTTAGCAAACCGCTGGGCCTTCTCCTGAGAGAGGGACAACCTCTCCACTACCTGGTCCCAAATCTGCTGCATACGCTCAACAACAGAGTCAACACCTGGACAGACAGAAGCCTCCGTCTGTCCTGAAGAAAATCGAGGGTGAAACCCAGAATTACAGAAAAACGGAGACATCAAAGTGGCAGAGCTAGCCCTATTATTAAGAGCAAACTCAGCCAAAGGCAAAAAGAGACCCAGTCATCCTGATCAGCAGACACAAAGCATCTTAGATAAGTCTCCAATCTCTGGTTTGTTCTCTCAGTTTGACCATTGGTCTGAGGATGAAATGCCGAGGAGAAAGACAATTGAACACCCAGTTTAGAACAAAAAGTCCTCCAAAATCTGGAAACAAACTGGACTCCTCTGTCGGACACAATGTTCTCAGGAATGCCGTGTAAACGAACCACGTGCTGAAGGAACAACGGCACCAATTCAGAGGAGGAAGGCAACTTAGGTAATGGCACAAGATGTATCATTTTGGAAAACCTATCACAAATTACCCAGATGGTGGTCATTCTCTGAGAAACAGGAAGATCGGAAATGAAATCCATAAAGATATGGGTCCATGGTCTCTTGGGCACAGGCAATGGCATCAACAAACCACTAGAGCGAGAGCAAGGCTTGGAGCGAGAGCAAGTCCCGCAGGACTGCACAAATTCCCTGACATCGCGAGACAAGGTAGGCCACCAAAAGGACCGACTAACCAAGTCTCTGGTACCAAAAATTCCGGGATGCCCAGCCAATGCGGAACAATGAATCTCAGACATCACACTCTTTTTCCATTGGTCCGGGACAATCAATTTTCCAACAGGGCAGTGCTCGGGCCTATCCTCCTGACACCCCTCCAGAGCAAGTCTCAAATTGGGCGAGATGGCGGAAAGAACTACACCCTCCTTCAAAATAACAGAGGGATCAGATAACTCAGGAGAGTCCGCAAGGAAACTCCTCGAGAGGGCATCCGCCTTAACATTCTTAGTGCCAGGAAGAAAGGAAACCACAAAATTAAAACGTGTGAAAAACAAGGCCCACCTGGCCTGTCTAGGATTGAGTCGCTTGGCAGATTCCAGATAGACCAGATTCTTATGGTCCGTAAGGACCACCACCTGATGTTTGGCTCCCTCCAGCCAATGTCTCCACTCTTCAAAAGCCCACTTCATGGCCAATAACTCCCGATTACCCACGTCATAATTACGTTCAGTAGGAGAAAATTTTCGAGAGAAAAAGGCACAAGGGTTACTTTTAGAGGTCTCTGGATCTTTTTGGGACAAAACGGCACCTGCCCCAATTTCAGAGGCATCAACCTCCACCTGAAATGGCAGAGAAAAATCAGGCTGCCGTAGAACAGGAGCAGAAGTGAATCTCTGCTTAAGTTCCTGAAACGCAGAGACTGCCTCAGGAGGCCAATTCACCACATCAGAACCCTTTCTGGTCAAATCAGTTAATGGTTTAACAATAACCGAGAAATTACCAATAAATTTACGATAAAAATTGGCAAAACCCAAAAATCTCTGAAGAGCCTTTAATGAAGTAGGTTGGACCCAATCACAGATGGCCTGAACCTTGACCGGGTCCATTTCAATAACAGATGGGGACAAAATGAATCCCAGAAATGAGATCTTCTGTACGCCAAAAAGACACTTTGATCCTTCACATACAGAGCATTCTCTCTCAAAATCTGGAATACAGTTCGAACATGTTTCACATGAGAGTCCCAGTCATTAGAAAAAATCAAGATATCATCCAAAAAATCAATCAGAAACTTGTCCACAAAATCCCTGAAAATGTCATTCATGAAGGACTGGAAGACGGAAGGAGCATTAGTGAGCCCAAAGGGCATCACAAGGTACTCAAAATGCCCTTCAGGGGTGTTAAATGCCGTCTTCCATTCATCCCCGTGCTTAATGCAAATAAGGTTATACGCCCCCCTGAGGTCAAGCTTGGTAAACCAAGTAGCGTTTTTCACCCTGGAAAACAGGTCAGAAATCAAGGGTAACGGGTATTGATATTTCACAGTAATATTGTTCAAGAGACGATAATCAATACACGGCCTTAATGAACCATCTTTTTTGGCCACAAAGAAAAAACCGGCACCTAAGGGTGAAGAGGATGGTCTGATATGACCCTTCTCCAATGATTCCTTGATATAAGACCGCATAGCGTCATGTTCAGGTACAGACAAGTTAAAAAGGCGACCTTTAGGGAATTTACTACCTGGCACTAATTCAATAGCGCAGTCATAGCTCCTATGGGGAGGCAAGGATGCAGATTTACTTTCGCTAAACACATCAGAAAAATCAAACAAAAAGTCAGGAACATCCTCAGCCTGGGGGGAGGCAGAAAAAACAGGAGTGTTGGCACTAACACATTGGCAGCCCCAACTGGTTACAGACACAGATTTCCAATCCAAAACAGGATTATGAGACTGTAACCAAGGGAAACCCAGCACTATAATGTCATGCAGATTATATAGAACCAAAAATTTGCAGCACTCCTGGTGATCAGGTTCAACCCTCATTATCACCTGAGTAGAAAACTGGGGTTTATTCTCAGCCAAAGGGGTAGAATCGATCCCCAGTAAAGGAATAGACTTCTGTAGGGGTATCAAGGGAAACCCACAACGTTTAGCAAAATCATAATCCATCAGGTTAATAGCTGCTCCAGAATCAACGAAAGCCTGAGCAGAAAATGAGGACAGAAAGCATATCAGAGTGACAGTCAATAAAAACTTAGTCTGAACACTACCCAAGACAACTGAGCGTGCAAAATGTCTTCCCCGCTTAGGGCAGACTGAAATAGCATGAGAGGCATCACCACAGTAGAAACATAACCCATTGCGCTTTCGAAACTCATGACGCTGTGCCCCAGACACCACTCCATCACACTGCATGGGCTCAGCAGCTGGCTCACAAGGCAACACCACTCCACGCATACTTCTCCGCTCACGCAAACGTCTGTCAATTTGAATCGCTAATGACATAGAATCATTGAGACCAGAGGGGACAGGGAATCCCACCATAACATCCTTTACATTATCCGACAGACCCTTCCGTAAAAGGGCCGCCAAAGCGTCGTCATTCCATTTGGTCAGGACTGCCCACCTACGGAATCTCTGACAGTATAACTCAGCGTCATCAAGCCCCTGATTTAATGCCAACAAGGCTTTTTCAGCTTGATCAGTGACATTAGGCTCATCGTACAATAACCCCAAAGCCTGAAAAAATGCATCAACATCACTCAAAACAGGATCCCCAGGTATCAGGGAAAAAGCCCAATCCTGAGGATCGCCGCGCAGGAGAGAGATGATAATTTGAACCTGCTGCGCTGCGTTCCCTGAGGACTTAGATTTTAAGGCAAGAAACAATTTACAATTATTTTTGAAATTCTGAAACTTAGCTCGATCCCCTAAAAACAAATCTGGCATGGGGATCCTAGGCTCCACAACAGGCAACCTAGCAAGATATGCAGCAATACTCTGAACCTCAGTGGCAAGCCGATCCACACGGCCAGACAACTGTGCAAACTCCATTGGGAGAAAAGATCCTCCCCAGCACCCAGAGATACAGAGGGAAAAAAAAAAAAAAATGCAACAAACAGAAAAATATCTCTGACAACTTTTCTTCCTTCAAAATATTTTTTCCCTTCTGTGAGTACCATACAATTTTTTTGAGGCCGGTGATACTGTTATGTTACGGTAGCTGAGGAGTGCAGGTAAAAAAGGAAATACACCAGAGCAGTTGGAAACTATGAGATTGCAGTACCCTGACTAACCACCACAACTAGAGGCAGCCGTGGAGCGTTCCTACGTTGGTCCTAGACGCCTCGTCACAGCCTGAGAAACTAACTACACCTAAAGATAGAAATAGGAAAGCTATCTGCCCCGGAGCAGAACCCCAAAGATAATAGAAAGCCCCCAAACATGTAATGGCGGTTAGACAAGAGGAAATACTGACACAGAAAGAAAATAGTATGAGCAAACGCTGGGGCCCAAACTACCTAAATAGAAAAGGACAGGAAGGGTACTTACTGCAATCTCAGAAAACCCTGAAAAAACACCAACTCTACTAATTTCAAAATCACCTGAGATCACACGACCTCTACCACCTAAATTAGTTCTCTGGTGTAACAAAAATCAAAACAGCAGTCACTGAAAAAACTGGAAAAAGCAAAAGTACAAAACACAGTGGCTGAACTAAACTGAGAGGGCAGAAGCCCCCGGAGGGGACCCTGAAGGCCCCCACAGAAGTGCAGGACCAAATGCAAAAATATAGCAAAAACACAAAATAAGAAATTGTCTTATCTGATAGCAGGAGATGCAGACACGACACAGCAGGCTACAAGGGAAACTGGAAAGAAGGATTCAGACCAGAACAATTGATCACCGGCAACCCTGATGGGAAAATGACTCCCTTATATAAGACCAATCAGTAACACCTGATTCCTAGTCCTCACAATCCTCACTAGTACCGCTTGTAACCACCAGAGGGAGCCTCTGCTCAGAACTCATCTCAAACCCATTCACAACAGTACGCTCCACGGCTGCCTTTAGTTGTGGTGGTTAGTCAGGGTACTGCAATCCAATAGATTCCAACCTCTCTGGTGTATTGCCTTTTTTGCCTGCTCTCCTCAGCTACCAAATCATAACACATCTGGCCAAAGTTACAAAAGAATTTCTGCAGTACTCAAGGTTCCTAAGAGCACAGTGGCCTCCATAAGCCTTAAATGGAACAAGTTTGGGGCCATCAGAAGTCTTCCTAGAACTGGCCGTCCAGCCAAACTGATCAATCATGGGAGAAGGGCCTTGATGAGAGAGGTAAAGAAGAACCCCGAGATCACTGTGGCTGAGTTCCAGAGATGCAGTAGGGAGATGGTAGAAAGTTCCACAAAGTCACCTATCACTGCAGCTCTCACCCAGTCAGGCCTTTATGGCATAGTGGCCTGACGGAAGCCTCTCCTCAGTACAAGACATATGAGTTTCCATAAAGAACACATGATGGATTGCCAGACTATGAGAAATAAGATTCTCTGGTCTGATGAGACGAAGATAGACCATTTTGGTGATAAATCTAAGCGGTATGTGCAGAGAAAACCATGCACTGCTCATCACCTGTCCATTACAATCCCAACAGTGAAACATGGTGGTGGCAGCATTATGCTATGGGGGTGTTTTTCAGCTGCAGGTACAGGACGACTGGTTGCCATTGCAAGAAACATGAATGCGGCCAAGTACAGAGATATCCTGGATGAAAACCTCTTCTAGAGTGCTCTGGACCTCAGACTTGGCCGAAGGTTCACCTTCCAACGAGACAATGACCCTAAACACACAGCTAAAATAACAATTCTTGACTGATCCAGCCAGAGCCCCGACCTAAGCCCTGTTGAGCATCTCTGGAGAGACCTTAAAATAGCTATCCACCAACATTCACCATCCAACCTGATTGAACTGGAGAGGATCTGCAAGGAAGAATGGCAGAGGATCCCCAAACCCAGGTGTGAAAAACTTGTTGCATTATCCCCAAGAAGACTCATTGCTGTACTAGCTCAAAAGGTGCTTCTACTCAATACTGAGCAAAGGGTCTAAATAATTATGACCATGTAATATTTCAGTTTTTCTTGTTTAATAAATTTGGAAAAATTTCTACATTTCTGGTTTTTTTTTGTCTAGATGGGGTGCAGAATGTACATTAATGAGAAAAAAATGAACTTTTTTGCATTTGCCAAATGGCAGCAATGAAACAAAGAATGAAAAATGTAAATGGGTCTGAATGTTTTCCTGACCCATTATATATATATATATATATATATATATATACACACACACAGTACAGACCAAAAGTTTGGACACACCTTCTAATTCAAAGATTTTTCTGTATTTTCATGACTATGAAAATTGTACATTCACACTGAAAGCATCAAAACTATGAATTAACACATATGGAATTATATACTTAACAAAAAAGTGTGAAACAACTGAAAATATGTCTTATATTCAAGATTTTTCAAAGTAGCCACCTTTTGCTTTGATTACTGCTTTGCACACTCTTGGCATTCTCTTGATGAGCTTCAAGAGGTAGTCACCGGAAATTGTTTTCACTTCACAGGTGTGCCCTGTCTGGTTTAATAAGTGTGATTTCTTGCCTTAGATATGGGGTTGGGACCATCAGTTGTGTTGTGCAGAAGTCTGGTGGATTCACAGCTGATAGTCCTACTGAATAGACTGTTAGAATTTGTATTATGGAAAGAAAAAAGCAGCTAAGTAAAGAAAAACGAGTGTCTGTACTGTGTATATATGTATGTGTATATTTAAATATATATATATATATATATATATATATATATATATATACATACAATTCCTGGAATACAACAATGATAAGCAAAAAAAGGTGTTTATCATTATGACCAAATTTGACATGGTACTTTGGGGGTTAAAGAAAAATTACAGTATATTGAATAAATTGTTTATTTGAACTTACCAGTGGTAGAGGTGGCTAAATTAAATAAAAATGAAACAAATAGAAAAGAAAGAAAAGGAAAATGTTTAATTTACATTTCAGAAAGCAGAATCGATAAAATATAGAATGCAATGTGATACGGCAGACAAATGAGCAAATGAAAACATCTGTTACCCTAAGACTGAAGCAAAGGATAACAGAAACTAAACATCTGGATAAAAGGAGTATCTGCTGTGGTCTGCGGACAGAGAAGCAGACCACAAGACAAAGGCTCAAGGCTTCGAACCCAGAAACAAGGCAGTACCTCCCCTTCTACAAGGGACCACCGGACACACTGAGATCCTCAACCACTGATGTCACTTACAGAACTTCCTCATTCACCATCCAACCTGACGGAACTGGAGAGGATCTGCAAGGAAGAATGGCAGAGGATCCCCAAATCCAGGTGTGAAAAACTTGTTGCATCATTCCCAATAAGAATAATAATCTTTATTTATATAGCGCCATCATATTCCGCAGCTCTTTACAGTTTAACAGTTTCAAAACACAAGTCATAAGTAACAACGTTAACAATACAATAATTAAAGCAAAATAAGACGACCCTGCTCGTGAGAGCTTACAATCTACAATGAGGTGGGGGAGATACAAAGTACTGGTGTGTATATACAATGGTGCATTTACAATGATGGTCCAGCCATCTTGGGGGAGTGAGGGATGGATGGAGATAGTGAATGGGCTACATACACACACACTTTTTTACACATAGAATGACTTTGATTAGTGAATGTGATAGGCCGCTCTGAACAGATGTGTTTTGAGGGAGAGCCTGAAACCATGCAAATTAGGGATAGTCCTAATTTCCTGGGGTAAAGCATTCCAGAGGATTGGCGCAGCACTGGAGAAGTCTTGGAGTCGGGAGTGGGAGGTACGGATTAGTGCAGAGGTTAGTCTAAAGTCGTTTGCAGAGCGCAGCAGTCGGTTAGGCCGATAGATAGAAATGAGGGAGGAGATGTAGGGGGGTGCTGCACTGTGGAGAGCTTTGTGGGTGAGAACCAGTACTTTGAATTGGATCCTATAATGAATGGGCAGCCAGTGTAAGGACTGGCGAAGAGCGGACGCGTCCGAGTACCGATTAGCCAGATGGATGACCCTGGCTGCTGCATTAAGGATCAACTGGAGAGGGGATAGTCGAGTAATGGGGAGGCCAAGTTTTCCCAACAAGACTCATGGCTGTACTAGCTCAAAAGGGTGTTTCTACTCAAAACTGAGCAAAGGGTCTGAATACTTATGACCATGTGATATTTCAGTTTTTGTAAGGTTCTTTGTCTCTGTTGACATGTTCCTTGAAACTCAGTTTTCCGTCGGCCATTTTGCTTTCTGTCTTTCTGCAGCTCTTGCCCTCAGTTAATATGGAGTTTCCAGTTTTCATGTTCTCGCCCTGATTCTTCCCTCTTGCTTCTTAAGCAGCCTCAGCTGAACAATCAGTGCTCCTGAATCAAGCCT
This sequence comes from Oophaga sylvatica, assembly GCA_033576555.1. Classification (NCBI taxonomy): domain Eukaryota; kingdom Metazoa; phylum Chordata; class Amphibia; order Anura; family Dendrobatidae; genus Oophaga; species Oophaga sylvatica. The sequence continues at coordinate 561,166,180 of JARQOD010000003.1, forward strand.
CAGTCAGTCTGTGACCTGACTTCTGGAAACCTTGGACTTGTACTCCAGCTATTCCCTACTGAGGAACCTTGGAACACTTTTGGACTCTGGAAACCTGCTGTTTGGTAAATCCATGTTTGCAGAGGAATTACGGTACAGAGAAGAGATCCTGAACCTGCTTTGGAGATTTATTGTAGTGCTTGAAGTTACTCTGGCCTGCTGTGTCTCCTGTCGCTGTTCCTGCAAACTGTGTGAACTTTTCAGCATGCTTGTATGAAGTAATACAAGTCATTTCATATCAACCTGTGTCTCCTGTGTTTTCCTCACACCCAAGCACAAGACGCTATAGGAACTGTACACTATACATGACAAGATTCAGGAGCCAATGTTTAGTGTCTGCTGGGTCTGGGAAAGCCATGTCTGCTGTGACTGTGGATATCAGATGTCCGTTTAATACCTTATGTGATGACAGTGGTTGTGACTTCTCACAACCATTCCAGGTGAGCGCATTCCCTTAAAATTTTACTCTGGAGTGTTACCACAGATAAACACTATTGTTTTGTTTTTTTTTTCCTTTCCTCTTCTCCTTCCAGCACTTCTGCCTTAAAAGATCTGGAAGATGGAGGCCCGCATAAAGGAACTTTGCGGAGTGACTGATACAATCCTTTCAGATGTACAGACTTTAAAAACCCGTTTTGCAAGCCTACAGGACCTCACTAATCATAATTTGCAAGTGTTTGGACAGACTACCCAGGAATTGCGAGCCAGGATTGAGGCTCTAGAGGAACGAGCCCAGGCTCCTGCCATAACCCCGAGTTCTGGGATTCCCAAATTACCTCCTTTTCGTTTTGGCGGTGAACGTGAGAAATTCAGGGGATTTATTAATCAATGCAATTTATTTTTCTCTGCACATGCTTCACAATTCCCACTGAACGATCCAAAGTGCTTACTATAATCATGTTGCTTACCAATAAGGCTTTGATGTGGGCAAACCCTCTGATTGAGACTGAGGATGATTGTTTGAATCACCTTGATACTTTTATTTCAGCCATGGGGCAGGTGTTTGATGACCCCAATCGAGGTGCAACAGCTGAAGCAGCCATGTTAACTTTGCGCCAAGGTAAGCGTTCAGTAGCCGAATATGCCCTGGATTTCAGGAGATGGGCTCTTGATACCACTTGGGACACTTCCGCTAAAAAATCTATTTTTCGGAAAGGGTTGTCTCCACTGATTAAGGATGAACTTGCTCGTGCCGACCCTCCCACTGCGTTAGGTGACTTTATTAACTATTGTATCCGTATTGATGCTCGTCTGACTGAACGCAGACAAGAGAGATGGTTCGAAAATAATCGCACTAACCTTTTACTACCTCACTCCTCAGCTAAGGAACCTTTGAGTAGGATCACAAGGGAACCAGAACCTGAACCCATGCAGGTGGACTCTTTACAAAGACGGGTTAGTGATGCACGCAAAGAACATCGTATAAAGGAAAATCTATGTTTCTACTGTGGTAAGTCAGGGCACTTCATTATAAACTGCCCCAGCCGTTCTCGTAAGACTACTGCAGCAGTCATTCACTGTGAGTGTTGCGAGAGGAGCTCTGTCATGTCCGAGCCTCAGGCTCCAGAGAGATCTGCTGCAAGAGATCTTGATTTCTCGGACTTAAACTCTGTTAGTTCTGGGGACGATGACGGTATAAACGCTGCAATTTTTCAAGTTTCCTCAGCGTTGTCCCAGCTGAGTTATAAAAGAAACAGTTCTCATTGCTTCCTTTCCATCAAACTCTGGGTTGACTCAGTCTGGGTGTCTAGCTCTTCTATGATCGACTCAGGAGCAAGTGGAAATTTTATGGATATCTCCTTTGCTCTGAAACAGGGGATACGTTCAGTGAAGAAGGCTACTCCAGTACAGATGGAGACTGTGGATGGCTCTCTACTGACTTCTGGACCAGTGGATCAAGAAACAGAACCTTTGAGGGTCCTTATGGGTAAAGATCATCAGGAGAAAATGTCTTTTTTGCTTATCTCTTCTCCCCACTTTCCCATTATTCTAGGGCTACCATGGCTGCAGGCGCAGAATCCTACGATTAACTGGGAGACCAAGGAATTACACTTTCCGGAGAAACAGATGAGTCAAGGAGTTTCAGCTTGCTCTGTTCCTAAAGGAACCATGTCAGTCCCTGAACTACCAGCTGTATACCAGGACTATGTGGATTTATGTGACAAGAAGAACGCTGATCAGCTTCCTCCTCACCGTCCATATGATTGTCCAATTGAATTATTGCCTGGAGCCGAGATACCTTTTGGTAAGATCTACCCCCTAGCGGGGCCCGAGCTAAAAGCTTTGAAGGATTATATAGACGAAAATTTAGCCAAGGGCTTCATACGCCCCTCTTCATCTCCCGCAGGTGCACCCATCTTCTTTGTGAAGAAAAAAGATGGATCTCTGAGACCCTGCATAGACTATAGGGAACTCAATAAGGTTACTATTAGAAACCGTTATCCATTGCCTTTAATCCCTGAGTTGTTGGAGAGAGTGGGCATGCCAAAATTTTCTCTAAACTGGATCTCCGTGGGGCCTATAACTTGGTCCGTATTAGACCTGGGGATGAATGGAAGACTGCTTTCAGGTCACGCTATGGACACTTTGAATATCTAGTTATGCCTTTTGGTCTGAGTACCGCCCCAGCCACTTTCCAACACTTCGTGAATGATATCTTCAGGGATCTCCTAGATACATTTGTGGTGATTTATCTGGATGATATTCTAATTTTTTCTAACTCCACAGAGGAACATCATGGACATGTGAGAATGGTCTTAGAACGCCTAAGACAAAACCATCTCTACATCAAACTTGAAAAATGTGAATTCCATAGGACCGAAATTCAATTTCTGGGGTATGTACTATCTACGCAAGGGATTAGTATGGATGGAAGCAAGACCCAAGCCATCAAGGATTGGCCAATTCCTAGAAATGTGAAGGAGGTGCAGCGTTTCATCGGGTTTGCCAACTTCTATAGACGTTTCATTAAGAATTTTTCTGAGGTAGTGTCACCTATCACCCAACTTACCCGGAAACAGTCTAGGTTCTCCTGGACCCCGCAAGCTCAGGAAGCATTTTCCTGTTTAAAGGATAAATTTACCACCGCACCTATCTTAGTACATCCCAACCCCGAGCTTGCCTTCATAATAGAGGTGGATGCTTCAGACTGTGCCGTTGGAGCTATACTCTCTCAGAGAACAGGTGAGAAGAATGTCTTGCATCCCTGTGCCTTCTTTTCCCAGCAGTTGTCTTCGGCTGAGAGGAACTACGATGTGGGCAATAGAGAATTGTTGGCCATTATTGCCGCCTTCAAGGAATGGAGACACCTTCTTCAGGGAGCTGCACAGCAAATAGTCGTCCTGACAGACCATCGTAACCTTGAATTTATCAGGTCGGCTAAGTGCCTGACTCCTCGCCAGGCTCGCTGGAATCTTTTCCTAAACCAATTTAATTTTGTAATTTCTTATAGACCAGGATCGCGCAATGGAAAGGCTGATGCACTCTCTAGGATTCATTCAGCAGAGACACGTCCACTTACTCTTCCTAAGACTATTCTTCCTGACTCTAGATTCCTGGGAGTGATTCATAATCAAGACCTACTTAAGGACATCAAGGAAGCATACCATGCGGATTCTTTGTTGGCTCAACCCCCAAGGGACGTAAGTCTTGTCTTTAAGAATGGTGTGTGGATTCAGGGACAACGTCTGTATATACCTGAAACAGTCAGATTGAGAGTATTGCAACTCATCCACGATTCCAAGATAGCCGGGCATAGGGGAATTCTAAAGACACAAGAATTTCTTTCTCGTTTCTTTTGGTGGCCCACTAACAGGAAAGATGTCTTAAACTATGTCACTTCATGTGAAGTCTGTGCAAGATGCAAAACACCTCGCTCCTCACCAACTGGTCTGTTGCAACCTCTTCCCACCCCGTCCCGCCCGTGGGGATCCATTTCTATGGACTTCATTGTGGAGTTACCAACCTCTCAAGGGAAGAACACCATTCTAGTGGTGGTTGACCGTCTAACAAAGGCAGCTCATTTTATCCCTTGTGTCGGCTTACCCACTGCAAAACAGACATCAGACTTGATGATTAAGAATGTGTTTCGCTTACATGGAGTACCGGATGAGGTCATTTCGGATCAAGGGGTGCAATTCACTTCAAGGTTTTGGCAAAATTTCTGTGCAGCATTGGACATTAAAGTAAACCTTTCTTCTGCTTTTCATCCCCAGACTAATGGACAGACAGAACGAACCAATCAGACCCTGGAGCAGTATCTCCGCTGTTTTATCTGCCACCTACAGGATGATTGGGTGGATCTACTTCCACTGGCTGAGTTCTCTTATAACAACTCTCAGAGCGCCTCCACTAAGCAGTCTCCTTTTTACTCCAATCTAGGTTATCATCCTAACATTCTTCCTCGATTTCCCATAGATACGCCCTTGCCGGCAGTGGCTGAAAGAATCACTTCTTTACAAAAGAATATGGATCTTCTAAAGGAAAATCTAGAATTGGCTCAGGAAAGGTACAAGAAAGCAGCAGATAAATTTCGTAAACCTGCACCAGCTTTCAAGGTAGGAGATTTGGTCTGGCTGTCAACCAGAAATCTTAAATTAAAGATTCCATCGTCTAAATTGGGACATAAGTACATTGGACCTTATAAGATCAATAAGATTATAAGTGCTGTTGCTTGTCGTCTTCAACTGCCCAGAACTATGAGAATCCACCCTGTCTTTCATGTATCCCTACTAAAGGCTGCAACACCCAATACGTTTCCTGGACGTTCTTCTCCTTGCCCTGACCCAGTGCTGGTCGATGGTCAGGAAGAATTTATGGTGGAAAGGATTCTAGATTCCAGGTTGTACAGAAATCAGTTGCAATATTTGATTAAATGGCAGGGCTACCCAGTGGAGGACAACTCATGGGAACCAGTCAATAATGTAAATGCTCCTCGCCTGCTCCGCCAGTTTCATCAGAGGTACCCTGACAAGCCTGGTCTGAGGTCATCCGGAGGTTGTCCCTAAGGGGGGAGTAATTTAAGGTTCTTTGTCTCTGTTGACATGTTCCTTGAAACTCAGTTTTCCGTCGGCCATTTTGCTTTCTGTCTTTCTGCAGCTCTTGCCCTCAGTTAATATGGAGTTTCCAGTTTTCATGTTCTCGCCCTGATTCTTCCCTCTTGCTTCTTAAGCAGCCTCAGCTGAACAATCAGTGCTCCTGAATCAAGCCTCAGTCAGTCTGTGACCTGACTTCTGGAAACCTTGGACTTGTACTCCAGCTATTCCCTACTGAGGAACCTTGGAACACTTTTGGACTCTGGAAACCTGCTGTTTGGTGAATCCATGTTTGCAGAGAAATTACGGTACAGAGAAGAGATCCTGAACCTGCTTTGGAGATTTATTGTAGTGCTTGAAGTTACTCTGGCCTGCTGTGTCTCCTGTCGCTGTTCCTGCAAACTGTGTGAACTTTTCAGCATGCTTGTATGAAGTAATACAAGTCATTTCATATCAACCTGTGTCTCCTGTGTTTTCCTCGCACCCAAGCACAAGATGCTATAGGAACTGTACACTATACATGACAGTTTTTCTTGTTTAGTAAATTTGCAAAAAATTCTACATTTCCGTTTTTTTTTAGTCTAGATGGGGTGCAGAGTGTACATTAATGAGAAAAAAATGAACTTTTTTTAATTTGCCAAATGGCTGCAATGAAACAAAGAGTGAAAAATTTAAAGGGGGCTGAATCCTTTATATAAATATATATATATATATATATATATATATATATATATACACAATTCCTGGAATACAACAATGAGAAGCAAAAAGAGGTGTTTATCATTATGACCAAATTTGATGTGGTACTTAGGGGGTAAAGAAAAATTACAGTATATTGAATAAATAGTTTATTTGAACTTACCAGTGGTAGAGGTGGCTAAATTAAATAAAAATGAAACAAATAGAAAAGAAAGAAAAGGAAAATGTTTAATTTACATTTCGGAAAGCAGAATCGACAAAATATAGAATGCAATGTGATACGGCAGACAAATGAGCAAATGAAAACACCTGTTATCCTAAGACTGAAGCAAAGGATAACAGAAACTAAACATCTGGAGAAAAGGAGTATCTGCTGTGGTCTGCGGACAGAGAAGCAGACCACAAGGCAAAGGCTCAAGGCTTCGAACCCAGAAGCATGGCAGTACCTCCCCTTTTACGAGGGATCACTGGACACACTGAGATCCTCAACCACTGATAGAACTCCCTCACTAGGCGATTCGCATGCAAATCTTTCTCATCAATATACCAAAAAAAACAAAAACGGAGTTCCATACGATATAAAAAATCTTTCCAATTTTATTATACATACAAAATTATACATAAATAATGTTGAACAATAGATAATAACGCCATCAGTTAAAATTATAGGCCCAGGGCACAGAGGGACCATCACAAAATCACAATCATTTTTTCCAAACGTATATACAGACCATAGTGCCAAAAAATAAATAATAATATAATAATATAATACAAAAAGTGTATACCAGTAATAAATACCGTGCACAACGCAATCAATCCGTGCACAACGAAACAATGTATATGTATATAATGATAATGAAATAAATCAAAACTGAGTGCTCATTAACTCCCACAAAAAAGAAAAAAATATACGATGGAAAAGTAAAAAATGGTAAAAAATGCCTCAGTGCTTACCCATAATATGCAGGTGCCAAGGTGCCCGGGTGCCTTTTGGCGGCAAAAGGCACCCGGCACCTTGGCACCTGCATATTATGGGTAAGCACTAGGGTTGAGCATTCCGATACCAAAACCCCATTCCAATACCTGAAATCCAATGTAAGTCTATGGGAACAAAATATCGGAAGTTAAAACTTCCGATATTTTGTTCCCATAGACTTACATTGGATTTCAGGTATCGGAATGGGGTTTTGGTATCGGAATGCTCAACCCTAGTAAGCACTGAGGCATTTTTTACCATTTTTTACTTTTCCATCGTATATTTTTTCTTTTTGTGGGAGTTAATGAGCACTCAGTTTTGATTTATTTCATTATCATTATATACATATACATAGTTTCATTGTGCACGGATTGATTGCGTTGTGCACGGTATTTATTACTGGTATACACTTTTTGTATTATATTATTATATTATTATTTTATTTTTGGCACTATGGTCTGTATATACGTTTGGAAAAAATGATTGTGATTTTGTGATGGTCCCTCTGTGCCCTGGGCCTATAATTTTAACTGATGGGGTTATTATCTATTGTTCAACATTATTTATGTATAATTTTGTATGTATAATAAAATTGGAAAGATTTTTTATATCGTATGGAACTCCGTTTTTGGTTTTTTTGGTATATTATCTTGGAGTATACAAAACTTATTTCCTGTTATAGTCCTGGATATTTAAAACTCTGATTTATTTGGATTATATATATATTTTTTATATTCAGGTTGTATTGGGATTAATTGAATGTCTTTCTCATCAATCAAGGAATTATCCTCTGGACGAAAACCCTAACATTTAACAAGATATTCCAGTTGACGTCAGGAGCCCAAAGCTGGTCCCACCTCATATTCCTTGTCCTCCTCCAAGTCAGCATCAATGATGTCCTGAGAACCCAGCGTGCCCTCAAGCTTTTTAAGAAGCGAGCTCACGTTCAATGTCACGACCCCTAGTTTCACTAGGTGCGGTTTTCAAAAAGTCACTAGAGATTTTTGACAGGGCAATTATAGTAGATGTTTCCTCTGGATTATAGGAGAAAGTGAGTGATGACATGGCCCTAGTGACTTTTTGAAAACCGCACCTAGTGAAACTAGGGGTCGCGACCTTGAACGCGAGCTCCGCCACTGCACCAATCTTGAACTCCACGGTGCAACACAGAGGATTCCACGGGGACTTAGGGTAGCCCTTCGCCCCACACTCTTTAGTAATTCACTCTTTAGTAATTTAGTAATTCACCTGATTTTTGTTCCAAATGTTCTTTTGATTTGATGCTCCTCACATTGGAACATCTGCACAAGGTAATCAACACCAATATCGTATAAAGAACCTTGAACAACAGCTGGCATCCACCTGCTCTCCAGAGAACCTCAGTTCACTTAAATCCAGAATCAACTCCAACATTACCCAACATCGACGGGATACTGAACAAAGGAAGCGAGCGAAATACCTACATGATCAAGAGGACTACGACCTTGATAGGGTCTACAAATGGCGCGACAACTCTGGGCCAAAGAAATCTGCTTACAAACAAGGATATCGCTCCTCTATTGACCAAACCTCATCTGGATCAGACCAGGAGAGGGTAGATCGAAACCTGGTTCCTTTTTTAGGCCATCCACGGAGATCCCAAAGACGAAGAGGACCCGCCGGGGCACCAGAAGGCCGCAGGAACGACTTAACACGGATGACACAATCACAGGTACGGACTCCCTGGTGATTAACATATCATCCACCTCACTAAGCATTGTGGAACATCGGGCACTACAGAAAGGCCTGTCCTTTTGTCCAAGTTACAAATGCAACACCTTTCTTATGGACATGGACCTTCAAAAACTTTACAGGTCATTACGCCTTAAATTGCATTTTGCTGAACCAGATTCTATCAATACGGATGCAGGTCTACCTACAGACACCACTCAACCTAGACTACTTACGGCGGTCAGTCTAGGCCTCCGTAATAAGTCTACGTATAGACCACCCTATGGTTCTCATGCCCTAGTGGCATTTATTCAACTTGTGGATGACTCGTTCCAGATACTTAGACAGGCTACAGATAGGGGTGACTTACACTTCCCTACTAATCTTTCACCATTTGATAGACAAGCCCTTAGATCACTCCAGGACAATAAAAACATAATAATCAAACCAGCTGACAAGGGGGGAGCGACTGTAGTCATGGACAAATCCCAATACTTCACTGAAGCTCAATGCCAGTTGAGTGACACATCCACATACCTAAAACTGACAAATAACCCTTCTTCTGACATCCAACATTTAATCCACAACACCTTGGAACATTACTTATCTAGAGGGGTCCTTGATAACAAAACCTGGGATTTTCTTTGTTAACAGCACCCAATCACCCCAGTATTTTATGTACTCCCCAAGGTGCACAAAAACTTACAAAATCCCCCAGGGAGACCTATCGTGGCCTCAACTGACTCGTTGCTCTCCCCTCTCTCCATCTTCCTGGAGAGGGTTCTTACCTCCTTGATAAAGGACACCACCTCATTTATATTGGATACAGGAGCTTTCCTATCGGTCTTTAAATCAATCAGTCCCATCCCAAGGGATAAACTTTTGGTATACTTTGATGTAAAGGATTTATATACCTCTATCCCCCATATAGAGGGTATAGCATCTAGACGTCGCCTGCTCTCTTTATCCTCTATGGAACCAGCACACATTGATCTATGCTGCAATTTATTGTCCATTGTTCTCACTAAAAACTATTTTTTTTTTTGGGGACACCTTCTACCTACAGACAAAGGGCACAGCAATGGGCTCAAACTTAGCGCCTCCATATGCTAATGCCTACCTACATGGCCCACTTTGAAGACGCCGTCATCTATTGCAATGATCTCTTCTGCACCCACGCACTGGTGTGAAAGAGATACATAGATGACATTTTTTGCATCTGGCAGGGTGACACGTCTTCTCTTCAACAATTCCACCATATATTAAAAACTTCTTGGCCTGGTCTAGACTTCACTATGTCCTCTGACCCCAACAACATCAGTTTTTTGGACACCATAGTCCTGAAAGACGAACAGGGCATCCTTTCTACAGATTTATTCATTAAATCCACAGACCGCAATAGCCTCTTACACTATGACAGCTTTCATCCTACTAAGATGAAAGATTCTATTCCCAAATCTCAGTTGGAAAGAGTAAGTAGGATAGTATCTGATCCCATTACCCTCCAAACCAGGACCAGTGAAATGAAGTCTAGATTTCTGACAAGAGTCCTACAAACTGAAGCCCATACATTTCGTGCTCAACCCTCGACGGTATCTCACCATATTCCGTTTGTCCATCACTTTCACCCATCTGCTTATACCATCTACAAAACCATACGGAGACACTGGCACCTTCTACAAGCAGCTTATCCACATGTGGACTCATTTCAGCTTCCATTTCTTCCTTGTTTTAAGAGGGCACGCAATATCTGAGATTCTCTCATTAGGGCCGATATAGGCCCACAAAAAGCACCAAGTCTACAACGCTCTCTTAGTACCCCAAGGAATAGTACATTCCCCTGCTTGAATTGTAATCAATGCAATAACATCTTAAGGCGTAATTTCATCCACCATCCTCATACAGGTAGGAGATACGCAATACAAGGATACTTCACCAGTGACTCAACATTCGTCATATACCTAATTAAATGCCCTTATGGCCTGTCGTACATAGGTGAAACCACACAGCGTATCAAAGATAGAGTGTCCAACCACAAGTCTACAATTAGATGCCGTAACACCTTACTCCCTATCCCACAACATTTTATTAACTCAGGACATAATGTGAGTCAGTTAAGATATCAGGTTATCGAACAAATTCCTTTACCACGACGTGGCGGTGACAGAGTGACAATGCTGAAGAAAAGAGAAGCGTATTGGATCCACACACTCCAGACACTTACCCCTAAGGGACTAAATAGAGACTATGATTTGCAGTCCTTTTTATGATGTGTCTCTTTTGTCATTTTTCACCATTACAAGCATATCTCATTTTATATTAATATATCTCTGAGACTCTAATATATAATGTGCTTCAGGCTGCCCATCACATATTCAGATGTGCATAATTTTTTTTTTTTTGCAACCAGTATACCATATGTTGGGTCTCTAATATATATTTTCTCTTTATTGCAGTCGACTTTATTGATAAGTCCTTCCACATGCAACCCTATGTTGTCACCTCTCCCCTTATGTTACCACCGCTGCCACTACTACTCTTCAGCAATGAAGCTTACTGCTCCATCCACCACTGCTTCATGTTTCACCTATCACCTCTGGAGCGCAGACTCTGTGCACCTCCCATCTGTGGATCACAAGCGTCGTCGCTTAGCTCCACCCACCCTCCCTTTGCTCTCATCCTCCGCTCCTTGGAACGCAAGCGACACCCACTTTCTGCCTGTGGACCGCAAATGCCACTTCCGGCTTCTGCCCACGCCGACGCCGGCCCACAGGCGCTCACTACTTCAGGCACCACACGAGCGCTCTCTGATCCAGCCCTGTCTTGCGGTGGATTCTGCGTCCTGGCCAGTCTGCCTGTTTGTTCACTGGATAAGCGCTGCCTGCACCATCTCTCCACACAATTCTATGAAGTACCACTGTGTTTCACTAAGTCTCGGTATATTTATACTGCCATACCTGATATCTTTTAATTCCACAGTCTCCTACGGTTGGGATTAGTCCCAGCCAAAGCACATTCAGCATATGGGTATGTGATTATTCTCCTGTCTGTATACATGTCCTTAAAACCACATGGGCAACACTACCTTTCACCATATTCTTGTGTCCTTATATCTGCATACCTGACACTTGTGCTTTATTACCCTGCAGTCTCCCAACTTACCTTATGATCACAATCACTGTACTACTTACATATGGGTATGTTACTATAACATCTATCAAAGCCTATGATATCTCATATGTAATCTGTCTCATACAACATTTATTTTTGTACTGCAGTCTATATACACTGTGTTCCAAATTTGCAAAAATTGTTTAGGAGTGATAAGGTAAGAATTTTTTTGTTTGTCAGTTAAACTCATTGATGGTGATGTCAGGGCTCTTTATATCACTGTAAGCAATTGCAGACACCTGTGCTAATTAGTTTGGCAGGTGTGTCCAATGAAAGGCAAGACTACTTAAGAAGGCTGTCCCACATTATCAAGCAGCCTACATTTTCTGCCAAAATGTGAAAGAAAAAGGATGTGTCGGCTGCTGAGAAGCAACAAATTGTGGAGTGTTTAGGTCAAGGCATGACTACAATCAACATTGCCAAGCCACTTCTTTGTGATCATCGCACAATCAAGAAGTATGTAGCTGATTCACAGTACACTCGTGTGCGTGCTGATAAGGAAAATTGAGGACTCTTTCCTACAGGCAATTATGTCAAGTTAAAAGAGCAGCGGCAAAAAAGCCTTGTCGTAGCAGCAGACAAGTTTTTGAAGCTGCTGGTGCCTTCAACGTCCCCCGAACAACAAGATGCAGGGTCCTTCAGAGGTTTGCAGCTGTGCGTAAGCCATCCTGTCGACCTCCTCTATCCACTGCACACAAGCAGAAACGGCTCCAGTGGGCCAAACAATACATGAAGACTGACTTCAAAACTGTTTTGTTCACCGATGAGTGCCGTGCAACGCTCGATGGTCCAGATGGATGGAGTGGAGGATGGCTGGTTGATGGACACCCCATGCAAACACGGCTACGACGCCAACAAGGAGGAGGTGGAGTAATGTTTTGGGCTGGAATCATGGGTAGAGAGATTGTCGGCCCCTCTAGGATCCCTGAAGGGGTAAAGATGAACTCCATAGTGTATGTTGAGTTTCTCAAACAGCACTTCCTGCCATGGTTCAAGAAGAAAAACCGTGCCTTCCGCAACAAAGATCATTTTCATGCATGATAACGCACCGTCTCATGCTGCACATAACACATCTGCATCTGTGGCTGCTATGGGCATAAAAGGGGACAAACCTATGGTGTGGTCCCCATGCTCCCCTGACCTCAACCCCATTGAGAACCTCTGGAGCATCATCAAAAGGAGTGTCTATGATGGCGGGAGGCAGTTCACATCTAAGCAACAGCTCTGGGAGGGTATTCTGTCCTCATGCAAAACAATTGAAGCAGAAACCATCCAAAACCTGACAAATTCAATGGACGAGAGAGTTCAGAAGCTCGAACAAGGGGTCCTATGTGCAAATGTAACATCACCTAGAATAAAGTTTTGAGTTGAAAACTGTTTGATTTCAGTTTGTAAGAACCTGCTAATGCTTATAATTTCAAAAATGACCATTTTTTGTTCTTTATTAAAATGAAAAGGTTGAAAACTCTGCTGTGCATAATAATTTGGAATATGCATTTTGAGTGAAGTTTGAGTGTTTTATTTTTTACAAAATATACTGTTATCATAGGCAGTTTGTACAAAAACCTTTCAATTGTACTCTAATAGTTATTTGACTGGAAAATACAAAAACCTTTCAATTGTACTCTAATAGTTATTTGACTGGAAAATTACAATGACTGAAATTCAGATAGGTAATTTGGGAAAATCTGAGAAAATGTTATTTGCATAATAATTTGGAACACAGTGTATTGTGTGGATTCACACTGTTGCTCCAATACCCACATTACTACTTTAGGTATGGCTATCTAAATACTATTATTGACTAAGTGGCAACTTTAGAACTCTTCATCTGGTTTCTTGATTCATTGTATGTTATCATAGCCCCATATATATATATATATTTTGTGCAACTATCAAATACTAAATTTGTGCAGTCAAATCTATTTTTGTATATACTTTCTTTATTCATCATTCATTATTTTGTATATATATTTTTTATAGCACACTGATGAAGGTCTTGCATAGACCGAAACGTTTGTGGCTATTGTTTGTATTGCACAAATAAATACATTTTGTTTTGCACTTTTGAGTGTGCCCGGTCTTCTTCGCTTAATTTCCTATTGACATTGTAGAGAGCCAAGCATTTGCAGATCCATGTGTGTGGCATTAAGTAATAGGCTTTCCTGTAGTCAATCCAGGCTGTGCTGATGTTGGTCTGTCTGGATCTTGAGTCTTGAGCGACTGTTCTATCTATTAGGAGCTGGTGCTTAGAGCCTCTGGTGTCGGTCAAAATGGCTTTCTGAGCTGGATTCATGTACTGGTTCATATGGTTCTGTAGCTTGGTGGCTATGATGCCTGACAGGAGTTTCCAAGTTGTTGTAAGGCAGGTTATTGGGCAGTATTTGAATGGAACTGTTCCTTTATGAGGAACCTCCATGATCAGCACTGTTCTTCCTTGTGTTAGCCAAGCCCAGTGATGGCCTGCTTCTAGCAGTTGGTTCATTTGCTTTGCCATGCGTTCATGTACCGCTATTAATTTGTTTAGCCAGTAGGTGTGGATCATGTCTTGGCCAGGTGCAGTCCAGCTCTTCATGTTCTTGACCAGCTGTCTGCTTCTTGCTGTGTTTTATTCTTAGATCTTGCAGCCACATTGCATTGGTATTGTGCGTTTTTTCCTTCTCCCGTATGTTCCTCCAGTATTGTTCAGTCTCTGCTATAGGTAAAGTTTCTGTGTTTGTGCTGCTACTTTGTAGTTGGGAATACACTTTGGATTGTTCTTTGGAGAACAGGGCATTTATCTTCTTGGCCTCAGCTTCTCTAGTGTATCTCCCTAGTTTTGCAGCGAGTGTTGTGAGCCTTTGTTTAGCAGTTTCTAGGGCTTCAGTTGGGGTCAGGCCTTTATACTTGTCCAGCTTGGCCTTATTCTTGATCTTTACACCTTTCTGTATTTCTGTTAGTTGGCTGACTTCCCTATGTGTCAACTTGATCTTTGTCTCCACACTTCTTTTCCAAGGGAGGCACATACTTCTGTTGTTCTTGCTGGTTGTATAGCCAAGCATTTCCATGATTGCTGAGGCAGTAGAATAGATCAGTTCATTGGTTTAAGTTATGGTGTTGGTAGGTATTGATGCAAGTGCTTTATTGGCATCTTCTAGCATACTGTCTGGTGGTGTTTCTTTGCTGAGCCTTGGCAGTCAATCTCTGGTATTTATGGTATTTAGTTTATCTAAGATCCTTTATTTCAGACCAGCTGCAGAGCTCTCTAACTGGAGGATTGGGTCACGATCTTCAGGGGGTTGCACATGTTGTTCTTCCAGGTCTTCATGTGGAGTGGTTTTGCAGTACAGTTGATCCATCTCAAGTTGTGATAATAGCTTTCTCTTTATGATATTGAAACATTGGGTTACTAGTTGTTTCTCAGTCAGTGGACATGCAGATCTTGTATCCATCCAGAGTTTTCTCATATGCTTCATATATCCTCTCTCATTTGGTCTGCTGTTGTAGTAGCATTTTATCAGATCCAGGTTCTCTTGCCTTGTCCATGTATGGTTTATCCAGTAGCCCATTTATCATCAGATTCTCCTGGTTCCTCGACATCTGACGTGGACCTTGTTAATCTGGGCGACGTCCAAGCCGGCATGACACTCTCATGTTTATTGAGGTAGGCTAGTAGTGCTAATAGTCTTGCTATAGTGCTAGTAATCTTGTCCAAGGACCACTACTGGTATATATTATTTCCAACAGGGCAGAGCTGGGATTTGAACAATCTCCCATGTTGGTGGTTGTACACTTTTAACAGCCACCTAAGGCTTGTTTCACACTAGCATTCAGCAGGTCTGCGGAGGGCTGCGTACTTCCTCCGTCAAGCGCCGCCCACTGCTCCACCTCTTACTTTCAGTGCCGCCTACCTCTGCATGCGTCCTGCTTACCCTACCTTTAACATTGGGAAACAAGGCCATGGGGATGTATGCTTATGACTCCGCATGCGTCGTTTTGACGCTGCGCCGGACGCAACAAAATGTAACGTGTTCGACGCAGTTCGGCACAGCGTCAAAACGACGCATGCGGAGGCATCCGCATACATCCGCATGGCATGCGTACCCGATGTTAAAGATAGGGTACGCAGGACGCATGCAGAGGTAGGCAGCGCTGAAAGGAAGAGGTGCGGCAGTGGGCAGGGCTTGACGGAGGAAGTACGCTGCCCTGCCGAACGCTAGTGTGAAACTAGCCAAAGGTAGGTATTATAGTTTTAGAAGCCTTAGTATATAATTTATTTTTCACAGGGCAAAGCCGGGATTTGAACCCCAGTCTCTCTTGCATAGCTTGTGCACTTAACCAGTACACTATACCAGCCACTATAATATATATATTTATATTATCACTGGAATGCAGCAATGAAAAGCAAAGAAGGTGCTTGCCATTATGGCCAAATTTGACATTGACCTTAAGGGGTTAAAGAAAAACCACAGTATCTTGAATAAATAGTTTACTATAACTTACCACTGGTGGAGATGGCTAAATTAAATAAAAATGAAAAAAATAGAAAAGAAAGAAAAGGAAAACATTTACTTTACATTTAGGATAGCAAAATATCGACAAAATATTGAAAGCAAATAAGAAAAAAATAGCCTGCACATACAGCAGTATGAAAAAAACAAAAAATATACTTGATAAAAACTACAGTGGTCCTAAGAGGTTAAACATCATAGTTTAAAATATCAGTATGTAATTATGGCTCACCAGTGGGAAAAGTTGCTGAATTAAAGATGAATGAAAATAAAATAAACATTTTATTACTTTGAATATTGGATAGCAAAATATTGACAAAACGTAGTACATTACAAATAAAACCTTGCTATGTGCCCACGTTGTAGAAATGCTCCGCAATTGTATGGAGCATTTGCGCAACTCCCCGCCGTGGGTATAACGCATGCATAATTCGCATGCTTTATCCCGCAAAACACAAGCGTTTTGCAAGCATTTTTAGATTGCAGAATGCTCGCGCTTTTCCAAGTGATTTGAAGCATCGCTTGGAAAAGTGATTGACAGGTTGGTCACACTTGTGAAGCATAGTGCTTCACAAGTGTGACCAACTTTGTACAACTGATAAAAAAAAAATAAAAAAATATGTATATACTTACCCTCTGTCGGCCCCCGGAGTCCTCCCGCTCCTCAGTGGCGCCACCGGCAACTTCCGTTCCCAGGAATGCATTGCGCGAATGACCTCAGATGACGTAGCAGTCACGCGACTGCTACGTCATCTGGGGTGATTCTTGCAATACATCCCTGGGAACAGAAGTTGCTGGCAGCGCCGTGTGCACCGCTGAGGACTTCGGTGGCCGATAGAGGGTAAGTATATCCCTATTTTTTATTTTCATTCTATTTTTTACAGGAATAGGGTACCCAAGACCTAGAGGAGAGTCTCCTCTCCTCCAGACCCTGATTACCAACTGCACATGAAGCGCTCACTTTACGCATGGTGGGCATAGCCACATGCGTAAAGTGAGCATTTCAATGCAATCCTATGGCGGCGTAAACACCGCAATTACGCAATAATAATGAACATGCTGCTTATTTTTATGCAATGCGATTACGCTGCGGAAAAATGAGCAGCATGTGCACAGCATTTGCGTAATCCCATAGGATTGCATGGGATGCGTTTTCTTAGCGTTTTTATAAGCGTTTATGCCGTGTAAAAATGCGGCAAAAACACTTAAAAACGCAACGTGAGCACATAGCCTTACTCTATATTAGGACATGGAAAGTCGATGATAGAGTCTCTCATCCTAGAGAATCAAGATGTTTATGCAAAGAACACTTTGATCAAACTGTGAGTGTGATCATTGGTCCAAGTGCAATCCAAAGTTTTGTCGGATCACACATGGACTAAAAATACGCTCGCCTGCACCTGCCTTTATGAGGATAATCAATCAGAAAATTGTATGTGCAGTATTTTACATTTGAATTCTATTTGTGTGAAATGAGAATTTTGCATTGTGTATACATTTTTATAAGCAGAGATACAAAAATATTGGGAAATTATGTTCTCCCTCATATACATTAATGATGGGCAAACCAACCAATTTTAGCAACATCAGCTAAACCATCATATGTATATGTAGGCTTCCTAACACTCCCTGATAGATTATACTGGAGGAGAGAAGAAATGGAAATTGGGATGTTAGATACCCCTATTGTTTTGTTACAAAGGGAGATGACTCAGCAAAAATGTGATGCCCCCATACACCTTAGATATGGCTGTTGACCGAACAACAGTTTGACGGATCGTTCTGCAGGCAGCTATCCCGGGCAACTCTCCCGTACACTGAAGAGCTCACTCTGCCTGAAGCTCCTTTATACTTTACGAGAGAGTCGATGTCAGATATCTCTGGCGGTGGCTTATCTCAAAAAGAACAATGGTTTCTGCATGCTGAACTTGGAAATTCCAGATCCAGACACGGCAGGCCATGGCCATCCCTATAACTTGGGGAACCATTTCTTAACTCTGCATAAGGGTGCAGCTCATTTCTAAAAAGACCCCTTTTGATTCAAAATGATTTTTCCACTTCTTTGCAACAAGTCATCTCTTTGCTTGATGCTAATGAAATGTCTGTCAGCCTGAAAAAAATGTATGAACTTTCCATACTATTTGACATAACCGAGAGTTTCATTGGTTCACTTATCGCCAGCCCACTCGTAAGATTGTTGATTACTATAATCAGCATCATGTTCATAAATTATATACTTTAGCTTTATCTCCTCCTAGCGTAACTGAATGTCCCACTCCACATAGACCTTCTGTTGTTCCTCCTCCTCCACATCTTGTTGCATTATAAAGGTGTCCCTAAGCAACCCCAGTACTGACAAGGTGATGATGAACATGTAGCTGCTGTTCTTCCTCAACACTGCATACTTTTGGGCAGTTTTTCCAATATAAATTTGAGAGACATTGTTGATTTCACTGACAAATTTAGCACCCTCTTCAAAGAGCCTCTGCAGACCCTTCATTGGATAGCAATGGCCAATTTCAAGGTAGCTGAAGCTGCAGTTTGTCCACTGCGTAATAGAATCAAACATAGCTTTATGCTGCTCAAACAGATGCTCCAACACACTGTACTCAGCTTTGAAATTGATCACATTTCAACAGGGTAGAATAGGTGGTACACCGTCAGACAGTTTGATTTCTGCAAAGCCTGGAAGCCATGCGCTGTCTCATAAGTCTAAGGCACGTTTGATACTTTGTGATGCAGACATATAGATATGACTGTACATTTTCTACTTTTATTTTGTATTTTTAAATACAGATCCTACCCTTCTGAAAAATGAGCAATCAAGAAATGCAGGGTAAACACCGAAAAAAATTACATTGGCAACATGCTGTACAGTCATGGCCAAACGTTTTGAGAATGACACAAATATTATATTTTCACATGATCTGCTGCCCTCTGGTTTTTATGTGTGTTTGACAGATGTTTTTATCACAGACAGAAATATAAAAATTGCAAACATATGAGTAACAAAAGCTTATATTGACAGTTAGAATGAGTTAATGCAGCAAGTCAATATTTGCAGTGTTGACCCTTCTTCTTCAGGACCTCTGCAATTCTCCCTGGCATGCTCTCAATCAACTTCTGGACCAAATCCTGACTGATAGCAGTCCATTCTTGCACAATCAATGCTTTCATTTTGTCAGAATTTTTAGGTTTTTGTTTGTCCACCCGTCTCTTGATGATTGACCACAAGTTCTCAATGGGATTAAGATCTGGGGAGTTTCCAGGCCATGGACCCAAAAACTCTATGTTTTGTTCCCTGAGCCATTTAGTTATCACCTTTGCTTTATGGCAAAGTGCTCCATCATGCTGGAAAAGGCATTGTTGATCGCCAAACTGCTCTTGGAGGGTTGGGAGAAGTTGCTCTTGGAGGACATTCTGGTACCATTCTTTATTCATGGCTGTGTTTTTAGGCAAGACTGTGAGAGAGCCGATTCCCTTGGCTGAGAAGCAGCCCCACACATGAATGGTTTCAGGATGCTCAACAGTTGGCATGAGACAAGACTGGTGGTAGCGCTCACCTTGTCTTCTCCGAATGAGGTGTTTTCCTGATGAGGCGTTTTCCTGATGTCCCAAACAATCGAAAAGGGGATTCATCAGAGAAAATAACTTTACCCCAGTCCTCAGCAGTCCACTGCATGTACCTTTTGCAGAATATCAGTCTGTCCATGATGTTTTTTCTGGGAGATGTGGCTTCTTTGCTGCCCTCCTTGAGACCAGGCCTTGCTCCAAGAGTCTCCGCCTCACAGTGCGTGCAGATGCACTCACACCTGCCTGCTGCCATTCCTGAGCAAGCTCTGCACTGCTGGTAGCCCGATCCCGCAGCTGAAACACTTTTAAGAGACGTCCTGGCGCTTGCTGGTCTTTCTTGGGCGCCCTGAAGCCTTTTTGGCAACAATGGATCCTCTCTCCTTGAAGCTCTTGATGATGCCATAGATTGTTGACTGAGGTGCAATCTTTCTAGCTGCGATACTCTTCCCTGTTAGGCCATTTTTGTGCATTGCAATGATGACTGCACGTGTTTCTTTAGAGATAACCATGGTTAACAGAAGAGAAACAATGATGCCAAGCACCAGCCTCCTTTTAAAGTGTCCAGTGGTGTCATTCTTACTTAATCATGACAGATGGATCTCCAGCCATGTCCTCATCAACACCCACACCTGTGTTAATGGAGCAATCACTGAAAAGAGGTTAGCTGGTCCTTTTAAGGCAGGGCTGCAATGATGTTGAAATGTGTTTTGGGGATAAAGTTCATTTTCTAGCCAAATATTGACTTTGCAAGTAATTGCTGTTAAGCTGATCACTCTTTATAACATTCTGGAGTATATGCAAATTGCCATTAGAAAAAGTGAAGCAGTAGTCTTTGTAAAAATTTATATTTGTGTCATTCTCAAAACTTTTGGCCATGACAGTAGGTAGCTGTAATAGTGTGGCATCTACACTTATCAAATGAAACTATCAAAACGAGCAAAAAATTCACTTCAGTGTGTGTCACACACACTTTGAGAGGCAATTACTCAATTAAATAACCATATTTTTTGCTTCTCTTTTGTATCTGATAACACGTTTGATCCGTTCCCAAATAGGAGCAATCAATAAATGCTAGATAAATAGAAAATAGATAAATTATACTTACTATTTAAAAGAAATCTGTCACTAGGTTTTTGACTCCTATTCTGTGAATAGATTCCCTATTCTTACATAGATTAAAAGTAGGAATAGAAAAACGTTGCTACTTAGAATTTTAAAAGCATAATTCTGACTAATAAAAATAAAATTATATCAATGCTTTAATACAGTACAGCTAGAAGTTAATACTTTATTATAACTTACTGGTGTTAGTAGATTCTGCATATAACAGGAGGAAAATAGCAAAGAAAAGGAAAATCTTAATTAATTGTCATTTTGGAAAGCACATTATTAAACATGACAAAAACAGTACATAATAAGTAAAAGATTTACTTTCACTATGAGCTCAACTTCTCCATGATGTTAGAGGCCGATCCTTGCTGTGTATCAGAATCATTTCTGCTGGATATGGTTTGGGCTCAATCTCTGATATTGCTCTATACACCCACTTCTGACTTGCACCGTACATGTACAGCAGATATTGGGAAGGAGTTAAAGGTGTTGCCCACTTTCAGTGCCAATTTTTTCTTTTTTTATTTAAATCCATGTATTTAAAAATACTTTTAGCAATTGAGTTCAATTAAAACTTTTGCACCGTTTTGTTTGTTAGGCCAGTGTCACACTCGTGCGACTTTCTCGCATCACACTCGCAAGCGTGAGGCCGGCCTTACAGGATTTGTTTTCATGCACATTCGTCTTGTATGTGGTCTGTGGTCATAAATCAGCTGAGTGGAGCTCAGTAAGACAATATAAAAGAGCTACAAGAGTCAGCGAGTCCTGACTGATGAATTCTCAATATACTAATTCTGCAGTCAGTAATAAACAGTGCAACACAAAGGATATAGAAGACGAACCGTGCAAAATTTTCAATAAAACCCAATGTAAAAATTACTTTATCGACAATTACATGCACTAAATTAAGAAAAAAAATTGTCCTTAAAAAGTGGACAACCGCTTCGATGTCGCCAAGTTTTAGTTATTTATTTGTTTATTGATTGATTGATTAAGTTTTTTTCCACTGTCACAGTTCAGAAGCCATAACCTTTTTTGAATTTTTCTGTCATAATAGCTCTAAAAGGGCATTCTTATTTGACTTTTTTATTTTTTTATGTGCAGAGTTGTATGCTGGTTTCTTTTTTGTGTCTTGAGTTGTAGTTTTTCTTGGTAGCCTTTTGGGGTACATAATATTTTTAATAACATTATTATTTAGTTTTTGCTGAAGTGAGATTATCATGAATAGAACTCAGTAATTTTTTTTCGCCATTCACATTGTGTCAATCATGATTAGAGATATGCGGACTTGTTCGGCAATCTCAAATTTGGCACAAATATAGCTCATTCGGATTTGTGTTCAGATCCCCAAGCAAAGTTGGCAAAATTTGGGCACAATTTGGTAAGTGATTGAGTTTCCACTAATGCTTATGTTTGGACTTATGCGAGGGGATGTAGCTTATAAGGGGAGGGGGTGAGTAGAAGTCACACTGTGTGTAGATTTCGACAGGAAATCAGGCACAGAAACCATCTACAACGTCCAGACACAAGGGCTTCTGTGATTGGCTGCCGAAGTCACATGTCCCTCTCCATATAAAAAGATTAATATAAATATATGAATTTTGCTAGATAGGCACTTCCAAATTAAATACAAAACCGAAAAAGAGAAAGGAAGCATATTATGCCATAAAAATTTTAATTTTTATTGTAGAAAAATGCATATTAACCCCTTCATGACCCAGCCTATTTTGACCTTAAAGACCTTGCCATTTTTTGCAATTCTGACCAGTGTCCCTTTATGAGGTAATAACTCAGGAACGCTTCAACGGATCCTAGCGATTCTGAGATTGTTTTTTCGTGACATATTGGGCTTCATGTTAGTGGTAAATTTAAGTCGATAATTTTTGCGTTTATTTGTGAAAAAAATGGAAATTTGGCGAAAATTTTGAAAATTTTGTAATTTTCAAATTTTAATTTTTATTCTGTTAAACCAGAGAGTTATGTGACACAAAATAGTTAATAAATAACATTTCCCACATGTCTACTTTACATCAGCACAATTTTGGGAACAACATTTTTTTTTGTTAGGAAGTTATAAGGGTTAAAAGTTGACCAGCGATTTCTCATTTTTACAGCAAAATTTACAAAACCATTTTTTTTAGGGACCACCTCACATTTGAAGTCACTTTGAGGGGTCTATATGGCAGAAAATACCCAAAAGTGACACCTTTATAAAAACTGCACCCCTCAAGCTACTCAAAACTACATTTAAGAAGATTATTAACCCTTCAGGTGCTTCACAGGAACTAAAGCAACGTGTAAGGAAAAAATGGACATTTTAATTTTTTCCAACAAAAATTTTCTTTTAGCATCAATTTTTTCATTTTTACATGGGCATCAGGATAAAATGGATCCTAAAATTTGTTGGGCAATTTCTCCTGAGTACACAGATACCTCATATGTGGTCATAAACCACTGTATGGGCGCACGGCAGGGCTCAGAAGGGAAGCAGCGCCATTTGACTTTTTGAATGGAAAATATGCTGGAATATTTAGCGGTTGCCATGTCACATTTGGAGAGTCCCTGTGTGCCTAAACATTGGAGCTCCCCCACAAGTGACCCCATTTTGGAAACTAGACCCCCTAAGGAACTTATCTAGATGCATAGTGATCATTTTGAACCCCCAGGTGCTTCACAAATTGATCTGTAAAAAAAAGAAAGTACTTTTTTTTCACAAAAATTTTCTTTTAGCCTCAGTTTTTTAATTTTCACATGGGCAACAGTATAAATTGGATCCTAAAATTTGTTGGGCAATTTCTCCTGAGTACACAGATACCTCATATGTGGTCATAAACCACTGTTTGGGCGCATGGCAGGGCTCAGAAGGGAAGCAGCGCCATTTGACTTTTTGAATGGAAAATATGCTGGAATATTTAGCGGTTGCCATGTCGCATTTGGAGAGTCCCTGTGTGCCTAAACATTGGAGCTCCCCCACAAGTGACCCCATTTTGGAAACTAGACCCCCTAAGGAACTTATCTAGATGCATAGTGATCATTTTGAACCCCCAGGTGCTTCACAAATTGATCTGTAAATAAAAGAAAGTACTTTTTTTTCACAAAAATTTTCTTTTAGCCTCAGTTTTTTCATTTTTACATGGGCAACAGTATAAATTGGATCCTAAAATTTGTTGGGCAATTTCTCCTGAGTACACAGATATCTCATATGTGGTCATAAACCACTGTTTGGGCGCATGGCAGGGCTCAGAAGGGAAGCAGCGCCATTTGACTTTTTGAATGGAAAATATACTGGAATATTTAGCGGTTGCCATGTCGCATTTGGAGAGTCCCTGTGTGCCTAAACATTGGAGCTCCCCCACAAGTGACCCCATTTTGGAAACTAGACCCCCTAAGGAACTTATCTAGATGCATAGTGAGCACTTTGAACCCCCAGGTGCTGCACAAATTGATCCGTAAAAAAAAGAAAGTACTTTTTTTTCACAAAAATTTTCTTTTAGCCTCAGTTTTTTTCATTTTCACATGGGCAACAGTATAAATTGGATCCTAAAATTTGTTGGGCAATTTCTCCTGAGTACACAGATACCTCATATGTGGTCATAAACCACTGTTTGGGCGCACGGCAGGGCTCAGAAGGGAAGGAGCGCCATTTGACTTTTTGAATAGAAAATATGCTGGAATATTTAGCGGTTGCCATGTCGCATTTGGAGAGTTCCTGTGTGCCTAAACATTGGAGCTCCCCCACAAGTGACCCCATTTTGGAAACTAGACGCCCTAAGGAACTTATCTAGATGCATAGTGAGCACTTTGAACCCCCCCAGGTGCTTTACAGAAGTTTATAACGCAGAGCCGTGAAAATAAAATATCATTTTTTATTCTCAAAAATGATTTTTTAGCCCACTATTTTTTATTTTCACAATGGTTACAGGAGAAATTGGACTCCGAAAGTTGTTGTCCAGTTTGTCCTGAGTACGCTAGTACCCCACATGTGGGGGGAACCACTGTTTGGGCACACGTCAGGGCTCGGAAGGGATGTAGTGACGCTTTGAAATGCCAACTTGATGGAATGGTCTGCGGGCATCTTGTTACGTTTGCAGAGCCCCTGATGCGCCTAAACAGTAGAAACTCCCCACAAGTGACCCCATTTTGGAAACTAGACACTGCAAAGAACTTATCTAGATGTGTGGTGAGCACTTTGAACCCCCAAGGGCTACACAGAAGTTTATAACGCCCGGGCATGAAAATAAAAAAATCATATTTTTTCCACAATCAGGATCTTTTAGTCCCCAATTTTTTTATTTTCGCAAGGGTAACATGAGAAATTAGACCCCAAAAGTTGTTGTCCAATTTGTCCTGAGTATGCTGATATCCCATATGTGGGAGAAAACTATTGTATGGGCACACGTCGGGGCTCGGATGGGAAGTAGTGACCTTTTGAAATGCCCACTTGATGGAATGGTCTTCGGGCGTCATGTTACGTTTGCAGAGTCACTGATGTGCCTAAACAGTAGAAACTCCCCACAAGTGACCCCATTTTGGAAACTAGATCCCCCTAGGAACTCCTCTAGATTGTGTGGAGCACTTTGAATCTCCAAGTCCTTCACAGAAGTTTATAACGCAGAGCCGTGAAAATATAAAATCATTTTTTTTCCACAAAAATAATTTTTAGTCCCCAATTTTTTTTCCCAATGTTAACAGGAGAAATTAGAACCCCCAAAGTTGTTGTGCAATTTTTCCCGAGTACGCTGATACCTCATATGTGGGGATAAACCACTGTTTGGGCATACGTCGGGGCTTGGAATAAAGGGAGCACTGTTTGACTTTTTGAACGCAAAATTTGCAGGAATCAATGGTGGCGCCATGTCGCGTATGGAGACCCCCTGATGTGCCTAAATAGTGGAAACCCCTCAATTCTAACTCCAACCCTAACCCCAACACACCCCTAACGCCTACACACACCTAACCCTAATACAAACCCTAATCATAACCCTAACCCCAACACACCCCTAACCCTAATCCCAACTCTAACCATAAACCTAACTACAAGCCTAACCCTAATTCCAAACCTAACCCTAATTCCAAACCTAACCCAAATTCCAACCCTAACCGTAATTCTAACCTTAGCCCTAATGCTAACCCTAACCCTAGTTCTAACCCTAAGGCTGGGTTCATATTGCGTTTTACCAGCCCGTACAACACGTAGCGTTGACCGGCTGGTAACGGTATAGCATAACGCGATCGCGTTATGCTATACCCGCTAGCGCAGATGAATCAGCAGATAATCAGCCGCGGATCAGCAGCAAAATCAGTCGCGGATCAGCAGCGAAATCCGCCGCGGATCAGCAGCGAAATCCGCCGCGGATCAGCAGCGAAATCCGCCGCGGATCAGCAGCGAAATCCGCCGCGGATCAGCAGCGAAATCAGCCGCGGATCCGCAGCGAAATCCGCCGCGGATCAGCAGCGAAATCCGCCGCGGATCAGCAGCGAAATCCGCCACGGATCTGCAGCGAAATCAGTCGCGGATCCGCAGCGAAATCAGTCGCGGATCCGCAGCGAAATCCGCCGCGGATCAGCAGCGAAATCCGCCGCCGATCAGCAGCGAAATCCGCCGCGGATCAGCAGCGAAATCCGCCGCGGATCAGCAGCGAAATCCGCCGCGGATCCGCAGCGAAATCAGCCGCGGATCAGCAGCGATGTCCGCCGCGGATCAGCAGCGATGTCCGCCGCGGATCAGCAGCGAAGTCCGCCGCGGATCAGCAGCGAAATCCGCCGCCGATCAGCAGCGAAATCCGCCGCCGATCAGCAGCGAAATCCGCCGCGGATCAGCAGCGAAATCCGCCGCCGATCAGCAGCGAAATCCGCCGCGGATCAGCAGCGAAATCCGCTAGGAAAAAAAAAAAATTCTTTATTTTTTTTATTTGTCCCTACCTATGATAAAGGGGGGGTTCATTTACTTTTTTTTATTTTGATCACTGTGACAGTTTATCACAGTGATCAAAATAAATTTTTGAACACTGGGGGGCGCACTGCGCATGCGCCGGCCGGCGGGCGCACTGCGCATGCGCCCGCCATTTTCCAATATGGCGGCGCCCATGAAGAGGCCCGGGCGGACGCCGGGCCCGATCGTGGGACATCGGTGGATCGGGAGAGGTGAGTAGGGGGGTCGGAAAGCTGGGGGGGGGATAGGAAGTGGGGGCAGTGGACCAAAAGAGGAGGGGAGCTGTAAGTGACGGCGGTGACCGATCGCTGCCATCTTTCGGTGGCGGCGGCCGATCACCGCCGTGACTCGGTGTGGGGGGGTCAGGGCTCGGTCTCCAGCCATGGCAGATGCTATTGCAGCATCGGCCATGGCTGGATTGTAATATTTCACCAATTAAATTGGTGAAATATTACACATTGCTCTGATTGGCTGTTTCACTTTTAACAGCCAATCAGAGCGATCGTGGCCACGGGGGGGTTAAGCCAACCCCCCTGTGGTGAAGCACAAAGGGTCCTGTAACTGCGGGTCGGGTGACCTTTGAGTGACCCCGGTCTCCCGGCCCGCAGGGACGAGATCCTTTCATGACGCCACATAGGCGTCATGGGTCGGATTGGCACAGGTTTTCATGACGCCTACGTGGCGTCATGGGTCGGGAAGGGGTTAAAGCAACAATGCAAAAAAGAGTAATATTTTAAAATGGAGACAACAATACAAAAAGAAACCGCATTCCAAACAGGGTAGTTAGTTAGAAGGTAAATATTGCACAGATAATGGTACAATGCATCCCTTTTGGAAGAAGCTATAGAGCGAAACGCGCGTCGGGGTGTCTAGCCGCTTCTCAGGTATACTTTGGACGTAGTTTAGCACTGTATAATGTTCTTTGGAGATCTATGTATGCAGCTTTGTATTTTGTATTGACTCTTTGTCGCACTGGCGCTCTAAATGGTAATACACCTGCTAAATCTATATGCATTAAGCATTCATTCATAACTTTGTGAGATTTTATCCATTTATCTCATTTGATAAAACACTCTGTCTCCGGTACCATTATCTGTGCAATATTTACCTTCTAACTAACTACCCTGTTTGGAATGCGGTTTCTTTTTGTATTGTTGTCTCCATTTTAAAATATTACTCTTTTTTGCATTGTTGCTTTAATATGCATTTTTCTACAATAAAAATTAAAATTTTTATGGCATAATATGCTTCCTTTCTCTTTTTCGGTTTTCCATATAAAAAGATGTTTTGCTGTTGCCATTTTGCCAGTGTAACAGCACAGAAAGGCTGCTCCTGCTGCTTCTGCAAGTTGTCATATAGTTAGATAGGATAATGTCCTATGTGAAATCAACCTTCTAGCATCTAACTAGTTTATGATAATAGTGTTGTGTAAGCAGGAGTCCACATTTCCTAACCTAAATCATTCGGGCTAACATTGTGTTGCAGTCATGACTCGGGAGTTCACATTTACTAATCAAAATTGTTTTTGTTAATATTGAGGTGCATGCAACAGGCCACATTTCCTAATACAAATCATTAGGGTTAATACGGTGTTGCAGTTAGGACTCAGGAGGTCACATTTACTAATCCAAATAGTTTGTGAAAATATTAGGGTGCAGGCAGCAGACCTCAGTTCCTAATCAAAATTGTTATGGCTAATATTTGGGTGCTGGTCCCAGGTTCCATTCCCTAATCAAAATCGTTTGGGCAGTGCAGGCAGGAGGTCGCGTTTCCTACAAAAAAAATAGTTTGAGCTAATATTGGGGTGCAGGCAGAAGGCCCCATTTCCTAATCAAAATCATTTGGGCTAATATTGTTGTGCAGGTACACTATCTGAGAAAATCAATACTGATTGCTAATTTAGTGACAGGTGACTCACAGGTCTGGGCCTAGGGTTTTGAAAAAGCAGGTTAAAACAGGGGAAGGGTACATCCAACATGGGTGGGAAAAAGCGAGGTGGTGGTGGAAGGGGGAATAGGTTTGGTGTTTGACGTGTAGATGGTAATGTTACTGAAAGCTCTACTGAACAAACACCGTCTCATCCTATCCAAAGAAAACATACAACATCTGTTACTGGATGAGCTACTCAGCTCCCTTTCTTTGGCAGCCATACAACAGAACACCTTAAAGATGAAGGCCATAAAGAGGATGTGCTCCAGTGGATAACAAGTGCTACATCAAGTAACCTCTCCTCTTCTTCCTCCACCGTAACATCACACACAGTACAATCCTCAGAGGTGGCACCCAAATTACCCTTGTTTCCCCCGGCGTTACAACTTTCCAACCACCCAACTAACTGTGGGGAATCTCAGATGGGTGAGTCTGCAGATCTCTTCACACATTCTATTCCTTGGGCATTAGAGGTCTGCTCAAAGTTTCACAGTATCCAGATGAGGAAAGCATCTGTACTGATGCCCCAAATTTTTTTCCTGTTGGATCCGGGGACTGACGAAGTAGGATCTGAGCAGAATCCAGACCCTCATCATCAAATGTTAATCTCCGGAGGTCGGAGGTGATCCTGATGAGACTCAGATACCAGAGGTGTATGCGGAGTGTACTGTGCTGTCAGGGCAGGAAGAGGGAGGCTGACTCTCAGGTGAGGAGTGGGAGAACAGAGAGGACAAGAGGTGGAAGAGGAGGAAGACAAGGAGGTTATGTTGTGACTTGATGCACATACACAGAGTGATGTAACTATGACAAGCACTGCATCCTCAGCCACAACTATGGCTGTGGCTAGCAGCGGTCGCGAGTAGAGTTGAGCGATACTTTCCGATATCCTAAAGTATCGGAATCGTAATGGTATCGCCGATATCACTAAAATATCGGCGATACCCGATACCGATACCGGAAGTCCCATGTAAGTCTATGGGAACAAAATATCGAAATTAAAAAAAACCCATTCTTGCCTTGTTGGTTAATTGTACATGAAGGAAAACAAGAAAGAGTAATGTAGAATGTATTGGGGGAGGTTGAGGAGACATTAAAGGCATAGATGTTTGACCCAATCCAATGGAATATCATTATTTATTTTTTTTTAGGAAATACGTTCGGATTGACGAACAAATTGACAATGTTGTTAACCTTTTTTCTATTTTGTCAAATATGTCTGTTTCACAACTTCCATGGTCTTCACCTTTTTAACTTTTCACACACTTTCTCCTTCATAATTTTCAGCAGCATCATCTTTCTCATCAAATTATTCTTCATCTTCACCTTATTAATCTTCTAAAACTTCTTGCTATTCATCTTTTTGTTAACATTACTTATATTGTTCTTATTAAACAGTTATTATTCTTCATATTCTACTTCTTCATCTTCTTCCTATTCATCCTTTTCATCATATTCTTATTTGTGACAGACATTCCTGTACTTGTAATCTGTAAAACTCTGAATTTTCATCCTTCCGTTCTTGCTGTCACGAAAGATTTTAATTACAACAGTATTTGTCCGCGTTCAGTTTAGCCTGCAGCAGCATCAGGCATTTTCCAGGGGCACCACGAGGAGGAACGGACTCACCCCCATACACTGCTTAGTCTTCTTCTGCTTAGAATTTAGAGCATATATTTTGCTCTTCATTTTGGTCTTATACTTAATGTTCTTCTGCTTTTTGATCTTCTGCTTATTGTTCTTCTGTCTCTTGTTCTGTATCTTGTAGTTTGTCTTAACCTTCTTTGTCCTGTTGGTGATGGTACAAAAGCCAATGGAAGTAACGAGGACCAGCTGACTGTGCTGGAACCCGGAGGGTCAGCAGAAGGAAAAGAGCCAATGGCACAACCGAGGACCAGCTGACGTTACTGGGACACGGTTACTAAGCAGGAGGTACCTGTGCTCCAAAGCACTACCAAGGACCAGCAGACGTTGCTGGAACTCGGATACCGACATGGAGGCACCTAGGCCAAAGGCACTGCGGAGAACCAGCTGACGGTACTGGAACCCGGATGAGTAGCAGAAGGTACAAGAGCCAATGAAAGTAACGAGGACCAGCTGACTGTGCTGGAACCCGGAGGGTCAGCAGAAGGAAAAGAGCCAATGGCACAACCGAGGACCAGCTGACGTTACTGGGACACGGTTACTAAGCAGGAGGTACCTGTGCTCCAAAGCACTACCAAGGACCAGCAGACGTTGCTGGAACTCGGATACCGACATGGAGGCACCTAGGCCAAAGGCACTGCGGAGAACCAGCTGACGGTACTGGAACCCGGATGAGTAGCAGAAGGTACAAGAGCCAATGAAAGTAACGAGGACCAGCTGACTGTGCTGGAACCCGGAGGGTCAGCAGAAGGAAAAGAGCCAATGGCACAACCGAGGACCAGCTGACGTTACTGGGACACGGTTACTAAGCAGGAGGTACCTGTGCTCCAAAGCACTACCAAGGACCAGCAGACGTTGCTGGAACTCGGATACCGACATGGAGGCACCTACGCCAAAGGCACTGCGGAGAACCAGCTGACGGTACTGGAACCCGGATGGGTAGCAGAAGGTACCCATGGAAATTAAAGTTGAGGCAGCAGGACTGTTTGCTGTTCACACAGCAGGGGAACAGCTGACATTACTGAACCCCAGTAACACAGGAGCAAGTGTTGACTGTGCTAACAGCACTTCCGAGCAACAACTGGCGGTGTTGGAGCTCAGGGATGAGAAGAGAACAGGGTGGAGGCAGCAGGACTGTTTGCTGTTCACACAGCAGGGGAACAGCTGACATTACTGAACCCCAGTAACACAGGAGCAAGTGTAGACTGTGCTAACAGCACTTCCGAGAAACAACTGGCGGTGTTGTAACCCAGGGATGAGAACAGAACATGGTGGAGGCAGCAGGACTTTTTGCCGTTCACACAGCAGGGGAACAGCTGACATTACTGAACCCCAGTAACACAGGAGCAAGTGTAGACTGTGCTAACAGCACTTCCGAGAAACAACTGGCGGTGTTGTAACCCAGGGATGAGAACAGAACATGGTGGAGGCAGCAGGACTTTTTGCCGTTCACACAGCAGGGGAACAGCTGACATTACTGAACCCCAGTAACACAGGAGCAAGTGTAGACTGTGCTAACAGCACTTCCGAGAAACAACTGGCGGTGTTGTAACCCAGGGATGAGAACAGAACATGGTGGAGGCAGCAGGACTTTTTGCCGTTCACACAGCAGGGGAACAGCTGACATTACTGAACCCCAGTAACACAGGAGCAAGTGTAGACTGTGCTAACAGCACTTCCGAGAAACAACTGGCGGTGTTGTAACCCAGGGATGAGAAGAGAACATGGTGGAGGCAGCAGGACTTTTTGCCGTTCACACAGCAGGGGAACAGCTGACATTACTGAACCCCAGTAACACGGGAGCAAGTGTTAACTGTGCTAACAGCACTTCCGAGAAACAACTGGCGGTGTTGTAACCCAGGGATGAGAACAGAACATGGTGGAGGCAGCAGGACTTTTTGCCGTTCACACAGCAGGGGAACAGCTGACATTACTGAACCCCAGTAACACAGGAGCAAGTGTAGACTGTGCTAACAGCACTTCCGAGAAACAACTGGCGGTGTTGTAACCCAGGGATGAGAAGAGAACATGGTGGAGGCAGCAGGACTTTTTGCCGTTCACACAGCAGGGGAACAGCTGACATTACTGAACCCCAGTAACACGGGAGCAAGTGTTAACTGTGCTAACAGCACTTCCGAGAAACAACTGGCGGTGTTGTAACCCAGGGATGAGAAGAGAACATGGTGGAGGCAGCAGGACTTTTTGCCGTTCACACAGCAGGGGAACAGCTGACATTACTGAACCCCAGTAACACGGGAGCAAGTGTTAACTGTGCTAACAGCACTTCCGAGAAACAACTGGCGGTGTTGTAACCCAGGGATGAGAACAGAACATGGTGGAGGCAGCAGGACTTTTTGCCGTTCACACAGCAGGGGAACAGCTGACA
>JARQOD010000003.1:561198968-561239402 GCA_033576555.1 Oophaga sylvatica
GGAGAGAAGAAATGGAAATTGGGATGTTAGATACCCCTATTGTTTTGTTACAAAGGGAGATGACTCAGCAAAAATGTGATGCCCCCATACACCTTAGATATGGCTGTTGACCGAACAACAGTTTGACGGATCGTTCTGCAGGCAGCTATCCCGGGCAACTCTCCCGTACACTGAAGAGCTCACTCTGCCTGAAGCTCCTTTATACTTTACGAGAGAGTCGATGTCAGATATCTCTGGCGGTGGCTTATCTCAAAAAGAACAATGGTTTCTGCATGCTGAACTTGGAAATTCCAGATCCAGACACGGCAGGCCATGGCCATCCCTATAACTTGGGGAACCATTTCTTAACTCTGCATAAGGGTGCAGCTCATTTCTAAAAAGACCCCTTTTGATTCAAAATGATTTTTCCACTTCTTTGCAACAAGTCATCTCTTTGCTTGATGCTAATGAAATGTCTGTCAGCCTGAAAAAAATGTATGAACTTTCCATACTATTTGACATAACCGAGAGTTTCATTGGTTCACTTATCGCCAGCCCACTCGTAAGATTGTTGATTACTATAATCAGCATCATGTTCATAAATTATATACTTTAGCTTTATCTCCTCCTAGCGTAACTGAATGTCCCACTCCACATAGACCTTCTGTTGTTCCTCCTCCTCCACATCTTGTTGCATTATAAAGGTGTCCCTAAGCAACCCCAGTACTGACAAGGTGATGATGAACATGTAGCTGCTGTTCTTCCTCAACACTGCATACTTTTGGGCAGTTTTTCCAATATAAATTTGAGAGACATTGTTGATTTCACTGACAAATTTAGCACCCTCTTCAAAGAGCCTCTGCAGACCCTTCATTGGATAGCAATGGCCAATTTCAAGGTAGCTGAAGCTGCAGTTTGTCCACTGCGTAATAGAATCAAACATAGCTTTATGCTGCTCAAACAGATGCTCCAACACACTGTACACAGCTTTGAAATTGATCACATTTCAACAGGGTAGAATAGGTGGTACACCGTCAGACAGTTTGATTTCTGCAAAGCCTGGAAGCCATGCGCTGTCTCATAAGTCTAAGGCACGTTTGATACTTTGTGATGCAGACATATAGATATGACTGTACATTTTCTACTTTTATTTTGTATTTTTAAATACAGATCCTACCCTTCTGAAAAATGAGCAATCAAGAAATGCAGGGTAAACACCGAAAAAAATTACATTGGCAACATGCTGTACAGTCATGGCCAAACGTTTTGAGAATGACACAAATATTATATTTTCACATGATCTGCTGCCCTCTGGTTTTTATGTGTGTTTGACAGATGTTTTTATCACAGACAGAAATATAAAAATTGCAAACATATGAGTAACAAAAGCTTATATTGACAGTTAGAATGAGTTAATGCAGCAAGTCAATATTTGCAGTGTTGACCCTTCTTCTTCAGGACCTCTGCAATTCTCCCTGGCATGCTCTCAATCAACTTCTGGACCAAATCCTGACTGATAGCAGTCCATTCTTGCACAATCAATGCTTTCATTTTGTCAGAATTTTTAGGTTTTTGTTTGTCCACCCGTCTCTTGATGATTGACCACAAGTTCTCAATGGGATTAAGATCTGGGGAGTTTCCAGGCCATGGACCCAAAAACTCTATGTTTTGTTCCCTGAGCCATTTAGTTATCACCTTTGCTTTATGGCAAAGTGCTCCATCATGCTGGAAAAGGCATTGTTGATCGCCAAACTGCTCTTGGAGGGTTGGGAGAAGTTGCTCTTGGAGGACATTCTGGTACCATTCTTTATTCATGGCTGTGTTTTTAGGCAAGACTGTGAGAGAGCCGATTCCCTTGGCTGAGAAGCAGCCCCACACATGAATGGTTTCAGGATGCTCAACAGTTGGCATGAGACAAGACTGGTGGTAGCGCTCACCTTGTCTTCTCCGAATGAGGTGTTTTCCTGATGAGGCGTTTTCCTGATGTCCCAAACAATCGAAAAGGGGATTCATCAGAGAAAATAACTTTACCCCAGTCCTCAGCAGTCCACTGCATGTACCTTTTGCAGAATATCAGTCTGTCCATGATGTTTTTTCTGGGAGATGTGGCTTCTTTGCTGCCCTCCTTGAGACCAGGCCTTGCTCCAAGAGTCTCCGCCTCACAGTGCGTGCAGATGCACTCACACCTGCCTGCTGCCATTCCTGAGCAAGCTCTGCACTGCTGGTAGCCCGATCCCGCAGCTGAAACACTTTTAAGAGACGTCCTGGCGCTTGCTGGTCTTTCTTGGGCGCCCTGAAGCCTTTTTGGCAACAATGGATCCTCTCTCCTTGAAGCTCTTGATGATGCCATAGATTGTTGACTGAGGTGCAATCTTTCTAGCTGCGATACTCTTCCCTGTTAGGCCATTTTTGTGCATTGCAATGATGACTGCACGTGTTTCTTTAGAGATAACCATGGTTAACATAAGAGAAACAATGATGCCAAGCACCAGCCTCCTTTTAAAGTGTCCAGTGGTGTCATTCTTACTTAATCATGACAGATGGATCTCCAGCCATGTCCTCATCAACACCCACACCTGTGTTAATGGAGCAATCACTGAAAAGAGGTTAGCTGGTCCTTTTAAGGCAGGGCTGCAATGATGTTGAAATGTGTTTTGGGGATAAAGTTCATTTTCTAGCCAAATATTGACTTTGCAAGTAATTGCTGTTAAGCTGATCACTCTTTATAACATTCTGGAGTATATGCAAATTGCCATTAGAAAAAGTGAAGCAGTAGTCTTTGTAAAAATTTATATTTGTGTCATTCTCAAAACTTTTGGCCATGACAGTAGGTAGCTGTAATAGTGTGGCATCTACACTTATCAAATGAAACTATCAAAACGAGCAAAAAATTCACTTCAGTGTGTGTCACACACACTTTGAGAGGCAATTACTCAATTAAATAACCATATTTTTTGCTTCTCTTTTGTATCTGATAACACGTTTGATCCGTTCCCAAATAGGAGCAATCAATAAATGCTAGATAAATAGAAAATAGATAAATTATACTTACTATTTAAAAGAAATCTGTCACTAGGTTTTTGACTCCTATTCTGTGAATAGATTCCCTATTCTTACATAGATTAAAAGTAGGAATAGAAAAACGTTGCTACTTAGAATTTTAAAAGCATAATTCTGACTAATAAAAATAAAATTATATCAATGCTTTAATACAGTACAGCTAGAAGTTAATACTTTATTATAACTTACTGGTGTTAGTAGATTCTGCATATAACAGGAGGAAAATAGCAAAGAAAAGGAAAATCTTAATTAATTGTCATTTTGGAAAGCACATTATTAAACATGACAAAAACAGTACATAATAAGTAAAAGATTTACTTTCACTATGAGCTCAACTTCTCCATGATGTTAGAGGCCGATCCTTGCTGTGTATCAGAATCATTTCTGCTGGATATGGTTTGGGCTCAATCTCTGATATTGCTCTATACACCCACTTCTGACTTGCACCGTACATGTACAGCAGATATTGGGAAGGAGTTAAAGGTGTTGCCCACTTTCAGTGCCAATTTTTTCTTTTTTTATTTAAATCCATGTATTTAAAAATACTTTTAGCAATTGAGTTCAATTAAAACTTTTGCACCGTTTTGTTTGTTAGGCCAGTGTCACACTCGTGCGACTTTCTCGCATCACACTCGCAAGTGTGAGGCCGGCCTTACAGGATTTGTTTTCATGCACATTCGTCTTGTATGTGGTCTGTGGTCATAAATCAGCTGAGTGGAGCTCAGTAAGACAATATAAAAGAGCTACAAGAGTCAGCGAGTCCTGACTGATGAATTCTCAATATACTAATTCTGCAGTCAGTAATAAACAGTGCAACACAAAGGATATAGAAGACGAACCGTGCAAAATTTTCAATAAAACCCAATGTAAAAATTACTTTATCGACAATTACATGCACTAAATTAAGAAAAAAAATTGTCCTTAAAAAGTGGACAACCGCTTCGATGTCGCCAAGTTTTAGTTATTTATTTGTTTATTGATTGATTGATTAAGTTTTTTTCCACTGTCACAGTTCAGAAGCCATAACCTTTTTTGAATTTTTCTGTCATAATAGCTCTAAAAGGGCATTCTTTATTTGACTTTTTTATTTTTTTATGTGCAGAGTTGTATGCTGGTTTCTTTTTTGTGTCTTGAGTTGTAGTTTTTCTTGGTAGCCTTTTGGGGTACATAATATTTTTAATAACATTATTATTTAGTTTTTGCTGAAGTGAGATTATCATGAATAGAACTCAGTAATTTTTTTTCGCCATTCACATTGTGTCAATCATGATTAGAGATATGCGGACTTGTTCGGCAATCTCAAATTTGGCACAAATATAGCTCATTCGGATTTGTGTTCAGATCCCCAAGCAAAGTTGGCAAAATTTGGGCACAATTTGGTAAGTGATTGAGTTTCCACTAATGCTTATGTTTGGACTTATGCGAGGGGATGTAGCTTATAAGGGGAGGGGGTGAGTAGAAGTCACACTGTGTGTAGATTTCGACAGGAAATCAGGGCACAGAAACCATCTACAACGTCCAGACACAAGGGCTTCTGTGATTGGCTGCCGAAGTCACATGTCCCTCTCCATATAAAAAGATTAATATAAATATATGAATTTTGCTAGATAGGCACTTCCAAATTAAATACAAAACCGAAAAAGAGAAAGGAAGCATATTATGCCATAAAAATTTTAATTTTTATTGTAGAAAAATGCATATTAACCCCTTCATGACCCAGCCTATTTTGACCTTAAAGACCTTGCCATTTTTTGCAATTCTGACCAGTGTCCCTTTATGAGGTAATAACTCAGGAACGCTTCAACGGATCCTAGCGATTCTGAGATTGTTTTTTCGTGACATATTGGGCTTCATGTTAGTGGTAAATTTAAGTCGATAATTTTTGCGTTTATTTGTGAAAAAAATGGAAATTTGGCGAAAATTTTGAAAATTTTGTAATTTTCAAATTTTAATTTTTATTCTGTTAAACCAGAGAGTTATGTGACACAAAATAGTTAATAAATAACATTTCCCACATGTCTACTTTACATCAGCACAATTTTGGGAACAACATTTTTTTTTGTTAGGAAGTTATAAGGGTTAAAAGTTGACCAGCGATTTCTCATTTTTACAGCAAAATTTACAAAACCATTTTTTTTAGGGACCACCTCACATTTGAAGTCACTTTGAGGGGTCTATATGGCAGAAAATACCCAAAAGTGACACCTTTATAAAAACTGCACCCCTCAAGCTACTCAAAACTACATTTAAGAAGATTATTAACCCTTCAGGTGCTTCACAGGAACTAAAGCAACGTGTAAGGAAAAAATGGACATTTTAATTTTTCCAACAAAAATTTTCTTTTAGCATCAATTTTTTCATTTTTACATGGGCATCAGGATAAAATGGATCCTAAAATTTGTTGGGCAATTTCTCCTGAGTACACAGATACCTCATATGTGGTCATAAACCACTGTATGGGCGCACGGCAGGGCTCAGAAGGGAAGCAGCGCCATTTGACTTTTTGAATGGAAAATATGCTGGAATATTTAGCGGTTGCCATGTCACATTTGGAGAGTCCCTGTGTGCCTAAACATTGGAGCTCCCCCACAAGTGACCCCATTTTGGAAACTAGACCCCCTAAGGAACTTATCTAGATGCATAGTGATCATTTTGAACCCCCAGGTGCTTCACAAATTGATCTGTAAAAAAAAGAAAGTACTTTTTTTTCACAAAAATTTTCTTTTAGCCTCAGTTTTTTAATTTTCACATGGGCAACAGTATAAATTGGATCCTAAAATTTGTTGGGCAATTTCTCCTGAGTACATAGATACCTCATATGTGGTCATAAACCACTGTTTGGGCGCATGGCAGGGCTCAGAAGGGAAGCAGCGCCATTTGACTTTTTGAATGGAAAATATGCTGGAATATTTAGCGGTTGCCATGTCGCATTTGGAGAGTCCCTGTGTGCCTAAACATTGGAGCTCCCCCACAAGTGACCCCATTTTGGAAACTAGACCCCCTAAGGAACTTATCTAGATGCATAGTGATCATTTTGAACCCCCAGGTGCTTCACAAATTGATCTGTAAATAAAAGAAAGTACTTTTTTTTCACAAAAATTTTCTTTTAGCCTCAGTTTTTTCATTTTTACATGGGCAACAGTATAAATTGGATCCTAAAATTTGTTGGGCAATTTCTCCTGAGTACACAGATATCTCATATGTGGTCATAAACCACTGTTTGGGCGCATGGCAGGGCTCAGAAGGGAAGCAGCGCCATTTGACTTTTTGAATGGAAAATATACTGGAATATTTAGCGGTTGCCATGTCGCATTTGGAGAGTCCCTGTGTGCCTAAACATTGGAGCTCCCCCACAAGTGACCCATTTTGGAAACTAGACCCCCTAAGGAACTTATCTAGATGCATAGTGAGCACTTTGAACCCCCAGGTGCTGCACAAATTGATCCGTAAAAAAAAGAAAGTACTTTTTTTTCACAAAAATTTTCTTTTAGCCTCAGTTTTTTTCATTTTCACATGGGCAACAGTATAAATTGGATCCTAAAATTTGTTGGGCAATTTCTCCTGAGTACACAGATACCTCATATGTGGTCATAAACCACTGTTTGTGCGCACGGCAGGGCTCAGAAGGGAAGGAGCGCCATTTGACTTTTTGAATAGAAAATATGCTGGAATATTTAGCGGTTGCCATGTCGCATTTGGAGAGTTCCTGTGTGCCTAAACATTGGAGCTCCCCCACAAGTGACCCCATTTTGGAAACTAGACGCCCTAAGGAACTTATCTAGATGCATAGTGAGCACTTTGAACCCCCCCAGGTGCTTTACAGAAGTTTATAACGCAGAGCCGTGAAAATAAAATATCATTTTTTATTCTCAAAAATGATTTTTTAGCCCACTATTTTTTATTTTCACAATGGTTACAGGAGAAATTGGACTCCGAAAGTTGTTGTCCAGTTTGTCCTGAGTACGCTAGTAC
The DNA here is from genome assembly GCA_033576555.1 of Oophaga sylvatica. Classification (NCBI taxonomy): domain Eukaryota; kingdom Metazoa; phylum Chordata; class Amphibia; order Anura; family Dendrobatidae; genus Oophaga; species Oophaga sylvatica. The sequence continues at coordinate 561,205,980 of JARQOD010000003.1, forward strand.
CCCACATGTGGGGGGGAACCACTGTTTGGGCACACGTCAGGGCTCGGAAGGGATGTAGTGACGCTTTGAAATGCCAACTTGATGGAATGGTCTGCGGGCATCTTGTTACGTTTGCAGAGCCCCTGATGCGCCTAAACAGTAGAAACTCCCCACAAGTGACCCCATTTTGGAAACTAGACACCGCAAAGAACTTATCTAGATGTGTGGTGAGCACTTTGAACCCCCAAGGGCTACACAGAAGTTTATAACGCCCGGGCATGAAAATAAAAAAATCATATTTTTTCCACAATCAGGATCTTTTAGTCCCCAATTTTTTTATTTTCGCAAGGGTAACATGAGAAATTAGACCCCAAAAGTTGTTGTCCAATTTGTCCTGAGTATGCTGATATCCCATATGTGGGAGAAAACTATTGTATGGGCACACGTCGGGGCTCGGATGGGAAGTAGTGACCTTTTGAAATGCCCACTTGATGGAATGGTCTTCGGGCGTCATGTTACGTTTGCAGAGTCACTGATGTGCCTAAACAGTAGAAACTCCCCACAAGTGACCCCATTTTGGAAACTAGATCCCCCTAGGAACTCCTCTAGATGTGTGGTGAGCACTTTGAATCTTCAAGTCCTTCACAGAAGTTTATAACGCAGAGCCGTGAAAATATAAAATCATTTTTTTTCCACAAAAATAATTTTTAGTCCCCAATTTTTTTTCCCAATGTTAACAGGAGAAATTAGAACCCCCAAAGTTGTTGTGCAATTTTTCCCGAGTACGCTGATACCTCATATGTGGGGATAAACCACTGTTTGGGCATACGTCGGGGCTTGGAATAAAGGGAGCACTGTTTGACTTTTTGAACGCAAAATTTGCAGGAATCAATGGTGGCGCCATGTCGCGTATGGAGACCCCCTGATGTGCCTAAATAGTGGAAACCCCTCAATTCTAACTCCAACCCTAACCCCAACACACCCCTAACGCCTACACACACCTAACCCTAATACAAACCCTAATCATAACCCTAACCCCAACACACCCCTAACCCTAATCCCAACTCTAACCATAAACCTAACTACAAGCCTAACCCTAATTCCAAACCTAACCCTAATTCCAAACCTAACCCAAATTCCAACCCTAACCATAATTCTAACCTTAGCCCTAATGCTAACCCTAACCCTAGTTCTAACCCTAAGGCTGGGTTCATATTGCGTTTTACCAGCCCGTACAACACGTAGCGTTGACCGGCTGGTAACGGTATAGCATAACGCGATCGCGTTATGCTATACCCGCTAGCGCAGATGAATCAGCAGATAATCAGCCGCGGATCAGCAGCAAAATCAGTCGCGGATCAGCAGCGAAATCCGCCGCGGATCAGCAGCGAAATCCGCCGCGGATCAGCAGCGAAAATCAGCCGCGGATCCGCAGCGAAATCCGCCGCGGATCAGCAGCGAAATCCGCCGCGGATCAGCAGCGAAATCCGCCGCGGATCTGCAGCGAAATCAGTCGGGATCCGCAGCGAAATCAGTCGCGGATCCGCAGCGAAATCCGCCGCGGATCAGCAGCGAAATCCGCCGCCGATCAGCAGCGAAATCCGCCGCGGATCAGCAGCGAAATCCGCCGCGGATCAGCAGCGAAATCCGCCGCGGATCCGCAGCGAAATCCGCCGCGGATCAGCAGCGATGTCCGCCGCGGATCAGCAGCGATGTCCGCCGCGGATCAGCAGAGGGAAGTCCGCCGCGGATCAGCAGCGAAATCCGCCGCCGATCAGCAGCGAAATCCGCCGCCGATCAGCAGCGAAATCCGCCGCGGATCAGCAGCGAAATCCGCCGCCGATCAGCAGCGAAATCCGCCGCGGATCAGCAGCGAAATCCGCTAGGAAAAAAAAAAAATTCTTTATTTTTTTTATTTTGTCCCTACCTATGATAAAGGGGGGGTTCATTTACTTTTTTTTATTTTGATCACTGTGACAGTTTATCACAGTGATCAAAATAAATTTTTGAACACTGGGGGGCGCACTGCGCATGCGCCGGCCGGCGGGCGCACTGCGCATGCGCCCGCCATTTTCCAATATGGCGGCGCCCATGAAGAGGCCCGGGCGGACGCCGGGCCCGATCGTGGGACATCGGTGGATCGGGAGAGGTGAGTAGGGGGGTCGGAAAGCTGGGGGGGGGGATAGGAAGTGGGGGCAGTGGACCAAAAGAGGAGGGGAGCTGTAAGTGACGGCGGTGACCGATCGCTGCCATCTTTCGGTGGCGGCGGCCGATCACCGCCGTGACTCGGTGTGGGGGGGGTCAGGGCTCGGTCTCCAGCCATGGCAGATGCTATTACAGCATCGGCCATGGCTGGATTGTAATATTTCACCAATTAAATTGGTGAAATATTACACATTGCTCTGATTGGCTGTTTCACTTTTAACAGCCAATCAGAGCGATCGTGGCCACGGGGGGGTTAAGCCAACCCCCCTGTGGTGAAGCACAAAGGGTCCTGTAACTGCAGGTCGGGTGACCTTTGAGTGACCCCGGTCTCCCGGCCCGCAGGGACGAGATCCTTTCATGACGCCACATAGGCGTCATGGGTCGGATTGGCACAGGTTTTCATGACGCCTACGTGGCGTCATGGGTCGGGAAGGGGTTAAAGCAACAATGCAAAAAAGAGTAATATTTTAAAATGGAGACAACAATACAAAAAGAAACCGCATTCCAAACAGGGTAGTTAGTTAGAAGGTAAATATTGCACAGATAATGGTACAATGCATCCCTTTTGGAAGAAGCTATAGAGCGAAACGCGCGTCGGGGTGTCTAGCCGCTTCTCAGGTATACTTTGGACGTAGTTTAGCACTGTATAATGTTCTTTGGAGATCTATGTATGCAGCTTTGTATTTTGTATTGACTCTTTGTCGCACTGGCGCTCTAAATGGTAATACACCTGCTAAATCTATATGCATTAAGCATTCATTCATAACTTTGTGAGATTTTATCCATTTATCTCATTTGATAAAACACTCTGTCTCCGGTACCATTATCTGTGCAATATTTACCTTCTAACTAACTACCCTGTTTGGAATGCGGTTTCTTTTTGTATTGTTGTCTCCATTTTAAAATATTACTCTTTTTGCATTGTTGCTTTAATATGCATTTTTCTACAATAAAAATTAAAATTTTTATGGCATAATATGCTTCCTTTCTCTTTTTCGGTTTTCCATATAAAAAGATGTTTTGCTGTTGCCATTTTGCCAGTGTAACAGCACAGAAAGGCTGCTCCTGCTGCTTCTGCAAGTTGTCATATAGTTAGATAGGATAATGTCCTATGTGAAATCAACCTTCTAGCATCTAACTAGTTTATGATAATAGTGTTGTGTAAGCAGGAGTCCACATTTCCTAACCTAAATCATTCGGGCTAACATTGTGTTGCAGTCATGACTCGGGAGTTCACATTTACTAATCAAAATTGTTTTTGTTAATATTGAGGTGCATGCAACAGGCCACATTTCCTAATACAAATCATTAGGGTTAATACGGTGTTGCAGTTAGGACTCAGGAGGTCACATTTACTAATCCAAATAGTTTGTGAAAATATTAGGGTGCAGGCAGCAGACCTCATTTCCTAATCAAAATTGTTATGGCTAATATTTGGGTGCTGGTCCCAGGTTCCATTCCCTAATCAAAATCGTTTGGGCAGTGCAGGCAGGAGGTCGCGTTTCCTACAAAAAAAATAGTTTGAGCTAATATTGGGGTGCAGGCAGAAGGCCCCATTTCCTAATCAAAATCATTTGGGCTAATATTGTTGTGCAGGTACACTATCTGAGAAAATCAATACTGATTGCTAATTTAGTGACAGGTGACTCACAGGTCTGGGCCTAGGGTTTTGAAAAAGCAGGTTAAAACAGGGGAAGGGTACATCCAACATGGGTGGGAAAAAGCGAGGTGGTGGTGGAAGGGGAATAGGTTTGGTGTTTGACGTGTAGATGGTAATGTTACTGAAAGCTCTACTGAACAAACACCGTCTCATCCTATCCAAAGAAAACATACAACATCTGTTACTGGATGAGCTACTCAGCTCCCTTTCTTTGGCAGCCATACAACAGAACACCTTATAGATGAAGGCCATAAAGAGGATGTGCTCCAGTGGATAACAAGTGCTACATCAAGTAACCTCTCCTCTTCTTCCTCCACCGTAACATCACACACAGTACAATCCTCAGAGGTGGCACCCAAATTACCCTTGTTTCCCCCGGCGTTACAACTTTCCAACCACCCAACTAACTGTGGGGAATCTCAGATGGGTGAGTCTGCAGATCTCTTCACACATTCTATTCCTTGGGCATTAGAGGTCTGCTCAAAGTTTCACAGTATCCAGATGAGGAAAGCATCTGTACTGATGCCCCAAATTTTTTCCTGTTGGATCCGGGGACTGACGAAGTAGGATCTGAGCAGAATCCAGACCCTCATCATCAAATGTTAATCTCCGGAGGTCGGAGGTGATCCTGATGAGACTCAGATACCAGAGGTGTATGCGGAGTGTACTGTGCTGTCAGGGCAGGAAGAGGAGGAGGCTGACTCTCAGGGTGAGGAGTGGGAGAACAGAGAGGACAAAGAGGTGGAAGAGGAGGAAGACAAGGAGGTTATGTTGTGACTTGATGCACATACACAGAGTGATGTAACTATGACAAGCACTGCATCCTCAGCCACAACTATGGCTGTGGCTAGCAGCGGTCGCGAGTCTGCAGTTCGCAGGTGCGGCAAGGGCTGCCTAGCCTGGGCCATTTTTGAGACCGTAAAGGATGAACCAATTCATGTTATCTGCGAACTTTGCAATAAACGACTCAGTAGAGGGAAAAATTGTAATAACTTGACTACTACATGCATGAACCTGCACATGCGTGATTAACATACAGTAACCTGGGAATCTCACTGTGCTAAAATGTGACAGCATGTCGCAGACAACATCACCCATTCCCTCAAAAAATCTATGTCTGCCAGGGTCCATTTCACCACTGACAGCTGGACGAGGAAATCTGGGCAGGGATGTTACATCTAGATGACTGGGCACTGGGTAACTCTGGTGGCTATGGGGGGAGGCGGGCATGGGGCTGCTCCACAAGTCTTAGAATTCCCAAGGCTTGCCGGACAAACCTCTCTAACACCTCGAGCATGTGTTCCAACAGTGCAGAGAGAATCCCCTCACCTCCGTACTGCTTAGCCAGTGCTCACCACAATCATTCAGTGTTTAAATTAATATGCATTGGAGATTGCATTCACACAGCCTAAGGCCAGGATCACACATGCGAGAAACACGGACGAGTCTTGCATGTGAATTCCTGGCACTGCCGCCGGCACTTGGGAGCGGAGCGTTCGGCTGCATGTATTTCTATGCAGCCGCTCGCTCCACTCCCGAGCGCAGGCGGCAGTGCCGGGAATTCACATACGAGACTCGTCCGTGTTACTCGCATGTGTGATCCCGGTCCAAGAGTTGTGGGCAGCTATCCAGGCTGAGTTTAAGCAATGGCTTTCCCCACTGAATCTATAGACAGGGAAGGCAGTGTGCGATAACGGTGCATACCTGATGGCGGGGCAACCTCACCCACGTGCTTTGCATAACTCACGTCCTCAATCTGGTGGTACAGCAATTTATCCACCACTATCCCATGGTTACTCTATGCTCACTTCCGCCAGTTCGCACCCTGCAGGTCATCGACTTGCATTGCTGCATTGATCTTTCAGCCTACCGATTAACCGTTTGATATGCGATGTGCCGACCCAGTGGAATTCCACTCTGCACATGTTGCAGCAACTATGGCAGCAGCGACAAGTCCTGGTGCAGTATTTACTTTTGCATAGCCTGGGCCAATGCAGTACGGACATGGTGTAAATTATGCTTGCGGAGTGGGAACAGATGAAGGACCTCTACACCCTTATGCACAGTTTTGGAATAGCTAGTAAGATGGTTATCGCTGATGATGCTGTCATCATTCTGGTCATCTACATGCTGGAGAAGACTTTGATTAGTCTATGTGAGGAGGTGATGGTCCCAAAGGAAGAGGTGAAAGCAGAGCAGGATGTGGAAGGGATAACAATAAATTTAAGTTCAGGACTGTTGTTGCACAGGTAGGTGCCATGGGAGGGTGGATTACAGCAATCACGGGGGGCTCATGGTACCAGACAAACTGTTAGTGAAGGTGCAGGAGCCCAAGAACAAATCAGTCTGTAACACCTTTGTCGTGGCTTCTCTGTCTACTGTTGCTACTGCTGCTGATGTTTCAAACAATTATCTTGAACCAGGAGGTTGAGGTCCAAGTGGAGGATGAGGAGGAAGTGGAAGTGCACGTGGCAGACACAGAGGAGGAGGTAGTTAACACTTTTTGTCTTTTTTTTTTGGTGGATTATGCCCCAAAATGAAACAAATGGAAAATAGAGTCTAACCATGGCTGAATGTGGCTGGTATAGTTGTCTAGTCAGCCAAAGGTACTGACAAGTCCATTGTGATCCGTGCCTGGTTCATTTTAATGAATATGAGATTGTCCATGTTGGCTGTGGACAGGCGGATGCGCCTGTCTGTGATGACACCTCCTGCTGTGCTAAACACACAAGCACACGTGTGGCTAAAGTCTCTGGGTGGATTATTGCATCATAAACCAAAAACCCAAACTGGTAACAGAAAAAACAGCCTTTCTGGCTTAAATGCAAATAAAAAGTTCATATGAAGTCCTGCCCAGCACCTCTGGGACAACACATATGGCAGCTCTCACAGGAGATGAAGGTCTGGAGGCTTCCTGTCCTCCATACAACAAAGACCGAAAAAAAAGCACTGGCTGGACATTTAAAAATCCCAGCCACACCCTTGAGGTGGAGATATGGTGAGAAGGTGTTCCACCCGTCTCTGACCTACTCACATGAAAGCCAGGCCTTAGGAACGACTAACTTACTCTAAGCACTAGTGATGAGCGAGTATGCTCGCTGCTCGGGTGGTCTCCGAGTATTTGACCTCTGTCCATAGCCCCAGTGCAGTGTAGGATCTGTCCCCCAAGCAAATAAATTTCAGAACAGCCTGCTGGATTTCCCCCTGGCTGTGCTGAAATTGGTAGTACAGGGTTCACTATGACTGGATGAAGAAATGGTGGAGGAATCGGAGTAGGAGAAGGGGGCAACATGTACCGAGAAACATCCAAAAATCCACGATGGTACTAGGAAATTTGCTGGAAATTCTCCTCTGCTCCAGCCACCACTAAACTAACACAGTGGGCACTTAGGGAAATGTAACTTCCCTGCATGTGCTTTATGGTCCACGTATCTGTTGCAGCATGGACCATGCCAGTGGTGGTGTTGTACGGTGCACATCTTATCTTGTCAGAAACGTGTGTGTGAAGGACAGGGATGGCCCGCAAGGCAAAATAGTGCGGACTGGGTACAAAGTACTGCGGGACAGCTACCAACATCAATTGGTCAACAGCCAAAATGGCAGCATTTCAAGTGCCAGTAATTTAGAAATGCTGACATTCAGGAACATAGCTCGTGTGTAGTTAGGGTGCAATTTCCTCTTTCTCTCTAGGGTTTGGGGATGAAAAGTTGAAAACTTCCATCAGATGGTGTAAACATGGTCGGTGACACTGCTAGTCATGGTGGTGTTGCTGATACATTCTCTCTTTGCCGGGATGCAGGGGGCCCTATTGAACATGAACGAGAGGAAGAGGCCGAGAGTTCAGTAAAATAGGGAGCAAATTGAGGCTAATATTTGTCAAGCTTTTTAAGATGTACATGTTAGAGGCAGAGCCAAGGCTGTAGCCGTGGCTGATACAAGTGGCTTAGATGTGCCCTGGCTCCCAATCACAGGAAAATACCGTCCCTTCTGCAGCATACCTTCTGTATTACCCTCTGCACTGTCAGGGACCCATCGGGCTTGCTGAAGATCCTCCATTTGCGTTGTGGCGCATAAAGAGACAGAGTCCTTTGCAAACTTCAAACACTGAACTTTACTCTTTCTTTGTCGCAGCACATCCTTGTCAGTAACAACATCAGCATACGGTTTCTCAGCGTCCTCCTTGACCAGACTCACTGTACTTGGGCGTTTCCTCAGCCATTTTGCCCTGGATGTGAGGGCATCAGCCCATGCGATGACCTACCACATGATGAGTGACCTGCATCTAGGACCTCTTCTTAAGCTTCTCTTCCCAACTGTGGTAGCACTGCTGCCTCCACTGCACCTCTGTCCATCTGGACTCTGAATGGCTGGGTAGCTCGCTTAAATGTTATGGAGCTGACCTCCCCACACTGGCACTAGGCCCTAACTAACTACAAACAGGAAGAATTCTACATTTATCTACAGTCAGTCCCTCCTATGTTTAACTATTTACAATACTGTCTCAGTTAACTAACATGCCCCCATCTAGTGGCCTATTAAGGGTACTACATTTTCCTTATCTTAACATTATACACATCAATAATAATAATTTATTTTTTTTATATAGCGCTAACATATTCCGCAGCGCTTTACAGTTTGCACACATTATCGTCGCTGTCCCCGATGGGGCTCACATTCTAGATTCCCTATCAGTATGTTTTTTGGAGTGTGGGAGGAAACCGGAGTACCCGGAGGAAACCCACGCAAACACGGGGAGAACATACAAACTCCTTGCAGATGTTGTCCTAGGTGGGATTCGAAACCCAGGACTCCAGCGCTGCAAGGCTGTAGTGCTATCCACTGACCCACCGTGCTGCCCTGTCAATACATATATATATATATATACACAAAACAGCATTACAAGTCACACGAATATATATAATGCTCTTAAGAAGTTTCATAAAACACTCTATACATAGCAACAATTAATCACAGTCAACCAGGACGTGTCACAAAAGGGTAGGGGCATGTACCAGTGTTTGCAACCCCTTACATATACTTCATTGCACCTCATGCTTGAATTTTAGATGCCTGATCATGCAGGTGGCAATGGGGTTTAAAATATTTATGCCTTGCTTGCGGCTCTGATGGCATAGCTTGCAAATGACCTGCTGCTTGTCTTTACTACATTTGGGGCTCCTTACCTTAACGAGGAAGGCAGTAGCAGTAGCAGACAATGTACTGGCTATGGACTGGCGACTGTGCTTTTCCACCCTGCTCCCTCTTTTGCTGTGCTGATCGGGAAGTGGGATTACCTCCTCTTCCTACAAACTGCACACGACACTGTGTGGGCCTTCACTACATCCACTACATGTGGATCAATCAATCATTTTCCACACAGTCCTGAGCACTGCACTCCTTTACTGTCTGCACACTACAGAAAGCCACAGCAGTTGGCACCTGTGTTTCATCATCCCCAGAGATGTGCTGCTGTGTTACTCTGACTGTGTGCACTGGCCCTCACACATACTCATCCCCAGACAGAATGAGTGATTGGGTATCAGTGTACTCAGTCTCTTCCATTTTGGGGCCAGGGCACATCCACAGAACCCCATCATACAGCAGAAGAGACTGCTGCATGACTTGGGGCTCAGAATGCTTGGATGATTTGCAAGGTGGTGAGGGGGAAGAACAATGACTAAGATCCTCAAGTGCCAACTGAAAGCTTTCTGCAGGGAAATGGGTGGAAGAAAATGTGAAGGAACTGGAGGTACTCTCAGCCATCCAAGCTAACACGGCCTCCACGTGTTCGTGCCTCACTATTCATTCTGCGGTACTGGGAACTACTAAATAACGCCGAACATCCTGTCACCTGCATACACTTGAGGAAGGTGTTGCAGTTGGATAAGTAACAGGCGCAGATTGACCACGTTCTCTCCCTGCAGCAGCTACACCATCACCACCAGCAGCAGCACCACAACGTCCACATCCCCTATTTGCTGCTCTCCTCATGTTTTTCCCTCTTAAAAAAACCTCTTTGGCAAGAGGCTGAATTTGGGCACTGTACTCAAGGTTATTATGCCACAAAGCAACAAGGTTTTATGGCACAGAGTATAATTTTTTTCCCCGGAGAATACAAGCATTTTATGCAACACTGCATTTGGATTTTTTGCAACAGAGAACAAGCTTTTTATGCAACAGCGCAATAGGATTTTTTTTTGCCTCAGAGCACAAGGTTTATATGCCACAGAGTAACAGGATTTTATGCCACAGAGTAAAAGCTTTTTATGCTGCAGCAGGATTTTTTTGCCTCAGAATACAAAGTGTATATGGCACAGAGCAACAGGCTGTTAGGACAGTCTACACAACATGGCTTTGGCACACTGGAACAGGCTTTTAGGGCAGTCTACCAAATGCTGTTATGACACACAGGAACAGTACTTGGCATGTCTGTGATGGCTCTGAAAGTGCCCTCCTCCTAAAAGCTTGGTGATTGGATGCATAACAGTCTTTCAACAAGTTTTGTTCGACTGGTGAACCCAAATATTTTGACAGACTTCTGGGAAAAAGTCCGTATTTGGGGTCCATTCACGGACCCTAGGATTCCAGTACGAATGCTGAACTTTACAGTTCAGATTCACTCATTACTAATTCTCGTCTCTAAACGAATCCGGCTGTAGAACAGTGTTATCAAATTGGCTATGTGCGTGGAAAGTCTTTGACCCAAAAATATCCTGGGAAGAAGGAACCATGAACCTGTTGCCTTTTTTTTATACTTTTTAGATTGGGTCAACTTCAATAAAATATTTTCTGCATAATGATGGGTGTGCAGCAGTTGATATGGGTGTAACTTTTTTCACATACTGTATCTGTAATAATTATATCTAGAAAAAAATTCTGTTTTCTCCTGCACTTTATCATGGGTATTTAACCCCTACTGTGATGATTCATTTTGCACTAGGCACTTTTTATTTGTGGTAATCATATTACTTTTATATTTTGATAACAGTGTTTATGAGATTAATATGTCCAGATTCATTATAGTCCTTGGTTCTTGTTTTATCCCCAGCACTTTTATTGTGAAATTCCCTTGTTTAATTTGATTTCCTTGACCAAGAAAAAGATATTTTAATGGAACATTATTTCGCTTATGCCTCTTTTTCCCTTCCTATTTTTCGGAGTGGATAAGGTATAATATTTGTAAATTGGAGGTGGTGATTCTTTGTTTTTTGGATTGTTGTTATACATAATGATGGGTGTGCAGCAGTTGATATGGGTGTAACATTTTTCACATATCTGTAATAATTATATTCTAGAAAAAAATTCTGTGTTGACTTTTTTAAGAGATTTTCCATGATAAATAACCAAAAATTAGCCATTCTTACTAATTCCTTCATACTATAAAGTTTACGTACCTGAGCAGATGACTCCGGCATCTTCACTATGAGCACAGTTGTGTTGCTTAATCGTACGGTGGGAACAATATGATAACTTGGCTTCGTTACCTACGCATTGCACATCATCTAACATAATTGGTCCGGTTCCTTCCCCGAATGCTGCCGATCCCGGAGCAGAAATCGCTTTCCCGCACTCCACTTCACGACATACAACCTCAGCATCATCTATGTCCCAAAGATCATCACACACTGTTCCCCACTCTCCTTTATAGAAGACCTCCACACGACCAGAACAAGAATTCCCATTTACCAGCCTCACAGGTAATCCTGGGAAAATTGAAAAAAGGATAAAGGATTTTAAAAAGGATTCACGATGCCGAGTACACTTTGATAACATTTTCTTTATTTTGTAAAAAAAAAAAAATTATGATGGGGCATAATTGGGGTTTTCTAAGTTTTTTACTTTGGTTATTTTTAATAAAAATTGTCCCTGAGACAATGTAAAGGTTGGGACCAATGAAGGGAGCAACTCCACCACAGCTACATTTATTGAGCACTCTGTACACAGTAGTCAAGAAGATTGAAATGGTAACAAAAGTTTCTATCTTCTCTACTGGGTGCCTATATGCTTGATCCTTTATATAACCATAACTCTGTAATTATGGTGAAGCTCATTTTAAATGTAGCTTTACTTGATGTTCATGCAAATAAATGTCTCAGCTTGTAATACATACACAGGTTGAGTCCACCAAAGCGAGAGCTGTTGCTTTCCATGTCCTTCCTAAATGGCCCGTTCGAGCAAGGAACTCAATCTATGATGGACAGTGTTTGTGGTGACTGTGGTGGCTTAAAGGAAAACTGTAATTCATACTGCCCAAATCAACAGCGCTGAGGCATACTTTTTGCAGGAAGCTAGGAAAGAGGTCAATAGACCGAGGTTTCCAGTTGACTTCTCCCTGCCCAGTACTAGTTGACTGACACAAGTTTATACATAAAAATCACATACGGAAAGCCCTGTCTGTTATGAATGTGCTAGAGATGGTTTCTGAGCAGAGGCTCCCTCTGGTGGTTACAGACAGTACTGAACCTTTCAGCGAGGAGTGGCAATCTGGAATCACGGACTGGTCTGATATAAGGGAGGTTCCCTCCCATGATGGTTGCCGGTGATCAATTGTTCTTGTCTCAATTGTGGTTCCTGGTTAATTTGGAAGTTTGCTGGAATCCTGCCTGCATCTCCTGCTTTCAGATAAGATATTTTTTGCTTTTCTTTTTGTGCTTGCTTTTTGCATTGTTTTCTGCACTTTTGTGGAGGTCAGCCAGGTCCCCTCCTGGGGCCTGAGCTCCTCATAGTTTATCTGCAGCCACTGTTATTTGCTCATTTGCTTTTTCCTGTTTATTCAGCGGCTGCGGCTTGGTTTTTGTTCACACTGAGATCTGATTTAGTGGGTGGCGAGATCGTGTGATCTCAGTATTTTTGTAATCAGAATTGTTGGATTTTTGTAGGGTTTTCTGGGTTGCAGAAAGTAATCTCTCCTTTCCTAGCCTATTTAGTCAGCTTGTGGCCCCAGCGTTTGCTCAGTCTATTTTCTGCCTATGTTTGAATTTTCATCTTGTCTAACCGCCATTATATGTTTGGGGGCTTCCTATTTTCTTTGGGGATCTGCTCCGGGGCAGATAGCTTTCATCTTTCTGCCTTTAGGTGTAGTTATCTCTCAGGCTGTGACGAGGCGTCTAGGATCAACGTAGGAACGCTCCACGGCTACCTCTAGTTGTGTCGTTGGTTTAGGAATCTGCAACCCATCAGTTACCAACATCTCAGGTGTTCGGCTGCCCTGCTGTTGTTCCTGTCCTCCTCAGCTACCGAAACATAACACCTGTCACTCAAGCTGAGCTGGGTAGCAAACAGCTGATGGCGACTGGCCCCCATGATTACACAATTTAGCCAACGTAGCCTTCACCCATTCCCAGTTTACTGTACAAAATATGTTTCCTCTGAGACATTGCAGCATTTAGGAGTAGAGTTGAGCGATACTTTCCGATATCCAAAAGTATCGGAATCGGAATTGTATCGCCGATACCCAAAAAATATCAGCGATACCCGATACCGATACCGGAAATCCAATGTAAGTCTATGGGAACAAAATATCGGAATTAAAAAAACCCCATTCTTGCCTTGTTGGTTAATTGTACATGAAGGAAAACAACAAAGAGTAATGTAGAATGTATTGGGGAAGGTTGAGGAGACATTAAAGGCATAGATGTTTAACCCAATCAAATGGAATAGCATAAATATTTTTTTTTTTTTAAAGATGTTCGGATTGACGAAGAAATTGACAATGTTGTTAACGTTTTTTCTATTTTGGCAAATATGTATATTTCACAACTTCCATGCTCTTCACCTTTTTAACTTTTGACACACTTTCTCCTTCATAATCTTCAGCAGCATCATCTTTTTCATCAAATTATTCTTCATCTTCACCTTCTTTATCTTCTTCTTAAACTTCTTGCTATTCATCTTTTTGTTAACATTACTCATATTCTTCTTTTAAACTATTATTCTTATTCATATTGTACTTCATCTTCTTCATCATATTCTTATTTGTGACAGAGAATCCTGTACTTGTAATCTGTCAAAGTATGAATTTTCATCCTTCCGTTCTTGCTGTCACAAAAGATTTAAATTACAACAGTATTTGTCCGTGTTCAGTTTAGCCTGCAGCAGCAGGCATTTTCCAGGGGCACCACGAGGAGGAACGGACTCACCCCCATACACTGCTTAGTCTTCTTCTGCTTAGAATTTAGAGCATATATTTTGCTCTTCATTTTGGTCTTATACTTCATGTTCTTCTGCTTTTTGATCTTCTGCTTATTGTTCTTAAGTCTCTTGTTCTGTATCTTGTAGTTTGTCTTAACCTTCTTAGTCCTGTTTGGTAATCTTTTATTTCTTCTTTGTGATGGTGTTTAGGCTGGTTGGCTTGATGCTCGTCGTCCTTGTGGTCGTCATCTTCTTCGGGGTGGTCATCAGGGTCGTCGTCTTCATTGTTGGAGATCCAGAGTGATTACCCAAAAAAGCATTGAAAAAATCTTCAATTTGTAAATGTAGCAGAAGGTACAAGAGTCAATGCAAGTAACGAGGACCAGCTGACTGTGCTGGAACCCGGAGGGGCAGCAGAAGGAAAAGAGCCAATGGCACAACCGAGGACCAGCTGACGTTACTGGGACACGGTTACTAAGCAGGAGGTACCTGTGCTCCAAAGCACTACCAAGGACCAGCAGACGTTGCTGGAACTCGGATACCGAGATGGAGGCACCTAGGCCAAAGGCACTGCGGAGAACCAGCTGACGGTACTGGAACCCGGACGGGTAGCAGAAGGTACCCATGGAAATTTAAGTTGACAGGCTGCGAGCCGGCCGCAGTTACCGAATCCCACAGTACTACAGTGGGTGATTGTCCTATTGTCACAACGGAAACAGCCATTATTTGCATATCCCGCAGCACACATAGGAAGCACCTAAACTCCAAGCACCATAGAGTCGGCTAACCCGACCGCAACACGACAGGACAACTTATTGGAGGCTAAGTGACGTTTACACTGACAGGAAACAGATGGCGTGCTGTAACCAGTCTTGGCAGGAGTGAGTACCCGTGCCAATTACACTTCCGAGCAACAACTGGCGGTGTTGAAGCCCAGGGATGAGAAGACAACAGGGTGGAGGCAGCATGACTTTTTGCCATTCACACAGCAGGGGAACAGCTGACATTACTGAACCCCAGTAACACAGGAGCAAGTGTTGACTGTGCTAACAGCACTTCCGAGCAACAACTGGCGGTGTTGTAGCCCAGGAATGAGAAGAGAACATGGTGGAGGCAGCAGGACTTTTTGCCGTTCACACAGCAGGGGAACAGCTGACATTACTGAACCCCAGTAACACAGGAGCAAGTGTAGACTGTGCTAACAGCACTTCCGAGCAACAACTGGCGGTGTTGTAGCCCAGGGATGAGAAGAGAACATGGTGGAGGCAGCAGGACTTCTTGCCGTTCACACAGCAGGGGAACAGCTGACATTACTAAACCCCAGTAACACAGGAGCAAGTGTAGACTGTGCTAACAGCACTTCCGAGCAACAACTGGCGGTGTTGTAGCCCAGGGATGAGAAGAGAACATGGTGGAGGCAGCAGGATTTTTGCCGTTCACACAGCAGGGGAACAGCTGACATTACTGAACCTCAGTAACACAGGAGCAAGTGTAGACTGTGCTAACAGCACTTCCGAGCAACAACTGGCGGTGTTGTAGCCCAGGGATGAGAAGAGAACATGGTGGAGGCAGCAGGACTTTTTGCCGTTCACACAGCAGGGGAACAGCTGACATTACTGAACCCCAGTAACACAGGAGCAAGTGTACACTGTGCTAACAGCACTTCCGAGCAACAACTGGCAGTGTTGTAGCCCAGGGATGAGAAGAGAACATGGTGGAGGCAGCAGGACTTTTTGCCGTTCACACAGCAGGGGAACAGCTGACATTACTAAACCCCAGTAACACAGGAGCAAGTGTTGACTGTGCTAACAGCACTTCCGAGCAACAACTGGCGGTGTTGTAGCCCAGGGATGAGAAGAGAACATGGTGGAGGCAGCAGGACTTTTTGCCGTTCACACAGCAGGGAACAGCTGACATTACTGAACCCAGTAACACAGGAGCAAGTGTTGACTGTGCTAACAGCACTTCCGAGCAACAACTGGCGGTGTTGTAGCCCAGGGATGAGAAGAGAACATGGTGGAGGCAGCAGGACTTTTTGCCTACACACAGCAGGGGAACAGCTGACATTACTGAACCCCAGTAACACAGGAGCAAGTGTAGACTGTGCTAACAGCACTTCCGAGCAAACAACTGGCGGTGTTGTAGCCCAGGGATGAGAAGAGAACATGGTGGAGGCAGCAGGACTTTTTGCCGTTCACACAGCAGGGGAACAGCTGACATTACTGAACCCCAGTAACACAGGAGCAAGTGTAGACTGTGCTAACAGCACTTCCGAGCAACAACTGGCGGTGTTGTAGCCCAGGGATGAGAAGAGAACATGGTGGAGGCAGCAGGACTTTTTAGCCTTTACACACAGCAGGGGAACAGCTGACATTACTGAACCCCAGTAACACAGGAGCAAGTGTAGACTGTGCTAACAGCAACTTCCGAGCAACAACTGGCGGTGTTGTAGCCCAGGGATGAGAAGAGAACATGGTGGAGGCAGCAGGACTTTTTGCCGTACACACAGCAGGGGAACAGCTGACATTACTGAACCCCAGTAACACAGGAGCAAGTGTTAGACTGTGCTAACAGCACTTCCGAGCAACAACTGGCGGTGTTGTAGCCCAGGATGAGAAGAGAACATGGTGGAGGCAGCAGGACTTTTTGCCGTTCACACAGCAGGGGAACAGCTGACATTACTGAACCCCAGTAACACAGGAGCAAGTGTAGACTGTGCTAACAGCACTTCCGAGCAACAACTGGCGGTGTTGTAGCCCAGGGATGAGAAGAGAACATGGTGGAGGCAGCAGGACTTTTTGCCGTTCACACAGCAGGGGAACAGCTGACATTACTGAACCCCAGTAACACAGGAGCAAGTGTTGACTGTGCTAACAGCACTTCCGAGCAACAACTGGCGGTGTTGTAGCCCAGGATGAGAAGAGAACATGGTGGAGGCAGCAGGACTTTTTGCCGTACACACAGCAGGGGAACAGCTGACATTACTGAACCCCAGTAACACAGGAGCAAGTGTAGACTGTGCTAACAGCACTTCCGAGCAACAACTGGCTGTGTTGTAGCCCAGGATGAGAAGAGAACATGGTGGAGGCAGCAGGACTTTTTGCCGTTCACACAGCAGGGGAACAGCTGACATTACTGAACCCCAGTAACACAGGAGCAAGTGTTCACTGTGCTAACAGCACTTCCGAGCAACAACTGGCGGTGTTGTAGCCCAGGGATGAGAAGAGAACATGGTGGAGGCAGCAGGACTTTTTGCCGTACACACAGCAGGGGAACAGCTGACATTACTGAACCCCAGTAACACAGGAGCAAGTGTTACTGTGCTAACAGCACTTCC
This sequence comes from Oophaga sylvatica, assembly GCA_033576555.1. Taxonomy (NCBI): domain Eukaryota; kingdom Metazoa; phylum Chordata; class Amphibia; order Anura; family Dendrobatidae; genus Oophaga; species Oophaga sylvatica. Next base: position 561,223,292 of record JARQOD010000003.1, read on the forward strand.
GAGCAACAACTGGCGGTGTTGGAGCCCAGGGTCAAGGAGGATGTTTAAATACTATATCAAGTATTTTCCTTGTTACGTGTCAATTAAAAATGTCTATACTCCAAACAAGAGAAATATAACCTTTAGTACCATAAGATGATGATTTAACTTAAAAAAATATATGTAAATTAATAATTTACAAAGATAAACGCATACATTAACATGTTGAAAAGCAATGCAAACCACAATTAAAATAGGTTAAATAATCTGCTATACGGTTTAAAATAAAAGCATACAAGTATACATATCAGAATCCATTAATGATGGCTAAGTAACAGTATGTACACCATTTTTATTGTGTAGACAATGAATGGCTGACTTAAAAACATAATCAGCATTACAAGTTATCTTCGACATTCATAAAACTTTACATTTGGTGAATAATATCACTAAAATTTTTAAAAAATATCTAAAATTTCCATCATGTAATACTGATAATATGTGCCAATCATTTATATTAACAAACAAAAAATTTAAAAAGTGCATAGTGCAGAGTGAAAACAGATATTTATGCCTGACTGTGGACTTGCAAGCATGACAACGGATAGATAAGGTATATATAGATGAGACTGCATAGCCACAGATGGTGAATGGCGATGTAATACTGTACCTCAATAAAGTGTGCGTTACTACTACATCCTTTTTTTTATATAGCTTTATAAAAGGTTACGTGCATGTATGGTTGCGCCTTTGTTTGGACGCACAGACTGGCTTCCTGCTGTGACGCGTTGGGTATTGGAGCGTCTGTACGTCTTATGACGCAGACTAACATTCACGGTGCGCATCGTTCATCATCGCAAGCGTACCGACAACACAAAGGCGTTGTCATGACTGCTTTACTCAGTAAACATGCACCTATGATGAAACATACACGCATGTGCCCTATTACATAACAAGCTACAAGAAAAACGAGTGTGAGGTGTGACACAGCTGTTTTGTTAAGGTACAGTATTATATCGACATTGTACAGGTGTCGCTATTCAGTCTGATAAATAGATATCATTCACCTATTATATCAGTTGTCATTCTTTCAGCACCACTTACAGGTATATATTTGCTATTGTGACTATGCACTATTGACTTTACCAAGGTAATGCATGATTTTTGTTAGCGATTATCATGTTTACATGAAGGACCTTTATGATATGGGCTGTTAACTTTCTAATTAAATATGTATTTTTTAAAATGACACAAATATAAGTAATGTTGAAGAGGACTATTCCTACATGCATTGTTTGCACAATATTACAGGTGTACATCACGTCCCTTAATCAACATTGGATTATTATATTTACTTGTATGCTTTTATTTAAAAGGCAAGAACACTGAAGTATAACCTTCGCACTGCAGCAGTTGTCAAAGTTCAACCCACATTATGCACTTACAACATTGCAGCATTTGAGTCATGATGTGAGTTGGATTTGTCAAAGCTATGGAGTGACAAGGTTGACCATCAGTATCCTATAGCATAAGTAGGCTTTTGTGTTTGCATTTGTTTTCGACATGTGCATATCTGTAATAATATGTCACAATTATTTTGTTACAGATTTGTGACAAAGACTAATCATTTTATGGTTTTAAAGTTGACGTTTCAAATGTTTACAGCTTAGAAATCAGGGTGTAGCCTCATATCTATGTGTAGCACTAGACACTTTGACATGTCATGTTTTTTTAACCATGATTAGGTAGCTAGCAGTAATTTTGGGACACACAGCAGGAACAGCAGCGTTACTGACCCCAAACACATCACGATTGTTTTCATCTGTGACAAACTTCTGAGCAGCAATGCGTGTTGAACCCAGGGTCAAGGGGGTGTAGGCAGAGGCTTAGTATGAATGTTTGAAGTGAGTTGTAGTTAGCAGCAGTAATTTTTGCCAGACACACAGCAGGGGAACAGCAGGCGTTACTGAACCCCACAAACACATCAGCGATTGTTTTCATCTGTGCATCTAACACTTCTGAGCAGCAACTGGCAGTGTTGAAGCCCAGGGTCAAGGAGGGTGTAGGCAGAGGCCTAGTATGAGATGTTTGAAGTTGAAGTTGTAGTTAGCAGCAGTAATTTTTGCCAGACACACAGCAGGGGAACAGCAGGCGTTACTGAACCCACAAACACATCAGCGATTGTTTTCATCTGTGCATCTAACACTTCTGAGCAGCAACTGGCGGTGTTGAAGCCCAGGGTCAAGGAGGGTGTAGGCAGAGGCCTAGTATGAGATGTTTGAAGTTGAAGTTGTAGTTAGCAGCAGTAATTTTTGCCAGACACACAGCAGGGGAACAGCAGGCGTTACTGAACCCCACAACACATCAGCGATTGTTTTCATCTGTGCATCTAACACTTCTGAGCAGCAACTGGCGGTGTTGAAGCCCAGGGTCAAGGAGGGTGTAGGCAGAGGCCTAGTATGAGATGTTTGAAGTTGAAGTTGTAGTTAGCAGCAGTAATTTTTGCCAGACACACAGCAGGGGAACAGCAGGCGTTACTGAACCCCACAAACACATCAGCGATTGTTTTCATCTGTGCATCTAACACTTCTGAGCAGCAACTGGCGGTGTTGAAGCCCAGGGTCAAGGAGGGTGTAGGCATAAAATATTGAGTTATTGCCTTGTTACGTGGCCATTGCAAATGTATGTACTTCAAACAAGAATAAATGAAGTTTTACTAGGACAATAAAATGATGAATTTCAATTCCAAGAATAGAAAAATATTTATACTTGAGAGTCCGCTGTGGTTGATACCGTTTAATGGCTAACTGAAAATATGGTAACAAATTCCAAGCTTTCCAGACTACTCAGGTCTCTTCATCAGGCTAAGACTAAAACAAAAAATGAAGAATCACATATTTCTACACACAACAGGACACAGGAATAGGTAAGACAAGTGAGGGAGGGACAAGTGAGGGGAGACCGGCCAAAAAATGAGAACAAGGATGAATTATCAGCGCCACACAATAAGAGAAAAAATAATGGATTTACCTGTGGCAAAACACTTTTGTATGCCCGGTCATAGCATGATGGATATGGAATTACTGGTATTAAAATATAACTTCAAATATGAGAAAGATACAAAGGTTTCAGAATATAAGCTCATCATGACCTTTGACACTGTTAGTGATGGAATGAATAGATCACACGGATTTATGTCATTCTATATCAATTAAGGAATCTGCGTCTCTGCCCTTCCAGGGGCATGAAAACACAAAACCAGACCCCAATCAGAGGGCAATAAAACTTTCTATCTTATCTAGGAACTGTTCCAATATTTATGTTCATCCCTCTGTGATAATGACAGTTCTGCTACACGTCACTTACTTGTCTTACCTATTGCATATTCCTGTGTCCTGTTGTGTATAGAAATATGTGATGCTTCATTTTTTGTTTTAGTCTTTGCCTGATGAAGAGACGTGAGTAGCCTCGAAAGCTTGCAATTTGTTACCATCTTTTCAGTTATCCATTAAAAGGTATCAACCACTGCGGACTCTCAAGTCTAAATATTTTCTATCTACTGGCTAACACGGTACAAGATACACATGTTTCCTAACTTCAAGAATAAAAATAAAGACACTGCAAATATAAACGCATATATGCACATGCCAACAAGAAATGGAACAACACCACCCAAAAAATTGGTTACAAAATATAGTGTTGTAAATTTAAGAATAAAAGTCCATTTTTGTATTTATGAATAATGCTTAAGGAACGCTATGTTAAACCATAACATAGTGAAGACAATGGATTTTGTAATAGTCACTCATCATCATCATCATTGCAATTTAGATGTGACAGTCACAGACATTTCAATTATTTAAGTTAATAAAATAGTTACTTTGTACACCATGTATGACATGTCCAGCATGGACTCATCAATGTGATGACACAATAATGTACGATAAAAAATAACCATTTAAAAAAACATAATGCATTGTCACAATTTAAGTGTGTGCCTGCAAGTGTAGGTGAAACAAAGGCTACGGATAGCAAAGGTATATTCTATGTCTGTATCAGACAGTGGACAGCCTCTGATGGGTAATGGCGATGTTATACTGTACGTCAATAAAGTCTGCGGCTGCAATCATGCATTTTTTGCTTGTACAGTGTTGAAGAGGGTAAAAGCATGTCTGGTTGCGCAAGGCTTTATCCGTCAACACTACCTTCCTACTGTCACGCGTAGGGTAGGGTAGCGTGTGTCAATTAGATGACTCTATAAATGTGACGTTACGCAGCGTTATTGCGCCCTAGGGACGCAAAAAATACGACAGCAGTAATCATTTACTGTCTAATACTCCACCTATGACACAAAAAAAAGACCGTTCCCTCTTTAACAATCTACAAGACTAACAAGCATAATGGTTGACGCTGACTTTATTGAGGTACAGTATTACATCGACATTGTCCATGAGTAACTATGCACTGTGATACCTATATACCATTATTAATTTATATCTGTTGTGGTTGTTTCAACAGCACTTGCAGGTATAACTACCTATTGTCAGTATGCATGATGCACTTTCTAGATGTAATAATTTATTATTGCACATTATTACCAGGTTTAGATGCTGGCCATTTCATATATGGTGTGTGAAGTTACAGTTGGCATCAGTATGTGTATTTTATAATGTCTGTCATAAATAAAACTCGTGATGATGATGATGAGGATTTTATGATTCGTACATCCATTGACTGCATTATCTTACAGGTACAGATAAAGTTCCTTAAAAAGCATTAATTGATAAGTATGAAATGTACTTTTATGCATTAATTTCAAAAAGTGAAGACTATGTTTTAGTTTTTGTTACCATTTGTAATAGACATGTGCAGATATGCGCTGTGATGACAAATTATTATTTGTCCATATTTGTAATAAAAATTTATCATTCTAGGCCTGGAAAACTTCACAATTTCCTGTTTTAAGCATAACAATCAGGGTGACGGCTCTTCCCTATTTGGAGCATGTTCGACATGGGTTTTTCTGTGCATGTGTAGGGAACAGGAGACTTCTTGCCGGACACACACAGCAGGGGAACAGCTGGCGTTACTGAACCCCACTAACACTATAGCTTGTGTATTGGTCTGTGGACACGACACTTCTGAGCAGCAACTGGCAGTGTTGTAGCCCAGGGAGTAGAGTTCAGGTGGTAGAAAGATGAACATAACAGGAGACATGGATAACGTTGCGAACCAGTTATTTAATCTGAAAACGGACAGACAAATTCTGGCGAGATCCATGCCTTGTTCATTTTCAGAAAAGTAAGCCGGTCTACATTATCGGAGGATAGTCGCATGCGACGGTCTGTTAGTACACCACCTGCAGCACTAAAGACGCGCTCGATAATACACTGGCAGCAGGGCAAGCCAGCACCTCCAATGCATACTGGCTAAGCTCTGGCCATGTATCCAGCTTAGAGACCCAAAACTTGAATGGGGAAGAGCCATCTGGGAGTACACTGAGAGGGAAAGACATGTAGTCTGTCACCATCTTACGGAAACGTTGCCTCTGCTGACTGGAGCCGTCTCGGATGGTGTAGACATTTGTGGCGCTGCCACAAAACTTCGCCACATTTGGAACATACTGGTCTTGCCTGTGCAGAGGCGCTGCTTGTGCTCCCTCTTGTTGCAGAGCTGTCTCCACTGCCTCGACGCACAGAGCTGCTTTGTAAAGCAGTAGCAGCAGCAGTGCTCTCGGCTGGAATGGAGAACATTATGGATTGCACCAGTGTGTCTTGGTACTCCCGCATTTTACGCTCCCGGTTCAACGGTGTGATGAGGCTTTGTAAGTTGTCCCGGTAGCGAGGGTCTAGGAGGGTGTACACCCAATAATCAGACGTGGTGAGAATGTGGGCGATGCGGCGGTCGTTTCTCAGGCACTGAGCATGAAATCAACCATGTGCTGCAGACTCCCAACTGGCCAAGAAACGTCTGTCCCCTGCAAGAGGCGTCTGTCACGCTGTATAGCGATATATATATATGTGTGTCATAATCTATCAAAAGGGCACATCCTTATACATCGCATAATATACTGATAACATGAATTACCTGACTGTCCAGTGGTCTCGGATCCGTTATACCTGCTCTCGCTAGAGGTGACCGGGTCTTGCTAGCCCTAATGTGAGGCCATACCTAACCGTTGCGCTGACTGTCAAGAAGGGGTGATGGAATTTGTGACTCCTCATCCTCCACCTCTTCCAAAACCCTATACCCTATGGCTTGCAGTGTTTTTGAACAGGCAGATAAGGGGGACAGTCAGGCTGACTAGTGCATCATCTGCACTCGCCATCCGCGTTGACTCATCAAACGCACGCAAAACGTGGCAGATGTCCTTCATAGAGGCCCACTCAGTAGTGGTGAAGTGTGAACGGCGCAAATTGCGAGTTGATTGCGCCTGATGCAGCTGATACTCCATTACTGCTGGCTGCTGCTCACACAACCGCTCCAACATATGTAACGTGGAATTCCACCTGGTGGGTACGTCACATATGATGCGATGTTCAGGAAGGCGAAATCTGCGTTGCAGAGCTGCAATGCGCGATCTGGCCATGCTGGAACGTCGCAAGTGAGCGCACTCTAGGCGGACCTTGTGCAGCAGTGCATCAAGATCCGGATAGTCCCTCAAAAAACTCTGCACGACCAAGTTGAGCACATGTGCCAGACATGGTATGTGAGTGAGGTTGCCAAGGCCCAGAGCTGCCACCAGATTTTTGGCCATTGTCACACACTACCAAGCCTGGCTGGAGATTCGCTGGCAAAAACCACACGTCGCTCTCCTGCTTGATGGCATCGAGCTCTGCGCTGTGTGGCTTCGATTCCCCATGGAAATTAATTTCAGGACGGCCTGTTGACGTTTGGCCACGGCTGTGCTCATATCGGTCGCATCAGGTAAGCGTTCACGGGTCCATGTGGAGGTAGACCGTGACGGCTCCTGCAGCGATGATTCTGAGGAACTGGAGTAGGAGGAGGAGTCAATGTGGACAGACTTGATTCCTGCAATCCTTGGAGTTGGCAGAACACGTACAGCGCCACTCGCAAGATCTGTACCCGGCTCCACAACATTGACCCAATGGGCAGTGAGGGAAAGGTATCGTCCCTGGCCATGGGTACTGGTCCATGCATCGGTGGTCAGGTGGACCTTGCTACTGACGGCGTTTAGTAGCGCATGTTTAATTTTTCCCTCAACATGCTTTTGCAGACCAGGGACGGCTTGCCTGCTGAAATAAAATCGGCTGGGCACATTTATTGTGGGACTGCCAATGCCATTAAGTTACGGAAACTGTCAGTCTCCACCAGCCTGAATGACAGCATTTCAAGGGACAGGAGTTTTGCAATGCCAGCATTCAGAGCCTGTGCTCGTGGATGGTTTGCCAGAGTATGGCCGTCTTTTATCCCATGCCTGTGCTACCGATGGCTGTTTTGTGGCCTGGGAGTGTGAGGATGACAGGGAACTTGCAGCTGTGGGTGGAATAACACTGGGTCTCTGGACAACAGTGACAGAGGTTCTTCCATGGCGATCCTGTGAGGAAGCCGAACCAGCTGTGTGTGAGCTGGAGGAAGAGGCTCCAACACGAGCTGAAGATGTAGGTGCTGCTGTAGGTTGGCCTACATCTCCAGTGTGTCTTTGTAACTCAACCACGTGCTTTGACCGCACATGTTTCCACATATTTGTGGTATTAAGGTTACTGACACTTTTACCTCTTTTTACTTTTTGATTACACAGCTTGCATTTGACATAGCAAATATCATCTGCAAGTGTGTCAAAAAAGGACCACGCAGTGCAAGTCCTGGGAGCGCCCGTTTTGGCTGTTGGAAGAGAACTGCTACGAACGGGTGCCAAACTGGAGGCTACAGGCAACCGAGTCTGCAGCCTACCTCTCCCTACTGTTTGGACCGTTGGGGCAATCTCTTCCTCAGAGCTGCTACCACCACCTTCCTGTTCCTCACGCCATGTTGGGTCTTGGACCTCATCATCTCCACTACCCTCTTCCAACACCTGCTGCTGTTGGGTGGTCTGGCCAGCACCATGCTCAACAGAAACTGGCACCTGAGTCTCATCATCATCAGATGCGTTCTGCGGTGTGCTGACCATCGGCACTGGCTCACCCGCCTCTTCACATTCAGAGAGACACAGCTGTTGCGCATCATTGCATACTGCCTCTTCTTCACATTCCAGAATGCTGCTTGGCTGGGCCCCTGTTTGCAAGCCAACAGATTCTGAGAACAGAAGCAGAGACTCAGCTGGCTCCAGTTCAGAACTCTCTGACTGCCTGGGCAATTTGGCAGGCGGTGAAGAGACAGATGGTTGTTCAACAGTGCTGTGGTCCTGAGAGGAGGTGGAAGCAATTGAAGTCGATGCATTGGCTGCCATCCAACCAACAACGGCTTCAATTTGTTCTTCCCGCAGCAGGGGGGTACGCTGAGCTCCTACAAAAGTGCGCATAAAGGAACGCTCACGGGGAAAACTGGTGGATGCTGTGTCACTGGGTGCGGCAGCAGCCACAGAATCCCCACGTCCTCTCCCTGCTGAAACTCCACGGCCACGACCACGTGCCTTACTCCCTGCCTTCTTCATCTTGGTAGATTGATAAAGAAAGTCAGAAAAGTTATAAGGCCTAAGTGTGGTTATTCCTCAGAGACTGCAGTGAACACTGCAGACAACTGTTCAGTAGCTGTGAAAGGCCCCTTTGTGTACTTCTATAGTGTTTGCAACCAATGTATTGTATACGGATGGAAGCGCGTCACACTAATAGATTAGATTTTTTTCAAATATAATGGAGCAGCACCAATTAGAGAAAAATGTGAAGGATGAGGCAGTGACACACGCTCAGCAGACTGCAACCAGCAGTGGTTGAAGAACTAACTGGAGCGTAATCTTCACTCAAAAAATGAAAAGCTCACAGACTACAGTGAACACTGCAGACAACTGTTCAGTAGCTGTGAAAGGCCCCTTTGTGTACTTCTATAGTGTTTGCAACCAATGTATTGTATACGGATGGAAGCGCGTCACACTAATGGATTAGATTTTTTTCAAATATAATGGAGCAGCACCAATTAGAGAAAAATGTGAAAGATGAGGCAGTGACACACGCTCAGCAGACTACAACCAGCAGTGGTTGAAGAACTAACTGGAGCGTGATCTGCACTCAAAAAATCAAAACCTCACAGACTGCAGTGAACACTGAAACACAACTGTTCACTATCTGTGAAAGGCTCCTTTCTGTACTTCTATAGTGTTTGCAACCAATGTATTGTATACGGATGGAAGCGCGTCACACTAATAGATTAGATTTTTTTCAAATATAATGGAGCAGCACCAATTAGAGAAAAATGTGAAGGATGAGGCAGTGACACACGCTCAGCAGACTACAACCAGCAGTGGTTGAAGAACTAACTGGAGCGTGATCTGCACTCAAAAAATCAAAACCTCACAGACTGCAGTGAACACTGAAACACAACTGTTCACTATCTGTGAAAGGCTCCTTTCTGTACTTCTATAGTGTTTGCAACCAATGTATTGTATACGGATGGAAGCGCGTCACACTATAATTTCTATTAAATGGAGCAGCTAGAATTACACTAAAGAAAAAAAAAAAGAGTCTGTGAGTGACACGTGCAGATGCCTACAGACAGCGTTGGATGCAGAGCAAACTGCAGCGTCACCTGCACTCTCACACACACACCTTGCACAGAGCTGTTAAAACAACACTGCAAGGCAAAAGGAAGCTTTACACAGCGGTTGGTAAACTAGCCTGCCTAAAGCAAAGTACACAAAATCGCAATCTCTAACTGTCCCTCAGAGTCAGCAGAGCAGCGTTCTGTCCCTAACTGAGTTCACAGCACAGTGACGCTAAAATGGCGGCGGCGCCTTTTATAGTGCATTCTGACATCATTTCAGCAGCCAATCACAGCCATGCCATTAGTTAAGATGACCGCAGCATTACAGGATGTGCCCACACTTCATAAGATTCCTCATTGGACTGACTAAAATCACATTGCCTCTCAAAGAATTATGGGAACTTCTGATTCCGGTATACGATATTGGAAAAATATCGGAACTAAGTATCGGAATTCCGATACAGCGAATATCGGCCGATACCCGATACTTGCGGTATCGGAATGCTCAACACTATTTAGGAGTAAAGCATGGATGGATGTAATTGTGGAGTCTTTCTCTTTTTTAGACTGCCATGTTTCGGGCAGCATGAATCACTTAACAGGTTCACTTTAAACACTAGCCAATGTTCCTGCAGCCACAGTTCAAGTCTATTTAGAAAAGCAATAGATTAGCATCATTTCTGATTTTAGCAGAACAGTTTTAATGAAAAAAATGCAATCTCAAATGTTAGAATTGTGGATTAAAACAGTTTTAACATTTTTGGAAACTCATGCATAACAAAAATGTAGAGCTTTTATGCCATTCTCAGACAGCGTCTTCAACTTCTTGCACCATTGGCAGATCTTAGCCTTAATGGGGTATGGCTGAGCTTGGTTAACAAATTTATCTTCATTTATAGCACAAAAGTGACATAAGTTATGACAAAAACTTGCACTGGACTGCAATACATTTCCTGAAGTAACGCACAGCTCAGAGATGATCCAAACTCATTAAGAGTTTTACATCTCTTAATGAATTTTGCGCATCTAATTCTAGTGTACACATCATCAAGTATGGCAGATAAAACGCCAGTTTTGCTTAAGTCCAGTTTTTTTCTTAGATTCCTTGCTCAAAGTTCTTGCTTTTAAATATATTTTTTTAAAAATCCCTTTTTTTTTAAGAATCTGTTTACAAAAAGCTATTCACAAATTCTCCCCATGCTAGGACCTCACTTGTCATTTTCAAGAGCAAATATGGCAATAAGTGTGCAGCAGCGTGATTGCAGGAAAAAGTTAAGGAGTTAGCAAGTTAAAAAAATTCAAAAATATGCTTAAAAATGTAATATAGATGCCCTGATCGACAAGTGTTCCTTCGATCAAGCATTTGGCTAGCCCTCTTTGCATTCTGGATATGACATAAAAGTATATTGGCAAATGACAAGAACTATGTGTAATGAGGGCTAGTATACTGCTTATTTCATTATTCATAGACCTGTCTTAGCCATTGCAATAAGCAGTTAGCCAGCCCTTTTCACATAGAGTCGTCATGTGCCAGAAAAGAAAGCACTAAGCTTTAAGAAGCACAGGACAAGAAGTAGAGCTGATATACCCATATCCAGAGCGGACACCAAATTAATAACTGTGACCTGGCATAATTGTATTATAATACGCTGCAGCGGTGGAGTCAAACACACCAGGCTTAGATATAACAGTCAGTGCCAGATACAGTACATGCCGCCCATGGATTGGACAGCATGTATCAAGTGTCAGGTAAGGTTCACTTTAATCTCTTGATTTACTATTGAATGTTGGATTTTATTTTGATCACATACCTGAGCAGGTAACTCCAGCATCTTCAGCATGACTACAGTCGTGTACTTTTATCCCACGATGATTACATTGAAATAAAGAACTTTCGTCTCCATTGCATTGTACGTTATCTAACATAATTGGATCTTGGCCCTGCCCATAAGTAGCATCTTTATCGGCACTGAGTGCACTGCCACACCCTAAATTTTGGCATACGACTTCAGCATCGTTTAGATCCCAAAAATCATCGCACACTGTTCCCCACTCTCCATTGTAGAGGACCTCCACACGACCAGAACATCGCCTTCCATTTACCAGCCTCATGCCAGTGCCTGAAACAAAATTTAAAAAAATGAGAATTGAGAATTATTAATTATTAATGAGTTTATCTATTATTAGATCGGACATCAGTGTGTGATTGGTTTAAAGAATATGAATTCTTTTAATTTTTACTCAATAAATTAATACTGCATGTGAAAATAGGTAACTTTGTAATATATTTCTCCAGAGAAACCTGCTTCTTTCCGTGCCACGACTTATCATTCAATATCAAAAGTCGCAATTTCTGGGTAAAATCTGTATTCGGCGAAGACAGAATGTTACATTACTGAGATAGGACAATAACCAAATAAGCAATTCGTAGCACTGCGGACAAGAGAAGAACAAATCCCTCTCTCTCTGAATAAATCACCATGAAAAATTGTGACTAGCAGAATACTCCAGGAAATATTAGCACCAAAAGGACGGAGTATAAGACATTCACCAAAATAAATGAAATTAAATGAAAAATAATTTATTAAACAAGTATCACATATAAATTCATTGTATATAATGCAGACACTATCAGTAGCGTACGTAGCAAATGAGCCTGGTGAAAGATCAAGATCACGCGAAAAAAAAAGCGCCACGTGAACGCGTGTCAAAGGAGCCAACAGGGAGAGGAGTGGGTGTCACCGTTTACAATCGGTAAGTAGGATTAACCCTTTGGGGTAGGGGTGTTTGGTGTTTTTGCCACTTACATCTCCTTGATCTTTCACCAGCCTCATTTACTACATATGCTACTGATAGTGTCTGCATTGACTACATATGTGATCCTCCTCCCTCTTGGTTATATGTCACCCACCCTCACCTTGCTGTATCAGCATGTTTCCTCTGTATTTTCATCTTTGTGCTGTAATGTTTGATATGTAATGAATTTATATGTGATATTTGTTTAATAAATTATTTTTTATTTAATTTCATTTATTTTGGTGGATGTCTTTTACTCCGTCCTTTTGGTGTTAATAATTACTGAGATAGGAGTTGACAGTTGGGGCTCAAAGGTCTAAATGTTTTTTTGTGACATATTGTACTTCATGATAGTGGTAACATTTCTTCGATATGGCTTGCGTATATTTGTGAAAAAAAAGGAAATTTGGTGAAAATTTGGAAAATTTTGCAATTTTTAAAATTTTAATTTTCATGCCCTTAAATCATAGAGATATGTAACACAAAATAGTTAATAACTAACATTTCCAACATGTCTTCTTTGCATCAGCACAATTTTGGAACCAATTTTTTTTTGTTAGATAGTTATGAGGGTTAAAAGTTCACCAGTAGTGTTGAGCGATACGATACCGCAAGTATCGGGTATCAGCCGATATTAGCTGTTTCGGCCTTTTCGATACTTAGTTCCGATATTTTCCATATATCGTATACCGGAATCGGAAGTTCCCATAATTCTTTGAGAGGCAATGTGATTTTAGTCAGCCAATGAGGAATCCTAAGAAGTGTGGGCACATCCTGTACTGCTGCGGTCATGTTAACTAATGGCATGGCTGTGATTGGATGCTGAAATGATGTCAGAATGCACTATAAAAGGCGCCGCCGCCATTTTAGCGTCACTGTGCTGTGAATTCAGTAAGGGACAGAACGCTGCTGTGCTGACTCTGAGGGACAGTTAGAGATTGCGATTTAGTGTACTGTGCTGTAGGCAGGCTAGCACCAACCGCTGTGTAAAGCTTCCTTTTGCCTGCAGTGTTGTTTTAACAGCTCTGCAAGGTGTGTGTGAGTGCAGGTGACGCTGCAGTTTGCTCTGCATGCAACGCTGTCTGTAGGCATCTGCACGTGTCACTCACAGACTCTTTTTTTTTTCTTCAGTGTAATTCTTGCTGCTCCATGCAATTTAACTATTAGTGTGACGCGCTTCCATCCGTATCCAATACATTGGTTGCAAACACTATAGAAGTAGACAAAGGAGTAGCCTTTCACAGATTGTGAACAGTTGTGTTTCAGTGTTCACTTCAGTCTGTGTTTTTTATTTTTTGAGTGCACATCACGCTCCAGTTACTTGTTCAAGCACTGCTGCTTGTACTCTGCTGAGCGTGTCTCAGTGCCTCATCCTTTTCATTTCTCTCCAATTGGTTCTGCTCCATTCCATTTAAAATAAATATAATCTATTAGTGTGACGCGCTTCCATCCGTATCCAATACATTGGTTGCAAACACTATAGAAGTAGACAAAGGAGTAGCCTTTCACAGATTGTGAACAGTTGTGTTTCAGTGTTCACTTCAGTCTGTGTTTTTTATTTTTTGAGTGCACATCACGCTCCAGTTACTTGTTCAAGCACTGCTGCTTGTACTCTGCTGAGCGTGTCTCAGTGCCTCATCCTTTTAATTTCTCTCCAATTGGTTCTGCTCCATTCCATTTAAAATAAATATAATCTATTAGTGTGACGCGCTTCCATCCGTATCCAATACATTGGTTGCAAACACTATAGAAGTAGACAAAGGAGTAGCCTTTCACAGATTGTGAACAGTTGTGTTTCAGTGTTCACTTCAGTCTCTGCGTAATAACCACACTTAGGCCTTATAACTTTTCTGACTTTCTTTATCAATCTACCAAGATGAAGAAGGAAGGGAGTAAGGCACGTGGTCGTGGCCGTGGAGTTTCAGCAGGGAGAGGACGTGGGGATTCTGTGGCTGCTGCCGCCCTCAGTGACACAGCATCCACCAGTTTTACCCATGAGCGTTCCTTTATGCGCAGTTTGGTAGGAGCTCGGCGTGCCCTCCTGCTGCGGGAAGAACAAATTGAAGCCGTTGTTGGTTGGATGGCAGCCAATGCATCAACTTCAATTCCTTCCACCTCCTCTCAGGAACACAACACTGTTGAGCAACCATCTGTCTGTTCACCACCTGTCAAATTGCCCAGGCAGTCAGAGAGTTCTGTACAGGAGCCAGCTGAGTCTCTGCTTCTGTTTTCAGAATCTGTTGGCTCGCAAACACGGGCACAGGCAAGCAGCATTCTGCAATTTGAAGAAGAGGGAGTATGCAGTGATGCGCAACAGCTGTGTCTCTCTCAATCTGAAGAGGCGGGTGAGCCAGTGCCGATGGACAGCACACCGCAGAACGCATCTTATGATGATGATGAGACTCAGGTGCCAGGTTTTGTGGAGCATGGTGCTGCCCAGACCATCCAACAGCAGCAGGTGTTGGAAGAGGGTAGTGGAGATGATGAAGTCTGAGACCCAACATGGCGTGAGCAACAGGAAGGTGGTGGGAGCAGCTCTGAGGAAGAGATTGTCCCAACGGTACAAAGAGGAGGGAGAGGTAGGCTGCAGACTCGCTTGCCTGTAGCCTCCAGTTTGGCACCTGTTGGGAGCAGTTCTCTTAGAAATGTCAAAATTGGCGCTCCCATGACTTGCACTGCGTGGTCCTTTTTTGACAGACTTGTAGATGATATTTGCTATGTTCAATGCAAGCTGTGTAAGCAAAAAGTTAAAAGAGGTAAAAATATCAGTAACCTGAATACCACAAATATGTGGAAACATGTACGGACAAAGCACGTAGCTGAGTTACAAAGACACACTGGAGATGTAGGCCAACCTACAGCAGCACCTACATCTTCAGGTCGTGTTGGAGCCTCTACCTCCAGCTCACACACACCTGGTTCGGCTTCCTCACAGGATCTCCATGGAAGAACCTCGGTCACTGTTGTCCATAGACAAACTGTTATTCCACCCACAGCAGCAAGTTCACAGTCATCGTCACACTCCCAGACCACAAAACAGCCATCGGTACCACAGGCATGGGATAAAAGACGGCCATACTCGGCAAACCATCCACGAGCACAGGCTCTGAATGCTGGCATTGCAAAACTCCTGTCCCTTGAAATGCTGTCATTCAGGCTGGTGGAGACTGACAGTGTCAGGAACTTTATGGCATTGGCAGTCCCACAATATAATGTGCCAAGCCGATTTTATTTCAGCAGGCAAGCCGTCCCTGCTCTGCAAAAACATGTCGAGGGAAACATTAAACATGCGCTACTAAACACCGTCAGTAGCAGGGTCCACCTGACCACCGATGCGTGGACCAGTACCCATGGCCAGGGACGATACCTTTCCCTCACTGCCCATTGGGTCAATGTTGTGGAGCGGGGTACAGATCTTGCCAGTGGCGCTGTACGTGTTCTGCCAACTCCAAGGATTGCAGGAATCCAGTCTGTACACATTGATTCCTCCTCCTACTTTAAATTCCCCAGAATCATCGCGCACGAGCCGTACGGTATACCTCCACATGGGGCCCGTGAACGCTTTCCTTTTTGGACCCCCATTGAGCACGCCGTGGCCCAAAAGTCAACAGGCCGTCCTTAAATTTTAAATTTTCCCCTGGGGGAAAACGAACCCCCACAGCCCCAAAGGGGCTTTTGG
>JARQOD010000003.1:561239502-561301930 GCA_033576555.1 Oophaga sylvatica
AACTATTGCGAGTGCTGGAGCCATAAGCAAGCAGGGGGGGCCAGTCATGGACGCCAGCACTGGCACAGGGCCCCTCATAGTACGCCCGTGTGTCTGACGGCGAGTGGGCCCATACCACCGTCAGAGCCACTTTTTTGTACTATGAGGGACCCTGTGCCAGTGCCGTCGCCCCAGAGTGGGACACCCACCTACTCAGGGCACCGGCACTAGCCTGGGGGTGCCAGGAGGTGACACCAGCCCTGTGGGGGGGCAGCCCGGATAGAGAGGTGGCAAAAAGTTACATAGGTTGAGGTGTATGCTGGACGTTCTACAGCTGAAAATGGAGGAATTGGAGAAGTCAGAGGAAGACGAGGATAAAACGAGTAATTTTGCTGACAACCTATGTGTCATGAGGGAAGGTGTGACAAAATCCTTTGAAACCCATGCATGCTTTATTTTAATAAAGGTTAGATCATCAACATTTTCTGTCGACAGCCGGGTCCTTCTTTCTGTCAGTATTGATCCAGCAGCACTGAAGACTCTTTCTGATAGCACACTACCAGCAGGGCAAGCGAGCTCCTGTAAAGCATATTGTGCCAATTCAGGCCAGGTGTCCAGTTTACAGGCCCAGTAGTCAAAGGGGAATGACGGGTGAGGGAGAACATCGATAGGGGAGGAGAAGTAATTTGTAACCATAGTTGACAACTGCTGTCTCCTGTCTGTTGCTATAGATTGCTGACTACCAGGCGTGTGAGGTGTCCGTGAGAAATCAGTCAACATCATGGTCATGAAACCCCTGTCTCCAATGCCACTTCGGCTGTGTGGATCACGAACACCTCTTCCATTTGGCCCAGGACGGCTCGTGGTAGAACCTGCAAAGCTGCTGTTAGATGGGAATGTCTCTAACAAATGGTTTACCAGAGTTGCTTGTTTGTTGGCCAATATTAGGTCGATGTTCTCCTGTGGCATGATGTTCTGTAATTTGCCTTTATAGCGTGGATCGAGGATGCTGGCCAACCAACCAGTAGCTGTCATCCTTCATCATTTTGACAATGCGGGGGTCCCTTTTTAGGATCCGCAAGGCATAATCAGACATGTGGGCCAATGTTCCAGGTGTCAGTGACGCACTGCCAGCGGTGGGTGTAGGAGCACTTTCTGCCAAATCATAATCCCTCCAGTCACGCACAAACCCTGGACCTGAACTTGGCAAGCCAATATTTTGTCTTGGCCCCTCAGAAGCATCCTTCTCCCCTACATAATCATCCCCCCTCCTCCTCCTCCTCTTCCTCTTCTGCTCCACCTCGTCCAGGACAGTTCCCTGAGCAGACAATGGCTGAATGAGCAGACGCATAAGTAGGATGCTCATGCTTATGATGGCGTTGTCACGCTGTATAGCAGATATATAAATAAATGATGTCAGTAATCTATCAAGTGGGACAACATTCTATATAACATATAGATAGGAAACATGTATATATAGCATAGTATTACCTGACATAATATCCTGTGGGTCAATACTGAATCCTTTTCACGCTGTCTCTGGCTAGAGGTGGACCGGGGTCTATGCTGACCCTAAACTGGGGTCCTGACTAGTCCCTCTACCTGGAGGTACTGTTAATGGTACAGAGGTCCAGGCCGCCAGCGTAAACCCTGTCTCCTATAAATCCCTGACAACTGTAATCTAGTCCTTAGAAGGACCCTGATTACCACCATAGGGAATGGACAGGAAAAGGTTAACAAACAGTAAAGACAAATGTGACAGACAGGGGATAAAGTAAATACTGTCTTGCATACAACATTTAAACAAAGAGGGAACACCAAAGGTCTAGGAGATAAACTATAAGCAAGGAAAGGAGAAACAACAAAGGAGTTCTTAGCTTAAGTCTTCTCAGAACCAATCCTATCTGCAGTCTGTATGAATGCTTTCACCGGCATCTAACCAGCAGACTGGCAGCTATATAAAGGAAGCTAATTAGAACATAATCAAAAGCAGCCGGGCGAGGCTGGACCTAGTCTTAGCAAAGAGCTAGGTAAAATTAACTCCCTCATTACCAAACACAAAGAAACAGCAACTCAGCTGCGAGAAGTCAGAATGTGCAATCGCGACAATCTTCGTGTCGATGCACCCATGACAGTACCCCCCCTTCTACGAGGGGCCTCCGGACCCTCAGGGCCAGGTCTGTCTGGGTAAGTCGTGTGGAAGGTCCGAACCAATCGATCTGCGTTAATCTCAGACGCAGAGACCCACGTCCTCTCCTCAGGACCATATCCCTTCCAATGAACCAAATACTGAAGGGACCGGCGATTCAGACGTGAGTCAATGATCTTCAACACTTGAAATTCTAAGTTACCATTGACCACCACTGGAGGAGGAGGTAGAAGTGACGGTATAACTGGCGCCACGTACCTCTTAAGCAACGATTTGTGGAATACATTATGGATTTTAAACGTAGGAGGGAGGTCCAGACGAAATGCCACAGGATTAATTATAGAACTGATCCTGTATGGACCGATGAACCTGGGACCCAGTTTCCAGGAGGGAACTTTGCGTTTTATATTCTTGGTAGACAACCACACCAGATCGTTCACACATAGGTCCGGACCAGACACTCTCCTCCTATCAGACCTCCGCTTGAAACAGTTCCCCATAGCACTTCGACCATTCAGCACTCCTCTCCAAACTGAAGCAAGTGACGACGAGAATCGTTCCTCCTCAGGAACCCCAGATGGACGGGTATGTGGGGTCTTAGAGCGAGCACAAACTCCACAGGACGCGACAAAAGTTATTACCTCTTTATTTAAGTTAGGCCACCAAAACCGGCGAGAAAGGAGATCCACAGTTGCTTTACTCCCTGGATGTCCTGCTAAAGCAGAACTATGATGTGCCTCGATAACTTTTTGTCTTAACTGATTAGGAACAAACAGTTTCCCTGGAGGTCCTACAGGGGCGTCCCCCTGAGCCTCCAACACCTCCTCCTCAAGCTCAGAGCACACAGCCGACACCACCACTCCTTCCTGAAGGATAGGAACCGGGTCATCCGTCTTTCCGGCCCCTGGGAAACTACGAGATAAGGCATCAGGAAGCAATTTTATTGAGCAGTCATACGTGCGATGAGGAGGTAACTTTTGACACCCCTCCTCTGAGAACATCTCCCCAAAGTCCTCCAGAAAAGGAGGCAAAGTCCTAGGCACGACTGCACCGATGACCGTGTTCATGCAGTTATTCTTGCAAAATTCACCCCACTGGCTTATCTTTCTGGATTGCCAATCAATCACTGGGTTATGTTTAGCCAACCAGGGAAGTCCCAACACAATAGGAGTAGGAAGACCCTCCAACACATAACAAGACAACTGTTCTTTATGTATTGCCCCTACTCGAAGGTCTATGTTATGAACAGCTTGTACAAAGCTACCTTGACCGAGAGGTCTGGCGTCAATAGAAAGTATAGGGATCGGTTTGGCCAATACACTCAGTTGCATACCTTGCACCTGGGCAAACCGAGCGTCCACCATATTAGCCCCAGACCCACTATCAAGAAGAACAGAAATCCTCTCAACTCTCGCACCAACCACCACCTCCGCAGGCACGAGAAATTGAGACGGACCTGGGGACGAAATACCTACTCCCAGGTTGTCGTCCACCACACAACCTGGGATTAACAGTTTTTCGGTGACTTTTTTGCTCAATGAGGCACGGGAGGGACACCCCCCAACAAAATGTCCCTCTCTCCCGCAGAAGAAACACCTTCTTGTCTTGCGGCGCACCGCCGATTCCCTCCTACAAAATGATGTCCCACCCAACTGCATAGGTTCCTCAGAACAGACCAGGGGAACCTCCATATAAGGGACTTTAGTAGTGGGTGGAGTAATAACAGGGGGCGGAGTTACCTCGCACCTCCCCCGAAGCCGTCTATCAATACGAATAGCAAGGGCCATAGCAGCCTCCAGTGACGGAGGAGAATCATACTGAGCCAAAACATCTTTTAATTTGTCAGATAACCCTTGACAAAACTGGCTCCTAAGAGCTGGGTCATTCCACTGAGTATCCGTGGCCCATCTACGGAACTCAGAAGAAAATTCCTCCGCCGGACGATCTCCCTGCTGTATCCTACGTAACTTTGTTTCAGCAAGGGAGACCCGATCCGGGTCATCATACACCAGACCCAGGGCGGCAAAAAATCGATCTACTGACTGGAGGGCCGGGGAGCCCGGCGGAAGAGAGAACGCCCAGGATTGAGGGTCCCCTTGTAAGAGCGAGATGACAATTCCCACCCTCTGCTCTTCACTCCCCGATGACCGAGGCCGCAGCCGAAAGTACAATTTACATGCCTCCCGGAATGCAAAAAATTTGTCCCGCCCACCAGTGAACCTGTCCGGAAGAGCCACCTTAGGTTCAGATCTGGTTTGCTCCGGGGGGGACAAAACCTTGGACTTAATATCCGTAAACTCCATGGACAACCTCTGCAACTGCAGGGCAAGCTGGGCTACTGGATCCATGGTAGCTGAGGAAAATCCTTAGTTTTTTATGGCCGGTGAAAATGTCACGCTGTATAGCAGATATATAAATAAATGATGTCAGTAATCTATCAAGTGGGACAACATTCTATATAACATATAGATAGGAAACATTAACATGTATATATAGCATAGTATTACCTGACATAATATCCTGTGGGTCAATACTGAATCCTTTTCACGCTGTCTCTGGCTAGAGGTGGACCGGGGTCTATGCTGACCCTAAACTGGGGTCCTGACTAGTCCCTCTACCTGGAGGTACTGTTAATGGTACAGAGGTCCAGGCCGCCAGCGTAAACCCTGTCTCCTATAAATCCCTGACAACTGTAATCTAGTCCTTAGAAGGACCCTGATTACCACCATAGGGAATGGACAGGAAAAGGTTAACAAACAGTAAAGACAAATGTGACAGACAGGGGATAAAGTAAATACTGTCTTGCATACAACATTTAAACACAGAGGGAACACCAAAGGTCTAGGAGATAAACTATAAGCAAGGAAAGGAGAAACAACAAAGGAGTTCTTAGCTTAAGTCTTCTCAGAACCAATCCTATCTGCAGTCTGTATGAATGCTTTCACCGGCATCTAACCAGCAGACTGGCAGCTATATAAAGGAAGCTAATTAGAACATAATCAAAAGCAGCCGGGCGAGGCTGGACCTAGTCTTAGCAAAGAGCTAGGTAAAATTAACTCCCTCATTACCAAACACAAAGAAACAGCAACTCAGCTGCGAGAAGTCAGAATGTGCAATCGCGACAATCTTCGTGGCGATGCACCCATGACAGGCGTCATCTGCGCTTACCATCCGTGTGCATTCCTCAAAACACTGAAGGACTTTACAGAGGTCTTTCAGCTTTGACCACTGCACACCCGACAACTCCATGTCTGCCCTCAAACTACCTGCCCGTGTATCCTCCTATAAATGCATTACAGCCTGCCTCTGTTCGCACAGCCTCTCAACCATGTGCATGGTGGAGTTCCACCTTGTGGCAACATCTATGATTAGGCGGTGCTTGGGGAGGTTGAGCACTTGCTGCAGCTTCTGCATGCGACTGGAGTCTATGGGTGAGCGACGGATGTGCGAGCACAGTCTTCGCACTTTATGGAGCAGGGCTGTTAACTCCAGATAATTATTTAAGAAGCACTGCACCACCAGGTTCAAGGTGTGAGCCAGGCAAGGTATGTGTCGGAGTTCTGCCAGGGAGCATCATAATGGAGCATCATGAATTGTGGTATGTGTTAAAGAGGCCGACTGACACTCTTTGGCCCTGGGCCCACGAAAATCGGGAGCCATCCCTACCCCCCCACAAGTTGAACCAAATAACCACCATTTTTCCATGCCTAAACATTATAAAGTCAATTAAGGCTGCCAAGCTTAAGTAATAATGATTGATGTTGCCATTGAAATGGGCACTGTAGGTGTGTTTTCGTCCTCCACTTCCTACCGACTTTGCTTCCCCATTGACTTGCATTGGGTTTCGTGTTTCGATCGACCCACCGATTTTTTGCGATAGTCGGCCGATTTCACTCGACCCGACTTTTGCGAAAGTCGGGTTCTGTGAAATCCGACTTGACCCGAAAAACGGGAAAGTCGTTCATCCCTAGTGGCCACGCATGCCCAGAATCAGAAACCATTACACACAATCAGTGAAGGAACTGAGGCTCAGGGCACCTGGCAGCAGCTACATGCCCCGATACACGTGGAAAGTCATGCACCAGCTGCAAATGACCTCACAACCCGCAGACAGCTTCCACAGCGGCAACCAGAAACCGCACATGTGGATGATCATGCAGCAGAGCAAAGACCTAACACCACATGAACAGCTACGCAGCAGAGCAAGGAACTGAACAGGCTCCATACAGGTAACAGCCAACAGTATCCCAGGTCAATTAGGATTAAAGGAGCAAAGGGTTAAAGCAAAGACATGCATTGTCACGCCGACAACCAAGTACAGACAGAACGGCGTGACAGTTATATTTCAGAAAGGCAGATTTTAAGGGGCTCAGAAAGAAAATCGGAGGGATCCAATGGCTGGATATCCTTAAGGACAAAAATGTCCAGAAATGATGAGAAAACTTGAAAAATGAGATTCTCAAAGCACAATCGTTAACAATTCCAAAAAGAGGGAAGAATACGAAGCATTTAAGGAAACCAGGATGGATGAACACAGGACTTAAACACATGCTAAAAAGGAAGCAAGAAATGTTTATCAATTATCAAATGGAAAGAGGGAGGCATATCTAAAGAAGAATATAATGAGGTCTGCAGGACCTGCAGGGCACGAATCAGATTATCTAAAGCTGACAATTAATTAAGGCTTGCAAGACACATCAAAAACAATAAAAAAGGATTTGGGGGATATGTCAAAAGTAAAAGAAAAGCCAAAGATGCTATAGGATCTTTACAGGATGAAAATAAAATGGTGAGAAAGGATCTTGAGAAGGCCGAACTTTTAAATTCCTATTTTGCATCTGTTTTCTCTCAGAAAGGAAATGTAACATCAACTGATCTTCACCGTCCTATTAAAGGAATAGAAGAATACACGATGCTGCTGTGCAGACTGCTTTTTACACAGCACAAATACTTTTATTCTTTTTTTCTGCACAGTTACCGAGCGTTCATTTTTTCCCACACAGTATAGAACTGTACGCTCCTCACACACTACCGTGTACCAGCTGGTATCACGGAAAAATACATGCTGACTATCTGTGCGTGACTCCGGAAATATATACGGAGATTTAAATATTCCCCTATGCCATATACAGTTGTACGCTCCTCATACAGTACCATATATCTGCTGTTAAATTTGGTACATTTTCCCAAACATGAGGAAGTATGGTGGTAGATGTGGTGGGGGGGGGGCAGCTGGGAATGATGGTGGTGCATCTGCTGGTAGTGCCAAAAGCGCAATAGCACCTAAGGCAGGAGGTGTTGAGCCTGCATCATCGTCTGGCTCCAGAAGGCCTGGAAGGCTCCCTTTTCTGTGAGTAGGTAAACTGCTTTTAAAGCAGGAGCATCAGTAACAGGTTTTGGCTTACATTGCCGAAACAGCCTCCAGCTCTATTATGTCCTCTTCTGAAGTTTCAAAAAATGCAAGCACTGAGTCGTCAGTGCAGGCTACTGGTCAGTAACGACACCTTTCCTTGTGTCCTTCACCCCCACTAAAAGTGAAGGATGCGGCAGGCCACACTTCAGATTACTCCATGGAGCTCTTTTCACATACCATGCCTGGGTTATCAAGTGAAATCCTGAATTCCCCAGTCCAAGATGAATATGACATGGAGTGCACTGACGCACAGCCACTGCTATCTGATTCTGCTGGTACAATCACCCAGAGCACTACATTGCCCTCGCAGTCTACTGAGCCAGAATCTGACCCTGATGAGATTCAGGTGCCCCTTCCCGCATACTGTACCACCTTACACGGTGACACAGAGGAAGGTGCAGATGAAATTGAAGAGGAGGTGATGGATGACCCGGTTGTTGACCCGGATTGGCATCCATTGGGGGAAGAGGGTGCCGCTGGCAATAGCTCAGAAGAGGAGGAGGATCCGTAGCAGGCATCGACATTGCAGCTGCGGTTATCTGGCAGGCCCGTAGCAGTCCAAAAGCGTATTAAAAATTCAAAAAGAGTTGCAGGACAGCTTGGCCAGACGGTCAAATTAGGACAGCGTGCAAACCCTGAAAATTTATCCCATAGTAGGAAGAGTGCAGTGTGGCACTTTTTTTACCAAAATCCTATTGATGAGGCAAAGGTTATCTGTAAGAAATGTGGAAGGACCTTTAGCCGAGGGAAAAATCTCCGAAATTTGATTACCAGTTGCATGCTTAGACATTTAAACACCATGCACTTGCAAGCGTGGACGGACTACAAAACCTCAGGTAGCACATGTGCACCTGCTCTGACTGAAGGTAGCCAGCAATGCTACATCGCTTCCCCCACTGTAAGCCCACTGGTTAGCACAACACCAGCAAGAAATGTTGAGGTGTCGTTGCAAGGCCAAAGCAGTCAGGGAATCACAATGTTTTTGCAACCAAAAACTGAATCTAGGCCATCACCACCACCACCACCATCACCATCATCAACCCCCTCTCAGTCTGCCATGTCCACTGCTAGTTCCCCCATATGCAGCTCTCAAGTCCAGCTCACGCTAGCAGACACTCTGAGTAGGACAAGAAAGTACTCATCCTCTCATCCGCGTACACTGCCTTTGTATGCCTACATTGCCAAACTGATCTCATTAGAGATGATGCCCTTCCGTTTGGTTGAAAGCGCAGCGTTCCGAGAGCTCATGGCCTACGCTGTCCCACGCTATGACCTACCTAGTCAGCACTTCTTTTCTAGAAAAACCATCCCTGCCCTCCACCTGCATGTGAAAGACTGCATTGTCCATGCGCTCAAACAATCAGTGATTGGGAAGGTGCACCTCACAACAGATGCATGGGCCAGTAGGCATAGCCAGGGCCGTTACGTGTCCATCACTGTGCACTGGGTTAATGTGGTGGATGCAGGGTCCACAGGAGACAGCGGCGGTGGGACGGTGCTGCCTAGCCCACAGTATAGGCAACAGTTGGCTGTAGGCGTTCAACACTCCTCCTCCTCTTTCTCCAGAAGCGAAAGCTTGTCAACAGAGCTCAGTCGCACGAGCACTCCATCCGCAGTGGCCAGTGTTGCACATGAGGTGTCCCACTGTCGAACAGCTAGTGGTAAGCGTCAGCAGGCTGTTTTAACCCCTTCACCCCCAAGGGTGGTTTGCACGTTAATGACGGGGCCAATTTTTACAATTCTGACCACTGTCTATTTATGAGGTTGTAACTCTGGAATGCTTCAACGGATCTTTGCGATTCTGAGAATGTTTTCTGTGACATATTGTACTTCACGTTACTGGTAAAATTTCTTCTATATAACTTGCGTTTATTTTTGAAAAAATCGCAATTATGGCGAAAATTTAGCAATTTTCAAAGTTTGAATTTTTATTCCCTTAAAACAGAGAAATATGTCACACAAAATAGTTAATAAATAACATTTCCCACATGTCTACTTTACATCAGCACAATTTGGAACCAAAATTTTTTTTATTAGGAAATTATAAGGGTTAAAAGTTGACCAGTGATTTCTCATTTTTACAACAAAATTTACAAAGCCATTTTTTTAGGGACCACCTCACATTTGAAGTCACTTTGAGGGGTCTATATGGCAGAAAATACCCAAAAGTGACACCATTCTTAAAACTGCACCCTCAAGGTACTCAAAACCACATTCAAGAAGTTTATTAACCTTCAGGTGCTTCACAGGAGCTGAAGCAACGTGGAAGGAAAAAATGAATATTTAACTTTTTAGTCAAAATAATGATCTTTTACAAAGTTTTTTTCATTTTCACAAGGCTAAAAGGAGAAAATGGACAAATAAAGTTGTTGTGCAATTTCTCCTGAGTACGCCAATACCCCATATGTGGGGGAAAACCAGTGTTTGGGCACACAGCAGAGCTCGTAATGGAAGGAGTGCCGTTTGACTTTTTCAAACCAAAATTGGCTGGAATTGAGATTGGTCGCCATGTCGCGTTTGGAGAGCCTCTGAGGCGCCTAAACAGTGGAAACCCCCCATAAGTGACACCATTTTGGAAACTAGACCCCCTATGGAACTTATCTAGATCTGTTGTGAGCACTTTGAACCCCCAAGTGTTTCACAAAAGTTTATAATGCCTGGGTAAGAAAAAGAAAAAACAATTTTCCACAAAAATGATTTTTTAGTCCCAAATTTTTGATTTTTCCCAAGGAAATTGGACCCCAAAAGTTGTTGTCCAATTTGTCCTGAGTACACGGATACCCCATATGTGGGGAGAACCACTGTTTGGGTGCACGGCAGAGCTCGGAATGGAAGGAGCACCATTTGACCTTTTCCAACCAAAATTGGCTGGAATTGAGATTGGACGCCATGTTGCATTTGGAGAGCCCCTGATGTGCCTAAACAGTGGAAACCCCCACAAGTGACCCAATTTTGGAAACTAGACCCTCTAAAGAACTTATCTAGATCTGTGGTGAGCAATTTGAACATCCAAGTGCTTCACACAAGTTTATAAAGTAGAGCCGTAAAATTAAAAAATCATATTTTTTCCACAAAATTATCTTTTCACCCCAATTTTTATTTTCCCAAGGGTAACAAGACCCAAAAGTTATTGTGCAATTTTTCCTGAGTATGCTGATACCCCATATGTGGGGGTAAACCACTGTTTGGATGCATGGCAGAGTTCGGAAGGAAAGGAGCGCCCTTTGACTTTTTCAACGCAGAATTGGCTGGTCGCCATGTCGTGTTTGGAGAGCTCCTGATGTGCCTAAACAGTGGAAACCCCCCACAAATGACACCATTTTGGAAACTAGACCCCTCAAGGAACTTATCTAGATGTGTTGTGAGAACTTTGAACCCCCAGGTGTTTCACTAAAGTTTATAACGCTCGAGCATGAAAATAAAAAAATCATATTTTTTCCACAAACATGATCTTTTAGTCCCCAACTTTTTATTTTCCCAAGGGTAACAGGAGAAATTGGACCCCAAAAGTTGTTTTCCAATTTGTCCTGAGTACGCTGATACCCAATATGTTCAAGAAAACTACTGTATGGGCACGCGTCGGGGCTCGGAAGGGAAGTAGTGATGTTTTGGATTGCAGACTTTGATGGAATGGTCTGCGGGTGTCATGTCGCGTTTGGAGAGCCCCTGATGTGCCTAAACAGTGGAAACACCCCACAAGTGACCCTATTTTGGAAAATAGACCCCCCCAAGGAACTTATCTAAATGTGTGGTGAGCACTTTGAACCCCGAAGTGCTTCACAGAAGTTTATAACTTACAGCCGTAAAAATAAAAAATCTTTTTTTTTTTTTAAATGATTTTTCGCCCCCAATATTTTGTTTTCACAAGGGTCAAAGGAGAAATTGGACCCCAAAAGTTGTTGTCCAATTTGTCCTGAGTACGCTGATACCCAATATGTGGGAGAAAACTACTGTATGGGCACACGTCGGGACTCGGAAGGGAAGTAGTGATGTTTTGGATTGCAGACTTTGATGGAATGGTCTGCGGGCGTCATGTCGCATTTGGAGAGGACCTGATGTGCCTAAACAGTGGAAACCCCCCACAAGTGACCCCATTTTGGAAAATAGACCCCACAAGGATCTTATCTAGATGTGTGGTGAGCGCTATGAAGCCCCAAGTCCTTCACAGAAGTTTATAACGTACAGCCGTAAAAACAAAAAAATCATTTTTTTTTAGAAAAATTATTTTTTTGCCGCCAATTTTTTATTTTCCCAAGGGTAACAGAAGAAATTGGACACCAAGAGTTATTGTGCAATTTGTCCTGAGTACGCTGTGTCCCCATTTCTTTCATTCTGCCCCCAGTGTCTCCAATCCTGCCTCGTATCTCCAATCATGCCGTGTCTCCAATCCTGACCCGTCGCCATCCTGCCCCATCTCCATCCTGCCCCCAGTGTCTTCAATCCTGCCCCATCTCCATCCTGCCCCCAGTGTCTGCAATCCTGCCCCATCTCCATCCTGCCCCAGGGTCTCCAATTCTGCCCCGTCTCCATCCTGCCCCCAGTGTCTCCAATCCTGCCCCAGTGTCTCCAATCCTGCCCCATCTCCATCCTGCCCCCAGTGTCTCCATCCTGCCCCAGTGTCTCCATCCTGCCCCAGTGTCTCCAATCCTGCCCCCAGTATCTCCAATCCTGCCCCATCTCCATCCTTCTCCCAGTGTTTTACAATCCTGCCCCATCTCCATCGTGCCCCCAGTGTCTCCAATCCTGCCCCATCTCCATCCTGCCCCCAATGTCTCCATCCTGCCCCGAGTGTCTCCAATCATGCCCCGTCTCTATCCTGCTCCATGTCTCCAATGCTGCCACGTCTCCATCCTGCCCCAGGGTATCCAGTCCTTTTTTGTCTCCATCCTGCTCCAAGTGTCTCCAATCCTGCCCCGTCTCCATCCTGCCCCAGTGTCTCCAATCCTGCCCCACGTCTCTATTCTGCCCCCTGTGTCTCCAATCATGCCCCGTGTCTCCATTCTGCCCCCTGTGTCTCCAAACATGCCCCAGTGTCTCCAATCATGCCCCCGTGTCTCCAATCATGGCCCGTGTCTCCATTCTGCCCCCTGTGTCTCCAAACATGCCCCAGTGTCTCCAATCAAGGCTCTGTGTCTCCAATCATGCCCCAGTGTCTCCAATCAAGCCCCCATGTCTCCAATGATGCCCCCTGTGTCTCCAATCCTGCCCCCAGTGTCTCCAATTCTGCCCCCAGTGTCTCCAATTCTGCCCCAGTGTCTCCAATCCAGTCACCTTGTCTCCATTCTGCCACAGTGCCTCCAATCATGCCCCCATGTCTTTCATTCTGCCCCAGTATCTCCAATCCTGCCTAGTGTCTCCAATCCTGCCATGTCTCCAATCCTGCCCCGTCTCCATCCTGCCCCGTCTCCATCCTGCCCATCTCCATCCTGCCCCCAGTGTCTCCAATCCTGCCCTGTCTACATCCTGCCCCCAGTGTCTCCAATCCTGCCAAGTCTCCATACTGCCCCCAGTGTCTCCAATTCTGCCCCATCTCCATCCTGCCCCCAGTGTCTCCAATCCTGCCCCATTTCCATCCTGCCACCAGTGTCTCCAATCCTGCCCCCAGTGTCTCCAATCCTGCCCCATCTCCATCCTGCCCCAGTTCTCCATCCTGCCCCCAGTGTCTACAATCCTGCCACCAGTGTCTCCAATCCTGCCCCGTCTCCATCCTGCCCCAAGAACAAAAGCAAGGCACATGCATATCAGTGGGGATAACCAAAAAAATCAATCACAAAGAAATGTATATAGCATAACAATTTATTGAAGTACAAAAAAATGAAAAACACACTGTTAGGGTTCGAGTTCCCGCTGATGCAAAAGGGGAGTCTCGAACCAGCCCCGCTGCGGTCTCCTATTCATCTCCAGCCGCAGTGGAGCCTGCTCTGCAGAGACGTCGGTCCAAGCGTTTTGCCCACTCCAGTACTGTGCAGTGACTTGCTGCTGCCTTTCCTGGATCTGCTATTATAGCCAGTGCTGGAGCAGACGTCTTTGGGACAAAGTCCTGCGTTTTCCCTTCTGAGCATGCCCAGAGTGAGATCTCTCATTGGAGATCAGGGGTCACATGCTCAGGTACTGCAGCAGCTCCAATTGGTCTGCCAGGAAGTCCTGTGACTACTGTTGTTCTGGAACAAGCTTCATTGGTCCTTGTTTCTGGCAGGTCCTGTAGCTGTTACTATAAAAGGGTAGCATGGCTGGGCCGCCATGGGCTAATATCAACCATTGTATGCTATGCGCCAGTGTGGTCATGTGTGTATGTGGTTAGGGACCCGGCTGAAATAAGCCACTAGAATACCGACTTAATCGGTGAGGAGTTTGGTGTGCTAGCTGGTCAGGGTCGGCGTCCTAGTTGCCCTAGATTACCGGCATAACCGGTGAGTAGTTTTGATTGCCGCATTCAGGGTCTGGCGTTCAGACGCCATAGATTGCGGGTGACTCCCGCGAGGACATTAGCACATGATCACGCTTTATTTACGCTTAGCACTTAACTGTGTTCCTGAGAGCCTGACAGGACACAGCACTTTTTCTCAGTGGCCCTGTGACGTAACAGGGTTCGCTTTCAACGCTAGACAGCGCCCTAGCGTGTTTTCTTTGCGACTCAGTTGTGTTTAGTGAGTTTGCACACATCGCCATATAGCGCTGAGGCTCTCCTTCTAGCGGCTCTGTGGAGTAACAGAGTTCGCACTTATTGCCACAGCGCTAGTGTTGAGCATTCCGATACTGCAAATATCGGGTATCGGCCGATATTGGCTGTATCGGAATTCCGATTCCGAGTTCCGATATTTTCGTCTTATCGGATACCGGAATCGGGATTGTCACTGTCACTGTCAGTGTCCGTCGGTCGGGTCTGTCAGGAGTCAGCGGCACTTACCTGGCAGAAGATCTCCGGCGGTCACATCCCGGACTGCTTAATGGCCGCCATCTTCTTTCCCCGGCGGTCACATGCAGTTTCTCGCGATAACTGCAGTGACTGCTGGGTAATCCCGGCCGTAAAGCAGTCAGTCCGATGACGTCACCGCCGGGGAAGCAGGTAATCAGCTGTGCTGCGTCGCGATGACAGGCTCTGCCTGTCATTGCGATGTAGCACAGCTGGATCGTCGTGGACTGTCGTTCTGGACTGCGTCGGACAGGTGGTATACTGTTGGTTTGTTTTTTTTCTTTTTTTACAGGAGATCGATGGCGTCGCAGGAATGAGTGTATAATAAAATTAATGAAAACTGTGTTGTCTCTTTTATTTCATTAAAATACTTTTTTCTTGCTTTGTCTTTTTTTTATACATTTAATAACTTTGGGATTAATAATGGATCGGTGTCTTATTGACACCTCTCCATTATTAACCGGGCTTATTGTCACCGTGCAATCAACGGTGACAATAACCCCTTATTACCCCGCTTGCCACCGCTACAGGGCAAGTGGGAAGAGCCGGGTAAAGTGCCACAATTGGCACATCTTTGATGCGCCAAATGTGGGGCTGCTGTAGCCTGGTATTATCAGGCTGTTGAGGGCCAAAATCCATGGGCCTTGACAGTCTTTTAATACCAGGCCGCAGCAGTCTGCATTTTACTTGGCTGGTTAACAAAAATAGGGGGATCCCCACGCCGTTTTTTTTTTCGAGGGGATCCCCTATTTTTGTTAACCAGCCAAGCTAAGCAGACTGCTGTGGCCTGGTATTATCAGGCTTGCAAGGTCCATGGATATTGGATCCTTACCAGCCTGAAAAACCAGGCCTCAGCGGTCTGCTTCATCTGGCTGGTTAACAAAAATAGGGGGGACCCCACGCCAATTTTTTTCGAGGGGATCCCCTATTTTTGTTAATCAGCCAAGATATGCAGACTGCTGTGGCCTGGTATTATCAGGCTGGCAAGGTCCATGGATCTTGGCTCCTTAACAGCCTGAAAATCCAGGCCTCAGCGGTCTGCTTCATCTGGCTGGTTAACAAAATAGGGGGGACCCCCGCAATTTTTTTCGAGGGGATCCCCTATTTTTGTTAATCAGCCAAGATATGCAGACTGCTGTGGCCTGGTATTATCAGGCTGGCAAGGTCCATGGATCTTGGCTCCTTAACAGCCTGAAAATCCAGGCCTCAGCGGTCTGCTTCATCTGGCTGGTTAACAAAAATAGGGGGGACCCCACGCCAATTTTTTTCGAGGGGATCCCCTATTTTTGTTAATCAGCCAAGATATGCAGACTGCTGTGGCCTGGTATTATCAGGCTGGCAAGGTCCATGGATCTTGGCTCCTTAACAGCCTGAAAATCCAGGCCTCAGCGGTCTGCTTCATCTGGCTGGTTAACAAAAATAGGGGGGACCCCACGCCAATTTTTTTCGAGGGGATCCCCTATTTTTGTTAATCAGCCAAGATATGCAGACTGCTGTGGCCTAGTATTATCAGGCTGGCAAGGTCCATGGATCTTGGCTCCTTAACAGCCTGAAAATCCAGGCCTCAGCGGTCTGCTTCATCTGGCTGGTTAACAAAAATAGGGGGACCCCACGCCATTTTTTTTTCGAAGGGAACCCCTATTTTTGTTAATCAGTTCCCTCTGACGTCACTGATTGTGTCCCTGGCTGACCTGAAGTGAAAGTGGAAAGCAATCAATTAAGCTTTCCACTTAAGGGCCCGTCTCACATAGCGATATCGCTACCGAGATCGCTGCTGAGTCACTAGTTTTGTGACGCAGCAGCGAGCTCACCAGCGATATCGCTGTGTGTGACATTCAGCGACGATCAGCCCCCCTGCCGGGTATCGCTGATCGTCGCTGAAATGTCAGGACCTTTTTTTGATCGCTGGTTTCCCGCTGACAGGCACACATCGCTGCGTGTGACAGGCGGGAGACCAGCGATCCGCTGGTAACCAAGGTACACAGCGGGTTTCCAGGCGCGGGGCTGTGCCTAGAAACCCGCTGTGTACCTTGGATACCAGCGCCCTGATGCAGGGAGCTGGTATCCAAGGTACACAGCGGGTTTCCAAGCGCTGCGCGGTGCCTGGAAACCCGCTGTGTACCTTGGTTACCAGCGGATCGCTGGTCTCCCGCCTGTCACACGCAGCGATGCGTGCCTGTCAGAGGGAAACCAGCGATCAAAAAAAGGTCCTGACATTTCTGCGACGATCAGCGATACCCGGCAGGGGGGCTGATCGTCGCTGAATGTCACACACAGCGATATCGCTGGTGAGCTCGCTGCTGCGTCACAAAACTAGTGACTCAGCAGCGATCTCGGTAGCGATATCGCTATGTGAGACGGGCCCTTAAGCGATGTTACCCGCAGTGTCGCTGTCCCAGATCGCTGCCTGAGCTGCCTGTTTGGCAGCTCAGCAGCGATCATGTAGCGATACACCAGCGATCCTGACAAGTGCATATCGTTGTCGGGATCGCTGGTGTATCGTTATGTGACACCCAGCCTTTACTCTCCTGTCAGGCAGGAGAGGAACTCATTCATTTGGGGTTTACTGTGAGGCTGCAGCATTAGCTGCGGTCCCTGCAGTAAACATTAACCCTTTCTGAAGGATTTCACCGTGGGACCTGACTGTGCATGGGATAGGTAAGAATAATTTTGCTTTTTTATTTTATTTTTATTACAGGAAATGGTTTTAGCAGGTAAATAAAATATGGTCAAAAACTGTGTGATTATTTCATTAAACGTCTTTTTTATTAAAGTGTGTGTGTTTGATTTTTCTTTCATACAATAGGATTAATAATTGATAGTTGTCTAATTGACAGCTCTCAATTATTAACCTGGCTTAAAGTGACCTTTCAATTGCAAGGTCATTTTAACCCCTTATTAACCCATTCGCCACCGCTACAGGGCAATGGGAATAGACGGGCAAAGTGCCAGAAAGGGCAAATCTAATTAGAGATTTGCCCTTTCTGGGGTGTCTGGGGGCAGATGTTAAGTAGCCGGGGGGGGGCCAAAAATAATGGTCCCTCTCTGGGCTATTATTATCTGCCCCCACTCACTGGCTTTGTCTGTCTGGTTGCGAAAATAGGGCGGGAGCCCACGCATTTTTTTTCAGCAATTTTACACCTCATATATATATATATATACATGTCATTGAATTTGTGACACATATATATATATATATATTTATATTTGTAGTTCATACACTTCTACATAGTATAATAGCCGCTAATTCAATTGCCGGCTTTTGTGAAAATGCAGAACCCGACATGAAATGACACTTGGTGTACATAGGGTTAACCATGTCTTTTCATGTCCTTTGCTATCTAATTTGCACAAACAATTAAATCAGACTATGTGTGCAAAATTTCACACCTGTAGGGGTTAATTAAAGGTGTAAATTCGTAGCAAAAAAGTCCGTTTTTTTTACAACGAATTTACACCTTTAATTAACCCCTACAGGTGTGAAATTTTGCACACATAGTCTGATTTAATTGTTTGTGCAAATTAGATAGCAAAGGACATGAAAAGAAATGTTTAACCCTATGTACACCAAGTGTCATTTCATGTCGGGTGACCCGACATGAAATGACACTTGGTGTACATAGGGTTAACCATGTCTTTTCATGTCCTTTGCTATCTAATTTTCACAAACAATTAAATCAGACTATGTGTGCAAAATTTCACACCTGTAGGGGTTAATTAAAGGTGTAAATTCGTAGCAAAAAAGTCCGTTTTTTTTACAACGAATTTACACCTTTAATTAACCCCTACAGGTGTGAAATTTTGCACACATAGTCTGATTTAATTGTTTGTGCAAATCAGATAGCAAACGACATGAAAAGACATGGTTAACCCTATGTACACCAAGTGTCATTTCATGTCGGGTGCTTCTGTCTTTTCACTGAAGCCGGCTTTACCCGGCAATTGAATCAAAGGATATTTTACTATGTAGAAGTGTATAAACTATACATATATGTATATATATATGTCACAATGACATGTATATATATATATATGTATTCTATGTGTGTATATTTAGTGTTTACAAGGAAAGAATGGGGTTTTTTTTAGTTGCGATATTTTGTTCCCATAGACTTACATGGGACTTCCGGTAACGGTATCGGGTATCGCCGATTTTTTAGTGATATCGGCGATACCATTCCGATTCCGATACTTTAGGATATCGGAAAGTATCGCTCAACTCTACACAGCGCGTTACGGCGTTTATGTTGGCGACTCTGCGGGATAACAGAGTTTGCTTCTTACGCCGTTTTACTAGCAGCAGGCTCCGCCTGCACGGTGGACCCCGGGCTGCGAACGCACCTCTCCACCTCTTATATTTGGTGCGTTCCGCAGACCCTAACATAATATTAGCGCCAGGGTCTGGCTAGTAAAATGGCGGATGAACAGCGTTTACAGCTGTACATCCAGAAGCTGGAGGGTAGGTTGGCGGCTCTTGAGCGCACAACCTCAGCTGTGGATGTTACCGCAGTCGCTGTTCAGGCTGCTAGCGTAGCTGCAGCCAGTTTGTCCTCTGCCACCTCTGTCCCTACATTGTCCCACCTCCCGCTTCCAGACAAGTTTGCTGGTGACAGCAAGCAATGTCGGGGATTCGTGAGTCAGTGCTCCATACACCTCGAGCTTCTGGCTGCACGTTTCCCCACGGATCGGGCACAAGTGGGCTTTGTGATAGCTCTTCTGTCGGGCAGAGCATTGGAGTGGGCAACGCCGCTGTGGTAGCGCGACGACCGTGTGGTGCGGAGTGCTTCTCGTTTTCTGGAGGCTCTGAAAAAGGTTTTTCTAGGACCTCAGATCACCCACGATACGGCGCTCAAACTACTGGCAAGTACCCAGGGTTCGGCTTTGGTCAGCCAGTTTGCTGTCCAATTTCGGACTCTGGCCTCGGAATTAGAGTGGCCAGATAAAGTCCTCATTCCCGTGTTCTGGAGAGGACTGGCGGGTCATGTGAAAGACACCTTGGCTACCAGAGAGATTCCTGCCGCACTGGAGAAGCTTATCGCTATTTCCACCCGCGTCGACCTCCGTTTCCACGAGCGGAAGCTGGAACGTGCCCAGTGTAGGCAGAGGGTTCGGTTGGCTCCAACCTTCACCACCCCTCTGGAGTCGCCCGTTCAGGCGCCCGACCTTCAGGAGGTTGCTCCTGCAGGATCTAAATCTCGGGTCACTCGTCCATCCCCGATTTGTTATATTTGCCAGCAGCAGGGACATTTTGCCAACCGATGTCCACAGCGGCTGAATAAACGGTCGCGCCCAGTAACCGTAGGAACAGGGTCACTGGACGCCATGAGTTTTGCCCCTAAAGTGCTCCTCAAGGGGATAATTACCCACGGTTCTACCACCCTGCCCGTCAAGCTGTGTGTGGATTCTGGGGCAGAGGGAAATTTTATGTCATCCTATTTTGCTTCTCGCCACACCATGCCTTTGGTGTTGCTGGCTGAACCAGTATTGGTACGGGTGTTGAACGGAGCAATTCTGCCCTCACAAATCACCCATCAGTCTGTCCCACTCACCTTGTCTATGTCTCCTTCCCATCAGGAGAATATATCATTTTTTATCCTCCCTGAGGGTATAGATGAGGTTTTGTTGGGATTACCCTGGCTCCGCCACCACTCTCCCCATATTGAGTGGTCTTCAGGGAGAATTCTGGGTTGGGGTAATTTATGTAAAGGCAGATGCATTAGGGACAGCGTGCAGGTCAACACCACTAAGATACCCATAGACCTCTCTCCTCTTCCCAAGGTCTATTGGTCTTATGCCGACGTTTTCTCGAAGAAGGCTGCGGAGACTCTTCCGCCTCATCGCCCCTATGACTGTCCTATCGAACTCTTGCCTGGAGCTGAGCCTCCTAGAGGAAGGTTTATCCCCTCTCTCTTCCTGAGACAGAGGCCATGTCCCAATATATTCAGGAGAACTTGGCAAGGGGATTCATTAGGAAGTCGGTGTCACCAGCGGGAGCGGGGTTCTTCTTTGTGCAGAAGAAGAACGGAGAATTACGTCCATGCATTGATTATAGGGGTCTCAACGCTATCACCGTGAAAAATAAATATCCTTTGCCGCTAATCTCTGAGCTCTTTGACAGGCTTCGGGGAGCAAGGGTATTTACTAAGTTAGACCTGCGGGGTGCGTATAATCTGATTCGCATCCGTGAGGGGGACGAATGGAAGATGGCATTTAACACCAGGGATGGGCATTATGAATATCTGGTAATGCCCTTTGGGCTCTGTAAAGCCCCAGCTGTCTTCCAAGACTTTGTGAATGACATCTTCCGGGATATGTTGACCACCTCGGTGGTAGTCTATCTGGATGACATTCTCATCTTTTCTCCAGATATGGCCTCCCACCGGAGAGATGTCTGCAAGGTCTTCGACCTCTTGCGAGCAAATTCCCTATATGCGAAGTTGGAGAAGTGCATGTTTGAGCAGGAGTCTCTACCTTTCCTGGGCTATATCATCTCCACCCAGGGATTGGCTATGGATCCTACCAAACTACAGGCTGTGATGGATTGGCAAGAACCCCACTCCCTTAAGGCGGTGCAGCGCTTTATGGGGTTCATTAACTACTATCGCCAATTCATTCCCCACTTCTCTACTTTGGTAGCTCCCTTGGTAGCCCTCACCAAGAAGGGAGCTAATCCCAAGTTGTGGTCAGAGGAGGTCACAAAGGCGTTCTCCTCCATCAAGTCGCATTTCGCCAGTGCTCCCATCTTACATCGCCCCGATGTCGATAAACCGTTTATCTTAGAGGTGGATGCCTCTTCTGTTGGTGCTGGAGCAGTCCTCTTTCAAAAGGATGCCCAGGGTAGGAAGCATCCCTGCTTCTTCTTTTCCAAGACCTTTACACCAGCAGAGAGGAATTATTCCATCGGGGACAGGGAGTTACTGGCTATGAAGTTGGCCTTCTCCGAGTGGAGACATCTTCTGGAGGGGGCTCGCTTCCCCTTCCAAGTATTCACGGACCACAAGAACTTGGTGTATTTGCAGACAGCCCAGCGGCTAAATTCCCGTCAGGCCAGATGGTTCTTGTTTTTCTCCCGGTTCCATTTCACCCTCCATTTCCTCTCCGGTGAGAAGAACATTCGCGCAGACGCTCTATCCCGCTCCGTGGTGTCCTCTGAGGAGGTGGAGGAGGAGCCTCGGCTTATTGTCCCCACAGAAATCCTAAGAACGGTGGCTCCGGTTTCGCTTGAGTCTGTGCCTCCGGGCAAGACTTTTGTGCCCATCAATTTGCGACCGGAAGTACTCTCTTGGGCACATTCGTCCAGGGTGGGTGGACATGTTGGGACAAAAAGGACTTCTGAGTTGCTGGCGAGAACATACTGGTGGCCGCAGATGGCCCGTGACGTCAGGGAACACGTTCAGGCGTGCGTCTCCTGCGCCAAGAATAAGTCCCCTCGACAACGGCCAGCCGGGTTACTTTTCCCTTTACCGGTGGCAGACAGGCCTTGGGAGATGGTCGGGATCGATTTTGTGGTGGGCTTACCCAAGTCTCGGGGCTGCACCATCATCTGGGTGATAACCGACCACTTCTCCAAAATGGTGCACTTAGTGCCGTTACCACGGTTACCGTCTGCACGGGCCTTGGCAGCATTATTCATTAGGCATATTTTCCGCCTTCACGGTATGCCAGACAAAATTGTCAGTGATCGAGGTCCCCAGTTTTCGTCTCGGTTCTGGAGAGAGCTGTGTCGTTTACTCAGCATTGTGTTGAATTCTCTGCATACCATCCCGAGACGAATGGGTTGGTAGAGAGGGCCAACCAGACCTTGGTCACATACTTGCGACATTTTGTTTCTGCCAGGCAGGATGACTGGGCATCCTTGCTACCGTGGGCTGAGTTCGCTCTAAATAATGCTGTGGCTGACTCCACCGGACAGACCCCATTCCTCCTGAACTACGGTCAGCATCCGCGGGTACCAGTGCCCATGCCCGTGTCTTCCGCCAATTCCAGGGTGGCAGACTGGGCTGTGGAGGCACGGGACATTTGGGACCGCACACAGGATGCCATTCAGGCCTCCAAAGAGAGGATGAGGTCTTCAGCCGATGCCCATCGGCGCCCCGCTCCTACATTTGCTCCGGGTGACCTAGTGTGGCTTTCTGCCCGAAACATCAGGCTACGTGTAGAGTCCACCAAGTTGGCACCTCGCTTTTTGGGCCCCTTTAAAGTTCTTGAGCAGGTGAACCCGGTGGTTTACCGCCTAGCCCTTCCGCCTTGCCTTGGTATCACTGACACCTTTCACGTGTTCCCCTGAAACCCGTGGCCATTTCCCGGTTTTCCGAGTCATCTGCCGGGACGTCGGGTTCATCTACCGACGATCATGAGGTGAACGCCATTGTTGGGTACAAGGTGGTACGAGGCAAAACATTTTATTTGGTGGAGTTATGGGCCTGAGGATAGGTCCTGGGAGCCTGCCGAGCATGTTCACGCTCCGCAGCTCATCGCTGCCTTTGAGCGCAGCGAGGCCCAAAGAAGGGGGGTAATGTTAGGGTTCGAGTTCCCGCTGCTGCACAAGGGGAGTCTCGAACCAGCCCCGCTGCAGTCTCCCATTCATCTCCGGCCGCAGTGGAGCCTGCTCTGCAGAGACGTCGGTCCAAGCGTCTTGCCCACTCCAGTACTGTGCAGTGACTTGCTGCTGCCTTTCCTGGATCTGCTATTATAGCCAGTGCTGGAGCAGACGTCTTTGGGACAAAGTCCTGCGTTTTCCCTTCTGAGCATGCCCAGAGTGAGATCTCTCATTGGAGATCAGGGGTCACATGCTCAGGTACTGCAGCAGCTCCTATTGGTCTGCCAGGAAGGTCCTGTGACTACTGTTGTTCTGGAACAAGTTTCATTGGTCCTTGTTTCTGGCAGGTCCTGTAGCTGTTACTATAAAAGGGTAGCATGGCTGGGCCGCCATGCGCTAATATCAACCATTGTATGCTATGCGCCAGTGTGATCTCGGCCTTTTGGCTGCGATCGTGTGTCGCAGTCAGAGGGTGCGAGTTTTCCTGGAGTGATCCAGGGGCTTTGCTGGCAGCGTGCTGCTGATTTTCTACTGCGGTATCCGTATCGGCAGTCTGGACTGAGGATGTTCATTAAGAATACGATCCGTGTGGTGGTGGAAGGTGGTGAGAAAAACAACCTGGTGTACGTCGTTCGTGACTTGTTGGAGGGTAAGGCTGGAGCCCATCGTCAGGATATCTACAGCGTCAATGAATTCCGGAGTCAAGGTACATATGATGTAACCTTTGTGAATGAGGGATGCTGTTTGACCGTCTTTGAATGGCTCAGAAGTAATGAAGGTGATCCATGCCTGGAGGGAGTGCGGGTGGAGCCCCTGTTTGGGCTCATGGAAAAAGTGGTGACGGTGACTGTGTACAACCCCTATACAGAAGTAGCACTACTGGAGCAGTTCCTGGAGCGGTACTGTGAATACGTGAAGGGAGGAGAGAAGCAGAAAAATGTCTTGGGCATTTTCAACTGCAAGTATGTGTTTCGGGTGAAATTGAAGAAGGACCCAGGTTGTTTGGGAGGTTTCACCCACCCACCAGCGAACTTTTCAGTGGCGGGTCATAGGGGCTTCCTGTCATACCCAGGGCAGCCACTATACTGCAGGAGGTGCTTTCAGTTCGGGCACCTGCTAAACATGTGTAGCAAGGAGTTGGTTTGCCGTAATTGCAAGCAAGAGGGTCATGTGGCGGCTAGGTGTCCGATGCCTCGTGAATGTGACAGGTGTGTGCAGTTCAGAGCACCTGTATAGAGACTGCCCGTTTGGTGTGCTGAGGAGGTCAACTAGAGAGGAGGAGGAAAGAAAGAGACGTGAGGAGGAGCGGAGGCGGGAGGAAGAAAGGAAGAGAGAGGAGGAGGTTAAGAGGCGGGAGGAGGAGAAGAAGCGGAGGGAAAGCGAAGTCGCCGCGCTGCAAAGCGTTGTGAAGGCGCCACCCACTCCTTCTGAGAGACGGAGGGAGAAGCGGCAGGAGGACAAGGAGGCTGAGAGAAGGAAGGAGAAGCAACAGGAGGGAAAGGAGGACAAGGAATTTTGGAAGGCCATAAGGCGAGAGGAGCGTTCATGGCCTAAAAAAGAAGTAAAAAAAGAAGTCCCGGTTGCTGAATCATGGTCAGAATGCCTGATGGATTTCGATATATCTGTGGCAGAGGAGGAGGCTGAGGTTTTAGTTCATGAGTCTGATCCGAGAAATATTGGTGCCTTCTCCTCGGAAGAGGACTCAGGAGGGTTAAAGTGTCACAGGGAGGGTGGTGGGGAAAACAGAGACATTGAGGTGGTGGAAGAAGGAATGGCCCAGAGGAAGACTGGGCATAAAAAGGCACGGGTGGAGGAGTATATGGAGGCCAGCGGCTCAGAAGGCTGCTCGGCACAAATGGTGGAGGAGGACACTGGCGGTACTGGTTAAGTACGTTTTACTTTTCCAGTAGCCAGGTAGGGTTTTTTTGTGTACATAGCTTTGCTCTTTAAGCAAGGGCTATCTGTTTTTTTGTGTGTTTTATGTAATGTGTGTCAAGTTATATCTGTAGGTTGTTTTTGTATTTTTTTCCTTTTTTGGCTTCTTTGGACAAGTGTTTTTTTAAGCTTTTTGATTTGTGTTTAGTATGGGTGTTAGAATTATATCTCAAAATGTGAGGGTTTTTAAAAATAAGTTGCGGCGTGCGGCCATTTTTGAGTTTTTTGCAGCGCAAAATGCGGAAATTTTTTGTTTACAGGAGTGTGGGATTGTGGATGGTGTGAAGGGGAGTGAATGGCCTCATGGTGCATCTGTGTGGTCAGGGAGTGCATGTAATAGAAATGACGGTGTTGGTTTTTTGGTGAAGGGGCGTAATGTGAGTTTGTGTGACTATATGGTGATTGAGGTTGGGAGATGCGTGTTAGCAAATTTTGAGTTTAGAAATATTCGTTTTAGTGTTATTAATGTGTATGCTCCTGTGCAAAAACAGGAGCGTAAAGTTTTATTTGAAAAAATTAAGTTTTTTATTCCAGGTAGAGTGCCTGTTGTGATTGTGGGTGATATGAATGTTGATGTGGGAAAGGTGAATGTGGATGTGTCAAGGAAAGAGTTAATGGACATGGTGAGTGATTTTGGTTTGAGGGATATGCAGAGGGAGTGTAAAGTAACTCCATTGTTAAATACATTTTTTTCTGAGAGTGGGAGGGTGGCGTCTAGACTGGACTATTTTTTTGTTTCAAAAAACCTGATTGCTGTTAGTTATGCACAGGAGAGTGTGCCGTTTTCAGAACATGTGTGTATGAAGTGTGAAGTGGATGTGCATACTGAGGAGGTAACTGGGAAAGATATATGGAAGCTGAATGTGAGTTTACTGGAGGGGGTGGAGGTGAGAGAGGAGTATGAGAGACATTATAAGGAGTGGTGTGAGAGCAGAAGTGAGTTCAGTAATGTGTGTGAATGGTGGGATTGGGTTAAATGGAAAACCAAGGTTTTTTTTTTAAAAAACTTGGTTACAAGTGTGCAGCTGCTAAGAGAGAAAGGTTTGCTGGTTTGAATGCAAGATTGAGTGTGTTATATAAGCTAAGAGAGGGAGGGATGGATGTGAGTGAAGATTTGTTGAGAGTGAAAAAAGAAGTGAACGAGTTTTTGAGAGAGAGAGGGAGGAGTATTGTGTATAGGGCTAAAATAGAGAACTTGGAAAAGAATGAGAAGTGTTCGCGGTTTTTTTTCAAGAAAGTTTTTGGAAAAAGACAGAGCATGAGTGTTTTGAATGGAGTGGATGGAAATGAAGTGAGTGGTGCGGACTTATGTGAGGAAGTGGCAAAGTTTTATGATGATTTGTATGCAGTGAAATGGAG
Source organism: Oophaga sylvatica (assembly GCA_033576555.1). NCBI lineage: Eukaryota > Metazoa > Chordata > Amphibia > Anura > Dendrobatidae > Oophaga > Oophaga sylvatica. Next base: position 561,265,790 of record JARQOD010000003.1, read on the forward strand.
GGATGAAGGTTTGGAGAGTGATGTGCTGAGTGTTTTGGAAAATAGATTGAATGGGACAGAAAGGGAGAGTTTGATGGGGGAGATGACGAGTGAAGAAATATGGAAGGTGGTGTGTAGTATGGCGCTGAATAAAACGCCGGGGGATGATGGTCTCCCGGTGGAATTTTATGTGTGATGTGGGATGTGATTGGGAAGGATTTTGTGGATGTATGTAAGTATATGTGGGCGAATGCAGAGGTGGCGAATGGTATGCGTGCAGGAGTGGTTGTGCTGTTGCCAAAAAAAGGTGATTTGAAAAATCTAAAAAACTGGAGGCCGATCACGTTGCTTAATTGTGATTATAAAATCTATGCAAAGCTTTTGGCAAATAGGATGCGTGATGTGGTTGGGAGTGTGGTGGGTGAGGAGCAGTGTTGTGCGGTGCCTGGAAGGCGGTTACATGAGGGTGTGTGTATGCTGAGAGATTGTTTGTGGGACTGTTTGAACCGTAAGAAGGGGGTGTATGTGTTGAGTTTGGATTTTGAGAAGGCGTATGATAGGTTGGCGCATGGTTTTCTGTTTAGAGTGTTGGTGAAGATGGGTTTTCCGGCTGAGTTTGTTGAGAGAGTGAGAAGTTTGTATAAAAATATTTATAGTTGTGTTTTGTTGAATGGGAATGTAGGGAGGAGAGTGAATGTGTTTTCCGGTGTACGGCAGGGGTGCCCATTGTCCCCTGTCGTGTTCATTTGCGCGATTGAGCCATTGTTGTGTATGTTGAGGAAAGATAAGGTGATTCGGGGTGTACAAGTGCCAGGGGGGGGGGAGGGAGTGGAAGGTGAATGGCTACATGATGATGTGTGTGTTTTGTGTGATTCAGAGTGTTCGGTGCGTCGTGTGAAGTTGTTGGTATCCGTTTTTTGTGGAGCGTCTGCGTTTAAAGTGAATTGGGAGAAGACTGAATGTAAGATTTTTGGTGGGAGGACTCTGAGCAATGATATTGGGGTGAATGTGGTGAGTGGACCGATAAGGGTGCTGGGTGTGAAATTTTCAGAGAAGTTGGATGGAGAGGAAAGTTGGGTGGATGTGAGAGAGAGAGTGGAGCGCAAGTTAAATTTTTGGAAGATGAGAGATCTGACGTTTTTTGGTAAAATTTTAGTTATTAAGAGTTGGTGTTACCAATTTTTTTGCATGTTGCGGTGGTTTTTCCACCAGGTTATATGTGTGTTAGAAGATTAAATAGGGTTTTGTTTGTATTTTTTTGGCGTTCAAGTATGGAGCGTGCAAGGAGAGAGGTTGTGATGAAGAGAATGGATAAGGGGGGGCTGGGATTCCCAATTTAAATGTATTTTTTGGCGTGAATATTATGATGTTTGTATTGGGTGTGATTAGGATGGATGGGAAGTGTGCATGTATGTGCAGGTATTTGTTTGGAAGTTTTCTGTTCCGTTTGAAGTGGCGGGAAAGGGATTTAAGGTGCCCAGTGGCTTTTGAGGTGCCTGTGTGGTATGTGTGGGTTTACAAATTTTTGGTGAAGTATGAACTGTGTGATGTGGATGTGAGGTTGTTAGAGAAGAAGAAAGCGGTATATAGGATGATTGAGTGTAGAGAGATGGAATGTGGTATCTATATGGTGAGAGGAAGTGATGTGCAGAAGGTATGGAAGAAGGTACGTATGGATGGTATGACAAATAGACAGAGCGAGATTGTGTGGCAGTCATTGCATGAGGTGTTACCGGTGAGAGACTTCCAGAGAAACCGGGGTTTAGTGAGGAGTGAGATGTGTCCGAGGAGGGGATGTGGTGGGAGAGAGAGTGTGGTGCATTTGTTTTGGAATTGTCAGTATGCTAGAAATGTGATTTCAGGTTTGGGCCCGTTGTGTAAGGAGTTGTGTGATGTGAATTTTTTGACGTTTGAGTTATTTGTGTTTGGGTTGGGTATGTGTGGAGAAAAGGAGAGAGTGTTGTGGTTGATGCTTGCATGTATAAAAGAGGTGTTGGGGGATGTGAGGAACGTGTATGTGTTTAAGAGGAAGGAGATTGAGGTTAAAAATTGTTTAAAAATTGTTTTGGGAAAATTGTATTTTTGTTTTGTGTGTGATAAGAGAAAGAGGGGGGAGGAGGACGCAGAGGGAATTTGGAAAGTTAAAAAGTGGAAAACACCTTGTTAATGTGTCTTAGTTTTGTGTTTTTTTTGTGCCTGAAAATAAAGTTGGTTTTCCGATGATGATGGGAACAGCTGCTGCATTATGTAAGTGTACACGCTGTTTGGGAGTCGAGTTCCTTATAGTTTTGGTTATCTGGCTGTGGAACTTCCCATCTGAGGTAAAAAAAAAAAAGTCATGTGTGTGTGTGGTTAGGGACCCGGCTGAAATAAGCCACTAGAATACCGACTTAATCGGTGAGGAGTTTGGTGTGCTAGCTGGTCAGGGTCGGCGTCCTAGATGCCCTAGATTACCGGCATAACCGGTGAGGAGTTTTGATTGCCGTATTCAGGGTCTGGCGTTCAGACGCCATAGATTGCGGGTGACTCCCGCGAGGACATTAGCACATGATCACGCTTTATGTACGCTTAGCACTTAACTGTGTACCTGAGAGTCTGACAGGACACACATTTTTCTCAGCGGCCCTGTGACGTAACAGGGTTCGCTTTCAACGCTAGACAGCACCCTAGCGTGTTTTCTTTGCGACTCAGTTGTGTTTAGTGAGTTCGCACACATCGCCATATAGCGCTGTGGCTCTCCTTCTAGCGGCTCTGTGGAGTAACAGAGTTCGCACTTATTGCCACAGCGCGTTACGGCGTTTATGTTGGCGACTCTGCGGGATAACAGAGTTTGCTTCTTACGCCATTTTACTAGCAGCAGGCTCCGCCTGCACGGTGGACCCCGGGCTGCGAACGCACTTCTCCACATCTTATATTTGGTGCGTTCCGCAGACCCTAACACACACCTCATTAAAAACAGTTAAAAAACACTCATGGTGTAAAGAAAGTCCAACAAAATTGAGAGTAAAATACTTTAAATACTCATATGCCAATCTTAATACATAACAGTAAAGGATAACACCCCAACCAAAAATAACATCCTGCCCCATCTCCATCCTGCCCCAGTGTCTCCAATCCTGCCCCATCTCCATCCTGCCCTCAGTTCTCCATCCTGCCCCCAGTGTCTCCAATCATGCCCCATCTCCATCCTGCCCCCAGTGTATTCAGTGTTTCCCCCGCATCCATCCTTCCCCCAGTAATTCCAATCCTGCCCCATCTCCATTCTGCCCCATCTCCATCCTGCCCCCAGTATCTCCAATCCTGCCCGTCTCCATCCTGTCCCATCTCCATCCTGCCCCAGTGTCTCCAATATTGCCCTGTCTCCATTCTGCCCCCAGTGTCTCCATCCTGCCCCCAGTGTCTCCAATCCTGCCCTGTCTCCATCCTGCTCCCAGTGTCTCCAATCCTGCCCCATCTCCAACCTGCCCCCTGTGTCTCAAGTCCTGCCCATCAACATCCTTCCCCATCTCTATCCTGCCCCCAGTGTCTCCAATCCTGTCCCGTTTCCATTCTGCCCCCAATGTCTCCAATCCTGCCCCATCTCCATCCTACTCCCAGTGCCTCCAATCCTGCCCCAGTGTCTCCAGTCCTGCCCCCAGTGTCTCCAGTCCTGCCCCGTCTCCATCCTGCCCCATCTCCATCCTGCCCCCAGTGTTTCCAATCCTACCCCATCTCCATTCTGCCCCCAATGTCTCCAATCCTGCCCCTTCTCCCTTCTGACCTCAATGTCTCCAATCCTGCCCCGTCTCCATCCTGCTCCCAGTGTCTCCAATTCTGCCCCATCTCCATCCTGCCCCAGTGTCTCCAGTCCTGCCCTGTCTCCATCCTGCCCCCAGTGTCTCCACTCCTGCCCCGTCTCCATACTGCCCCATCTCCATCCTGCCCCAGTGTCTACAATCCTGCCCCGTCTCCATCTTGCCCCAGTGTCTCCAATCCTGCCCCATCTCCATCCTGCCCTCAGTGTCTCCAATCTTGCCCCGTCTCCATCCTGCCCATCTCCATCCTGCTCCCAGTGTCTCCAATCCTTCCCAGTCTCCATACTGCCCCCAGTGTCTCCAATCCTTCCATCTCCATCCTGCCCCAAGTGTTTCCAATCATGCCCTTTCTCCATCCTGCCCCCAGTGTCTCCAATCTTGTCCCGTCTCCATCCTGCCCCCAGTGTCTCCAATCCTGCCCCGTGTACATCCTGCAGCCAGTGTTTCCAATCATGCCCCTTCTCCATCCTGGCCCCAGTGTCTCCAATCCTGCCCTGTCTCCATCCTGCCCCCCATTGTCTCCAATCCTGCCCTGTCTCCATCCTGCCCCGTCTCCATCCTGCCCCCAGTGTCTCCAATCCTGCCCTGTCTCCAATCCTGCCCTGTCTCCAATCCTGCCCTGTCTCCATCCTGCCCCCAGTGTCTCCAATCCTGCCCCATCTCCAATCCTTCCCCCAGTGTCTCCATCCTGCCCCAGTGTCTACAATCCTGCCCTGTCTCCATCCTGCCCCATCTCCATCCTGCCCCCAGTGTCTCCAATCCTGCCCCATCTCCATCCTGCCCCATCTCCGTCCTGCTGGGCCCGGATGGCTTCTTTCAATGTTAATTAAAATAAAAGCAAAAAACACACCTTTCTCCTTACCTTGCCGCACTCTAGCGGTGAGCGATCTGTACCCCAATGAGAAAGCACACACTCGCCTGCGACTTACAATGACGTCAGACGCCGGCGACGTGCGCGCTGATGTCAGCTGCCAGCCTCTGATTGGCTGGCAGCTTTAACTATTGCCGTGTGGGCCTGCACGGCAATAGAGTAACTGACCCTGCGTTCTGGACGAAGGTTCAGTTACTTGATTAGCAGAATCCTGCCACTGGGGGAGGGGCAGTGGGGCCCGATGGGTAGATGTGACGGGGCCCGATGCGGGCCCCCTCTGCTGATCGGGCCCCATACACCAGTCAGGGCAATAATGCCCTGATGGCGGCCCTGAACATGGCACCCGCAAGCCATAACTGAAAAATCTGCACTATAATATGGCGCTCCATCTTTTCAGAGCTTTGTGCCTGAAAAGTAGTTCCCCATTACATGTAGGGTATTAGTGCATTCAGGAGAAATTGCAAAACAAACTGTGAGGTCCATTTTAGTGGTAAAAATGTAATTATTTTTTCTTCACTGACAAATCGTATTAAATTCTGAGAGAAACATGTGGTGTCAACATGCTCACTGCACCCTTAGATAACTTCATTGCAGGTGTAGTTTGTAAAATGAGGCTATTTATGGGGGGATTTCTGTTGTTGTGGCACCTCAGGGCTTCTGCCAATGTGACATGACACCTTCAAACCATTCCAGCAAAATATGAAATGAAATATGGCACTTCTTCTCTTCTGAGCCTTGCACTCACAAGTGGTTTTCGATCACGTATGGGGTATCAGTGTACTCAGGATAAATTTCACAACAAATTTCAGGGGTCCAGTTTCTTCTGTTATATTTGTAAAAATTAAAATAATTTGGGGCTAAAACAACATTTGTGGGAAAAATATTTTTTTTTCCAATTCACAGTTCTGTATTGTAAAATTCTGAAAAGTTTCTACCGTTTAGGCGCATCAAGTGCTCTCCAAATGCAACATGAAGTCCGCTTCTCATTTTACATTCAAAAAGTCAAATGGTGTGCCTTCCTTTATGAGCCCTGCCATATACCCAAACATTTTTTTTCTATCACATAAAGAGTATCAGCGTACTCAGGATAAATTGCATAACATATTTTGGGGTCCATTTTCCCCTGCTACCCTTGTGAAAATAAAAAATGTAGGGGTAAAGTAACTTTTTGGGAAAAAAAAGTAAAATATTCATTTTTTCCTTGCACATTGTTTTAATTCCTGTGGTGCACCTGAAATGTTAATGCATTTCTTGAATGTGGCTTTGAGCACTTTGAGGGGTGCAGAATTTAGAATCGTGCCACTTTTGGGAATTTCCCGTCATATAAGCCCCTCAAAGTCACTTCAAATATGACATGGTCCTTAAAAAAATGGTTTTGTAAATTTTGTTGGAAAGATGACAAATTACTGGTCAACTTTTAACCCTTCCAACTTCCTAACAAAAAAAAATTGTTTAGAAAATTATGCAGATGTAAACTAGACATGTGTTAATGTTATTTATTAACTATTTTGTTAATTTTGTATAAAATAACTCTAATTTAAGGGCATAAGAATTAAAAGTTTGAAAATTGCAACATTTTCTACATTTTTGTCTCATATCGATCACATTTTACCAGTATCATAAAGTATAATATGTCACAAAAACAACCTCTGAATCATTGGGATCCATTGAAGTGTTATTACCACAAAAGATGGGCGTTCGGATACAGATATGTTCGGAGTCGGATATGTTCGGAAACGGCGGGTTCGGCTGAACAGTTAAAAAAAAGTTTGGGTTCGGGTACCAGAACAGTACCAGGACCTGAACCTGAACCCTATTCACGTGAGTGGAGGGCCCGAACATTCCGTGTTTGACACGCTGTCATGTGCATGACAGCGCGGCAAACACTGCTTATGATAGGTGGTAAAATCATTACCGCCAGTCAGACAGCTGCAGTTCCCACTCTCAAATGACAGTGTGAGCCTGCAGCTGTGATTGGAGGTAAAAAACTGACAAGTCACTGAGGCTGCATTCCCAGTTGGGCCAATGAACTGCGGTGACCTCCCTCCGATGAGATCACCGCTAACATAATGATAAAAAGTCTCTCGGTGCAGAGGTGAGTTCACCACATTTCACCGGGAGAATTTCACTGCAGTGAATTTGAACTATGGTGAACTTGCCTCTGCACCTTGAGACTTTTTCTCACTGTGCTAACAGTGATCGCACTGGAGGTAGGTCAACACAGTTCATTGGCCCGGCTGGGAATGCAGCCTCAGTGACCTGTGGTAACCTCGATGAGTTCACTGATGCTGTGCTCTCAGCAGCTCATTCACCAGTGGTTCTCAGTCTGGACAGTCGCATCTTGGCACTGTCCAGGTTGAAAACTGTTTATCCCCAGACATGGATTATGGCATGAGACAGAACGTCGAACAGGTGAGTGATATTGATGTTTTTTTATTTTTGTTTTATTACAGGAGATGAGGGATTCAATGGAATGAGCATTTGGTGAGTATAACTTTGTTATTTTTTTTAAAAAAAGAAAAGTGTGTTTTGTTTTTATTTCAAAGAAAGGACTTTATTGTAGCTGTGTGTTTATTTACAATTAGTGTTGAGCGATACGATAATGTAAATATCGGCTATCGGCCGATATTAGCTCTATCGGCCTTTCGATAATTCGTTTCGATATTTTCGTCTTATCGAATATCGGAATCGGATTTGTCACTGTCACTGTGAGTGTCCGTCGGTCGGGTCTGTCAGGAGTCAGCGGCACTTACCTGGCAGAAGATCTCCGGCGGTCACGGCCTGGACTGCTTCATGGCCGCCATCATCTTTCCCCGGCGGTCACATGCAGTTTCTCGCGATAACTGCAGTGACTGCTGGGTAATCCCGGCCGTAAAGCAGTCAGTCCGATGACGTCACCGCCGGGTAAGCAGGTAATCAGCTGTGCTGCGCCGGGATGACAGGCTCTGACTGTCATTCTGATGTAGCAGAGCTGGATCGTCGTGGGACACTCGTTACTATGGACTGCGTCGGTCAGGTGGTATACTTTTTTTTTTTTTTTTCTTTTTTTACAGGAGATCGATGGCGTCGCAGGATGAGACTGTAATAAAAGTAATGAAAACTGTGTTTTGTTTTTTTTTATTAAATTAAAAAACTTTTTTATGAACATTCACCCGTCCGGGTACATAAACAATTTAACTATTTACATACAGTGACCCTGTCCGGGTTATTTATAATTCTTTGGCAGGGGTGTTCCAGGTACCACCTGGTACTCTTCTGATGCTTGCCAAACATCCGAGGCACCAAGGACCACCAGGACCTGATGACGTCGTGTGGCCTGTACAGTCAAGTCGTGACCCGCTATCTGGGTCTGTGTGGCCACCTCTTTCATCTCCCTCCGGGTCTGGAGCCCTATGTCGCGGACTGTACGAACCCCAGGGGGCCTAACAGGCGCCGAGTACGGGCCACGTAACTGGATCATGTCCATGGGTGGGTCTGCTGAGGAGACCACTGAGGGAGGATGGGGAGATTTACGGCGTGGGGTGGGCACTTTTGCAGAGGCCTGGATGTGGGAGGCTGAAGGCTCCGAGGGTCTCACAGGTTCCTGAGACTCTGGGGAGTAGGGGTCGCACCTGGTAACATTTAGGGCGTACCATCCATTGTAACCCCAGTGTCGGGTGTAAGTCACCAAGTCTCCTGGCAACAGGTCCCTCCCCGGGTGTCCTTCTGGGAGGTGAGCCTCCACGTCCCGCCGGTTCACAAAAACTTCTAAATAAAGTCCAGGCTCCTGGATGAAGCCCCAACCACCTTTCAATTTAAAGCTCCGTACTGCCCCCTTACGCCGCGGCTCCCTCAGGGTTCCTTTATCTTTTCTCATTCGGTCCTTATCTGCCCGGTCCTTCTCCAGCTGACGTTGGCGAAGTTTTTGGGATTCTCGCTGCTCCCTTTGTCGCTCGGCTTCTCTCTCCCAACGTCTCCACTCTTCCTCCTGACGTCGGTTGAAATTCTCCTCCAGCAGCTCCATGTCTCCACCATCAAACTGCAGCTTACAGTGTCCGGTTTGCGGCAGCTCTCCTGGCACCCCCCAGTCCTGGCGGCGCTCACCTGCGGAGGAAGCAGCCGGCTCTGGAACAGATGACAGTCGGGGCTCCGGTACAGGCAGGTAGTGCTCTGGTGCCTGCGCGGCCTCCTCCATGAGGACGGGTGTCGCTTCTTCTGTCTCAGCGACGGGGGCAGACAGCGGGATCTGGGGTGCTGCCGGTGCAGCGTTTTTTGCACGAACGGGTGCCTCCACTGCGACAACGTCAACCGGATCACATTGCAAGGGCTGGGATGCCCGCACGGACTCCTCTACTAGAACGGGTGCCTCACCTTCCGGTACAGACACTTCAGGTAAGAGGGATTGGCGCCGCTCCAAGTTTAGTTTTAGGGCACGACAGCTGGCTTCCATCCTGGCGACCTCCTCCCGGTGCCGGGCCAGGCCTCTTAGGGTATCCTCCGCTTCTTGCAGCGTAGGAGGGTTTCCAGGCCGGGTGCCCAACGGTGGTTCCGTGGCGATCGGGTCGCTTCCGTGGGGGGGGAGCTCTGACTGCTCCATCCCTTCACACTTCTGCTCGTGTCCATTAGCCATCTCTGCCAAGTCACATGTGTCATTAGCATCTGGAGAGGGCCCCTCTTTTGTAGTGAGGCGGGACCTTCGTGTTAGTTTCCGCACACTGAGGAGGATGAGGAGGTGGAACTCAAGAGCTGTGGGGCACGATCTTACATTGCAGTACCATTTAGAGCCATCGTTTTCGCGTCACTGAGTGAGTGTGTACACCCATGAAGAGCACGCCCTTCTTCTTCACCAGTGCCTCGTCGTGACGCAGATATGGCGGAAAAATGGCAAATACATTCTCTGATGATTTTAGCAATTCTCAAGCACAAAACCAGTTCAATTCAGGCACACAGGACTCGCTTATAGCGAGCTTACAGAATCCTGTTCGTGACGCCCAAGTTGAGTCGCACAGAGCCAGAGGTTTTTGGGGTACTCGGCACCGAGCCCGTCGACTTCTATGGGGTATGTCACGGCTTTACCCGGCAATTGAATCAGAGTCTATTTTACTATGTAGAAGTGTATAAACTATAAATATATGTATATATATATGTCACAATGACATGTGTATATATATATATATATATGTATTCTATGTGTGTATATTTAGTGTTTACAAGGAAATAAAGGTTTTTTTTAGTTGCGATATTTTGTTCCCATAGACTTACATTGGACTTCCGGTATCGAAATCGGATATAGACGATATTTAGTGCTATCGGCGATACAATTTCGATACGATATTTTTAGATATCGAGCACTATCGCTCAACACTATTTACAATATAAATATTGGATTAGTAATGGAGAGGTGTCTTATAGACGCCTCTTCATTACTAATCTGTGGGCTTGATGTCACAAAACAATACAAAGGTGACATCAACCCTACAAATATGAACCTCACTTGCCACTGCTACAGGGCAAGTCGGAAAAGCAGAACAAAGTGCCAGAATTGACAAATCTAATAGATGCACCTTTTTCTGAGCAGTTGCAGGCTGCTATTGTTAGGCTGCAGGGCCATGGACGGCCCCTTACCAGCCTGAGAATACCAGCCTCCAGCTGAGGTTGGCTCCCAGACCGGCCGTCTATCCATCTCCGCTGAACCCCTTATATCCTTCTGTGGTAGCGTATTTATTATCCGTTTATGAGGGATCTATTCATTCATCCCTTCATGTAGTCATCCTCCCTCCTTAGCTAAGTCCAGTGGCAAACTATTGGCAACCACATTGTGCCCTATGGACTAGATCTATGTTTTTGTGAACAGCCTTCTTTGATTTACCATGCTTACACCTACTATTACATAGGCTGGCTTCTTTGGCTGTCAAACTTTGGTTGTTCCTTCATAAGCACGGCAGTATGGTGGCTCAGTGGATAGCACTGCAGCTTTGCAGCGCTGGAGTCCTGGGTTCGAATCCCACCAAGGACAACATCTGCAAGGAGTTTGTATGTTCTCCCCATGTTTGCGTGGGTTTCCTCCGGGTACTCCAGTTTCCTTCCACACTCCAAAAACATACTGATAGGGAATCTAGATTGTGAGCCCCATCGGGGACAGCGACGATAATGTGTGCAAACTGTAAAGCGCTGCGGAATATGTTAGCGCTATATAACGATTATTATTATTAGATTATTATAATACCTCTACTCTTGATCATTGAGACCCTCAATATCTTGGACTTATCTTTATTTTTCCCCCTTTCTATCCTTTTTTCATGGTTTTGTTCATGATTTATTACCTTATTACCTATGGGCACGTGCAATATGCATTGTAATATAAAGCATTATTCTATAGTCATTTATCAGATATGGTTATGCACTGTGTGGGGTGCTCATGTCTGTGAATTGTCGCATGTTTTAAAATATTTTTGTTTCTAATTTGCTTGTGGTTTTTTTACTTATTAAAATTAAACACTAATTATTTACTGGAGTATGCACATTCCTACAGGTAATTATTTTTCTCCTCAAGTTCATGGTATACTACTTGATGCAGCACCTTCTACACATATTGTTTTCTTCATATTCATATCTATTTTGTCGTGCGATATTATCCACAGTCTTTACCAGCCTACAGCTGTCTTCTTTAGCAATGCTGGTTGTCAAAAATGTGGGGAACCCCATGCCGATTTTTTAAATTATTTATTTAAATAATTAAAAAAACAGCGTGGGATCCATCTATACTTGATAACCAGCCTTGCTGAAGCTGACAGCCTAGGGTGGCATCCCCCAGCTGTCAGTTTTGCCTGGCTGGTTATAAAAAACACAGGGGACCCACTTCAGGTTTTCTTTTAATTTATTTAGAGCACAGGCGCCAGCTGATGAATACTCCCATCAGCCCCCGCCTGCTCTCACTGTTATTAACAGCAGCAGTGTCAGGGACACCGCACTGCACTTGCTCACTGAGCCAGTGCGTGTGTCCTTAGTGAACAAACTATGCCCAAAGATACCTGTAGCAGAGCCGCAGCAGAGATGACGTGTGTTTCTCAGTAACAGGACCTTCCACATGTGACTGCTAGTGGGCGGAGCCGGCCACACGTCTCTCAGAGTCAGCAGTAGCAGATAGAGAATGCTTCGGACCAAAGGACCTGCAGGCACGTGACTGCTAGTGGGCGTGGCCTAAGCTCCAGAGAGCTATGAGGTGAAGGAAAACTCCTAGAAGGGTAACTACGGGACACAGTTACCAAGGGGCATATACCGAACGGATAATCAGAACGTAGCCAAGGGGTCATACACATAGAGGGCGATGAAGTACAAGAGGAGCAGGCAGAGCGGAGTCAGAACGTAGCCAAGGGTCATACACGTAGAGGGCAGCAGAGTACAAAAGGGACAGGCAAAACTCAAAACAGGGACACAGCAAAATCAGAACCAGACAAACAGAACGTAGCACAGGCACAAAGCACTGGCACAAGCACAACAGGGTCACACACACTCGGCCAAGGGTCAGAGTATAAGCGACAGAGAATGGCCCCACAATGAGGCTATAAAAAGCCTCCCAGAATCCCAGAGTGAGGCCATCCCGGTTAACCCTAAAACCACCTAATCCTAGAAACTCAGCAGACCATGACAAGCAGGCATCGGCTGATGGGAGCAGTAGTCCTATCAGAGGACTCCGGTGACCGGAGGTAAACTTTTTACCTCCGATCACAGCTGCGGGCTCACCACGGCTGTCTGATCGTTGGTAAAGATTTTACTGCCAATTAGAAGCAGTGTTTGCTCATGACAGTGCGACAATCACCCAATGTTTGGGGGAGAACGAACCCGAACAGTAACACAGATTCTGGTGAAGTCCGTGTAGGTGTTCGGTACAGACGCCGAACTTTACTGTTTGGGTTTGCCCATCTCTAATTACCATATTAAATGACATTTTTCAGAACTGTAACATTTTGCCTAGTCATTAAGGTAAAAAAAAAGCTGGGGTGAAGTGGTTAATGACCTTATGGATGGGATTTAGAGTACAATATTACAAAACGATCTAAATAACATGTAATAATAATAATGCAAACACTTGTCAAATGAGACTTAATGTTGATAAATGTAGAGTAATGCATTGAGGATGGATTAATCCTATTACTGCATATATATCAAACGGAAGCAAACTCGGGACTACCCAATAGGAGTAAGACTTGTGTATTCTGGTTACAAGTAAGCTGAGCAACAGTACTCAGTGTCAGGTAGCAGCGGCAAAAGCAAACAAGATTTTAGGATTTCTAAAAATAGAGATAAAATCCCGCAATCCCTCAATAAATCACTTGTAAGGCCACATCTAGAATATGAGATCAAGGTTTGGGCTCCACATTTAGAAATTTTAAAAAGGATATTCAGGAGTAAGGCTAAGTGCACACGATCAGGAATAATTGCGTTTTTTTCGAGGTTTTTCCGCGGTTTTCCGCGGTAAAAACGCGATAAAAACGCAAGCATTAAGCATCCTATACATGTTAATTGATTCCGCATGTTTTGGCCACATGTTGCGTTTTTTTCCGCGAAAAAAACGCTTCGCGGAAAAAATAGCAACATGTTCATTACTTTTGCGGAATGTAAGCGGTTCATGTGCGGTGGTACCCAGGGCCTGGAGGAGAGGAGACTCTCCTCCAGGCCCTGGGTACCATATCCTGGTAAAACAATAATTAAAATAAAAAATAATGATATTCTCACCTTCCGGCGGCCCCCGCAGCCTTCCCGCGGCCCCCGCAGCCTTCCCGCCTTCAGCGATGCTCCCAGCAACTCCCGGTCCCAGGAGTGCTTTGCGAGAATCACCCAGATGGCATAGCGGTCTCGCGAGATGCTACGTCATCGGTGTGATTTGTCGCAAAGCACTCCTGGGACCGGAGTTGCCGGGAGCGTCGCTGAAGGCGGGAAGGCTGCGGGGGCCGCCGGAAGGTGAGAATATCATTATTTATTATTTTTTTTATTATTTTTACATTAGATCTTTTTACTATTGATGCGGCATAGGCGGCATCAATAGTAAAAAGTTGGTCACACGAGTCAAACACTATGTTTGACTCGTGTGACCAACCTGTCAATCAGTTTTCCAAGCGATGCTACAGATCGCTAGGAAAACGCTAGCATTCTGCAAGCTAATTACGCTTGCAAAACGCTATTATTCTGGCGGGAATCAGCATACCAAAAACGTGCGTATTTCCTGCGGGAGAAGTGCGGGATTGCCGCGGAAATTTCCACGGCAATTCCGCAACGTGTGAACTTAGCCAGAGTCAGTTCAAATTAGATTATTACATATAATGAGAGGATGGAAAGGTTGGCCTTTTTAACTTAGAAAAAAAGACTTCTCAGAGAAGATCTCATTAAGGCTGGTTTTATATTTGCGTCTGTGCGCACAGTGTTTGCTCCTCATATATCTGTATGTGTCAAGTTTCCCTATCTTTAACATGGTCTACGCAGGAACATGCGTTTGAATGAAAACGTGTACACATGCGTCGTTTCGCGGTGTGCAGCGGTGTCCGGCGAACGCATCATGTTGCATTTTTGAAGCATCAAAAATCCGTCAAACATGCGCAGGCATGCGCATGCTGGTGAGTGGGTAAAAAAACGCATTACTGTCTATGGAAACACATGCATACGCAAGGACATGAGTATGCATGCTTTCGAAATGCATGCTTTTCACACAATCATGTGCAGAAATGAGGCACGCCTATTGGGTGTGGCTTTTGTCAAGGAAATTCTCTGAAGGCATGCGCTGAAAAAAAACGCAAACGCATGCAAAAAACTCATGCAAACGCAGCGGGGTTTTTTGCCATCATGCATAAGCTGATGCGGATAACAAACGCTCCGTAAACATGCGTTTGTGTCAGTTTTCACATGCGTTTGCGCATGCAGACAATACGCTGCGCACACAAATGCTAATGTGAACCTAGCCTTACATGTATAAATATATGTGTGGTCAGTAAAGAGGACTGGCACATGACTTATTCCTTCCAAAGACCATATTAAGGACCATGGGGCACTTATTACGGGTGGAAGAAAGAAAAGGGTTCTTTACAGTTAGAGCAGTCACATTGTGGAATGCGGACCACATAGTAATGGCAGACACTATTACAGCTTTTAACAAAGGGATGGTTGATTTCCTCAGTACAGATAACAATGTGGATATAGATAATTTACAGACAAAATGTACAATTGGCGGAGAAAGGTTGAACTTATGTAACTATCTGTAGCAGTAGAAGGAAAACTCTTTGATATCATGAAAAAAAAGCCAACTAAAAATTTTCATTGTCAGATTAGAATACAGGAGGTCAAGATCATAAAGAAATGGATCATTTCATAACTGAACCTGAGAATTTTTGAAAATGTGTAGAACAGTTAAATATTATTTATTAAGAATTTTGCACTTACTTGTTATAAAATCTGCATCTGTAAGGAAAAAGTTCAGAGTTAGTGTACATTTCTGGCTTTAACTTCTAAAACTGCATAAAAAAACTTTCCCAGCAAAATATTTATATTCCCAAAAAATCTTCAACATTTTGAAGCATTTGCAGCCTATAAGAATAGATTAATAATTTGAAAATATCTTTTTCTCACCCGCAACAGAAGGAAGGTTCAATGTCAGATGCGCAAGCAAAAGTATGATCATTAAGGTCTTCATGTTGACTGATGAATACATAAGAATATTGTACTACAGATATACAGAATATATATATATATATATATATTTTATATATAGGGAATGATTGTGACCATTTATCATAAATAATCTGTAAAACAATAAGGAACCTGACATTCTGTTCTGTGACATGTAATTGAGTTCAACGTGTTTCTTTGTCTGGGATTGAAGTTAATCAACTTTCATAACAGTCTCAAGTAGCAAAGCTCAATAGCCAACCAGAAAATAATAACAATATTAGCGTGTTGGGATGTATTTCAAAATAAAACTAATCCACTTTATTAAATCACTTTAAAAACCATTTAAAAATGCACGTGCAAGCAGACAAACAGAAAACACCACATGAAAAAATTCCTTTTGACACCACAAATGTTGTCTAATGTACATTGGGGAACCCTTCACATGACTTCCCTATGTGTTCCTATTAAAGACAACCGCAGATGTCATGGACCCAAGCAATATATGTGACCTTTTCATTATTATAGAGCCTCCTATCTCATTTATCAATTTGAGGCAACAGAAATGCTTGGCATTTATGGGAGCAGAAGCATCCGTTAACATATAACAGAATTATGGATGCCTAATTATGCTTCCACAACAGGGAAAAATTGATCAGGGATAATTCTCATTAGCTTCTCATTACTATATATCCCTATTAATGATCAGTTTATACCTCAACAGCAGCTCACCAAAAAACAATGCACAACAAAAGTTATTACATATATTAAAGAGGGGAGAGTAACCCCATGACAAGATTTCACCCCCAAAGAGAGCGAGGAATTGGGATCAATTGATCCTACAAAGAGAGTGTAAATGGATCTTCTGGCTGAAGAATCTTCACCCTTCTGGTCTCAATGACCAGTTATCTTTTTCTTCCATAATTCTATAATTCTGTTAGATGTTAACAGTTGCTTCTGCTCCCATAAATGCCAAGCTTTTCTGTTGCCTCAAATTGATAAATGAGATATGAGGCTCTATAGTCCTGAAAAGGTCACATATATTGCTTGGGTCCATGACATCTGCGGTTGTCTTTAATAGCAACACATAGGGAAGTCATGTGAAGGGTTCCCCAATGTACATTAGACAACATTTGTGGTGTCAAAAGGAATTTTTTCATGTGGTGTTTTCTGTTTGTCTGTTTGCACATGCATTTTTAAATGGTTTTTAGAGTGATTTAATAAAGTGGATTAGTTTTATTTTGAAATACATCCCAACACACTAATATAACTTTCATAACAGCTTTGCCTTTTCGCATTGACAGTTCTATTGAATTATTATTGAGTTTTAGTTTAATTAGGCTCCTGGACAGGGATAAATGCTGGAAAGAAAACTGCAATTATGAACAATAATTTTTAACACTACACTAGTATACACTAGTTAGTAGTTGCATAGTTATATCATAATTAACATCTATTATCAGCGTCGGACTGTAGCACCTTGGGCCCACCAAAGAAAATCATTCCTGGGGCCCACTATGTAGCTACATAGAAATAAATACAAGACCACCAATTGTGTGGTAAAACACGCTAATATCAGGGTATAATATAAGGTAGTATACGTCTTAATTATGTAGCAGGGGTTGGGGTATAATCATAGAATCATAGAGGGGTAGCCCCCTCATAGAATATAATGTAGTCTCCCTCATAGAATATAATGTACCTCCCCTCAAAAAATAATGTAGCCCCCTCATAAAATATAATGCAGCCCCCCTCTCATAGAATATAATGCAGCACCCCACAAAATATAATGCAACTCACTCATAAGGTATAATGCAGTCCCCACCATAGAATATAATGTAGCACCCTCATAGGGCATAATGCTGCCCCCTCATATAGTATGATGTAGCTCCCCCAGAATATAATGTAGTCCCCTGAGAGAATAATGCAGTCCCACCACAGAATATAATGCAGCCTCCATAGAGTATACTGTAGCCCCCTCATATAGTATGATGTAGCCCCCCAGAATATAATGTAGTCCCCTGAGAATAATGCAGTCCCCCCACAGAATATAATGTAGCCCCCTCATAAAGTATAATGCAACCCATCTCCATCCCATCATTGTCCTCATCACCACCTCCATCATTGCCTTCTCCCCCACCACCCCTATCATTCTCCCCCACCACGCCATCACTGCCCATTCCACTCACCATCATGGCCTATCTCGTCCATCATTGACTCCCTCACCATCATTGCCCATCACCTCCATCATTGCCTCCCCACCATCATTGCCCATCACCTCCATCATTGCCTCCCCCACACCATCATTACCCATCACCTCCATCATTGCCTCCCCACCATCATTGCCTATCACCTCTATCACTGCCTCCCCAACCATCATTGCCTATCACTTCTGTCATTGCCTCCCCCACCATCATTGCCTATTACCTCCATCATTGCCTTGACCCACCATCCTTGCCTATCACCATCATCATTGCCTATCACCTCCATCATTGCCTCCCCACCATCATTGCCTATCACCTCTATCATTGCCTCCCCCTACCATCATTGCCCATCACCTCCATTATTGCCTATCACCTATGTTAGGTGATAACTAACTGATTATTGGGGATCCCACAAGTAAGCATGCAACCCATCACTTTATTGTGTTTGGGACTTCTGGGCCTGGCTCTCTCTGACATTTTAGTGCCTGTTCTCTGGATCCCAAGGTATCAGAAAGTTATCACCTACACTATGATTAGGGATGGGCGGACCCGTAGATGTTCAGGTCTGTCAGATACCGGAACAGTACCCGAACTTAATTCTGAATCTGGACCCCATTCAAATGAATGAGGGGCCCGCACATCCAGCGGTTCCCACACTGTCATCTGTGTGATAGTGCCGGAAACACTGTCTTTGATCTGCAGCAACCTTACTGATTTAACCCACACAGAGGACAGTGTGTGAGCCAGCAGCTTTGACCAGCGGTGAAAAGGTTACCACCAGTCAGGCTTCAGCTTATGAGTACTACTCTCATCAGCATATGGGTCGTCTTGCTGAAAACAGTGAGAGCAGGCGGTGCCGAAGAGAGTATTCACCAGTCGGCACCTGTGCATAGTAATAAAGATGTCAGTGTGATATATAATTAGTGCAGTGTGTGTGTAGTGTATATGTATTTAGCTAATAAATAAATAAAAATTAAAAATGGCATGTGATCCCCCTTATTTTAATACCCAGCTGAGGGCAAACAGACAGCTGGGGGCTGGTGTTATTATTCTGGAAAGTGGGCAATAAACATGGAGCTTCCCAGGCTATTAATATCAGCTCACAGCTGTCTGTACAGCATTTACTGGTTATTAAAAGGGGGAACCTCCCAAAAAATGACATGGTCCCCACTATTTTAAATAACTAGCAAGTTAAAACAGACAGCTGCAGGCTGATATTAAGAGGCTGGGAAGGTGTCATGGATATTTTCCCCCTCCCAGACTAATGAAACCAGCCCTCAGCCACCCGAGAAATGGCACATCCACTACATGCGTTAATTTTGATGCTTATCCTCAGCTCAGCATAATAGTTTTGGGATTGATGACAGCTTTGTAATGTGAGATGATATCAAGCACACATATTAGTAATGGAGAGGCATCTATAAGACACCCACATTATTAAACCCATAGTCAAAAGTAAGAAAGTTACACACACATATTAAAATCCTTTAATTGATCAAAACACTCCCCAGCATATCACCTCTTTTTCCAATTTATTAACATAAAAATAAAAAATCAAAGTAAGCCTCACCTGTCCACTGTTTACCCATAAAGATGATGTCCCATGACGAACACCAACCCTGCTATATCTGGTTGCATTTATTGAGCAGTCACATTAGGAATTTGACCACTCAGCCGGCAGCCAGGTCATGCTGAGTGTGAAAACACGCCTGCGTGTGACCAGCTGTGGCCACATTAAGGGTACCGCTGGTCACACTGAGCTGTGTTCTCACGCTCAGCTCAGTGTGGTATGGCTGTCCTGCTGATCAAGTCATATAACTCATGTCATAACCAGATGTAGCAGAGTTTGGTGTTCATTATGGGACATCATCATTATAAGCTTCCTTTCCTGCCCAACTACTTTCTGAACAACTCTCTTAATTTGTTAGCCCTCACTGAAACATTGATTCAGGATTCTGACAAAATGATGGACAGACATCTTGATGTTCGGATATTGCGGGTTCGGCGCATGACAGCGCGGCAAACACTGCTTTTGATAGGTGGTAAAATCATTACCGCCAGTCAGACAGCTGCTGTTCCCGCTATGTCAAATGACAGCGTGAGCCTGCAGCTGTGATTGGAGGTAAAAAGCTGACAAGTCAATGAACTGCGGTGACCTCGCTCCGGTGAGATCACCGCTAACATAATGATAAAAAGTCTCACTGTGCAGAGGTGAGTTTACCACATTTCCCCGGGAGAATTTCACTGCAGTGAATTTGAACTGCGGTGAACTTGCCTCTGCACCGTGAGACTTTTTCTCACTGTGCTAGCAGTGATCTCACTGGAGGTAGGTCAACACAGTTCATTGGCCCGGCTGCGAACGCAGCCTCAGTGACCTGTGGTAACCTCGATGAGCTCACTGATGCTGTGCTCTCAGCAGCTCATTCACCAGTGGTTCTCAGTCTGGACAGTCGCATCTTGGCACTGTCCAGGTTGAAAACTGTTTATCCCCAGACATGTATTATGGCATGAGACAGAACGTTGAACAGGTGAGTGATATTGTTATTTTTTTATTTTTGTTTTATTACAGGAGATGAGGGATTCAATGGAATGAGTATTTGGTGAGTATAACTTTGTTATTTTTTTATAAAAAGAAAAGTGTGTTTTGTTTTTATTTCAAAGAAAGGACTTTATTGTAGCTGTGTGTTTATTTACAATATAAATATAGGATTAGTAATGGATAGGTGTCTTATAGATGCCTCTCCATTACTAATCTGTGGGCTTGATGTCACAAAACAATACAAAGTTGACATCAACCCCACAAATATGAACCTCACTTGCCACTGCTACAGGGAAAGTCGGAAAAACAAAACAAAGTGCCAGAATTGGCAAATCTAAAAGATGCGCCTTTTCTGAGCAGCTGCGGGCTGCTATTGTTAGGCTATTATATATTGGACTTATCTTTATTTTTCCCCTTTCTATATTTTTTTGGTGGTTTTGTTCATGATTTATTACCTCATTACCTATGGGCACGTGCAATATATATTGTAATATAAAGCATTATTCTTTAGTCATTTATCAGATATGGCTATGCACTGTGTGGGGTGCTCATGTCTGTGAATTGTCGCATGTTTTAAAATGTTTTTGTTTCTAATTTGCTTGTGGTTTTTTCACTTATTAAAATTCTACACTAATTATTTACTGGAGTATGCACATTTCTACAGGTAATTATTTTTCTCCTCAAGTTCATGGTATACTACTTGATGTAGCACCTCCTATACATATTGTTTTCTTCATATTCATATCTATTTTGTCGTGTGATATTATACACAGTCTTTACCAGAATACTAGCCTACAGCTGTCTGATTTAGCAATGCTAGTTGTCAAAAATGTGGTGAACCCAATGCCGATTTTTTAAATTATTTATTTAAATAATTTAAAAAACAGCGTGTGGTCCATCTATTCTTGATAACCAGCCTTGCTGAAGCTAACAGCTTAGGGTGGCATCCCCCAGCTGACAGTTTTGACTGGCTGGTTATAAAAAGCACAGGGGACCCACTTCAGGTTTTCTTTTAATTATTTATTTAGAGCACAGGCGCCAGCTGATGAATACTCCCATCAGCCCCCGCCTGCTCTCGCTGTTATTAATGGCAGCAGGCATCGGCTGATGGGAGCAGTAGTTCTATCAGACTACTCCCGTGACTGGAGGTAAACTTTTTACCTCCGATCACAGATGCGAGCTCACCGCGGCTGTCTGATCGTTGGTAAAGATTTTACTGCCAATTAGAAGCAGTGTTTGCTCATGACAGTGCGACAATCACCCAGTGTTCGGGGGGGACGAACTCGAACAGTAACACAGATTTGTGGTGAAGTCCGTGTAGGTGTTCGGTACAGACGCCGAACTTTACTGTTTGAGTTTGCCCATCTCTAATTACCACATTAAATTACATTTTTCAGAACTGTAACATTTTGCCTGGTCATCAAGGTGAAAACAGGCTGGGGTGAAATGGTTAATGACCTTGTGGATGGGATTGAGAGTACAATATTGCAAAACGATCTAGATAACATGTAATAATAATAATTCAAACACTTGTCAAATGAGACTAAATGTTGATAAATGTAGAGTAATGCATTGAGGATGGATTAATCCTATTACTGCATATATATCAAATGGAAGCAAACTCGGGACTACCCAATAGGAGTAAGACTTGTGTATTCTGGTTACAAATAAGCTGGGCAGCAGTACTCAATGTCAGGTAGCAGCGTCAACAGCAAACAAGATTTTAGGGTTTCAAAAGTAGAGATAAAATTCCGCAATCCCTCAATAAATCACTTGTAAGGCCACATCTAGAATATGGGATCAAGGTTTGGGCTAGACATTTTAAAAAGGATATTCAGGAGTTAGAGTCAGTCCAAATTAGATTATTATATATAATGAGAGGATGGAAAGGTTGGTCTTTTTTAACTTAGAAGAAAGACCTCTCAGAGAAGATCTCATTAAGGCTGGTTTCATATTTGTGTCTGTGCCCGCAGCGTTTGCTCCGCATAGATCCACATGCATCATGTTTCCCTATCTTTAACATGGTGTACGCAGGGACATGCGTTTGCATGCGTACGCATGCGTCGTTTCGCGGTGTGCGGGGGTGTCTGGCGAATGCATCATGTTGCATTTTTTTGAAGAGTCAAAAATCCGTCAAATATGCGCAGGCATGCGCATGCGGATGAGTGAGTAAAAAATGTATTACTATCTATGGAAACACATGCGTACGCATGTGTTCGAAATGCATGCGTTTTTCACATAATCATGTCCGGGAAATGAGACACGCCCATTGGGTGTGGTTTTTGTCAAGGAAATTATCTGAAGTCATGCGCTGAAAAATATGCAAACGCAGCATTTTTTTTGCCGTAGCTGATGCAAATAACAAACACTCCATTAATATGCGTTTGTATGCGTTTTGACATGCGTTTGTGCATGCAGACGATACGCTGCGCACACAAACGCTAATGTGAACCTAGCCTTACATGTATAAATATATGTGTGCTCAGTAAAGAGGACTGGCACATGACTTATTCCTTCCAAAGACCATATTATGGACCAGGGGACACTTATTACGGGTGGAAGAAAGGAAAGGGTTCTTTACAGTTAGAGCAGTCACATTGTGGAATGCAGGACCACAAGAGATAGTAATGGCAGACACAATAACAACTTTTAACAAAGGGATGGTTGATTTCCTCAGTACAGATAACATTGTGGGATATAGATAATTTACAGGCAAAATGTACAATTGGCGGAGAAAGGTTGAACTTGATTGACCTAGTTCTTATTTCAACCTATGTAACTATATGTAGCAGTAAAAGGAAAACTTTTTGATATCATGAAAAAAAAAAGCCAACTGAAAAATTTTATTGTCAGATTACAATACAAGAGGTCAAGATCATAAAGAAATGGATCATTTCATAACTCAACCTGAGAATTTTTGAAAATGTACAGAACAGTTAAATAAATCTGTAGTATTATTTATTAAGAATTTTGCACTTACTTGTTATAAAATCTGCATCTGTAAGGAAAAAGTTCAGAGTTAGTGTACTTGTCCAGTGAGATAATCAAGTTGTACTTTTAGTAGTCAACACGTTATAAACATAAATTAAGACATAATTTATGGTTATAAAATATGTTGTTAAAAAAAATAAATACAAAAACAGACATTTACTGATATGATTTATAATATCTCACTATGAATGCAAACAAGTCCAAAAGTAGTAATAAAAAATAGAACTAAACCCACAAGTCCAATGCCAACGCTTCGTTCTCCCCTATTTTGCAGTCACGTTTATTTTCCCAAAGTGATAATAAATTGGTACATTGATTTTGCTGTTTTTTCCCTGCTGACTCTCAGATTGCATTTATATATTCATGCTTTAATACAATTTTTTAAAGGCTCCTGTAAAAAAGTGAATTTACGGGTGTGAGGAGAATTCTCAGAATTTTCCTTACAAGTGTCTTCCATTTATTATCCATTTCTGGCTTTAACTTCTAAAACTGCATAAAAAAAACTTTCTCTTCAAAATGTTTAGATGCAAAAAAATCTTCAACATTTTGAAGCATTTGCAGTCTATAAAAATAGATTCATAATTTGAAAATAGCTTTTTCTCACCTGCAACAGAAGGAAGGTTCAATGTCAGATGCGCAAGCAAAAGTATGATCATTAAGGTCTTCATGTTGACTGATGAATACATAAGAATAATGTACTACATATATATATATATATATATATATATATATATATATATATATATATTTAGGGAATGATTGTGACCATTTATCATAAATAATCTGTGAAACAATAAGGAATCTGACATTGTGTTCTGTGACATGTAATTGAGTTCAACGTGTTTCTTTGTCTGGGATTGAAATTAATCAACTTTCATAAAAGCTTTGCCTTTTTGCATTAACTGTTCTATTGAATTATTGAGTTTTAGTTTAATTAGGCTCCAGGACTGGGATAAATACTGGAAAGAAAACTGCAATTATGAACAATAATTTTAACACTACACTAGTATACACTAGTTGGTAGTTGCATAGTTATATCATAATTAACATCTATTATCAGCGTCGGACTGGAGCACCTTGGGCACACCAGAGAAAATCATTCCTGTGGCACACTATGTAGCTACATAGAAATAAATACAAGACCACCAATTGTGTGGTAAAACACGCTAATATCAGGGTATAATATAAGGTAGTACACGTCTTAATTATGTAGCAGGGGTTGGGGTATAATCATAGAATCATAGAGGGGTAGCCCCCTCACAGAATATAATGTAGCCTCCCTCATAGAATATAATGTAGCCTCCTCATAAAATAATGTAGCCCCCTCATAGAATATAATGCAGCACCCCACAAAATATAATGCAACTCCCTCATAAGGTATAGTGCAGTCCCCACCATATAATATAATATAGCACCCTCATAGGGTATAATGCGGCCCCCTCATATAGCATAAAGCAGCCCCCATAGAGTATACTGTAGCCCCCCAGAATATAATGTAGTCCCCTGAGAGAATAATGCAGCCCCACCACAGAATATAATGCAGCCCCCATAGAGTATACTGTAGCCCCCTCATATAGTATGATGTAGCCCCCAGAATACAATGTAGTCCCCTGAGAATAATGCAGTCCCCCCACAGATAATAATGAAGTCCTCTCATAAAGTGCAATGCAGCCCATCTCCACCCCATCATTGTCCTCATCACCACCTCCATCATTGCCTTCTCCCCACCACCCCTATCATTCTCACCCAATACCCCATCACTGCCCATTCCATCACCTCAATCATTGACTCCTCCCCCACCACCATCATTGTCCATTTCACCACCTCCATCATCACCTCCATCATTGCTTCCTCCACCACCATCGTTGCCCATTCCATCACCTCAATCATTGCCTCCTCCCCCACCACCATCATTGTCCATTTCACCACCTCCATCATCACATTCATAATTGCCTCCTCCATCACCATCATTGCCCATTTCATCACCTCCATCATTGCCTCCCCCACCATCATTGCCCATCACATCCATCATTGCTTCCCCCCACTGCCTTCATTGCCCATCACTTCCATCATTGCCTTCACACCATCATTGCCTATCACCTCCATCATTGCCTATCACCTCCATCATTGCCTCATCCACCATCATTGCCTATCACCTTCATCATTGCCTCCCTCTACCATCATTGCCCATCACCTCTATCATTGCCTCCCCACTATCATTGCCCATCACCTCCATCATTGCCTATCACCTTCATCATTGCCTTCCCCACCATCATTGCCTATCACCTATGTTAGATGATAACTAACTGATTATTGGGGATCCCACAAGTAAGCTACAACCCATCCTTTTATTGTCTTTGGGACTTCTGGACCTGGCTATCTCTGGCATTTTAGCGCCCTGTTCTCTGGATCCCAAGGTATCAGAAAGTTATCACCTACACTATGATTAGGGATGGGCAGACCCGTGGATGTTCAGGTCCATCGGGTTCGGCCGTACTTTATAAAAAACTTTGGTTCGGGTACCGCAACAGTACCCAAACTTAATTCTGAATCTGGACCCCATTCAAATGAATGGGAGGCCCGAACATCCAGCGGTTCCCACACTGTCATCTGTGTGACAGTGCCAGAAACACTGTCTTCGAACTGCGGCAACCTTACTGATTTAACCCAAATAGAGGACAGCATGTGAGCCAGCACCTTTGACCAGCGGTGAAAAGGTTACCACTTATGAGTACTACTCTCATCAGCATATGCCTGGTCTTGCTGGAAACAGTGAGAGCAGACAGTGCCGATGAGAGTGTTCACCAGCCGGCGTCTGTGCATAGTAATAAAGGTGTCAGTGTGATATATAATTAGTGCAGTGTGTGTGTAGTGTATATGTATTTAGCTAATAAATAAATAAAAATTTAAAATGTTAGGGGTTCCCCCTTATTTTTATTACCCAGCTGAGGGCAAGCAGACAGCTGTGGGCTGGTGTTATTATTCTGGGAAGGGGCAATAAACATGGAGCTTCCCAGGCTATTAATATCAGCTCACAGCTGTCTGTATTGCATTTACTGGTTATTAAAAAGGGGAACTCCCCAAACAATGACATGGTCCCTCCTATTTTAATAACTAGCAAGTCAAAACAGACAACTGCAGGCTGATATTAATGGGCTGGGAAGGTGTCATGGATATTTTCCCCCTCCCAGACTAATGAAACCAGCCCTCAGCCTCACGAGAAATGGCGCATCCACTACATGCGTTAATTTTGATGCTTAGCCTCAGCTCGACTTAATAGTTTTGAGATTGATGTCAGCTTTGTAATGTCAGATGATATCAAGCACAGGCATTAGTAATGGAGAGGCGTCTATAAGACACTCACATTACTAATCCCATAGTCAAAAGTAAGAACGTTACACACACATAGTAAATTCCTTTAATTGATCAAAACACTCCCCAACATATCCCCTCTTTTTCCCATTTATTAACATAAAAATAAAAAATCAAAGTAAGCCTCACCTGTCCACTGTTTATCCATAAAGATGATGTTCCATGATGAACACCAACCCTGAGATATCTGATTGCATTTATTGAGCCGTGACATTAGGAATTTTACCACTCAGCCGGCAGCCAGGTCATGCTGAGTGTGAAAACACGCCTGCGTGTGACCTGCTGTGACCTCATTAAGGTTACTGCTGGTCACACTCAGCTGTGTTCTCACGCTCAGCTCAGCGTGGTATGGCTGTCCTGCTGATCAAGTCATATAACTCATGTCATAACCAGATGTAGCAGAATTTGGTGTTCATTATGGGACATCATCATTATAAGCTTCCTTTCCTGCACAACTACTTTCTGAACAACTCTCTTAATTTGTTAGCCCTCACTGAAACGTGGATTCAGGATTCTGACACTGTCTCCCCTGCTGCCATCTCCCATGGTGGCTTACAATTCTCCCATTCCCCGAGACCCACAAACAGACTTGGTGGTGGAGTCAGCATACTACTGTCGCCACAATGCACTTTCCAGATCATCCCCCTAGCTCCATCACTCATTCCCTTTTTTTGAAGTCCACACCATCAAGCTCTTCCGTCCCCTCTCACTCAGAGTAGAGGTCATATATCGGCCCCCAGGCTCACCCACCCAATTCCTTGACCACTTCTCAGCCTGGCTGCCGCACTTCATGTCCTCAGGACTCCCAACCCTTATCCTGGGAGACTTCAACATCCCCATTAACAGTCCCACTTCCACAGCTGCATCCCAGCTTCTATCACTAACCACTTCTCTCGGCCTCTCACAGCTGTCAACCTCTGAAACACACAAAGATGGTAACACCCTTGACCTGATCTTTGTCCTGCTCTGCTCAATCTCCTACCTAGATAACCTACGGCTTCCCCTCTCTGACCACAACATTCTCTCCTTCACGCTCGCAAATCCTCACCCATCCCAGCACATCAACCCTCAGACACTTTCAGACTCCCTACACTCATCACTGTCCTCAATCTCCTCTTTTTCCTGTCCTGATCTGGATGTACATCACTGCAACTACACTCTTAGAAACACCCTTGACCAAGTAGCTCTCCTCACCCGCAGAACCTCCAAGCACAGAGTAAAACAGCCCTGGCTCACATCGCAAACTCGACTTCTCCAGCGATGCTCTAGGAGTGCTGAAAGCTTATGGAGGAAAACTCACATACCAGAAGACTTCATCCACTTCAAATTTATGTTAAGAACCTATAATTCTGCACTTCACCTTGCCAAACAGAACTACTTCACCACCCTGATCTCCTCACTATCCAACAACCCCAAGAAACTCTTTGACACATTTTACTCCCTCCTCAGGCCAAAACCACAAGCCCCTAACACAGACATTTGTGCTGATGTCCTGTCCTCCCACTTTATAGAGAAGATAGATAATATCCATCAGGAAATCCGCTCCCAGCCACCATGTACTGTAACTCCCATCCCTCCCTGCATCTCCGGCCTCTTTCACACATTAGTTTTTTTCTATCAGTCACATCCTGTTGGCTCGACGGATCGACAGATCCGTTGCAGATTGTAAAAAACTGATGTGACGGATCCGTTTTTTTCGACGGATCCGACTGATCTGGATGTACATCACTACAACTATACTCTTAGAAACACCCTTGACCAAGTAGCTTCCCTCACCCGCAGAACCTCCGTGCACAGAGTAAAAAAGCCCTGGCTCACATCGCAAACTAGACTTCTCCAGCGATGCTCCAGGAGTGCTGAAAGCTTATGGAGGAAAACTCGCATACCAGAAGACTTCATCCACTTCAAATTTATGTTAAGAACCCATAACTCTGCCCTTCACCTCGCCAAAACAAACTACTTCACCACCCTGATCTCCTCACTATCCAACAACCACAAGAAACTCTTTGACACTTTTTACTCCGTTCTCAGGCCAAAACCACAAGCCCCTAACACAGACATTTGTGCTGATGTCCTGTCCTCCCACTTTATAGAGAAGATAGGTAATATCCATCAGGAAATCCGCTCCCAGCCATCATGTGCTGTGACTCCCATCCCTCCCTGCATCCCCGGCCTCTTTCACACAACAGTTTTTTTTCTATCAGTCACATCCTGTTGGCTCGACGGATCATTTTTCTACGGATCCGTTTTTTAAAAACACCCAATGGGAGTCTCCCAAACGTTATTGCCTACTGAAAACCTACATATACAGTGTTCCTACACCCCATCTTTGACAGGTTGTTGAGCAAGTGGCAAAAATGGAAGGTGTGCTTGTGAACATTTTGAAGAGCTATGTGGATTTTACTTTTGAGGCGAATCGTTTGGAAGGGATCGTTCTTGAAAAGGAGCGTCTGCGCCGATGTAATATTTGGATCCATCCAATCACTGCACAGAGAATGACACGTGGGGTGTTTTCTACATTATATATGGAGTTGAGAGGAAACCTCGAGAAGTTTTTTTAATTATGTTCGGCTGAAAGTGGAAAACTTTGATTTTTTGGTTGCACCTGTTAGAGACCTCATCCGTAGAAATGACACATATTGCCGCTTCTCAATTTCACTGGTGGAGCATTTGATAGTTACTCTTCGGTAAGCCATTTTTATTGTATCTCCTCCTGTTAAAGCAGACTTATAACTGTAATGTTGTTGCTGGTAGTTTGTCGTAATTATTGTCTTGCCTTTTTTAACAGATTCCTTGGAACTGGCAAATCCCTTTCCTCACTTCACTTCCAATTCCGGCTCGGGATTTTTCACCATATCGGGGATTGTAAAACACCTGCAACGCATTGTGGGACTGTTTACATGAGTCCCACATCCGACAACGGAGAGTTGGCTGGACATTGCTGAAAACTTTCTTGTTATGTTTCGGTAGCTGAGGAGTGCAGGTAAAAAAGGCAATACACCAGAGAAGTTGGAATCTATGAGATTGCAGTACCCTGACTAACCACCACAACTAGAGGCAGCCGTGGAGCGTTCCTACGTTGGTCCTAGATGCCTCGTCACAGCCTGAGAAACTAACAACACCTAAAGATAGAAAGAGGAAAGCTATCTGCCCCGGAGCAGATCCCCAAAGAACATAGAAAGCCCCCAAACATGTAATGGCGGTTAGACAAGATGAAATACTGACACAGACAGAAAATAGTATGAGCAAACGTTGGGGCCCAAACTACCTAAATAGAAAAGGATAGGAAGGGCACTTACTGCAATCCCAAAAAACCCTGAAAAGCACCAACTCTACTAATTTCAAAATCACCTGAGATCACACGACCTCTACCACCTAAATTAGTTCTCTGGTGTAACAAAATCAAAACAGCAGCCACTGAAAAAACTGGAAAAAGCAAAAGTACAAACATCAGTGGCTGAACTAAACTGAGAGGGCAAAAGCCCCCGGAGGGGACCCTGAAGGCCCCCACAGAAGTGCAGGACAAAATGCAAAAATCAAGCACAAAAACAAAAAGAAGAAAATGTCTTATCTGTTAGCAGGAGATGCAGACACGACACAGCAGGCTACAAAGGAAACAGGACTCAAGGATTGAGACCAGAACAATTGATCACCGGCAACCCTGATGGGAAGGCGACTCCCTTATATAAGACCAGTCAGTAACACCTGATTTACACTCCTCACAATCTTCACTGGACAGTCCAGTACCGCTTGTAACCACCAGAGGGAGCCTCTGCTCAGAACTCACCTCAAGTCCATTCACAACAGTACCCCCCCCCTTGAGGAGGGGTCACCGAACCCTCACCTGAGCAACCAGGTCGGTCAGGATGAGTTCTATGATACGCACGGATGAGTCTCCTAGCATGGATGTCCGAAGCAAACACCCAAGAATTGTCTTCCTGACCATAACCTCTCCACTTAACCAAATACTGGAGTTTCCGTCTAGAAAAACGAGAATTCAGTATTTTCTCAACCACAAACTCCATATTGCCCTCAACCAGAACAGGGTCAGGAGGCAAAGCAGTAGGAACCACTGGCTCAACAAACCTCTTCAACAAGGACTTGTGGAACACGTTATGGATCTTAAATGTCCCTGGAAGAAGCAAACGAAAAGAAACAGGATTAAGAATCTCCATGATCTTATAAGGTCCAATGAACCTAGGCTTAAATTTAGGAGATGCCACTCTCATAGGAATATTTCTTGAGGACAACCAGACCAAGGAGTAAGACAATTGAACACCAAGTTTAGAACAAAAGGTCCTCCAAAATCTGGAAACAAACTGGACTCCTCTGTCAGACACAATGTTCTCAGGAATGCCGTGTAAACGAACCACGTGCTGAAGGAACAAAGGCACCAATTCAGAGGAGGAAGGCAACTTAGGTAATGGCACAAGATGTATCATCTTGGAAAACCTATCACAAATCACCCAGATGACGGTCATTCTCTGAGAAACAGGGAGGTCGGAAATGAAATCCATAGAGATATGGGTCCATGGTCTCTTGGGCACAGGCAATGGCATCAACAAACCACTAGAGCGAGAGCAAGGCTTGGAGCGAGAGCAAGTCCCGCAGGACTGCACAAATTCCCTGACATCACGAGACAAGGTAGGCCACCAAAAGGACCGACTAACCAAGTCTCTGGTACCAAAAATTCCGGGATGCCCAGCCAACGCGGAACAATGAATCTCAGACATCACACTCTTTTTCCACTGATCCGGGACAAACAATTTTCCAACAGGGCAGCGCTCGGACCTATCCTCCTGACACCCCTCCAGAGCAAGTCTCAAATTGGGTGAGATGGCGGAAAGAACTACACCCTCTTTCAAAATAACAGAAGGATCAGATAACTCAGAGAGTCCGCAAGGAAACTCCTCGAGAGGGCATCCGCCTTAACATTCTTAGTGCCAGGAAGAAAGGAAACCACAAAATTAAAACGTGTGAAAAACAAGGCCCACCTGGCCTGTCTAGGATTGAGTCGCTTGGCAGATTCCAGATAAACCAGATTCTTATGGTCCGTAAGGACCACCACCTGATGTTTGGCTCCCTCCAGCCAATGTCTCCACTCTTCAAAAGCCCACTTCATGGCCAGTAACTCCCGATTACCCACGTCATAATTACGTTCAGTAGGAGAAAATTTTCGAGAGAAAAAGGCACAAGGGTTACTTTTAAAGGTCTCTGGATCTTTTTGGGACAAAACGGCACCTGCCCCAATTTCAGAGGCATCAACCTCCACCTGAAATGGCAGAGAAACATCAGGCTGCCGTAGAACAGGAGCAGAAGTGAATCTCTGCTTAAGTTCCTGAAATGCAGAGACTGCCTCAGGAGGCCAATTCACCACATCAGAACCCTTTCTGGTCAAATCAGTCAATGGTTTAACAATAACCGAGAAATTACCAATAAATTTACGATAAAAATTGGCAAAACCCAAAAATCTTTCAAGGGCCTTTAATGAAGTAGGTTGGACCCAATCACAGATGGCCTGAACCTTGACCGGGTCCATTTCAATAACAGATGGGGACAAAATGAATCCCAGAAATGAGATCCTCTGTACGCCAAAAAGACACTTTGATCCCTTCACATACAGAGCATTCTCTCTCAAAATCTGGAATACAGTTCGAACATGTTTCACATGAGAGTCCCAGTCATTAGAAAAAATCAAGATATCATCCAAATAAACAATCAGAAATTTATCCACAAAATCCCTGAAAATGTCATTCATGAAGGACTGGAAGACAGAAGGAGCATTAGTGAGCCCAAAGGGCATCACAAGGTACTCAAAATGCCCCTCAGGGGTATTGAATGCCGTCTTCCATTCATCCCCGTGCTTAATGCGAATAAGGTTATATGCCCCCCTGAGGTCAAGCTTGGTAAACCAAGTAGCGTTTTTCACCCTGGAAAACAGGTCAGAAATCAAAGGTAACGGGTATTGATATTTTACAGTAATATTGTTCAAAAGACGATAATCAATACACGGCCTTAATGAACCATCCTTTTTGGCCACAAAGAAAAAACCGGCACCTAAGGGTGAAGAGGATGGTCTGATATGACCCTTCTCCAATGATTCCTTGATATAAGACCGCATAGCGTCATGTTCAGGTACAGACAAGTTAAAAAGGCGACCTTTAGGGAATTTACTACCAGGCACTAATTCAATAGCGCAGTCATAGCTCCTATGGGAAGGCAAGGATGCAGATTTACTTTCGCTAAACACATCAGAAAAATCAATCAAAAAGTCAGGAACATCCTGAGCCTGGGGGAGGCAGAAAAAACAGGAGTGTTGGTATTAACACATTGGCAGCCCCAACTGGTTACAGACACAGATTTCCAATCCAAAACAGGATTATGAGACTGCAACCAAGGGAAGCCCAGTACGATAATATCATGCAGATTATACAGAACCAAAAATTTACAGCACTCCTGATGATCAGGTTCAACCCTCATTATCACCTGAGTAGAGAACTGAGGTTTATTCTCAGCCAAAGGGGTAGAATCGATCCCCAGTAGGGGAATAGACTTCTGTAGGGTATCAAGGGAAACCCACAACGTTTAGCAAAATCATAATCCATCAGGTTAATAGCTGCTCCAGAATCAACAAAAGCCTGAGCAGAAAATGAGGACAGAGAGCATATCAGAGTGACAGTTAATAAAAACTTAGTCTGAACACTACCCAAGACAACTGAGCGTGCAAAACGTCTTCCCCGCTTAGGGCAGACTGAAATAGCATGAGAGGCATCACCACAGTAGAAACATAACCCATTGCGCTTTCGAAACTCATGACGCTGTGCCCCAGACACCACTCTATCACACTGCATGGGTTCAGAAGCAGGTTCACAAGGCAACACCATTCCACGCATACTTCTCCGCTCACGCAAACGTCTGTCAATTTGAATCGCTAATGACATAGAATCATTGAGACCAGAGGGGACAGAGAATCCCACCATAACATCCTTTACATTATCTGACAGACCCTTCCGAAAAAGGGCCGCCAAAGCGTCGTCATTCCACTTGGTCAGGACTGCCCACCTACGGAATCTCTGACAGTATAACTCAGCGTCATCAAGACCCTGATTTAATGCCAACAAGGCTTTTTCAGCTTGATCAGTGACATTAGGCTCATCGTACAATAACCCCAAAGCCTGAAAAAATGCATCAACATCACTCAAAACAGGATCCCCAGGTGTCAGGGAAAAAGCCCAATCCTGAGGATCGCCGCGCAGGAGAGAGATGACAATTTGAACCTGCTGCGCTGCGTTCCCTGAAGACTTAGATTTTAAGGCAAAAAACAATTTACAATTATTTTTGAAATTCTGAAACTTAGCTCGATCCCCTAAAAACAAATCTGGCATGGGAATCCTAGGTTCCACAACAGGCAACCTAGCAAGATAGGCAGCAATACTCCGAACCTCAGTGGCAAGCTGATCCACACGGCCACACAACTGTGCAAACTCCATTGAGAGAAAAAAAAATCCTCCCCAGCACCCAGAGATACAGAGGGAAAAAAAAATGCAACAAACAGAAAAATATCTCTGACAACTCTGACAACCTTTTTTCTTTCACAATATTTTTTCCCTTCTGTGAGTACCATACAATTTTCAATTTTTAGGCCGGTGATACTGTTATGTTTCGGTAGCTGAGGAGTGCAGGTAAAAAAGGCAATACACCAGAGAAGTTGGAATCTATGAGATTGCAGTACCCTGACTAACCACCACAACTAGAGGCAGCCGTGGAGCGTTCCTACGTTGGTCCTAGACGCCTCGTCACAGCCTGAGAAACTAACTACACCTAAAGATAGAAAGAGGAAAGCTATCTGCCCCGGAGCACATCCCCAAAGAACATAGAAAGCCCCCAAACATGTAATGGCGGTTAGACAAGATGAAATACTGACACAGACAGAAAATAGTATGAGCAAACGTTGGGGCCCAAACTACCTAAATAGAAAAGGATAGGAAGGGCACTTACTGCAATCCCAAAAAACCCTGAAAAGCACCAACTCTACTAATTTCAAAATCACCTGAGATCACACGACCTCTACCACCTAAATTAGTTCTCTGGTGTAACAAAATCAAAACAGCAGCCACTGAAAAAACTGAAAAAGCAAAAGTACAAACATCAGTGGCTGAACTAAACTGAGAGGGCAAAAGCCCCCGGAGGGGACCCTGAAGGCCCCCACAGAAGTGCAGGACAAAATGCAAAAATCAAGCACAAAAACAAAAAGAAGAAAATGTCTTATCTGTTAGCAGGAGATGCAGACACGACACAGCAGGCTACAAAGGAAACAGGACTCAAGGATTGAGACCAGAACAATTGATCACCGGCAACCCTGATGGGAAGGCGACTGCCTTATATAAGACCAGTCAGTAACACCTGATTCCCACTCCTCACAATCTTCACTGGACAGTCCAGTACCGCTTGTAATCACCAGAGGGAGCCTCTGCTCAGAACTCACCTCAAGTCCATTCACAACAGTACCCCCCCTTGAGGAGGGGTCACCGAACCCTCACCTGAGCAACCAGTCGGTCAGGATGAGTTCTATGATACGCACGGATGAGTCTCCTAGCATGGATGTCCGAAGCAAACACCAAGAATTGTCTTCCTGACCATAACCTCTCCACTTAACCAAATACTGGAGTTTCCGTCTAGAAAAACGAGAATTCAATATTTTCTCAACCACAAACTCCATATTGCCTCAACCAGAACAGGGTCAGGAAGCAAAGCAGTAGGAACCACTGGCTCAACAAACCTCTTCAACAAGGACTTGTGGAACACGTTATGGATCTTAAGTGTCCCTGAAGAAGCAAACGAAAAGAAACAGGATTAAGAATCTCCATGATCTTATAAGGTCAATGAACTAGGCTTAAATTAGGAGATGCCACTCTCATAGGAATATTTCTTGAGGACAACCAGACCAAGTCCCCCACTTTAAAACCGAGGACCATCAGTCCTATGCCGGTTAGCAAACCGCTGGGCCTCTCCTGAGAGAGGGACAAACTCTCCACTACCTGGTCCCAAATCTGTTGCATACGATCCACAACAGAGTCAACACCTGGACAGACAGAAGCCTCCGTCTGTCCTGAAGAAAATCGAGGGTGAAACCAGAATTACAGAAAAAATGGAGACATCAAAGTGGCAGAGCTAGCCCTATTAATAAGAGCAAACTCAGCCAAAGGCAAAAAAGAGACCCAGTCATCCTGATCAGCAGACACAAAGCATCTTAGATAAGTCTCCAATGTCTGGTTTGTTCTCTCAGTTTGACCATTGGTCTGAGGATGAAATGCCGAGGAGAAAGACAATTGAACACAAGTTTAGAACAAAAGGTCCTCCAAAATCTGGAAACAACTGGACTCCTCTGTCAGACACAATGTTCTCAGGAATGCCGTGTAAACGAACCACGTGCTGAAGGAACAAAGGCACCAATTCAGAGGAGGAAGGCAACTTAGGTAAAGGCACAAGATGTATCATCTTGGAAAACCTATCACAAATCACCCAGATGACGGTCATTCTCTGAGAAACAGGGAGGTCGGAAATGAAATCCATAGAGATATGGGTCCATGGTCTCTTGGGCACAGGCAATGCATCAACAAACCACTAGAGCGAGAGCAAGGCTTGGAGCGAGAGCAAGTCCCGCAGGACTGCACAAATTCCCTGACATCACGAAAAAGGTAGGCCACCAAAAGACGCAACCAAAAATTTTTTCCAAAAATTTTCCGGGGGCCCCCA
>JARQOD010000003.1:561302030-561342965 GCA_033576555.1 Oophaga sylvatica
AGGCTTAAATTTAGGAGATGCCACTCTCATAGGAATATTCTTTGAGGACAACCAGACCAAGTCCCCCACTTTAAACCGAGGACCATCAGTCCTATGCCGTTAGCAAACCGCTGGGCCTTCTCCTGAGAGAGGGACAACCTCTCCACTACCTGGTCCCAAATCTGCTGCATACGCTCAACAACAGAGTCAACACCTGGACAGACAGAAGCCTCCGTCTGTCCTGAAGAAAATCGAGGGTGAAACCCAGAATTACAGAAAAACGGAGACATCAAAGTGGCAGAGCTAGCCCTATTATTAAGAGCAAACTCAGCCAAAGGCAAAAAAGAGACCCAGTCATCCTGATCAGCAGACACAAAGCATCTTAGATAAGTCTCCAATGTCTGGTTTGTTCTCTCAGTTTGACCATTGGTCTGAGGATGAAATGCCGAGGAGAAAGACAATTGAACACCCAGTTTAGAACAAAAAGTCCTCCAAAATCTGGAAACAAACTGGACTCCTCTGTCAGACACAATGTTCTCAGGAATGCCGTGTAAACGAACCACGTGCTGAAGGAACAACGGCACCAATTCAGAGGAGGAAGGCAACTTAGGTAATGGCACAAGATGTATCATTTTGGAAAACCTATCACAAATTACCCAGATGGTGGGCATTCTCTGAGAAACAGGAAGATCGGAAATGAAATCCATAGAGATATGGGTCCATGGTCTCTTGGGCACAGGCAATGGCATCAACAAACCACTAGAGCGAGAGCAAGGCTTGGAGCGAGAGCAAGTCCCGCAGGACTGCACAAATTCCCTGACATCGCGAGACAAGGTAGGCCACCAAAAGGACCGACTAACCAAGTCTCTGGTACCAAAAATTCCGGGATGCCCAGCCAATGCGGAACAATGAATCTCAGACATCACACTCTTTTTCCATTGGTCCGGACAAACAATTTTCCAACAGGGCAGCGCTCGGGCTATCCTCCTGACACCCCTCCAGAGCAAGTCTCAAATTGGGCGAGATGGCGGAAAGAACTACACCCTCCTTCAAAATAACAGAGGGATCAGATAGCTCAGGAGAGTCCGCAAGGAAACTCCTCGAGAGGGCATCCGCCTTAACATTCTTAGTGCCAGGAAGAAAGGAAACCACAAAATTAAAACGTGTGAAAAACAAGGCCCACCTGGCCTGTCTAGGATTGAGTCGCTTGGCAGATTCCAGATAGACCAGATTCTTATGGTCCGTAAGGACCACCACCTGATGTTTGGCTCCCTCCAGCCAATGTCTCCACTCTTCAAAAGCCCACTTCATGGCCAATAACTCCCGATTACCCACGTCATAATTACGTTCAGTAGGAGAAAATTTTCGAGAGAAAAAGGCACAAGGGTTACTTTTAGAGGTCTCTGGATCTTTTTGGGACAAAACGGCACCTGCCCCAATTTCAGAGGCATCAACCTCCACCTGAAATGGCAGAGAAACATCAGGCTGCCGTAGAACAGGAGCAGAAGTGAATCTCTGCTTAAGTTCCTGAAACGCAGAGACTGCCTCAGGAGGCCAATTCACCACATCAGAACCCTTTCTGGTCAAATCAGTTAATGGTTTAACAATAACAGAGAAATTACCAATAAATTTACGATAAAAATTGGCAAAACCCAAAAATCTCTGAAGAGCCTTTAATGAAGTAGGTTGGACCCAATCACAGATGGCCTGAACCTTGACCGGGTCCATTTCAATAACAGATGGGGACAAAATGAATCCCAGAAATGAGATCTTCTGTACGCCAAAAAGACACTTTGATCCCTTCACATACAGAGAATTCTCTCTCAAAATCTGGAATACAGTTCGAACATGCTTCACATGAGAGTCCCAGTCATTAGAAAAAATCAAGATATCATCCAAATAAACAATCAGAAACTTGTCCACAAAATCCCTGAAAATGTCATTCATGAAGGACTGGAAGACGGAAGGAGCATTAGTGAGCCCAAAGGGCATCACAAGGTACTCAAAATGCCCTTCAGGGGTGTTAAATGCCGTCTTCCATTCATCCCCGTGCTTAATGCGAATAAGGTTATACGCCCCCCTGAGGTCAAGCTTGGTAAACCAAGTAGCGTTTTTCACCCTGGAAAACAGGTCAGAAATCAAGGGTAACGGGTATTGATATTTCACAGTAATATTGTTCAAGAGACGATAATCAATACACGGCCTTAATGAACCATCTTTTTTGGCCACAAAGAAAAAACCGGCACCTAAGGGTGAAGAGGATGGTCTGATATGACCCTTCTCCAATGATTCCTTGATATAAGACCGCATAGCGTCATGTTCAGGTACAGACAAGTTAAAAAGGCGACCTTTAGGGAATTTACTACCCGGCACTAATTCAATAGCGCAGTCATAGCTCCTATGGGGAGGTAAGGATGCAGATTTACTTTCGCTAAACACATCAGAAAAATCAAACAAAAAGTCAGGAACATCCTCAGCCTGGGGGGAGGCAGAAAAAACAGGAGTGTTGGTATTAACACATTGGCAGCCCCAACTGGTTACAGACACAGATTTCCAATCCAAAACAGGATTATGAGACTGTAACCAAGGGAAACCCAGCACGATAATGTCATGCAGATTATATAGAACCAAAAATTTGCAGCACTCCTGGTGATCAGGTTCAACCCTCATTATCACCTGAGTAGAAAACTGGGGTTTATTCTCAGCCAAAGGGGTAGAATCGATCCCCAGTAAAGGAATAGACTTCTGTAGGGGTATCAAGGGAAACCCACAACGTTTAGCAAAATCATAATCCATCAGGTTAATAGCTGCTCCAGAATCAACGAAAGCCTGAGCAGAAAATGAAGACAGAGAGCATATCAGAGTGACAGTTAATAAAAACTTAGTCTGAACACTACCCAAGACAACTGAGCGTGCAAAATGTCTTCCCCGCTTAGGGCAGACTGAAATAGCATGAGAGGCATCACCACAGTAGAAACATAACCCATTGCGCTTTCGAAACTCATGACGCTGTGCCCCAGACACCACTCCATCACACTGCATGGGCTCAGCAGCTGGCTCACAAGGCAACACCACTCCACGCATACTTCTCCGCTCATGCAAACGTCTGTCAATTTGAATCGCTAATGACATAGAATCATTGAGACCAGAGGGGACAGGGAATCCCACCATAACATCCTTTACATTATCCGACAGACCCTTCCGGAAAAGGGCCGCCAAAGCGTCGTCATTCCATTTGGTCAGGACTGCCCACCTACGGAATCTCTGACAGTATAACTCAGCGTCATCAAGCCCCTGATTTAATGCCAACAAGGCTTTTTCAGCTTGATCAGTGACATTAGGCTCATCGTACAATAACCCCAAAGCCTGAAAAAATGCATCAACATCACTCAAAACAGGATCCCCAGGTATCAGGGAAAAAGCCCAATCCTGAGGATCGCCGCGCAGGAGAGAGATGATAATTTGAACCTGCTGCGCTGCGTTTCCTGAGGACTTAGATTTTAAGGCAAGAAACAATTTACAATTATTTTTGAAATTCTGAAACTTAGCTCGATCCCTAAAAACAAATCTGGCATGGGGATCCTAGGTTCCACAACAGGCAACCTAGCAAGATATGCAGCAATACTCCGAACCTCAGTGGCAAGCTGATCCACACGGCCAGACAACTGTGCAAACTCCATTGGGAGAAAAGATCCTCCCCAGCACCCAGAGATACAGAGGGAAAAAAAAAAAAAAATGCAACAAACAGAAAAATATCTCTGACAACTTTTCTTCCTTCAAAATATTTTTTTTTCCTTCTGTGAGTACCATACAATTTTTATGGCCGGTGATACTGTTATGTTACGGTAGCTGAGGAGTGCAGGCAAAAAAGGAAATACACCAGAGCAGTTGGAATCTATGAGATTGCAGTACCCTGACTAACCACCGCAACTAGAGGCAGCCGTGGAGCGTTCCTACGTTGGTCCTAGACGCCTCGTCACAGCCTGAGAAACTAACTACACCTAAAGATAGAAATAGGAAAGCTATCTGCCCCGTAGCAGAACCCCAAAGATAATAGAAAGCCCCCAAACATGTAATGGCGGTTAGACAAGAGGAAATACTGACACAGAAAGAAAATAGTAAGAGCAAACGCTGGGGCCCAAACTATCTAAATAGAAAAGGACAGGAAGGGTACTTACTGCAATCCCAGAAAACCCTGAAAAAACACCAACTCTACTAATTTCAAAATCACCTGAGATCACACGACCTCTACCACCTAAATTAGTTCTCTGGTGTAACAAAAACAGCAGCCACTGAAAAAACTGGAAAAAGCAAAAGAACAAAACACAGTGGCTGGACTAAACTGAGAGGGCAAAAGCCCCCGGAGGGGTCCCAGAAGGCCCCCACAGAAGTGCAGGACCAAATGCAAAAATATAGCAAAAACACAAATAAGAAATTGTCTTATCTGATAGCAGGAGATGCAGACACGACACAGCAGGCTACAAGGAAAACTGGAAAGAAGGATTCAGACCAGAACAATTGATCACCGGCAACCCTGATGGGAAAATTACTCCTTTATATAAGACCAATCAGTAACACCTGATTCCCAGTCCTCACAATCCTCACTAGCACCGCTTGTAACCACCAGAGGGAGCCTCTGCTCAGAACTCATCTCAAACACATTCACAACAATCCCGTCCATGGGCAGAATGGCACGGGTTTTATGGACGGGATAGTACGTCTAATGTCAGAGAGGGGTTAAATACCACTGAAATTTAACAGAGAGAACCTAATACAGTATGGATGACTAATTGAATCCAGACCAATTTTTAAACACTTTTCTAGAGTCATATTTAACACCAAAATGTCACAGAAAGCATCTAATGCTTTATAGATGACTAATTGAATACAAATTTTTAAACACTTTTTTTGAGTCTTATATACCACCGAAATGTTACAGAAAGCACATTATTCTCTAAGGATGATTAATTGAATACATGCAAATTTGTGAACAGTTTTTTTGAGGGTTATATT
The DNA here is from genome assembly GCA_033576555.1 of Oophaga sylvatica. Classification (NCBI taxonomy): domain Eukaryota; kingdom Metazoa; phylum Chordata; class Amphibia; order Anura; family Dendrobatidae; genus Oophaga; species Oophaga sylvatica. The sequence continues at coordinate 561,307,023 of JARQOD010000003.1, forward strand.
CCACTAAAATATACCACAGAGCACGTAATACTCTGTGGTCAGAAATATAATGCTGAAAAAATTTGAATACTTTTTTGGAGAGTTATATACCAACGAAATGTGACAGAAAGCACATTATACACTATGGATGAGTAATTGAATCCAGATAAATGTTTGAATACTTTCTTGTACGGTTATATACCACAGAAATGTATCTAAGAACCGATAATAGTATATAGGTAAGTAATTGAATACAGAAAACATTTTGAATGCTTTTTCAGAGTGTTATATACCACCAAAATGTACCCCAGAGGAAGTAATAATACTCTATGGATGACTACTTGAATACTGAAAACAATTTTCAATGCTTATTTGGAGGGTTTTATACCACCAAAAAGTAACAAAAAGCAAGTAATACTGTATGAATGACTAATTAAATACAATAATATTTTTCAATGCATTTTTGAAGTTTTACATATCTCCATAATATATCAATAACAGCATTCAACTTTACAGATAACTAATTAAATACAGAAAAAAATGTTGAATGAAAATATTTTGAAAGTGTAGTTGATGTACTTCTACTCTCACAAAGGCTTTACAGAAAGTGCAAAGCAACGAAAAAATTATAAGGAGGGTAATAGAGTATTCCTATTTAGGTGTCAGCTTCTTTTCCTTCCTCGGAAGGCTGAGGGGACTTCCTCAATCTGCTTCCATGAGTCCAATTCTCAGGTGCCTGGGCTGGAGTCTCCGACATATAGAAATGGGCCAAAGCCCCTTGTGTCACCTGCACCATTGCCTGTTCTGCATAGGAGTTGGTGAACCCCAAGGACAGTACAATCTCTCAGTGGTGGTAGAGCCCTGTCTTGAGCCACCTCGAGGAGCCTCTTACACATTCATTCCTCAAGAAGGGTTCATCCTATTCCGTTCCTTCTTGGATTACACCCACCGCATAGCAGTGATGTTGCCCCTCCATTTTGAGGAACATGCCCCTGGATCCAGTTTTCAAGGCAAGCAATTAGACTTTGGTATGGCAATTCTCAACTAGTTGTCTGTGCGGCACATCACGACATGACGTGTTACTTGTCTCCTAATGGACCAGCTTTCTATGATACCGACATTTTGTGCTTGATATTTTTTTTCTCTCTTACTTCTTTCCAGGCTGTTAGACTGCTTTTGTTTTCACTAGAGATGAGGGAATCAAGCCATACAGGATACAGTTCAAGTCAAATTTCCTGAAATTCTGTTTCATGTAAAGTTGAACATTTTGAGATTAGATATGTGATTCACAAAAACACAAAACAAAATTAAACCTGTCTAGTACTATTTTCAACAGTGCTGAAGCATCATAGCGCAAGTTTACATCATTTTGCATGGTCGAGCCTGCTTCCACATAATGCCCTGCAGCTATGATATCTAGCGGATTCTCATAGTTTCTATGGTAGTGGTCAGTCACTGGACCATCATAAATCAGAGGAGCACAGTGTTTAGGGCAGAGTAGTTTTCTATCTCAAGAGTTATTGGGCAAGTTTCTCTCTCCTGTGGAACGTAATCATTTATGGCTAGTGGGGTTCTCTCTCTCTCTCATATAGAGGGTAAGCTCTTATGGTCAGTAGGGTCCTTTCTCTCTCTTTCTCTCCTATATAGTGCAAGCTTTTATGGTCATTGGGGTTCTTTCTCTTACCTGTAGTGTTTAAGCTCTTATAATCAGTGGGGTCCTTTCTCTAGACTGTAGAGTGTAAGCTCTTATGGTCTGCAAGGTTCTCTTAGGCCTCTTTCACACATCTGTTTTTTGCCATCTGGCGGGATCCGGCATGTTTTGGAAAAAACGGATCAGTTTTTTTTCCGCCGAATCTGTTTTTTCCTAATTGAGTTGCATTAGCGCCGGATCGCGCCGCATGTGCTTGCGTTTTGTCCGGTTTTTGCCGGAACCGTCTAAAATTTTGTTTCCGGCTGCCGGACACAATGCATGTTGTAACGTTTTTTGTGTCCGGCAAAAAAAACGGACAGCAGCGGATGCGGCGCACCCAGCTCTGGGGTCTTTCGCCTGATCCGGCCACCGCATCTCTCTCTCTCTCTCCCTCTCTCCCTCTCTCCTCATTCAAGGCACGTGCAGCCAGCATTTTCAGATTCAAAAGTTCAGGCCAGATCCGACTATATATCGGATCCATTGCATCAGTTTTTTCACCATCTGCGCCAGATCCGTTTTTACATATTACACGGATCCCGCCGGATGGCAAAAAACGGAAGTGTGAAAGTATCCTTACTCTTTCTCCTCTCACCCACATACATTTTCTGATCTTTCCAATATTGAGATTTGCACAAATTTGTTCACTGAAAATGTAATTTGGTGCCAAAATTCATCAAAGTTGGCAAATTTGAATTTCAAAAGATCCGCTAATCCCTAGTTTTCTCTCTATAAGAATGAACAAAGGCGCTTCTAAACTCTCTGTTCTCACCCAGGGAGCATAGCCTCCCAATAAAATTGAATCATACAGCAAGGTTAAATCTTCCCTGCACCTCAATATATATGTATATACCACGTTTCACATTCAAGATAAGATCTGTGATATCTAAACCTTGTACCCTAAAATTCTAACTCTTCATGAGGGAAAGTATTGGAATATGAGAAATTGATTTGCCTTTGTTTAAAGTTAGTTTGAAAATTATAATGTGACACCATAAATAAAATACATTATTTACTTTGCAGAACTTTCAAACAATACCTATCAAAGCAGGAGTTACATGAATATTCCAGGATACTTCAAATCATTAACTACGGGTGTCAGGTTGACCAGGTTTTTTTTTTTTTTAACTTTTGTTCCTGAAAGAGTTCTGACTAGAGTCCATTATTTCTATATTTTACATTTAATCTTTTCTTCAGCTTAATGGGTTGTTTTGATTAAAAAAGTCATTTACTAATACCCATACCCTATTAGGATTTTCTACATTTATAATGTTGAGGACTTTATGTTTAACCCCATATATGAGTCAGAGCAGAGCAATTGTCTCTTCAAGAGAAAGAGAACACGAACTTTAGTGTCACCTATTAGATGCAGCAATCCTAAAAGTCAGTATCAACCTTTTAGGCTAAGTCACACGTTTGCAGAATGTTTGCAGAATATTCCTGAGCAAAACTGGACTTTTTTCGCGGCAAAAACGCGTGGTTTTTTTGCGCGTTTTTGGTGCGTTTTTTTTTGCGCAGATTTGACGCGTTTTTACCGCGATTTTTTCCTGAACTTTCTAGGTCAATAATATAGCGGGAAAAACGCTAGAATTCCGCAAAATTAATGGACATGTTGCTAGATTTTCCGCAATGCGTTTTTTTCACGGAAAAAAACGCACCATGTGCACAGAAATTGCGGAATTCATTCTAAATGATAGGATGCTTAATACATGCATTTTTGACGCGTTTTTTCCCGCGAAAAAATGCGAAAAAAACGCAAATATTCCTGAACGTGTGCACTTAGCCTTAATGAGTCTTGCCATAAGGCTGGAGTCAGACGGGCGTATAACTCGTGCGATAATCGCATCGCACTGCAGGGACTGGCCTGACACCTCTCCTGACCTGAGCAACACAGCGTGATGGATTACTATGCAGAGGTCAAGCTCAGGTCAGGAGAGCCGACAGCCAGGACAAGTTTTACGATGCGATTCTCGCACGTGAAATACGGCAGTGTGTCTCTGCCCTAAGACTTAGGATAAAAGCCAGAGCAGCATCTCAATATGCAGACACATGTTTCAGGATGCTGCCCCTCCTCAGTGCCAAGCATGAGATCTGATTTGGCAGAATCAGAAATCTCTGACTAGGGTCTAAGGGGTAATATTTCTACTTATGGAGAGTGACATGCCTGACATGCCAAGGTAAGGAGGATTACAGGCCTTGCAATGCTGCTATAGAAAATTAAATATACAAATTGTCTCTTCATAGATGGCACTAGAGTTCATGTCCTCTTCCTCTCTATTAAAGAAAATTTGCATATTTAATTTTCCAGGGTAGTCTGGTTTGTGGCACAGTGGGGCCACAAACCCCTTGGCTCACGCCCATCAGCCAGGGCTTGAGCGTGACAGTTTGCACAGGCCATGGCCCCACTGAGTTCCATGTCGTCTCGGAGCAATCAAATGAGTTCTTTACCCAATCTGAAGTTCAGACTTTCGTTGCACCACCCACCATCATAATCTCTAATGAACTATTTAATCATCTTGAGGCATGTGCGCCTAAAGCTGAACCCCCAGCAGAGCCGCCATATTGCGATGGGGATCCAAAGCAGTGCCGTATGTTCTTAGAGCGGTGTCTACGATTTTTCAAATGGCATGCTCCCTATTTTGCCTCTGATTGGGTGAAGGTAGGATTCCTTATGTCCTACCTATCTGGAGATGCTTTGGAGTGGTTTAACCCTCTCTGGGAAGCTAGGGACCCCATCAGACCAAGTCTTCCGGGCCCTTCATGGTTGCCTTCTGCAAAGCCTTCGATAGGCCTAGTACAGCATCTCCTGAAAAATCTCCCCCCCCCAAGCTTCCAGAAACAGACCAGACAAAAGAGACCTGTGGGAGAATTGTCTCGTCTGTCCATGACCATCCATGATTCACCTGTTCCACAGCCTGCCAAGAGGGCCTCCCGTGCAAGATCCAAGAGGTCTAATAAAAAGGGGTTGGCAAAGCTGCAGTCGGAGTCTAGTCCAGAGAAGGAACGTCCTGACGGTCTCTGCCCTGTGAAGCCTATACTCCAAAACCCTGGGCCAGTAGAAGAGACTATCCTGGGTGAGAGTACTTTCTCTTCAATAAAGTCAATGACTGTTTCTTTACCTTCAGGGAGCTTTGGTGTGGTTAAGCCGCCAGTCATTCGGAGTCGGTTTGTGGTCTCTGTGTTGAAGCTCCTGAAACCGGCGTGGGCGTTGTCTAGAGATGATCAAGCCCTATTCGAGAAGAGTCTAGTCCTGCAAGGACAACTTCAGCTCCAGGTCAGAGCATTATATACGAAGATTCATCTTCCATTTGTTGTCTGGTATGCCCATGGGTCATTCTGTGCCAGAGATTCTTCTACCCATTTATGTCTGGAGACCCATCAAGGTGCTTCGCTTGAAGCAACCAAGTTACAAGAGGTGTCTGGTTCCCTTGCATCGGAGTCAGTCAGCAATGTTGTCTTCTTCTTCTGGTCTGCTAGTCGCCGAGTCAAGATGTGATGATGTCTCCGAAGAGGGGGGAAGTGGTGGCATTCTCTTCACATGTCTCCAGCGTCTATACCAGTGATCCGCTCCCAAGAGAATCCCCACCTCTTGTTTGTCTTAGCATGGTTAAAGGGCTGAAGATGGATTCTGAGTATATACCTTCAGCTCCTCTGTGGCCAGTGGGTAAAGATTCCAGGACAAGCTTTACTCACCCTCTATTCTGGAAGAGGTGGTCCAGTTTTTTCAGGGTACCAGGTGAAGAGCTTCGAATGTATGCTTCCTCCAGTCTGTTGTGAAAATCCAAGACAGAGGCTCTCCACTTCAATTCGGAGAATGTCCAGGTTTCAGGTCCGTGGAGATTGTCTGATCTCCAAGATCAGAAATGTGCTCGTCTCTGCTTTCCACCAGTCTACAGGAGAAGGCCCAGGTCATTGTGGAGGTTGACTCTGTCGGGCACCAAGAAATTTGTCACTCTGTGATTCCTGATGGCACACCCACTTCACCTTACCTGAAGGATGTCGTGTCAGCCTGGACTGTGTGTCTCCTTCTACAGGTCATCCTGGCAGGCTTGAAGAAGAGGGGCCGTAAAGGGGGGGTACTGTAACAACCCTGCTGGCATCACTGCATGGCCTCACTTGCTCACTGCTCCAGGTAATGCTGTGATTTCTGTCTTCTGCCAGCTCCAGGCTCTATTCCTCTGGCTTTCTATCTGTGCTCTGCATGTCTCCTGGCTGTGTCCATAGGAGGGCGGCACCAGAACTCTCTGGTTCTTATGGAGTAAGGGTGCACCTGACTGACCAATTACCATTAGCCCTCTAGTATTTAAGGCAGCTCCACCCTGTGGATCTTGCCTATGCAATGTGTTAACTCAGTTAGTGTCTAGCTGCTGAGCTGCCAGGTCTTGCTTGGTGTTCCTCCATCTTGAAGGCTTCACTCCTAGCTTTGCCTTGTACCTGTTTGTCCATCTGCCAGGAGGTAGAATATCCTGGTCCTGGTGTCTTTGTCCCTGTACCTTGTCTCGTGTCATTGCCTTGTCTGAACTCTGTCCTACCTTTGTCTCTTGGTCTCCTTGTCTGCGGTTTCTTCCCTGCTGTGTCTTACCTTGTGGTCTCTCTGTATCTCACTCTGCCTCTTGTCCGCACTCCTGTGGTTCTGCTCTGCTTTGCTACTGCAGCTGCAGCAATCTCTTGCTGCAGCTCTTCTCCGCATATCTTGTGGTTCTGCTCTGCTTCACTCCTGCCGCTGCAGTAATCTCTTGCTGCAGCTCCTCTCCATATATCTTGCGGTTTCACTCTGCTTTGCTCCTTCCTCTGCAGTATCTCTTGCGGCTCTACAGCCCTTCGCAGCCTTGCGGTTCTCCTCCTGTGTGAATAAGTCTCTACCTGTTTCTCCATACACCATTCCTTCCAGTATCTGCATTTGCTGTATCTCATCCGTGCCTGCCTGCCCTGTGTATCATCCCTGCCTACCTGCCATGTGTCTCATCCTTGCCAGCCTGCCCTGTCTCATCCGTGCCAGCCTGCCCTGTGTCTCATCTGTGCCAGCCTGCCCTGTGTCTACTCCGTGTCAGCCTGCCCTGTGTCTCATCCATGCCTGTCTGCCAGTGTCTCAGCCGTGCCACTGTCACCCCAAGGTGGGATCAGCAGCCACAGCCAGACACCACCCTGGAGTGGCACTGAGTCGCACGCACCAAGTGGTGTGGGTACCAGGGCTATGGGGTACTCGGCACCGAGCCCATGGAAGTCTATGGGGGATGTCACTGGCAGCAGAGCTCGGTCCGTGGCCCTGGGCGCTCATACAATGGGGAATATTTACAGGGGATTGTAGTTACAGTTCGTGACGCCACCTGTGGTTTCTGATCTGATTGACCAGCGCTGCAGGGTAGATCTCGGAGGGGATGTTATGGCAGCTAGATGTTAAGTCCCCCACAGGTGGGACTGTTCCCTCAAAGTCTATGGTGATGCAGGGTGCGGATAAGAAGTCAGTCACACACAATGCAGTCTCTTTCCATACCTTTACTTGTAGATGTTGCAGGTATGTCCCGGGGAGCTGGTCAGGTTGGAGAATGCACATTCGGGATATTGCTGAGCAGGTTTAAGGCCTCCTTTCTCCTTAATGTGTATGTGAGTACAAACTTGCATGAAGTCAAGTTAACTCTTTCAATAGCAACTACGCCCGGCCGACATAGTGGTAGAGCCTTTTCTGAGGTAGAACTAAGTCTATTTCTGCAGCGTCCCGCTAGACTCCTGTTCTCCTGACTCCAGTTACGTATCGACACATTGGGCTGCCTCCTGTGACCTGAAGTCCAGCTAGGCCTCCGGTGTTTCTTATTACTAGGCGTGAAGCACTAGCAAGCTTCGGACCCCGGTGTCCGGTTTACTAAGTGAAGGTGATCTGTCACCTGAATCACTTACTTCTCTCTTTCTCCACTTGCCTTTCGCCCTGCTCTCGCCCTTAACATAAGCACGAGTAGCAATGGTGTAAATGTCAGCTTTCTTCCAGCGCTCGCTGACCTGTCCTCAGTTAACTCGATGTTGTGACTGCTGTGATTCCTTTCCTTCTTTCCTTCTTAGACCCCACTTCGAGTGGCTATCAGGAACCTCTGTCAACTGATTTCAATGCACGCTCTGAGAGTCGCCTTCCACGTCCTTAAGGAACACAGACAGCTTGTGCTGAGGTAACAGGTTTAGGAGTAGCTCTGACTAGAATGTACTGTCTCCTTCACAAACTGAACTTGGATGGGATGACTCACTCCTGAGCCACCCTAAGCTTGACTGAACTGAACACTCTCTCCTCCACACAACTGAACTGATCTCTGCTACGTCACACTACTTAAATAGTCTGAAAATGCCTCTAGTGGCAGTGTTGAGAAGTGTGTGATGTGAATGAATATCAGGCTTCACAATACCTTTCTTGTGCATTTTCCAGGAGACATGTGTGCCTTGCGCAGCTGGGCCACACATTCCCCCTAGTTAAACTCAGCACTCCCGGGCTGAAATAGAAAAGAAAAACATTTTTGTTTTGCATATAACATAAACATTTTAAACTCATCCCTTGCGGAGGTAAGGACTCTTTAACGTTACATTTTGTACATAGATCAGTAGAAAATTATCAAAATACTTTTCAATAAATATACACAGTATAAGACAAGATTCTTGTGGAGGACCCGCACCAAAAAACTCTCACGTGGGTCCTGGGTGGGCTGCAGGACTTCATTGCTGCAGACCTCACTCTAGGCCACACCATACGGGTTTTTCTTCAGAGGTAGTTAAGGCTTTGTGTAAAACCAAGATGGGGCACCGAAGTGCGAACTATTTACAATAAAGTTTTTGGGCCGGCTCAGTCCACAGCCACGCAGTCCTTTGCATGAGAAAACACATTTCAAGTAAAATCACATTTTACTTTAACTCTTTACCCAGCCGGGTATTCTACTTTAAATAAGCAAACATACTATGTAAACATTTATCAATAGTAAAGTGCAAATTTTTCCTCAATAAACTTCTTCAACTTTATACAGGTTCAGGTGCAGTAAACCCCTGTCTGGGTCCTACTGTTTTTCATCTTTCTTGCTTACAACAATTACTTTTTCCATCCCTGGGGCCAGAAGTATACGATGCCCTCGGGAACCCATCACAAGAAGATCGTGTCCTGCAATATACGTTTGCGAAGCTACATCTTTTGTTTGATCCTCCAGGGAACCAACGGGTACATCCTCAGAGTAGAACGCAGGTTGCGTTGTAAAAGGTGCCGCAGTGTGCAATTCAGGTCGCGATGCAGAAATGGTCGCAGGTTGCGATGCAGAAATGGTCGCAGGTTGCGATGCAGAGCAAGACCTGGGTGGGAGGAATACGCAGGGGGCGATGCTGAGCAAGACCTGGGTGGAGAGGAGTACGCAGGGGGCGATGCTGGTGCACGGCCTGGCGCTGTGGGAGCCCGGGATTGGGACGCTGCGGCATGGTGTACTTTACCGGCGTCGGGGACGGGATCGCTGACAATTGAGACGTTTAGGGCATACCATCCTTTTAGACCCCAGTGACGTGTGTAGCTAACGATGTCCCCGTTTATGAGATCCCTTCCCGGGTGTCCGATGGGCAGGTGGGACTCTACGTCCCTGCGACTCACGAAGATCTCCTGATACAGGCCCGGCTCATGGATGAAGCCCCAGCCCTTGTGGAGTTTGAATCCGGTGATGCACCCCTGACGCCGCGGTTCCCGAAGCGTACCTTTATTCCTGCGGACACTCTTCTTGTCGGCGAGGAACTCTTCATGGCGTCGCTGACGGTCCCGCTGCGTCTCTCTCTCCTCCTGCTGGCGTTGTTTCTCCTGCTCGCGGCGTTGCCATGCATTTTCAGTTTGGATGTCATAGGTCACGTCATCCAGATACTCCATCACGTCCCAGTCGATCTCTAGCAGGGATGGCTGGGACCCCTCCGGTGTCCCTACCGGGGGACTGTGCTCCGCGGTGGCCTCCTAGCCTGGCTGGCACTCCGGAACGGGCAGGGCCTCCTCAGCCTCCTTCTCTTCCACAGCTCCATCGGTGGGGTCAGGTACAGCTCTTTCGGGGCCGGCCTCCGGTTCTCCTTCAGCCTTTTGCAGCGGTGACACAGGGAGTTCAGGTAACGGCGTTGTTCCTGTAAGAGAGAGCACTGCGTCCCACAGCAGCCGCTGTTTCTGGGCACGCCAGCATCTCTCCGTTTCCTCCATGTCTGCACGGCGCTGGATCAATCTTCTGAGCGCCGCATTTTCCTCCTTTAACTCCAGCATGGTTTGTTGAGGGTTCCGTACTGGGGACGGCTCCAGCACAAGCGGTAGCTCTTCTGGGGAACGGGGCCTGCGCGCCGCCGCTCCTCCACACAGCACCTCCTGCCCTTCCGCCATCTCTCTCCAGGCCAGACTGTGTTTTCCATCTGGAACAATCTGGTCTCTTCCGTGGAGGCGGGATTTGCGCTTCTTTTTTTGCATAGAAGATGAAGAGGAGGCGGATCTCCCTTGCAATGGGGCAGGATCTCACATTATAGTAGCATTTGGAGAGGGCGCCCATCACTTTCGCGCCACAGGGGGGTACACGCCCACGAATGCACGCCCACCCTTCTTCACCAGCGCCTCAGGGCGCGAATATGGCGGCAAAATGGCGGAAAATGGCGCCAAAAATCACAAAAATAGCAGTCTTTTTGCACAAAACAGTTCAATAGGCACACAGGACTCACATCCAGTAAGCTTCGTATCCTGTTCGTGACGCCAAAGATGAGTCGCACGCACCAAGTGGTGTGGGTACCAGGGCTATGGGGTACTCGGCACCGAGCCCATGGAAGTCTATGGGGGATGTCACTGGCAGCAGAGCTCGGTCCATGGCCCTGGGCGCTCATACAATGGGGGGAATTACAGTTACAGTTCGTGACGCCACCTGTGGTTTCTGATCTTTTTGACCAGCGCTGCAGGGTAGATCTCGGAGGGGATGTTATGGCAGCTAGATGTTAAGTCCCCCACAGGTGGGACTGTTCCCTCAAAGTCTATGGTGATGCAGGGTGCGGATAAGAAGTCAGTCACACACAATGCAGTCTCTTTCCATACCTTTACTTGTAGATGTTGCAGGTATGTCCCGGGGAGCTGGTCAGGTTGGAGAATGCACATTCGGGATATTGCTGAGCAGGTTTAAGGCCTCCTTTCTCCTTAATGTGTATGTGAGTACAAACTTGCATGAAGTCAAGTTAACTCTTTCAATAGCAACTACGCCCGGCCGACATAGTGGTAGAGCCTTTTCTGTGGTAGAACTAAGTCTATTTCTGCAGCGTCCCGCTAGACTCCTGTTCTCCTGACTCCAGTTACGTATCGACACATTGGGCTGCCTCCTGTGACCTGAAGTCCAGCTAGGCCTCCGGTGTTTCTTATTACTAGGCGTGAAGCACTAGCAACGCTTCGGACCCCGGTGTCCGGTTTACTAAGTGAAGGTGATCTGTCACCTGAATCACTTACTTCTCTCTTTCTCCACTTGCCTTTCGCCCTGCTCTCGCCCTTAACATAAGCACGAGTAGCAATGGTGTAAATGTCAGCTTTGCTTCCAGCGCTCGCTGACCTGTCCTCAGTTAACTCGATGTTGTGACTGCTGTGATTCCTTTCCTTCTTTCCTTCTTAGACCCCACTTCGAGTGGCTATCAGGAACCTCTGTCAACTGATTTCAATGCACGCTCTGAGAGTCGCCTTCCACGTCCTTAAGGAACACAGCTTGTGCTGAGGTAACAGGTTTAGAGTAGCTCTGACTAGAATGTACTGTCTCCTTCACAAACTGAACTTGGATGGGATGACTCACTCCTGAGCCACCCTAAGCTTGACTGAACTGAACACCTCTCCTCCTCCACACAACTGAACTGATCTCTGCTACTTCACACTACTTAAATAGTCTGAAAATGCCTCTAGTGGCAGTGTTGAGAAGTGTGTGATGTGAATGAATATCAGGCTTCACAATACCTTTCTTGTGCATTTTCCAGGAGACATGTGTGCCTTGCGCAGCTGGGCCACACATCACCTTGCAGCTGCCTGCCGCACAAGCCTGACCTCACCATCAGAGGCTCCAGTGAAGACCGAGGCAGCTGTCTTAGTCACGCCCCTTCCAGAGTAGTCTAGTTTGTGGCACAGTGGGGCCACAACCCCCCCTTGGCTCACGCCCATCAGTCAGGGTGTGAGCGTGACAGTGGTGGAGATATGGAGGCATTTAGATGATGGCTTGGATGAAAGAAGAGAGAAGCAGAAGTCTGTAATTTTCCCCAGTGGGAGATGAATGTTACAGAGAGGCAGTAGTGTGCCAAGTCTCTCCCCTGGGTTACCATTTAGCAGTTGCAATAAAGGAAAAAATAGGCATAATGAATACATTGCTTGATTACGGTTATTGCCAGCCTCCAAGGAAATTCTGGCTAGATTAGAAAAGAAAGAGGACAAGGATAGGCGCAGGCCTCTACCTCGGGTCTTTTAATAATTGGTTACAAGCCTTCTGTATTTTTGCCAGTATTATGTGGAAGAAACACTTGAAGAACTGCTCAGGGCTTTTTCAGCACATGGAGATAGTCTTGTAAGTCTATAAAAATTTTGGAGGGCTAAACTGTTTTTTTTATGGGGAGATTTTTATTCAGAATATGTCAGTTAATTTACCCATCCCTTAAATGGGAGTTAAAGATGTGGGTCTTAGGTTAAATTTGATATTGCCTAGTTAACCTGTCAGTACATGTCAATTGCCAGCTCAGATCACATTAAGGAAGGACCGGACCGGGGGTACCTGTCTTGCGCCAGGTCCGGAACTGTCGAGGCTGTCTCCTCTGTTGTCCGAGGGAAAGCTTAGAGACCCGGACCAACCTTTGCACTACAGCGCAGGTGGTGTGGCTACAGTCAGGAAGCCTCAGCGCGCGCATAAGCAGACAGACTTGGCGGGAATAAGCAGCGCACGGCAGGGAGAAGTGAGTGCTCCGTCTCTTGAGCACCGGAATAGCACAGGCCCGCGCTCGTGCTTCCCTGCGATAACTCACAAAGACTGTGACCAGTTTCTTGCTGTGTGCCCGCTGGCACCTGCGACTCGAGGTGCCAGACGCTCAGGGCCCGTGAGTAATGCGCGTGCACCGCTTAGGAAGGTGACTCTCCATGAACTGTACTCTTACTCCCCGATGTACATCTGTCGAGCCATGTTAGGCTCCGTTAGTGTTGTGGACTGTACTGCTCCCCGCACTGCAAACCCCGGACCAAGGAACCCGTTAAAGACGCCAAGGACATACGCTGCCGTCAGGATTCGGCTCAAGGATGCACACAGGACGATACCGAATCCACCACGCGCTGACCGTGTTGGCGCCACCGTACCCACTGTGGACTCTCCAGTCAGGAAGCTGTTGGACTGATAAGTTAACCCTTGAGAACTGTTGCTATCTCTATTACATTCTTTACCTCATCCCATATACCAACTGTAATACCACTGTTTATCCTATCTCCTCCATGCGTGGAGTATACCCCTGTTCAAGTAAAACCACGCTAACACTAGCTCTGTCTCCTGTCCGTTACTGCATCCCACAACCTGCTCACAGAATTTCAGTGTAAATGGCCTAATACATGCAAGTACAAGCATGAATGTTCCTTTTGTGGAGGAACGCATTCAATGGCCAGGTGTTTCAAAAAAGGCGAGCACGTCATCCCAGCCCCCACAAGGGAATATGTTGGCAAAAGCATTGACTCCAGTATGATTGGAAAGTGTGAATCTGGCTAGAGCGGTACCCAAACTGCAAGATGGCCAAACTACTACTTGATGATTTTTTGGAAGGTTTCGGCATTCCTCAATTTTCCTGGATTGGATGTACATGGGTAGATAATTTGAAATCTGTTGACCAGCACCCATAGGTACTAAGAAATAAAATTTGTAAACAAATTGAGGCCGGTAGAGTTGCAGGGTCATTTGTAGTACGCCCGCTTGTAAACTTTTGGCTTCCCCTGGGGATGGTCCCTAAAAGAGATTTAAATTCATTTTGTTTAATCCCCATATATCTTACCCATACAGCTCGCCACTTAATGACAGTATTGATAATAATCTGACAGCAGTCAGCTATGCATTATTTGATAAAGCAGCTGATATAGTAAAGGGTTTTGGGCCAGGGGCTTTAATATCGAAAGCCGACATTGAAGCCGGTTTCAGTTTGCTTCCGCCAGGATGGCTTTAATTCCCTGGGTTTCCAGTTTGGGGTTTTTTCTTTGCAGATAAATGTCTGCCAATGGGTTGCTCATTGTTTTGTTTTTATTTTGAGCCATTTTCTTCATTTATTAAACTGATCGTTGTCGGGATCGCTGGTGTATCGCTATGTGAGACCCAGCCTTTAGAGTCCTTAGCGAACATCACGGATTCAGTGTTGGCTGGACACTCTGGTAATAAAGCCACCGCTGACCTGCTTATTCGGCGTTTTTGGTTTTCAGGTGCTCATCAGGATGTCCAAGAGTATGTAGCAGCCTGCAGTGTCTGTGCGTATTCCAAGACCTCTCATGCACGTCCGTGGGGGCTCTCCAACCATTGGAGATTCCCAGTAGACTTTGGACTCACTTGTCAGTCAATTTTATCATGGATCTTCCTGGGGTGAAAGGAAATACTATAATACTGGTGGTAGATAAATTCAGTAAAATTTCTCATTTTATCGCTTTAAGGAATGACAAATTCTTTGCGCATGTTTTCATCAGGGAAATAATTTAATTGCATGGGATCCCAACCAATATTGTTTCTGATCAGGGGGTGCAGTTTATCTTCAAGTTTTGTAGGGCATTTTGCACCTGTGGTATGGGGCCAGGACGGTAGTCGTAGCCGAGGACATTACATCACAGTCCACACATCATTCCTCCGGCTCTTTCAGTTTCTTACTTTCTTTGCCCTCACATGCATTACGGGGTAATAGCGCCTTAGGCGGTACCGCAGCTTCACTACTGTAGGAACCTCAGTAAATAGGGGATCCCGCTCATCTGCTTCGCCTCAGACTTGCCAGCTTCAGCCCTATTGAGGACCTGCCACATCATAAATATTCTGCGCCCTGCACGACTCTTGGACCACGTCTCCTTCTCCCTTTCTGTTGCTGCCGTGAACTGTAGCTTCTCCGGGTGCTCCATCCTTATACAGCACCCATCTGACTGTGCCCGGGCTTCTCGGCTTTTCTCAAAACGTTGCGTAGGACACTATCGGGCGTGCCACCCTTTCTGAGCTGTTTTCTATCACCTGCACTAACTTAATCCACAGCAGCTCCTCCTAAATCTAGAAACTTCCCACAGCTAAAACTACCAAGACCCACTAGTATACACCCCCATCTAGTGGCCCTTTGCAAAACTACACTTACCTAGTCTATAAACTCTATACTACAAGTGCCCTCCTCTAATGTTTCCAAGGATGCACTGTCTATCTCTACCTATATACAACACCATATATAAGATGCATACATTTACACAAATATGTTGCAGTAAGATAAATGACAAATATATATATATATATATATATATATATAGCAGCATAAACGTTTAAAGGGTTAATCCTTGACCCTCTTTACACACCCGTCTGGGGATCCACTTGTAATTTTATTCTGCTGTTCACCCGCAGTCTAATGGGTAGACTGAGCGAGTCAATCAGAATATTAAGTGTACCTCAGGTGTTTTGCATCTAAAAATTAGGAGGACAGGGTTACCTATTTACCGTTAGCTGAATTTGCTGTAAATGAGCATTGTCAGGAATCGACCAGTAAGTCCCCGTTTTTTGGGTCATATGGGTTCCAGCCTCAGTTTAGTTAATTTAATAGTAATCGCCCTTCTGGATTACCGGAAGAACGGTTTTCATCTTTTATTACTACCATATGTCAAGGGGGTTATGAAAAATTTGAGGAAGATGGGATCCAAGTATAGGAATGTGGCTGATCGGGGACGTTTGGTGGGTCCGGACCTGTGTGTTGGTGACTTGGTGTGGCTGTCCTCTAGGAACATTAAGCTGAAGGTTCCTTCTTTGAAAATGGGTCCCAAGTTTATCGGTCCTTATAAGATCGCAGCCATCGTCAATCTCGTAGCATTTTGCCTTGCTTTATCGTCTACCTTTAGGATCCATAATGTATTCCATCGATCTCTCCTCAGAAAATACGTTGCATCTTCGGTACCATCACCTCTTCCACCGTCTCCTGGCATTGTTGATGGAAACTTGGAGTTTCAGATTGCAAAGATCTTGGATTTTCGTGTTGTTCGTCGGTCGCATCAGTATCTGGTACATTGGAGGGGGTCCGATCTTGAAGAGAGGATGCGGGTACCAGCATCTGATGTTCATGTGGCCAGACTGGTCCGGGCTTTTCACATGGCACACCCCAATAGGCCTGGTCCTGATGTTCTGGAGTTCCCTCGTAGAAGAGAGGGTAATGTCACGGTGTTACCGCGACAGTGTGGAGCCAGATAACAGCAACATCTGATTACTCCTATTCCGGTGCTGAGAAGAAGTACTTCTCCTTAATTTTAAATGTGTTTATTTCTTCTGGCAGAACAGGGGTTAGTTGGCCATGTTGGAAATCCCTGTGCTCACAGCTGAGCTCGGTTAGCCATTCCTTTCCCCCTTTATAATCTGGACCCTGTTACAAATCCTTGTCAGAGCAAGCCTTTGCTGCATGGCTAACGGAGGGAGAGGAGTTCATATGAGAAGGAGAGTTGGAGGAGTTATCTGTGGCTGTTGTTTGGTTTGTATGTGTGGTAATTCCCTATCCTTCTCTATTTTGGTTTATTCCCCTATCTTCCCTTTTTCTTTCCACTTAACTTTCCATTAATATGTTTGGATACAGCACTCTGTGAACAGACAGCTTCTTTAGCAATGACCTTTTGTGGCTGACACTCCTTGTGGAATGTGTCAATGACTGCCTTCTCGACATCTGTCAAGTCAGCAGTTTTCCCCATGATTGTGGAGCTACTGAAACAGACTTTAGCTTTTCATTGGCTGTAACCCATAATCATCAACATTAAGGCTGGAGACACACTAGCGATTTTAAAATCGTTCCAATTTTGATGCAGGAGAGTCGGATGAGTGTAATGCAAGTGTCATGCGAGTACAATCCGATTTTTCATACCTAGCATCCGATTTACATCGGAGTGCAGTGCGATTTTAACATGAGCTTTTACATAGAGCAATTCTCTATGTCCTTTACAAATCGGTTTCAAAGGAAATATTTGTCAAAACACACACACATACATATACAGCTCTGGCAAAATGTTCAGTTTGTCTGATTTTTCTCTTTAGGCCGGCGTCACACTAGCGAGTTTGATGCGAGTTAGTCGCACGACTTACTCGCATCAACACCCGGCACGGCTGCCCGCTCTCGGACCAGAGTGTGCGGCTGCATGTATTTCTATGTCGCCGCTCACTCGGCTCCGAGAGCGGGCGGCCGTACCGGGTGTTGATGCGAGTAAGTCGTGTGACTATCTTGCATCAAACTCGCTAGTGTGACGCTGGCCTTATAGGTATATTTTTGAGTAAAATGTAAATTGTTCTTTTAGTCTATAAACTTCTGACATGTCTCCGAATTTCCAAGCAATAAAGTTTGTATTTTTTTTTTCTTTCAAAGAAAAATGGTCAAAACTAAAAAAAAAACAGTGCTTTCAGACCTCAAATAATGCAAAGAAAACAAGTTCATAATCATTTAGAAACAACAATACTAATGTTTTAACTCAATAAAGAAGTTTCAGGGCGCTTCCTTCAGGGGATCCTTAAACCAATTTGGAGCAAGAAGGTTATATAGCCAAATAACTAAGTACCTCTGATGTTAAATCAGATGATATTTTATTGGCTAGGAAAAATGCAAAATTTTATAAAAGACAATAAAAACATTAAAATATTTTTTGTTATAAAAAAAACAACGCGTTTCGGCCATGTAGGCCTTCATCAGGTTTCCCCTCTTCCTTTCTTTCCCAGGACCTTATTCACAATGTTTTAACTCAGGAAGAGTTCTGAAATCAATATTTTGTGGAATAACCATGATTTTTAATCACAGCTTTCACGCGTCTTGGCATGCTTGCCACCAGTCTTTCACACTGCTTCTGGCACAAAAATGTAAGCAGTTCTTGTTTGTTTGAGGGCTTGTGACTATCAATCATCCTCTTGATTACAGTCCAGAGGTTTTCAATGGGGTTCAGGTCTGGAGAATGGGATGCCCATGACAAGGTTTTGATGTGGTGGTCTCTTAATTTTTGCCAGAGCTGTAGATGTCAGTGACAAATACAATTAGTACAGTGTGTGTGTGCAAATTACTAGACATGTATTTAATTATTAAAAGATTAGTTTTCAGAAAAAAATGGTGTGGGCTCCCACGCAATTTTTGTAACCAGCAGATGAAAGTCAACAGCTGGGGGCCGATGTTTATAGCCTGGGAAGCGGGTAATACCCATGGAGCTTCCCAAGCTATTAATATAAGCTCACAACTGTATACTTTGCCTTTACTGGTTATTGAAATGGGGGACCCTAAGAAAAGACTTAGGGTCCCCCTATATTTAATAATCAGCAAAGGCTATGCAGACAGCTGTGGGCTGACATTAATAGCCTAGGAAGAGGCCATTGATACTGGTCCTTCCCAGGCTAAAAACATCAGCTCTCAGCCTCCCCAGAAAAGGTGCATCTCTAAGATGCACCAATTCTGGCACTTAGTCTCACTATTCCCACTTGCCCTGTAGCGGTAGCAAGTGGGGTAATAGCTGGGTGGGTTGATGTCACCTTTGTATTGTTAGGTGATATCAAGCACTGAGGTTAGTTAAGGAGAGGCATCAATAAGTGTTT
Organism: Oophaga sylvatica; assembly: GCA_033576555.1. Classification (NCBI taxonomy): domain Eukaryota; kingdom Metazoa; phylum Chordata; class Amphibia; order Anura; family Dendrobatidae; genus Oophaga; species Oophaga sylvatica. Next base: position 561,325,458 of record JARQOD010000003.1, read on the forward strand.
GCTGTGAAGACACTGAGCTTGAACTGCGGTGACCTCATCACTGACATATTCCCACAGTCCAGAGGTCACCCCAGTTCAGGCCGGCTGGCAGCGCAGCCTCAGTGACATCACCACTAGTCACTGAAGCTGCGCTCCCAGCAGCTCATTTACCAGTGGTTTTCAGCCGGGACGGTCGCATCATGGCAACATCAAGGTTGAAAACTGTTTATCCCCCAGACATGGATTATGGCATGGGACAGAATCGACAGACAGGTATGGTATATTGTTGTTTTTTTATTTTACTTTTAGTACAGGAGATTGCGGGCTTTGCTGGAATTAGGCGAGTTCGTAAGTATGGTTTAATTGAGATTTTTAAAGGAGTCTGTGTCTTTCTTTCAATTAAAGGACTTTTTTCTGGGTGCCTGTGTTTTCTTACAATGTGATTATGGGGTTAGTAATAGGGGTGTCTTATTGACGCCTCGCCATCACTAACCTCGGGGCTTGATGTCACCTGACAAAGGTGACATCAACCCCCCCAAGTATTACCCCACTTGCCACCGCTACAGGGAAAGTGGGAAGAGTGAGGCTGTCAAAATTGGTGCATCTTAGAGATGCGCCTTTTCTGTGGCCGCTGAGAGCTGATATTTTTAGCCAGGGGGGCCAGTATCCATGGCCCCTTCCTAGGCTATCAATATCAGCCTGCAGCTGTCTGCATAGTCTTTGCTGGTTACTAATTATAGGGGGACCCTATGTCACTTTTTTAGGGTCCCCCATTTTAATAGGCAGTAAAGGCTAAGTATACAGCTGTGAGCTGATATTAATAGCCTGGGAAGCTCCATGGATTTTACTCCCTTCCCAGGCTATAAACATCTGACCCCAGCCGTCTGCTTTCCCTCTGCTGGTTATGAAAATTGAGCGGGAACCCACGCCATATTTTTCTGAAAAATAATCCTTTATTAATTAAATACATGTCTGGTAATTTGCACACACACTTTACTAATTGTATTTGTCACTGACGTCTATATATCTACCTATTCCATTTGTATTTACTGTATGTAATCCATCTCTTCTATCCTGTCTGCTCCTGCTGTAATTTTACACTACCGTGGCTGCTGAATTGCCAGCTTTTCTTTTATCTATGTAATATAAATACATATACAGTCATGGCCAAAAGTTTTGAGAATGACACAAATATTATATTTTCACATGATCTGCTGCCCTCTGGCTTTTATGTGTGTGTTTGACAGATGTTTTTATCACAGACAGAAATATAATTGCAAACATATGAGTAACAAAAGCTTATATTGACAGTTAGAATGAGTTAATGCAGCAAGTCAATATTTGCAGTGTTGACCCTTCTTCTTCAGGACCTCTGCAATTCTCCCTGGCATGCTCTCAATCAACTTCTGGACCAAATCCTGACTGATAGCAGTCCATTCTTGCACAATCAATGCTTTCATTTTGTCAGAATTTTTAGGTTTTTGTTTGTCCACCTGTCTCTTGATGATTGACCACAAGTTCTCAATAGGATTAAGATTTGGGGAGTTTCCAGGCCATGGACCCAAAATCTGTAAGTTTTGTTCCCTGAGCCATTTAGTTATCACCTTTGCTTTATGGCAAGGTGCTCCATCATGCTGGAAAAGGCATTGTTGATCGCCAAACTGCTCTTGGAGGGTTGGGAGAAGTTGCTCTTGGAGGAGATTCTGGTACCATTCTTTATCCATGGCTGTGTTTTTAGGCAAGACTGTGAGAGAGCCGATTCCCTTGGCTGAGAAGCAACCCCACACATGAATGGTTTCAGGATGCTTAACAGTTGGCATGAGACAAGACTGGTGGTAGCGCTCACCTTGTCTTCTCCGAATGAGGCGTTTTCCTGATGTCCCAAACAATCGAAAATGGGATTCATCAGAGAAAATAACTTTACCCCAGTCCTCAGCAGTCCACTGCCTGTACCTTTTGCAGAATATCAGTCTGTCCATGATGTTTTTTCTGGAGAGAAGTGGCTTCTTTGCTGCCCTCCTTGAGACCAGGCCTTGCTCCAAGAGTCTCCGCCTCACAGTGCGTGCAGATGCACTCACACCTGCCTGCTGCCATTCCTGAGCAAGCTCTGCACTGCTGGTTGCCCGATCCTGCAGCTGAAACACTTTTAAGAGACGGTCCTGGCGCTTGCTGGTCTTTCTTGGGCGCCCTGGAGCCTTTTTGGCAACAATAGAACCTCTCTCCTTGAAGTTCTTGATGATGCGATAGATTGTTGACTGAGGTGCAATCTTTCTAGCTGCAATACTTTTCCCTGTTAGGCCATTTTTGTGCATTGCAATGATGACTGCACGTGTTTCTTTAGAGATAACCATGGTTAACAGAAGAGAAACAATGATGCCAAGCACCAGCCTCCTTTTAAAGTGTCCAGTGGTGTCATTCTTACTTAATCATGACAGATTGATCTCCAGCCATGTCCTCATCAACACCCACACCTGTGTTAATGGAGCAATCACTGAAAAGAGGTTAGCTGGTCCTTTTAAGGCAGGGCTGCAATGATGTTGAAATGTGTTTTGGGGGATAAAGTTAATTTTCTAGCCAAATATTGACTTTGCAAGTAATTGCTGTTAAGCTGATCACTCTTTATAACATTCTGGAGTATATGCAAATTGCCATTAGAAAAAGTGAAGCAGTAGACTTTGTAAAAATTAATATTTGTGTCATTCTCAAAACTTTTGGCCATGACTGTATACATATAAATATAAATAGAAATACAGTATACAGAGTACTGCAGTGCGCAGGCGCGGGAAAGGTCAGAGAGGTCCGGCGCCTGCGCACTGCAGAGCACCTGCGCCAGAGCCGCAATGGAAAGCTGAGAAGAGGAGGATTTCGCTAGCAGATGGAAGGCGCCGGGCCGGACCGCGATGACCATCGGACCGGACGGCGGACCGCCCCTGGGTGAGTATAATATAACTCGTTTTTCTTCACTTTCAGGTGACATCGGGGGCTTATCTACAGCATTACAGAATGCTGTAGATAAGCCCCTGATGGTGGTGGCTTCAGCTGATGGTCGAAAAATGGGATGACAGACTCCCTTTAAGCTGGAAGACATTGTGGCCCCTGAAATTGGCAGTCAGGGGAAAAAATGTAATAGAATAGTAGATACAGTATTTTAAAAATAAGATAGTAAAGTTTTCTATTGAAACCTGAATAATCACAGTTATTATTTCTCTAATGCCATTTGATAAGGGCTCCTGCAGTCGACCGTATTTTTGATTCTGTGCAATCCCGCTAAATATTGCATCGCATTAGGAGAAATGCACGTGTCTGATATCTTCCTTGATGTTATTCCTTGCGGCCATGCTAGTCAATGGGTCGGAAATAAAAAAAAAAAAGACGGACCACACTCGAATGTCATCACGGACTGCCAAAATGGAGAAGATGGAGATGGAGACACTTTTTTTTTGCAACTTCTGAGAAAATCAAACCATGCTCTGACATCTGAGAAAATACGGTTGTGTGACCCTGGCCTAAGTGACATCAATGAGACGGTTATTATGGACTATTCCACTTTTGCTTTGCTCTAGTTTTGATAAATCCTGTATATTAGGAGATTTGCGCATTAGGTTAGATTAGATTTCTTCATAACAAAAATTCAACAAAGGTATTATTGTTCCACAGTTTTATTGGATCTCCATTGTTTCTACATGAGTGAAAATGATCCAAGTGTTCACCATTACTCTGCAGTGAATGTTTCCTTCTCTAGAGAACAGCAAACATTTCTACGCTATATTTCGCTTTGACGACATAACTGTTAATAGTTCAGGTGCTCAACAGGTCCGGCGACAGCATGAATTTGCTCGTGATGGGGCTCCACCGCTCTCTTGTGCCTTGCCTTACAGCCCTGGTTACAACGCGACCCTCTATCTGACTGCTTGCACACAACGAGCTGGCACTGAATGTACACACTGGAGAACCGCTCCAAGAAGCTGAATGCATTGAATCCAAATCTCACTGTGCTCGGTGAGGACGATGGAAAGGTGTGATAGTCTGGGACTCTGGAGCACCTGCAATTTAATAAGGAAAAAAGGCCACTTTTAGGTTTATACCACAAATATGTCCCATAAGATGAACATCAAATAGCCAAGGAGATGTTATTAAAGGGACTCCGCCAGCAGGTTTTTGTAATGTAATCTGACAGCAGCATAAAGTAGGGACAGGGAGACAGATTCCAGCAATGTATCACTTAGCTGACTGGGTAGTTTTCTCTGCTGCGGATCTAGCAGTTCTCTGAATGCTGAGCTGTGTGTAACCCCACCCCCACCTCTGATTGGCAGGTTTCTGTGTACACTGTATATTGACAAAAAGCTGCTAATTAGTGATGGAGACGTGGTTGGACCAGGAGGCACGAGACACCTAGTCCTGTAGTGATGATCTCCTAGTGCCAAAACACTGATTTTATTGAAACAGCAACACACAGACTAGTGACACATCACTGGAATCAGGTTCTCTGCCCCTACATTATGTTGCACTCAGATTGCATAGTATTAACCTGCAGACAGATATCTTTTAAAGGACAACTGGACTCTATGGTGATGTTACCAGGAAAGGAAACTATATGCAGTTCAATGTTATATAATGTGTAAACTAAGGACTTGTCCACTTTAATAAATAATGTTTGTAAAAAACATATATTTATATTATACTCATCACAATATATCTTGTTTCAGAATTCCCCAATAATCAGCTTTAATCTGCAGCTCTGCCACAGGTAAAATGAAGCACTACACAGTTCTCAATTACATATATGCATTGCGCCTGGTGCTGGGTCCATGGCTGCCTTACATAGCTCTGGACCCCAAATAAATGATCATAACTAGTGATGAGCACAAGTGCTCCTTACTCGAGTTTGCCTAGAGTCAGGGATGCCACAAGGAATTTCAGGGCCCCATACTCGTAAAATTTTCAAGCCCCTTTGAAACACCACTCAGGCTCCATCTGCAACCCTCCAACCACCCACAGTCCCACTGCCACTCTTGGAAAAACGCCACTTCTGCACGACGTCCTCACCAATCATACATTAACAGTTCCCATCGAACACCATATCAAATACATAGGCAGCAGCTTTTGTTTTGGCCAAAAGATTTATTAAGCCGCAACCACGAGAAAGTAGACTCTTTTGGCCTGGCGCTACTCTACTCTAACCTATTAAACATTTCTTAAAATATCCAATACTCTTTTAAGGTAAATTTTTATTTATTTTTCTTTTAAGGGTATGTGTTTTAGGCGTCAGGATTCTCCAGCAGAGCGGGATTGATCCCAAGCCCTGTCTGCTCCGGCTGTCTCCTATTCGAGCCCGGCCGCTGCGAGTCCTACTCAGCACAGATGTCGATCCCAGCATCTTGCTCAGTATCATAGTGTACACTTGGTTGCTGCTGGCTTTTCAGCCAAGTCTATGGGAACTAGTGGTACGCAGGTGCAGTCCTGCATTCAGGAGTCTAAGTCCAGAGATCACCATACAGAGCATGTCCTTGATGTGGCGTCTTCCCATTGGTGGTCAGACATTTCCTGCTCTGGTTATGTGGCAGCTCCGGATTTTCCCACGGACGATGCCTCGACCGACTTTGCGTGAGTGTTTGGGGTGGATCTTAGTGTATAAAAGGCTCTCAGCGGCGCACGCGGTCACGCTAAAATCATTCATGTTTGGTGGTGTGTGGGTGGATACGCTACCACTCGGCCTGCACAGTTGCATGTGTTTGTCTAATTCATACATCAGTTTTTTGCCATCAGGCGCGATCCGGCATTTTTTAAAAAAAACGGATTGGGTTTTTTTAACCGCCGGATCCGTTTTTTCTCATTGACATGCATTAGCGCCGTATCGCGCCGCATGTCATTGTGTTTAGTCCGTTTTCTGCCGGATCCGTCCTAGATTTTAACTCCGGCGGCTGGACAGAACGCATCATGTAACGTTTTTTTTTTCTGCCGGAAACGCCTGACAGCGCCTGAAGCGGAGCATCAGGCGGCCGGAAACAATAGAACTCTATGGGACCGGATCAGTCTTTTGTGCAATCCGGCAAAAGACTGATCCGGATTCTGGAAATCAAGGACTACTACTACTACTACTACTGCTACTACTACTACTACTACTGCTACTACTACTACTACTACTACTACTACTACTGCTACTACTACTACTACTACTACTACTACTGCTACTACTACTACTACTACTACTACTGCTACTACTACTGCTACTACTACTACGCTTTTTTTTCGGGTTAAAAAAAAGGACAGGACTGATCCAGCTAAAAAACGGATTTGGCACATCAGTTTTTTACAATCTACGCCGGATCCGTCTTTTAAACAATTCGCCGGATTTTGTCTGATTGCAAAAAACTGATGTGTGAAAGAGGCCTAAGTCTTGTCCGTTAGTCTGCTATATGCCTTGGTATCGGTTAGGTACGGGTTCAGTAGCTTAGGGACTGGGGTTATTTCCTTGACTTAGCACTTGTCTCGGCCACGTGTGCTATTAGCACTGGTCAGTTACAGGGCAAAATCAACCCTTTAGCCAGCTCTCAGTTTAGGCAACAGGGTATTGCATCTAGCGTCAATAGACTCCTCTCGGTGCAGCATCTACTACTTTCCTGTGTGCGGTTAGCACAGTTTATTGCAGAACTAGTGCAATCCACGTGCTACATTCCTGTGATGTTAACAGGGTAAAGCACTTTGTGTTATTCAAATTAGTACCTCTCCGAGAAGTAACGGAGCTTGGTACTCTGTGTTCCTCTCACTCTGTGTGACGTTTAACACATTGTGTTCCTGGAACCGCTCGCTGTTTGTTTTCGTCATCGTTCACGCTAGCAGCAGTATCATTTATATTTTTATTAAGTGCAATCCGCCAACCCTAACAATGCGTCACATACATTTTTTAAAATGAACAATAATACAACATACCAGGGACAAACACCACCACGCAAGACCAGATCACATATTACCACCACATAGTAACCGAATAATACCAAAAACAAGGAGCAAACACCGCCATACCATGACCTGATCACATATTCCCACCACAGTGACTGTATACAACAATACTGATCATTAATAAAAAAAACACAATACTAAAATTACCAAAAGTGCCACTATACCCAGGAGCACTGTGCAGAGTATACAGTGTATAGAGTCAGTGTACAGGTAATACAGTGATCACCGGTGACATCTCTAGTTGAAGTCCTTCATCTTTGGTTTTCTTCTTCATCCAGTGTAGACCACCATCACCTCTTCCAGCCAGGACTCGTCTCTGCAGAAAATAGCACACAGTTATCTAGAATACATTCCCCAATTTTCCCCAACTTCTACACTACACCAGATGAAGAAAAAAAGCAACAGTGTCACCCTGCACAGTAACAGTACTCCCCACTGAAAATAGGAACCTCAAAAATAAAATAAATCACAGCAGTAATAATATTACTTAATTAGGCCCTACAGTAATAATATCCTACAACCTGGCACCTTCCTGTAATAATGTCCCTCATCCCAGCATCCATGTGTCTCATTCCTGGCTCACATGTGTCTCCATTCTGCTCCTATATGTCCTCCCATTCTGGCTCCATATATCTTCCTATCCTGGCCCCCATTTATCCTCCCATCCTGCCCCCATATGCCCTCCCCTCCTGCCCCCCATATGTCCTCCCATCCTGGCTCCATAAGTTTCCATTCTGTCCCCAATATGTATTCACCCTGCCCCCATATGTATCTATCGTGACCCCATATGTTTACATCCTGCCCTCTATATGTCTCCATCCTGCCCCCCATATGTCCTCCCATCCTGTCCCACCATATGTCTTCCCATCCTACCCCCATATGTCCTTCTAACCTACCCCCATATGTCCTCCCATCATACCCCCATTTGTCTCCACCTTGCCCCTCCCATATTTCTTCAAACTGCTCCATATGTCTTTTTCGTGCCCCACATATGTCTCCATCCTGGTCCCCATATGTCCTCCCATCCTGGCCCCATATGTCTCCATTCTGCCCCAATATGTATTCACCCTGCCCCCATATGTCTCTATCGTGACCCCATATATGTCTTCTGATACTGGTCCCATATGTCTCCATCCTGCTTCCATATATGTCCTCTCATCATGGTCCCATATGTCTCCATCATGCCCCCCAATATGAAAGACCCCCATATAGGTCTTCTTATCCTGACCCCATATGTCTCCATCCTGCCCCACCCCACATATATCCTTTCATCCTGTCCCCCCATACAGTACAGACCAAAAGTTTGGACACACCTTCTCATTTAAAGATTTTTCTGTATTTTCATGACTATGAAAATTGTACATTCACACTGAAGGCATCAAAACTATGAATTAACACATGTGGAATTATATACTTTACAAAAAAGTGTGAAACAACTGAAATTATGTCTTATATTCTAGGTTCTTCAAAGTAGCCACTTTTTGCTTTGATGACTGCTTTGCACACTCTTGGCATTCTCTTGATGAGCTTCAGAGGTAGTCACCAATAATGGTCTTCGAACAATCTTGAAGGAGTTCCCAGAGATGCTTAGCACTTGTTGGCCCTTTTGCCTTTACTCTGTGGTCCAGCTCACCCCAAACCATCTCGATTGGGTTCAGGTCTGGTGACTGTGGAGGCCAGGTCATCTGGCGTAGCACCCCATCACTCTCCTTCTTGGTCAAATAGCCCTTACACAGCCTGGAGGTGTGTTTGGGTCATTATCCTGTTGAAAAATAAATGAAAACGCAAACCGGATGGAATAGCATGCTGCTGCAAGATGCTGTGGTAGCCATGCTGCTTCAGTATGCCTTCAATTTTGAATAAATCCCCAACAGTGTCACCAGCAAAGCACCCCCACACCATCACACCTCCTCCTCCATGCTTCACGGTGGGAACCAGGCATGTAGAGTCCATCCGTTCACCTTTTCTGCGTCGCACAAAGACACGGTGGTTGGAACCAAAGATCTCAAATTTGGACTCATCAGACCAAAGCACAGATTTCCACTGGTCTAATGTCCATTCCTTGTGTTCTTTAGCCCAAGCAAGTTTCTTTTGCTTGTTGCCTGTCCTTAGCAGTGGTTTCCTAGCAGCTATTTTACCATGAAGGCCTGCTGCACAAAGTCTTCTCTTAACAGTTGTTGTAGAGATGTGTCTGCTGCTAGAACTCTGTGTGGCATTGACCTGGTCTCTAATCTGAGCTGCTGTAAACCTGCGATTTCTGAGGCTGGTGACTCGGATAAACTTATCCTCAGAAGCAGAGGTGACTCTTGGTCTTCCTTTCCTGGGGCAGTCCTCATGTGAGCCAGTTTCTTTGTAGCTCTTGATGGTTTTTGCAACTGCACTTGGGGACACTTTCAAAGTTTTCCCAATTTTTCGGACTGACTGACCTTCATTTCTTAAAGTAATGATGGCCACTCGTTTTTCTTTACTTAGCTGCTTTTTTCTTGCCATAATACAAATTCTAACAGTCTATTCAGTAGGACTATCAGCTGTGTATCCACCAGACTTCTGCACAACACAACTGATGGTCCCAACCCCATTTATAAGGCCAGAAATCCCACTTATTAAACCTGACAGGGCACACCTCTGAAGTGAAAACCATTCCCGGTGACTACCTCTTGAAGCTCATCAAGAGAATGCCAAGAGTGTGCAAAGCAGTCATCAAAGCAAAAGGTGGCTACTTTGAAGAACCTAGAATATAAGACATATTTTCAGTTGTTTCACACTTTTTTGTAAAGTGTAATGTATAATTCCACATGTGTTAATTCATAGTTTTGATGCCTTCAGTGTGATTCTACAATTTTCATAGTCATGAAAATACAGAAAAGTCTTTAAATGAGAAGGTGTGTCCAAACTTTTGGTCTGTACTGTATGTCTCAATCTTGCCCCCATATATGTCCTCTCACCCTGCCCCCCCATGTTGCGGATTTCAGTTAAATAAAAATTCTCCTTACCTGGCCAAGGTCCAACGACGTCTTCCTCAACCATTTGAGGCGCAGACGCGCTGCCGCATGACAGTGACATCATACGTCGGTGAGGTGTGCGTTGACATCAGCTGCCAGCCTCTGATTGGTTGGCGGCTCCTATTGCAGTGCAGGAAACGGTCCTGCATGGCAATAGATTTCAACTGAACTTGAGTCCAAGGCTAACCCTGAATGGATGACCCCTTTATTTATTCAGAGTTCCTTTTACAGTACATATTATTTGAAAATGTTTTTTTCTAAATCAGACACCCCACCCCCTTATTTGTTAAACGTCTTAAGGGTTTTTCCCTTTCAGACAATATTCTACTCCGGCTGCAGTTTCTTAAAACATAAACCAGGTTATACTCCCCATCCCAGGTCCACCAGTGAGTCTTCACTGTGTGGTAGCAAATCAATAAACTCAACGACTCTGATGAAGGGGTTCAGCCTACACAGGCAGAGCTGCAGAGTTTGCTTACTGATTGGCCGATTTGCTCTGATCAGCGCCGTAACCAATGCCAGACACTCAGATTAGTGACAGAGACTCGACAGTGGACCCGGGGAAAGTGAGCCAGTGCGGTTTATGTATTAACAAACTGCCTCCGAGGCAGGACATTGTCTGTAAGAGAACAAATCTTTTAAAGGCAATCTGTCACCATGTTTTTATTACCCTATCTGAGAGCAGCATGATGTAGGGCAGAGACCCTGATTTCAGTAATGCATCACTCATTGTGTATGGTGTTTTTATTTATAAAATTCTCATCTTATCATCTGGAGATCTAACTGTTCACTGAATGCTGAGCTCTGTATAACCCCGCCCCCACTACTGATTTGCAGGTTTCTGTGTACACTGTGCATAGGCAGAAAGCTGACAATCAGTGATGGGGCGGGGTTACACAGAGCTCATGAATATATAGGACTCTATCGCAGCAGGTGTACTGGTCCTCTATTGATAATCTCCTGCAGAAAAAAGGGGTTTTATCATAACTACTGCACGCAGTCCAGTAAGTAACACATCGCTGGAATCAGGGTCTGTCTCTACATTATGCTGCGCTCAAATTAGGTGTCAAAACTCTGTTAACAGATTCTTTCTAAAGTGGGACCAGAGAAGTAGGAGAAAAGAAACAGGGTAATCAACTACAGGGCAAATTATTTTTGCACACAAAAATGTGGCAATACATATATTATTTGTAAACTGCAATTTGCATTTTTCTTAGAGAGAAAACATAATTACACCAAAGGGAGATATCACCAACACCCGTGCAGTGCCATGACTTACCCATTACGAATGAGATAATAAACATTTCTTGACATGTCAAAAGGATCCGGAGAAGCCACACACGTATCTACAAACAAGACCAGGGCGGGATCCGTGGTGTCCAAGGTGGCTTGTAGGTACAAATCCTGATTGAGTGCCACATAATACGGATACTGCTGCACCGGGTGTAGGAAGCTTGGAGAGTTGAAGAAGGTTAGATTAGCAGAATACAGGCCATGTTGGGTTAAGGAGTTCTCCATGATGTCATCGGCAAAGTACAAGGAATCTACTATTGTATCTTGGTACATCTGACATCTCAGAGTGAGACTTAATTTCTTATTGCGAATTACCACTGGTTCCATAGAATAAGTGAACAGAGTGTTTGTATAGCTGATGGTGTCATTGACAACCTGGTGAGAAAAGAGAAAATGAACATAGAGCTCAGTGTTATATCACAGCCTATAGTCATGGGCGACAGTGCTGGCACCCTTGAAATTGTTCCAGCAAATGAAGTATATCTCTCATAAAATTATTCCAATTACACGTTTTGTTATACACATGTTTATTTCCTTTGTGTGTACTAGAACAGCACAAAAAAAAAAAAAAAAGACAAATTGGACATAATTTCACACAAAATCCAAAAAATGGATCATACAAAATTTTTGGCACCCTCAACTTAATATTTGACTGCACACCCTTTGGAATAAATAGCTACAATCAATTGTTTCCCATTACCATCAACAAGCTTCTTACACCTCTCAACTGGAATTTTGGACCACTCTTCTTCTGCAAACTGCTCCAGGTCTCTTATATTTGAAGGCGCCTTCTCCCAACAGCAATGTTAAGATCTCTCCACAGGTTTTCAATGGGATTTCGATCTGCATTTGAGTCGCCCTCCAGAGCAATGGGTACTCGGATCTGAGCCTATAGACTACAATGGGGGGGAATGTCACGGCGACACAGCTCAGTCCGTGGCTCTGGTGCTCATTCTTTAATGTGGGATATTTACAGGTGATTGGAATATTGGAATGGGGATTCGTGACGCCACCTGTGGTGCCTGGTCAGGGTGACCAACACTGCTATGCAGATCCGCTGAAGGGTTGGTATTGGGCAGCAAGGTGTTAAGCCTTCCATAGGCAAGGCTGGGGTCCTTCAGGGTAGATAGAATATGTAGGGATGCAGGATAGACGAGAATCCGACAGCAGGAGTAATAAGATGGACACACACACATAAGTCTCTTTCTGTACCTTTACTGAAGATGTTGCAGGCACTCCCCAGAGCACTGTAGGGTGAAGGGTGCACATCCAGTTTCCTCCACTAAGTAGGTGTGTGGCCTCCTGTTCCTTGTCTTTCTTGTGATAAAGTCCTGGCCCGCTTGTAGCTGAGCCTAGCTTGGTCTAAGTCCTGCACCTGGCTGATCTTGTGATTGAGCCTTCTCTGGAAGTACACAGTCTCACTTGCAGGTACCTGCTTGCTGGACTCCGTTCCCCTGGCCCGGTACGTATCAGCTCTGTGGTACTCCTGAGACTTATAGTCTTACAGGAACTCCGGTGTTCTCCTAATGGGTCGTGAAGATGCCTATAGGCTCGGACCCCGGTGTCCGGTTGTAATAATTGGGACGAGCTGTTTAGGCTCCTATATCCCTCACTTGCTCCACTCGCCTTTCGTCCTACTCAGGCCCTCACACTATCACACACTGGCAGTTGGTGGATTGCCTCTTCACCGCTCTCTAAGCGTCGGCACGCTTGCTCGCTGAACTGCACTCACTTGACTCAGTTCTGACTAGGCTGGAGTGGTTTCCGTCCACTTTTCCTAGCCTCCACTCATTTGAACTAAGCTTCAAGCTGCAGACTTCAGCACTCTCTCAACCTCACTCTCTGAGGTAACAGCACCAACTACGCTTTGCTCTCCAGGCGTAGACTGTCTGCTCTTTACTTCACCCTCTGAGGTGACTAGACTTCTCCCTCTCTTCAGTGTCTTCACCCTCCTTATATATGGCTAAACAGCGCCCTCTGGTGGCTCTAGGCATGGGTGAAGGTGTGTGAATGTATATACAGGACATCTAGTGGTGGTTACCTTCAGTGCACCTTTCTGGAAGATGTGAATCCAGTCGCAGCTGGAGCTTCACACATTCATTGCTAGATACTTCAGGACTCTCCAGCGCTTTTGTGTTTGAGGTTATTGTCCTGCTGGAAGACCCATGACACAGGACACAAATCCAGCTTTCTGACACTTCAGATTTCATGATGACCCTCACATCGTCAAGGCACCCAGTTTTTTCTTTGTAGGACTTAATCCATTTTCGGTAAACAGTAGAATGATGTGCTTTGCCAAAAAGCTCTCTCATGGGTCTCACCTGTCCACAAGACTCTTTCCCCGAAGGATTTTGGCATACTCAGGTACATTTTGGCAAACTGCAGTCTAGCTTTTTATGTCTGTGTCAGATGTGGGGTCCTCCTAGGTCTCCTGCTATAGTGTTTCATTTCATTCAATGACTGATAGTTCTCACAGACACTGACCTGAGCCTGCAGGACAGCTTGAATTTCTTTTGAACTTGATTGGGGCTACTTATCTACCATCCAGACTATACTGCATTGCAACCATTCATCAAGTTTTCTCTGATGTACAAATCCAGGGAGATTAGCCATAATGCCATGGGTTTAATTGTGTAACATGGAAAAAGGAACATCAATATCTCAAGAGATGGACTTGTAACATTGGGATTGTTAATATTTTTTAGCAATTTTGGTTCTCAAGTCCTCAGACAGTTCTTTTCTCCTCTTTCTGTTCTCCATACTTAGTGTGGCATACACAGACAGACAATGCAAAAATTGAGTCAACTTCTCCCATTTTTACATGGTTTCAGATGTGATTTTCATATTACCCACACCTGTCACTCGCCACGGGTGAGTTTGAATGAGCATCAAATGCTTGAAATAAAGTTATTTACCCACAATTTTATTCGGCCCATTTTGGGGGTCTTGTGCGAAATTATGTCCAATGTGCTTTTTTTCTTCTCTATTTTTTGTGTTATTCCAATATACACAAAGGAAATAAACACATGTATAGCAAAATAAGTGTAATTGCAATAATTTTTCTGGGAGAAATATTTAATTTTCTGGAACATTTTCAAGGGTGCCAACACTTTCAGCCATGACTATATAAATACGTATAGGACAGTGGTAGGGCCTCAAATGCTTGTAATTTTATTATTTTACGATGATGATTAAGGATAGTACTTTAAACAGGATCCTTCTCAACCCTTGTAGACTCCATGATGGCCCTATCACTGGGTTGTGAACAGCAGGAATGGTGCCCAGTTGCTCTTTGTGGGAAAAGTGAGAGGTGAGATTCAAGGTTTTTTTCATTGGTTAAAGGGGACATTATTAATAGATGGGAGTTCATGTCATCAGTGACGTCCGTTTCCTTTGCTGGGCTAGTCCCTGCTGTACTGAGCATGCCTCAGTTGTTGATACTGACATATGCTCACTGCGAGCTCCCTTCTTACTGTGCAATATTTCTTCTCAGTGCACAGTGACAGTGCACTCCCTCACTGGTTCTAATTAGAAGCAACGAGCTGGCAGCAGAGAGCACTGTCAGTATACATTGTAAGGAAATAACCTGGCAAGCAGAGACCAGCCCCCTAAAAAGTAACGTCTGTTCAAAAAGTGTCCTTTGGCGGGTAGGTATACTTTTTCTGATGTATTTATGTCTAATAAATCAATATTAATATCCATGCAATAGAAAATGTTTACTAAGTTCATTTTTTAATTTTACAATGGGAGCCTATGGAAGACGAATGTCACTGGTACCTACACCTTAGTTATATGTCTCATATACAAGTTTTCCTACCTGCTTAACTGTTAGACATCCTTGATAAGGAACATGAAACTCCAACCAGTCTGTCAGAATATGGGGGCGGCACTGGGGATCATTTAGAAAAATATTATTTGAAGAGTAACCCAGGGAGTCTAGATACTGTGAAGATACTCGTGCTTCCATGTAGTCTGAATGGCAGGACAACGTTACTGCAAAATGTAAAGAATAAGTTTTATCTCAACTTATTATAACACACAAAGACAATATCACAGCAGACAACAGATACCACCCCTCAGATAACAATCAGATCTATCACATCCCCCAAAAAAACATGGAATCCATTTTTCAGTGCGCCAAATAACTCACACTTTCAGGGGTAATTAGTGATAATTAGCATTATACTTTCCACAGTGGTTTTCTCCAAACTTTCTTAACAAATTCATGAAAGCAGGGTATGCATGCATGACTAGTGGGATTTGTTAACCAAGGGTGTAATCCGTACGGGCTCTGGGTGCTCTTGGTGGGAGACAATAAACCAGGTCGAACCAAGGTATTTAGATACAATTCTACAAACAGAATGTATTCCCTAAGCACAGTAAAGCAGCAATTGCATGTATCTGAAGAGTGAGCCCACAGAGTGAATAAAACCATGCTGGGCAACTTGCAAAACCAGATAGAGGCACAAGAGAGGGCAGCACCCCAGGGAAAGAAAGAGGAGCTTGAGATTTCAGAGACAGGTGAGTAACAGTTCTATGGTATATCTATTGCCTTGGAAATTGTTTGTACTCAACTTTGACATAACTTTCAATAATGAGATCCCTTTGTTGTGTTGTAAGCCGTTGATGGACCATGACTTTGCTGTAAAATGCAACTAAAAAATGTTAGGAAAATCATAATAGAACAGCTAAACTTTAGATGGGGTCTGTCAGAGTCAATATAAATGATGGCAGCTATATAATAACTACTAGTTAAAGGGAACCTTTAAAGAGGCCTCTCTGACCTTTCTCAGCGCCTGCACACTGCAGTACTTTGCTCTGCCCTCAACAGGACAGATAAGTACGCCTGCGCAGGAGAGCGATGCCGGGGAGCCATGAAGCAAGCAGGAGGGCGGCGTCACAAGAAGATGGGAGGCCCGGCCCCGGACCTGTGACACCCCTTGGACTGGACCGCCCCCCAGGTGAGTATAATAACACTTATTTTTCTTCACTTGCAGGTCAGACCAGGGGCTTATCTACAGCATTATAGAATGCTGTAGATAAGCCTGAAAGGAAGTGGCCGCATCTTATAGTGGCCAAAACAAGTGACAGGTTCCATTTAACATGACAAGCGGGTTGTCCAAGACTTATATATTGATGGCGATCAGTTATTCCCAGTGCCGGCAGCTGCTGGATGTGCTGAGATGTGGAGCTGCACAGCTCTAGTGGCTGAGGCCACGTACTGAATATCCACCTGGCCGTGGCCACTATGCAGCTGATGGAGTTGTGTTATGCATTTCCCAACTTAACACATCCGGCCGCCGCCGTCCTTGGGAACAGCTGATCGGCAGGTGTGCCAAGTGTCATATCCCCACTGATCAGATACTGATGACCATCCTAAGGAAAGGTCATCAATATTAAAGAACTGGACAACACCTTTAAATGTGATTGGCTAATTCTGAATACAATTACTTCCCCAAATATAAGAGGGTGTTCACACTTATGTAACTACCTTATTTTAGTTTTGTTATGTATATTTTTCCCTCAAAACGATTTCAGTTGGATTCAATTAATTTGTACAGATCATGGGTGGCATTAAAGGTGGAAAAAGTTCTGAAACGATAATTATTAGTATGATTTTTAAACACGACAAAAACCTGGCATTGTAAGGGTGTGCAGACATTTTATATCTCTGTATAGGTTGTACTAGGGAAATAGAGTCTTTCTGGAGAAGAGCTATTTTGTATACTTTTCCCAGGGAAAATTTCCGATAACATTTTCTACTCCATTTCAAATCAGTGCCTAACAAGAGCTATATTTTTAGGACAAAATGCTCTTTTAGTTACTGAACTATACATTACCATTTGTGCTGTTCTGGAAGACAGAGTAATATGAAGCAGAGAACCTCCAGGCCCAAGTCAGTATCATCATGCAGTTGGTGTACACAATGCTAATGCTGTTCGATGAGGAGCGGAAATACCGGGCAGTTGTCTCACAGAGTTGCCCAAGTAAGGGTGATCTTTGTGGTGTCCCATCATAGACTGACAAGGAGAATGAGTGACAGGATATGGGATTTTTTCATTCTTATCATTAAAAAGGCAAAAAAGAACAAAATATCTGTGTTCAATAGCAAAGAAAATGACAGTGCACAATAAATCATTACCTCATCTAACTAAATGATATTACAGTACAAAAACTAACAAGAAATAAAAAGTTAAATATGATATAATAGAAAAACATAAAATAAAGAGGATAAAAAACTAATAACATTTCAGTAAAAGGCAAAATCTAAACC
>JARQOD010000003.1:561343065-561510559 GCA_033576555.1 Oophaga sylvatica
TTAAAAGGTCGACATTGACTTTTAGGTTTGCTGCTTCCTATCGGTGGCACTAGAGTTCTAGTCCTCTTCCTCTTCGAAGAGACAATTTGCATATCTCCCAGAGGAGCATTACAGCTTAAAAGTCTCCTCATATCGGCATGTTTGACATGTCACTCTCTGCAAGGAGACACATTACCTCTTGGAATGAAGAGAAGGCACACATGCCTGGCCACAGCTTCATTCAGATGAGGCTTTTCAAAGTCCCATTATTGAAATCAGTTGGGGTCTAAATAGTCCAACAAGCACCAATCAGTAAATTATAACATATCCTATGAATAAGTGATAACTTGTATTGTTGAGAATAACCTTTTAGTACGAATCAGTATGCAAACTAATATGCTTGCCTATGTGTATGGTATATAGACAAATACAGTATTATGGAAACATAATAATAACTAACAAATATTCTGTTTTCAGATTAAAAAAAAAACCTTAAAAATAACTATGAGAAAAAGTAAAAAAAATAAAATAAAATAGGATATGAATGATAGAAATGTGAAAGTATGGAAAGTATGTTATATATATATATATATATATATATATATATATATATATATACAGTGAGGGAAAGAAGTATTTGATCCCTTGCTGATTTTGTCAGTTTGCGCACTGACAAAGACATGAACAGTCTATAATTTTAACGGTAGGTTAATTTTAATATTGAGAGAGAGAATATCAAAAATAAAATCCAGAAAATGACATTGTATAAATTATATAAATTTGCATTTTGCAGTGAGAAATAAGTATTTGATCCCCTACCAACCATTAAGAGTTCTAGCTCGTAGAGACCAGTTAGATGCTCCTATTCTGCTCGTTACCTGCACTAAAGACAGCTGTCTTACATAGTCACCTTTATAAAAAGACTCCTGTCCAAAGATTCAATTAATCAGTCAGACTTAACCTCTACAACATGGGCAAAAACAAAGAGCTTTTTAAGGATGTCAAGGACAAAATCGTAGACCTGCACAAAGCTGGAATGGGCTACAAAACCATAAGTAAGACGCTGGGTGAGAAGGAGACAACTGTTGGTGCAACAGTAAGAAAATGGAAGAAATACAAAATGACTGTCAATCAACATCGATCTGGGGCACCATGCAAAATCTCACCTCGTGGGTATCCTTGATCATGAGGAAGGTGAGAGATCAGCCTAAGGCCTCTCTCACACTTCAGTCATTCGACGTCAGTCAAAATCCGTCAAAGCATGAAAAAAACGGATCCGCCTTTTTTTTTTTCTCTCTCTCTCTTCTCTCTCTCTCTCTCTCCTTTTCCAGCCACGTTCAGCTTGCATTTTTCGGGTTCAAAAGGTCATAACGGATCCATCTAAAAACTGATCAGCTGCATCCGTTTTTGCAAGGTCCTCTGCTCAAGAAGGCACATGTGCAGGTCCGTCTGAAGTTTGCCAATAAACACCTGGATGATTCTGTGAGCGATTGGGAGAAGGTGCTGTGGTCAGATGAGACAAAATTGGAGCCATGTGCCATAAAATCCTGAGTGACAACCTCCTTCCCTCCACCAGAACATTAAAAATGGGTCGTGGCTGGGTCTTCCAGCAAGACAATCAAACAAACATGCAACCAAGGCAACAAAGGAGTGGCTCAAAGAGAAGCACATTAAGGTCATGGAGTGGCCTAGCCAGTCTCCAGACCTTAATCCCATAGAAAACTTATGGAGGGAGTTGAAGCTCCGAGTTGCCAAGCGACAGCCCCAAAATCTTAATGATTAAGAGATCATCTGCAAAGAGGAGTGGAGCAAAATTCCTCCTGACATGTGCACAAATCTCATCATCAACTACAAAAACCATCTGACTGCTGTGCTGCCAACAAGGGTTTTCTCACCAAGTTTAAGTCTTGATTGCCAGAGGGATCAAATACTTATTTATCACAGCAAAATGCAAATAAATTTATAAATGTGATTTTCTGGATTTTATTTTTGATATTCTTTCTCTCAATGTTAAAATTAACCTACCAATAAAATTATAGACTGTTATGTCTTTGTCAGTGGGCAAACTTACAAAATCAGCAATGGATCAAATACTTATTTCCCCCACTGTATATACAGTATATATATTATATATATTGCAAAAATAAGAAAAATTAGGTTTAAAAACCAAAAACATTTTCTAGGGAACCAGTTGTTTATACCTGATGTTCGAGAAATAAAATGCTGCGGACCTGAAAAAGCCAAACGATTAAGTGCATGAATGAAAAGTAAGGGAAGTTATTGAGTTTTGGCCTAGGAGAGAATAATCAGTAGCAAGTAATATTTAAAATGCAGAGTTACATTTGCTGACCTCGCAAACCTGTATTAGACTATTACCTAATTAAGAATTACTTAATTCAGTGTTAAAGGGATTTATGTGAATGTGGCACGATATTGTTGACGCCAGTGATTTTCTGCAGCAGTCACATGGATTAACAGCACAGGACCGCTGAAGGAATAACAGTGTTGGGTGGGGGGATCACTGGAGTGAAGTGATGGTGCTGCAATGCAGGCATTTATCAAATAAGTAATGGTTCTTTTGCTATTTTGTGCGATTTTATTCTAATTCTAGGTAAAATCCCTTTAATTTTAGAATTGCCATCTGCAGTATCTGGAAGCGAAAGTATACATACCATGGAGTTAAAAAAAAAAATGTTCCAAGAGTGAAGGAATAGAAAGATCGAAAAAAACATCCAACACTATTCTCCTTGGATGACAAAAATGGCATTATAATGGGCACCCATTCTGATTTTTCTTTGGGATCACCTCTCTTCTATGTACTTCACAGTCAGAAATGTTACAGTAAAGGATACATATTTGTCATGTGTGCATTTCCACGAAGATCGTCGCGGTTGCACATTTTGACTTCTCACAGCTGAGCTGCTGTTTCTTTGTGTTTGGCAGCTAGGGAGTTAATTCTGTCTGTGCTCGGTGCTGGGACTGGGTGCAGTTTCTCCCGGCTGCAATTGATTATTTGTTGATTGGTTTCCTTTAAATTCCTGGTTGTCTGCTTGGGGAGTTGCCAGTGAAACCTTCATGCAGACCACAGATAGGAATGAATCTGTATAGACTTTAGTTGTGAGCTCCTTAGTTGTTCTAAGCTCAACTTGGTTAGAGTTTATTTCCCAGACCATTTATGTTCCTTTGGTGTTTGAGTGTGTATGCAAGCGAGTGTTATCCTGTCTGTCTTATATGTCTAATCTGTGTATTTAGCTGAGATCAGCCCATATCCCTTTGGTGGTAGTCAGGATCCTTCTTAGGACTGATTACAGGGTTCAGGGTCTGATAGGAGACAGGGTTAGGTTGGAGACTTGGACCTCTGAACCATTATCAGTACCTCCAAGGTGAGGGATTAGTTAGGACCCTAGTTTAGGGTCAGGTTAGATCCCGGTCCACCTCTTTCCTGTTTCAGCTCATCAAGTCCTCAAGATTAACCCTGAGTTCAGCAGAGATCGTGTCAGGTAAATCTATTCTATACTTACATGCTGATGTTGCTATACTAGTTGTTGTATAGAGTGTTGTTCCTGTATTAATAGTTTACTGACATTGTATACATATCATTAGACAGCGTGACATTTTCACTGGCCATAAAAATTA
Organism: Oophaga sylvatica; assembly: GCA_033576555.1. NCBI lineage: Eukaryota > Metazoa > Chordata > Amphibia > Anura > Dendrobatidae > Oophaga > Oophaga sylvatica. The sequence continues at coordinate 561,346,681 of JARQOD010000003.1, forward strand.
TCTCCAGTTACCATGGATCCAGTAGCCCAGCTGGCTCTGCAGTTGCAGGGATTATCCATGGAGCTGACCGACATTAAGTCCAAAGTTTTGTCTCCCCTGGAGCAAACCAGAGTTGAACCTAAAGTAGCTCTCCCGGACAGGTTCACTGGTGGGCGAGACAAATTTTTTCACCTTCCAGGAGGCATGTAAATTGTATTTTCGGCTTCGGCCTCGATCATCAGGGAGTGAGGAGCAGAGAGTGGGAATTGTTATCTCACTTCTGCAAGGGGACCCTCAATCCTGGGCATTTTCCCTTCCTCCGGGATCCCCGGCTCTACTGTCTGTAGATCAATTTTTTACTGCCCTGGGATTGGTATATGATGACCCAGATCGGGTCTCTCTTGCTGAGACAAAATTACGTAAGATACAGCAGGGAGATCGTCCGGCAGAGGAATTTGCTTCTGAGTTTCGTAGATGGGCCACAGATACTCAGTGGAATGACCCAGCTCTTAGGAGCCAGTTTTGTCATGGGCTTTCTGATAAATTAAAAGACGTTTTGGCTCAGTATGAGTCTCCTCCTTCTCTGGAGGCTGCTATGGCCTTAGCTATCCGTACTGATAGACGGCTTCGGGAGAGGGGTGAGGTAACCCCACTCCCTGTTGTTTCTCCACCTACCACTAAAGTCCCTTATGTTGAGGTTCCCCTTGTCTGTTCGGATGAGCCTATGCAGTTGGGAGGGACATCATTTCGTAGGAGGGGATTGGCGGTACGCCGCAGGACTAGAAGATGTTTTTTCTGCGGAAAGAGGGACATTTTGTTGGAGAATGTCCATCCCGTGCCTTGTTGAGCCAAAAGTCGCCGGAAAACTGTTAATCCCAGGTTGTGTGGTGGACGACAACCTGGGAGTATGTATTTCATCCGCCAGTTCTTCTCAGTTCCTTGTACCAGTGGAGGTGGTAGTTGGTACGAGAGGGGAGAGATTGTCTGTTCTTCTTGATAGTGGTTCCGGGGCTAATCTGGTTGACGCTCAGTTTGCTCAGGCTCAAGGTATGCATCTGAGTGTATTGGTCAAACCGATCCCTATATTCTCCATTGACGCCAGGCCTCTCGGCCAAGGTAGCTTTGTTCATGAGGTTCATAACATTGACCTTCGGGTAGGGGCAATACATAGGGAACAATTATCTTGTTATGTGTTGGAGGGTCTACCTACTCCCATTGTGTTGGGACTTCCTTGGTTGGTTAAACATAACCCTGTGATTAATTGGCAGTCCAGAGAAATAAGCCAATGGGGTGAGTTTTGCAAAAGCAACTGCATGAACACAGTCATCAGTGCGGTCATGCCTAGTACATTGCCTCCTTTTTTGGAGGATTTTGGGGATGTTTTCTCTGAGGAGGGGTGTCAGGAGTTGCCTCCTCATCGCGTGTATGACTGCTCTATTAATCTCCTTCCTGATGCTAAGTTGCCTAAAGCTAGGTTGTATATCTTTCTGGTCCTGAGAGGCAGGCTATGAAAGATTATATTTCTGAAAGTCTGGCCAAAGGGCATATTAGACCTTCATCTTCCCAGTAGCCGCGGGGTTCTTCTTTGTGAAGAAGAAAGATGGAGGCCTACGCCCTTGCTTGGATTTCCGCGAACTTAATCGGATTACTGTTCGAGATCCGTATCCACTCCCTCTTATTCCTGATCTCTTCAATCAAATTGTTGGCGCCAAATGGTTTTCTAAATTGGATCTCAGGGGGCGTATAATCTGATTAGGATAAAAGAGGGGGATGAGTGGAAAACGGCGTTTAACACGCCGGAGGGACATTATGAGAACCTAGTCATGCCTTTTGGTCTGACTACTGCACCAGCAGTATTCCAACATTTTGTTAATGACATTTTTCGTCACCTTGTGGGGCTGTTTGTGGTTGTATATTTGGACGACATTTTAATTTACTCGCCAGATCTTGTGTCTCATCAGGAGCATGTGAGACAGGTGTTGCAGATCTTGCGAGACAATAAACTATACGCCAAACTGGAGAAGTGTGTATTTGCCGTACAGAAACTTCAGTTTTTGGGGTTTTTGGTGTCAGCCTCCGGTTTCCGTATGGACCCTGAAAAGGTGAGAGCAGTGCTTGAATGGGATCAGCCAGGGGATCTTAAGGCTCTGCAGCGTTTTTTGGGGTTTGCTAACTACTACCGGAAATTTATTTGTAATTTCTCATCTGTCGTCAAACCTCTCACTGACATGACAAGAAAAGGGACGGATTTTTCTAAATGGTCGGACAAAGCTTGCCAAGCCTTTTCCTCTTTGAGAAATGTTTTGCTTCGGCACCCGTTCTCATCCAACCAGATGCATCTCAGCCGTTCATTGTGGAGGTGGATGCGTCTGACGTAGGGGTGGGTGCTATATTGTCCCAGGGTCCGTCCCCTGGTAAATGGCATCCGTGCGCTTTCTTTTCTAAGAAATTGTCGTCCGCCGAAAGGAATTATGATATCGGCAATAGGGAACTTTTGGCCATTAAGTTAGCTTTTGAAGAATGGCGTCACTTTTTGGAGGGGGCAGTCCACCCGGTTACCGTTATACTGATCACAAGAACCTGTTGTATTTGGAATCCGCTAAGCGTCTGAATTCCAGACAAGCTCGATGGTCGTTGTTTTTTACCAGGTTTAATTTTGTCGTCACTTATCGCCCGGGGTCTAAGAATGTAAAGGCTGATGCCTTGTCTCGCAGTTTCCCAGGGGCCGGGAAAACGGATGACCCGAGTCCTATCCTTCAGGAGGGGGTGGTAGTGTCGGCTGTATTTTCTGAGCTTGAGGAGGAGGTGTTAGAGGCTCAGGGGGACGCCCCTGCAGGACCTCCAGGGAGACTGTTTGTCCCAAATCTGTTGAGACAAAAGGTTATTGAGGCACATCATAATTCTGCTCTAGCAGGACATCCAGGGAGTAAGGCTACTTTAGATCTCCTTTCTCGCCGGTTTTGGTGGCCTAATGCTAATAAAGATGTTATAACTTTTGTCGCGTCATGTGGGGTGTGTGCTCGCTCTAAAACCCCTCATACCCGTCCGTCTGGGACCCTTTTACCCTTGAAACTTCCGGAGCGTCCATGGACTCATTTATCTATGGACTTCATTACGGACCTTCCTCCGTCGTCAGGGAATACTGTCATACTGGTGGTTGTTGACAGGTTCAGTAAGATGGCACATTTCGTTGCTCTTCCTGCACTCCCTAATGCTAAAACTCTGGCGCAGGTGTTCATTAGGGAGATCGTTAGACTTCATGGGTTGCCTTCTGATGTGGTGTCAGATAGGGGGTCTCAGTTTGTGTCCAAATTTTGGAGGGCATTTTGTTTACGTCGGGGGATGCAATTGTCATTTTCCTCGGCTTTTCATCCGCAGACCAATGGTCAGACAGAGCGTCTGAATCAGAGCTTAGAGACATATCTCCGGTGTTTTGTCTCAGAGAACCAAGAGGACTGGTCTTCTTTCTTGCCTCTGGCAGAGTTCGCTCTTAACAACAGGCGGAGTGAGTCCACTGGTAAGTCCCCGTTTTTTGGGGCATATGGTTTCCATCCCCAGTTTTGTACTTTCAATGGGGGGGGCCCTTCTGGGGTTCCTGAGGAGGAGCGTTTCTCGTCGTCACTTGCTTCTGTGTGGAGAGGTGTATTGAATAATCTGAGTGCGATGGGGAACCGTTACAAACGTATGGCTGATAGGAGGAGAGTTTCTGGTCCAGATCTGAATGTGAACGATCTGGTATGGTTGTCTACCAGGAATATAAAACTTAAAGTGCCCTCCTGGAAACTGGGTCCCAGATTCATCGGGCCGTACAGGATCAGTTCCATAATTAATCCTGTGGCATTTCGTCTGGACCTCCCTCCTACGTTTAAAATTCATAATGTGTTCCACAAGTCATTACTTAAAAGGTATGTGGCACCAGTCATACCGTCACCTCTACCTCCTCCTCCTGTGTTGGTCAATGGTAACTTGGAATTTCAAGTATCAAAGATCATTGACTCACGTCTGAATCGCCGGTCCCTTCAGTACTTGGTGCATTGGAAGGGGTATGGTCCAGAGGAGAGGACGTGGGTCCCTGCGTCTGATGTTAACGCAGATCGTTTGGTTCGGACCTTCCACAGAACTCACCCGGGCAGGCCTGGCCCTGAGGGTTCGGAGGCCCCTCGTAGAAGGGGGGGTACTGTCATGTGTGCATTGCCACGAAGATCGTCGCGGTTGCACATTTTGACTTCTCACAGCTGAGCTGCTGTTTCTTTGTGTTTGGCAGCTAGGGAGTTAATTCTGTCTGTGCTCGGTGCTGGGACTGGGTGCAGTTTCTCCCGGCTGCAATTGATTATTTGTTGATTGGTTTCCTTTAAATTCCTGGTTGTCTGCTTGGGGAGTTGCCAGTGAAACCTTCATGCAGACCACAGATAGGAATGAATCTGTATAGACTTTAGTTGTGAGCTCCTTAGTTGTTCTAAGCTCAACTTGGTTAGAGTTTATTTCCCAGACCATTTATGTTCCTTTGGTGTTTGAGTGTGTATGCAAGCGAGTGTTATCCTGTCTGTCTTATATGTCTAATCTGTGTATTTAGCTGAGATCAGCCCATATCCCTTTGGTGGTAGTCAGGATTCTTCTTAGGACTGATTACAGGGTTCAGGGTCTGATAGGAGACAGGGTTAGGTTGGAGACTTGGACCTCTGAACCATTATCAGTACCTCCAAGGTGAGGGATTAGTTAGGACCCCAGTTTAGGGTCAGGTTAGATCCCGGTCCACCTCTTTCCTGTTTCAGCTCATCAAGTCCTCAAGATTAACCCTGAGTTCAGCAGAGATCGTGTCAGGTAAATCTATTCTATACTTACATGCTGATGTTGCTATACTAGTTGTTGTATAGAGTGTTGTTCCTGTATTAATAGTTTACTGACATTGTATACATATCATTAGACAGCGTGACAATATTTTTACAATAAATTTTCTATAATTTATCCAATGCATGTAAAACAAGGAATAAGCAAATTTGCAAATAGTCTTCATTAAAAATATTCAGATATTTTCCACAATAGTAACAGACTACAAAAGACAGTTTGTAGACGGAACAAGAAAAGTCAAAATTAATTTTTGTTGGTAAAAAATGACTATAAGACCAAAACTAAAGGAGACGACATAACCAGATCTTAGATGACAATGGAGAGTCTAACCATTTTCCCCAACATGTGTTTCACAAGTGTTTGTGTTAAACCATACTGAACCCGGTTGTTATATCCTGAGCAGGTGGATCTCCGCAGCTGCAGAGACTGTATACCATTTTGTTTTGTTTTCCTATTTTGCCTGAAGGGCCATGTTTATTTTTGATTTGCACTGGTTTATGCCACATGTATATAATAAACCAGTGGAAGATTTCAAGAGACAGAGTACCTGTGTCTACCTGCGTATGCAGCCGAGTGAGCTGATCTAACACAGGAATGTTTCCTAAGCCCATCAAACAAGACTTACACGTCAAGTACATTATTGTGTGCTCTGTACCCATATACAACTAAAAACTGTAAAATAATATTAATAATTTGTAATAAAATAATATAACATGAATGATTTCAGTTTTTATAGGGTGATTATTAGTAATTCATTACCTGATGTAGAATTGATATACTGGTCTGTAAGAGAAGAATATGATTTGTTACATCTCACATTTTTACTAAATGCATAGAAAAAATAAAGCCTTCCTATAAATGACACAGAAGCTAAAAAAAGGAGGTTCACATAATCATATACAATGGGTAGAGAGCCATATCTGATAACAATTCCCCGTCAGATAAAAATTCCTTGATTATCCGATTGGTCCTGGTCCCAGTGGTGGGATACCTACCAGTCAGCAAGTTAGCATCTATCCTGTGAATAGGTGATATAACTTGTTTACTGGATAATTCCTTTAAATTTTCTAGTTTCATATCATTTCATATCAATTTAGATATGATCGTGTTATGAGCCAGAAGAGGGTCTGCTTGTGTTAGTGTAAGGAGGTGGTGGGGAACCTCATGTGCCTTTTCTCCTCCTTGTGTCCCGGGCACGTCTGTCCCATGCGGCACCCTGATGACTCACTAATGTCGTCTTAATGTGCACTGTATAATATACAATGTGTCATGTGCTGTGTTTGTTATGCCTTTTCTTTTACTGTGTATATTGTAATGTGCTGTGTTTGTCATGCACAAGCTTAGAGACAGAAGGAGTTAAGTTAAGAAAGGGGCCGGACTAGCCGGCTTACAGGGAAGTTATTTCCTGCTTCTGGAGTAGAGCCTGGGCAGGACTGCCTGAGTCAGGACGTGTGTCCCCGTCTGGAACAGAAAGGACCCCAGGCTGGGGAATACAGGATTGCCCGAGGCAAGACGTGTCTCACTGACGGAAGCAGAGGATATCCCCGGAGGGGGAATAAAGTACTGCCAAGGACTGCTGGACAGTGTGGATGGACCCCGGGTCCGCAAAAGGAACTGTAGACGGGATGTTGGTTCACAAAGATTGGAAGGGAGCCGTTGATACTGCATAATTGGTGAAGACGCAGGGAAAGGGCTGGAAGCATTACTTTTTCTCCTCTTCATGTTACCTCATGTTACCTTATGTTCATTAAAAGTTTCTAATGTTTGGACAACAATCGTGACCTGTGGTGTATCTGAGGACGTGTTTCCAGCGTGGAGAGCAATCCTGTGAAAGAGGGAACTGACTATGCTGCAGGACCGGGGCTCTGCAATCTTGAACCTAATTCTTACCAACAAAGAGGAAATGGTCGAGGAAGTAAAGGTGGCTGAGAATTTAGGAGGCAGCGATCATGCTATCCTTGAATTTGGATTACAAGAGGAGGAAAATCAGTGAGGACTCAGACTTTAAGGTTGGACTTTAGAAATGCAGATTTCAATCGTCCAATGGCTGGATGTTCTAAAGGACAGAAATATCCAAGAAGTACAGCAGATATTGCTAAATGAAATGATCACCGCACAATCGGTAACAATCGCGAAAAGAAGGAAGAATTGTAAGCATTTAAAGAGACCATGGAGGATGAACACAGAACTTAATCACTTGTTAAAAAAGAAATGTATATCAAATGGAAAGGGGCATATCTAAAGAAGAATATAATGCTGTTTGCAGGGAATGGAAGGCAAGCGTTAGAAGAGCTAAAGCCAGTAATGCAGTAAAGCTTGCAAAGAAGACCAAAAGCAGTAAAAAAGGATTTGTGGGGTATGTCAAAAACAAAAGTCAAAGATGCTATAGGATTTTTACAGGATGAAAAGGGTGAAGTGGTCAAAAATTATGTTGAGAAGGCCAAACTTTTAAATTCCTATTTTGCATTTGTGTTCTCTAAGAAAACAATTATAACATCAACTGATCCTCATGGTGCCATTGAATGTTTTCCCTATCTTCAAAAAGGGAAAGAAGACGGAGACAGGAAATTACAGGACAATGAGCCTTAGGGCCCCGTCTCACCTAGCGACGCACCAGCGATCCCGACAACGATATGAACTTGTCAGGATCGCTGGTGTGTTGCTACATGATCGCTGCTGAGCTGCCAAATAGGCAGCTCAGGCAGCGATCAGGACAGCGACACTGCGGGTAACGTCGCTTAGTTACCCGCAGTGTACGTTAGATACCAGCGCGCTGATGCAGGGAGCTTGTAACCAAGGTACACATCGGGTTTCCAGGCGCTGTGTGGTGCCTGGAAACCCGATGTGTACGTTAGTTACCAGCTCCCCTGCAGCAGCGCGCTGGTATCCAACGTACACATCGGGTTTTCCAGCACAGACCCGCGCCTGGAAACCCGAAGTGTACCTTGGTTACCAGCTGATCGCTGGTCTCCTGCCTGTCACACGCAGCGATGCGTGCTGGACAGCAGGAGACCAGCGATCAAAAAAAAGTCCAGGCATTTCTGACACGACCAGTGATTCACAGCAGGGGCCTGATCACTGGTACGTGTCAGACATAGCGAGATCGCTGCTGAGATCGCTGTTGCGTCACAAAACTTGTGACTCAGCAGCGATCTCGCTAGCGATCTCGCTATGTGAGATGGGGCCCTTACTTCTATAACAGGAAAGATATTTGAACAAATTATTAAACAGCATGTATGTAAGTACTTGGATAATAATACAGTAATTAACCAAAGACAGCATGGGTTTGGAGCAAAAAGTCATGCCAGACTAATCTAATTTCCTTCTATGATGGAATCACTGACTGTGTGGATTAGGGAAATGCCATATATATAGTATATAGTATATCTCGACTTCAGCAAAGCATTTATCTCACACTATCCTTATTGAAAAAATGACCAAGTATGGGATTGACAAGGCTAAGGTTACGTGGATTTATTACTGGCTGAGTGATAGTACTCAGAGTGGTAATAAATGGTTGGTTGCACATCCAATTGGAAAAGTGTTTCAAGTGGAGTACCACAAGGCTTAATCATGGCCCCAGTGTTGTTCAACATTTTTATAAATGATCCAGATAAGGGAATTGAAGGTAAACTAATGAAATTTGCAGACAATGCAAAGTTAGGAGGGATAGCTAAAGAAGACAGAGAAAGGATTCACAAGGACCTAGATAAGCTTGAACAATGGGCAGCGACAAATAGAATGGTATTTAACAGGGAAAATGCAAGATCCTACATCTGAACAAGAAAAATGAAAATTACATCCATAGAATGGGAGGAATAGAACTAAGCAATAGCATGTGTGAAAAAGACTCTGGTATACTAATAGATCACATGAGTCAACAGTGTGATGCAGCAGCAAAAAGGGGAAACACAGTTGTAGGATGTATTAAGAGATGCATACAGTCTAGATCAAGTGAAGTAATTATCCCCCTCTACTCCTTTCTCATCAGGTCTCATCTGGAATACTGTGTCCAGTTCTGAGCGCCACATTTTAAAAAAGACATTGAAGAACTGGAGCAAGTTCAGAGAAGAACTACCAGGATGGTGAGCGGACTGCAAAGTATGAGGAACGATTAAAGGATCTGGGTATCTTTAGCTTGCAAAAAAAGAAGGTTAAAAGGAGACTTAATAGTTGCCTACAAATATCTGAAGGGATGTCACAGCGTAGAGGGATCATCATTATTCTCATATGCACATGGAAACATGAGAAGCAATGGAATGAAACTGAAAGGGAGAAGATACAGATTAGATATTAGAAAATACTGATCAATGAGTGGAGGCTGCCATGAGAGGTGGTGAGTTCTTTCAATTAAAGTTTTCAAACAGATGCTGGACAGACATCTGTCTGAGATGGTTTAGTAAAACCTGCATTGAGCAGAGGGTCGGATACAATGACCCTTGAGGTCCCTTTCAACTCTAACATTCTATGAAATTTGATAAGAAGTGTTGTAAATAATGTGTGTAGGTTGGAGGCTTTCGATCTTCATCCAAATACATTTTGAACATTTCATGAGATGAAAAAAAATCTGATCACATTTTACCTCTGCATGTAACTCCGGCATCTTCAGGATGCCCACAGTTATGTTTGCCCAGTCCTTGATGAGAGCAGTTCCACAGATATGTTTCATTTCCAAGGCAATTTATATCATCCAAAACAATAGGTCCTGCTCCCCGGCCAAAGTAGGCACCTATGTGAGGGGAAATGGGTGGGCCACAACCGACTTGACGGCATACCACTTTGGCATCGCTCATATCCCAAAGATCATCACATACTGTTCCCCATTGTCCATTATAGTAGATTTCAACCCGGCCAAAACATCGGCTTCCATTTGCCAGTCTCAGAGACAATGCTTGTGCTGCACAAAAAGGATAATAGTGCACATTTTCAGGGCATAAAAATTAGAAGTTATAATACTTGTCAGGAAAATATGAATTATTTCTTAATATCCTAGGTACATATACAGAGCTGCCGGTTACTTTTCCCCCATTTGGTTCGTGTAACACTAAGCTCCACGTGCAGCCATACAGCTGCCGCCCCCTCAGTCTTCCTTTGTGAATTTCTATCTACTCCCCCCTCCCTTCAGCAAATGGTCACTTTTATTACTCTGGCTGAGTTAAGTGTGGGTTTTCTTTTTCCCTCCAAGATTTCCTTTGTCTTAATCCCAAAATGCTCAAAGTCAAATTTAATAACTCACAGTGGACTTAGAAATGTGAAACTTGGGTTCTCAGGAGCTGGGCACGTAGGCTATGCATTGCAGCGTTTTGGGACCTTCAGGGTCATCAGAAACCTGAGAAACGAGTTTCTGCCCCTCAGTAAAGGTACTGTCACACTAAGCGAGATCGCTATCGAGATCGCTACTGCGTCACCGATTTTATGACGCAGTAGCGATGTCGTTAGCGAGTTAGCTGTGTGTGACATGTAGCGGCGATGTGGCCCCTGCTGAGATGTCGTTGATCGCTTATGAACGTTCTGAGCCATTTTTTGGTCGTTGGTGTCCCGCTGGTGAGCCTGAATCGCTGAGTGTGACACCCTTTATGAACGACTTCACCAGCATCGCAGGTGGGACTAGGTTTTTCCCAACGACCGCAGAGGTTTTTATACAGATCGCTGATCTCTGATGAGATCTTTGTGTTTGGAAGCTAACTAGCGACCACATAGCGATCGCACCAACGATCTCGCCAGGTCGTGTCGTTGTCGTGATCGCTAGTGCGATCGCTAAGTGTGACAGTGCCTTAACATGTAGACATGCCGTGTTCGGTTTCAAAAGAAAGGTAAATTCGCAGGGGAAAATATAATACCCCTGTCGTCACCCTGTGAGCTTCCCAGCCAAATATATGGCAAATAGAAGCTTTTAATAACTTTTCAAAATAGGTGTTCCTCTTGGGAACAGCCCGTATGTGAGGTCAACAAAAGTGGGAGTTCCTAAGTTTATGGGCAAAACCATAAAACAGGAACTGCCATTTTGGGAGTCATTCAAATCCCGGAGAGACAGCCAGACAACAGGCTGTGGACTGCATATTTTCTGTGGGATTCTCTCCTTCCCTTTATCGACACATCATACCTGTGACTGAGATAAAGTAAGTTTCCTATTTTAATCCCTTTTGTTTTCTAACTGTTGTACATATTGTATTTCGTCCTCTTTTGTAATATCTTTGTATTTTTGTAAACACTGCCGATATTTTCTGAAGTAAACATATAAATTTACTAGTTTCGTTCTTCTTGCTCTGTGACCGAACTGACACGTACTCTGCGCAAAAAACCTGCTACCTTTGGGTTGGTTCCTGACCCAATATAGGTTTTGGTATCAAACGAGGAAATGGTAGCAGCGCAGCGTTCTGGTGTTGTTCAGGAACCCTGGCAGTGACGGATCGGAGGTTTATTTGTGTATTCCCAGCCTGGTACTGGTGATATACATACTGCCTTCACTGCAGAGTGCCCGATAGCCAGTATGCGACAAGGCAGCATTTCCGGTGACTACTAATCCTAGGTGCAGTTCACTGACTGACCTGAGGATAAGGGAGGGCGCCAGAGAGCGGCAAGTTTCTAACTGGAACAGAAAGTGGAAACAAAAGTTGGGTTTCCCTGACAATACTCTTAAAAGCCATGTCAACCTGTGCAATTGTGTGTACAGTTCCTATGTAATTGTCTACATCTCCATGGTTACAGACTACAAGTGCATCTATCCCCCTGGACGTCCGATTGTGTCAGGGATGGATGGTCTTTGTGACCCCATCTGTAAATTCATCGATTTCTATTTAAAAACAATAGTAGAGACATTACCATCTTACATTAAAGACACAACGGATGTCCTGAGGAGGCTTGACGGGGTCTCTGTGGAAGCAGGCACTTTGTTGGTCACAGCTGACGTTGAGACACTCTATACGTGTATTAATCACGAAGATGGTTTACAAGCAGTCCGCCATTTCCTCGAGGTCTCCGACTTGGACGGCCCCCTTTGTGGTTTTCTCCTCGAACTGCTGCACTTTGCATTATTGCATAACTTCTTTACTTTTAAGGATGGCTTTTATCATCAGAAGCGAGGCGCAGCCATGGGTGCGGCCTGCGCGCCCGCCTACGCTAACCTCTTTCTGGGTTACTGGGACAGGTTCATTTTTGGCGAGGCGGGGGCCGCTGACCATGTGCTGTGCTGGTTACGCTATATTGATGATATTATACTACTTTGGCGTGGCACGGTGCAGCAGTTGGAGGACTTTATGGCCGAGCTTAATGACAATCAGTTAAATATCAAACTTACGTATAGGTATGATTATAACCAGATTGATTTTTTGGACATCAAATTGGAAGTTGACAATACTTTGTCTCTCCAGACGGATGTCTTTAGTAAAAATACCTCTGTGAATGCGTTGTTACACGCTAGCTCGGCGCATAGTCGATCCACTGTGGGGGCCGTCCCAGTCGGACAGTTCTTGAGGATGCGCAGGATTTGCTCATCCGGCCAGAAATTTGAACATCAAGCATTGGACCTTAGGAGACGCTTTGAGCAGCGTGGATATAGCAAACGTAGCATAAAAAAAGGCTACAATCGGGCTAAAATTACCCCACGTGAACAATTGCTGTATCGCTCTGCTCTAAAGCAAAAGGAGGATAATAACATTCGTTTTATATCAGTGTTCAACCATGAATGGGAGAGTATGAGGGACATATTCACTAAACATTGGTCAGTCTTGAAAACCGAGCCCGCTCTGAGATCCGTCCTCACGGAGAAACCTCTTATGACCCCGAGGAGATCCAAGAATTTAAGAGATATACTGGTTCAGAGCCATTATATTGCACCTACTATAAATCCGTTTGGGAGTACTAGACGTCAGAAGGGATGTTATAGTTGTGGCCACTGTATGGCTTGCGCAAATGTTTCTCGCAGTTCTAATTTTCATTCAAGTGATGGGACGAAAGAATATGAGATCAGAGAATATATCTCTTGCAGCACGAAAAATGTGATTTATTTTGCTACATGCAGCTGCCCTTTAATTTACGTAGGTTTAACATCACGTGAACTCAGAATACGAATACGTGAACACGTTAGAGACATTTGCGCAGCCAGTAAAATGGAAGATATATCTAGTTTGAAAACCATCCCTAGACATTTCAGGGATAAACACAACTGTGATCCTGTTAACTTCAAGGTTAAAGGAATTGATGTTATACATCCCGGAATTAGAGGGGGTAATATAAAGAAAATGTTGGCACAACAAGAGTTAAAGTGGATTGTGACTCTTGACACAGTGACACCGAAAGGGCTCAATGAGGCCCTTAATTTTGCCCCCTTTCTGTGAAAGTCTCCCTAATTTGGGTTTTTTCTTTTTTTTTCTTTATAAGCTTGCATCATTTTTATGTGTGTTGTTTTTAAATTACACTTTTTTTTCTTTTTATTCAGTTCACATTAAGTTTTGGAATGTTGCTATCCGCTGGAGGCTCAGCCCTAATATCCCTTAATGATGGGACCATTATATTATATTGCGATTGGTGATGGAAAGCAATTGGACCTATGAAGATTTGTACCATTTGGATAAAGATCCATGGACGCCATATTTTGATTATTTTGATTATATGAATTGTTGTTCAATTGCAAACTATGTGCTTTATATATATTTGTACTGCCGTGGTGCGCATGTGCGCGATCGCTCTCTGCTGCCACCCGCCGCTGACCGGCAAAGTTATGCTGGCGCATCGCCGTGGTTCATTTTGGAACCTAGGTCCTGCGGTCAGGTGACGCGTCCGGTGTGCGGCGGTTGGAGGGACAGCATCGGGCATATGCGCCATTAACGGTGGGCGGCACCTTCAGCGGTCACATGACCGGTTTCTATGGCTACTTAAAGGTCCTGTTAGTGACCTACAACACACTCCCCTTGAGAAAGCGAGGTGAACGACAGCGAAACGTGCGTCGGGGATTTCCATATGGCCGGCAGTATTTGGTGAGGTTTACTCCCCCTTTTTCTTCCTTACACCCCGCTCTTTGACACAATATAACCTCTCATTGTGTTTAAGCTATGTAATCGCGGTGGGTCTGGACATACCTTCCTCTGAACACACGCCTGAGGGCTCATACTCACATGCGAGGAAAACGTCCGATTCTCGCATGTGAAATCCCAGCTCTGGGGCCGGCATTCGGGAGTGGAGCGAGCGGCTGCATATAAATACATGCAGCCGCACACTCCACTCCCGAGTGCCGGGGCCAGAGCTGGGATTTCACATGCGAGCGACGGACGTATTTCTCGCAAGTGGAAAGAAGCCCTAACTCTGACTATGGTAATCAGCTATGGGACTATGGTGTGCCCCAGGCTTTCTAGTGTTCATTATATCTAGGGATTTTTTCCTCCTGCTATTGAATTGGCTATATTGTGTTACGGTGTTTTTCTGCTTGCCATATGTTTTCGTGTCTTTTTATACACATCATTGTCATGTTATGTCTTATGTCCTGTCGCCTTATTGTGGCTTTAATAAACTTTTTATATTTTTGCAATGAAAATGAAAACTCCATTTTTTCTCCTGTTTTGTTGCCTTATCTAATGGAGATTTATGTAGTTATTTTGTGAAGAGGGTTCACAACTGCATTATTTTATAATCTGGATATGTGGTTATTAAGTGCATCTATGTAGTCTGATTCTTCACACTTTCTTCTGTCTGTACTCTTCTTTTACCAACCTTCCTAATATACTGTACAGGGTTACATCTTCAGTAGACAGATGTGTGTAGCCCTGGTGGTAGGCACACGCAGTACCCTGGAGAGTGTATGGCGAGACGGCGGCTTAATGCTCAATATTCATTCACTCGACACACATACTAGACACACCCCTAGGGTAGTGGAGTATACTCTAGAGGGAGTGGTCAAGGTAGTAGGTGTTAGAGTGATTAGTCTAGTTCCTGTCTTTGGACAGTGAGGACGTGTGGAGTAGAGTCTAGACATCTGAGAGGAGAGACGTTTGGAGGGAGTAAAGAGTCTAGCCTGCTTCATCCCAGTTCATATAGTGGAGTCTGGTATAGGTGTTTGGAATACACCTTAGTCTGGTCAGAGCTGTATCACCCTCTCAGCACCCACTGAAGAAAGGAGAAGTAATAGCACGGAAAGTCTTCAGCATCCCTGTCTAGAGGACGGTATCAGGTACAGAGACGTGCTCCTGCCTGTGATAACTGAGCATCCGTGGCTAACTTCATTGGAAGGAAAAGGAAAGAAGTGACCCTTGGCTAGTTTTGAGTGCTTATGTTACCAGCGTGGACAAGGCGAAAGGCAAGTGGATTATAAGATTAGTGCTACAGGATTGCAGAAGTCCAGCACGTTGCTACCGGTCACTGGGGACCGAAGAGTTACTGTTGTTTCAGGCACGGTGACAGGAAAACCAGGAATCTACCGGACCCTAGGTCGCGGCAGACAAGCCCCTTATAGTCAGTACGTAACTGGGGTCAGGGGGAGTGAAGACTTTGGAGTTCTGCAGGACCACGTAAGAATTCAGCTCCTTCATAGGAAGGCCCCTAACACTAAGCTGACTGGGCAGGTACAGCTTTGGATAAGCTGGAGAATAGAGGGAACTACGCTTCATGCTAGTTGCACTCGTCATATTGGAGATTAAGGAGGCCCCTAACTTGTCCAGCTGCCGTCTCAAGATACACTCTCCTTGGATCAGCCTCCCTGGGACCTGCCTTATCATCTTGCAAGTAAAGGTATGGAAAGACGCTGACCGTGTGAGACTGTGTTCTTTAACCGCACTCGACTTCACAACTCACATAGACTTTGAGGGACCAGTCCCACCTGTAGGGGGACCCGACATCTAGCTGCATCACCATCCCCTCAGAGATCTACAGCAGCGCTGGTACTAATTACCAGAATACTACAGGTGGCGTCACGAACTGTACATAAATCAATCCCCTGTAAATATATCCCCAACATACGCCAGACCGCCAGGGCCACAGACCGAGCCACAGCTACCTGTGACAAACCCCATAGACTTCCATGGGCTCGGCTCTGAGTACCCCATTGCCCTGGTAACCCACAATTGTGGTGGCGGGTCGATACAACTTTGGCGTCACGAACAGGATACGAAACTCGCGAAATTGCGAGCCCTGCGTGCCTAAGGACTTGTTTTTGTAAAAAGGACTGTTTGCACTTTTGGCGCCAAAATCGCCATTTTTGTCGCCATATTCGCGCCCTCAGGCGCTGGAGAAGAAGGTGGGCGTACCTTCGTGGGCGTCTACCCCCCTGTGGCGCGAAGAAAATGCCTGCCCTCTCAAAGTGCTACTACAACATGCGGTCCTGCCCTACAGCAAAGGAGGTCCGCCTCCTCTTCACCTTCCCTGCGAGGAGGAGGAGACGCAAACCCCACCTCCACGGAAGAGACTGGATGTCTCCGCAGAAAAAAAGAATCTTCTGGAACATGATGGAGGCAGGACGTGTGCAGCCGAGCGGGGCAGCGGAGGAAGGCAGGCCCCGTGCCCCCGCCAAGCTGCCATCGGCATCGGAGACTTATGCGATCCTGCACCTGCAACAGGCGTTGTTAGAGGTTCAGGAGGAGAACTCACGCCTAAAGAAGATGTTCCAACCTGGACTGGAGGAGATAGAGAGACGCCGATGTAACCTGCTGAAGTGGCAAATGACGAACACGGCGTCCTCTCCCCTCAACGAACCCCCACGATTTCAAAAACCGAAGAGTCTGCTGCCCAAGGCGAAGGAGCAACCGGAGGCTGCCCCCGAAAGTACCGTTCCCGATCCCACCGGTGAAGCGGTGGAAGCGGAGGAGGTTGAGGAGGTACAGCCAATCCCGGAACGCCCGCCCGGCCAGGAGGCCGCAGCAGATTATCGGTCCCCGGCAGGGACACCGGAGGGGTCCTGTCCGTCACTACCAGATGTGGACTGGGACGAAATGGCGCGCCTGGATGACGTCGCCTACACCGCCCAGTGGGAGCAAGAATGGCAGAGTCGTGAGGAGACGAAGAGGCGCCAGCAGGAGGAAGAGCGGGAGGCTCAGAGGAACCGCCAGCGACAATATGCCGAGCTGATTGCCGACAAGGAGACTGTCCGTCGCGACAAAGGTACCTTACGGGAACCGCGGCGGCGGGGGTGTGTGACTGAGTTCCAGCTCCGGAAGGGCTGGGGCTTTATCCGCGAACCGGGCCTTTACCCAGCGGTCTTCGTCAGCAGGCGTGACGTGGAATCTCACCTGCCGCAAGGTCATCCCGGGAGGGACTTAGTGAACGGAGATATAGTCACCTATACGCGGCATTGGGGAATGAAGGGGTGGTATGCCCTGAACGTCGCCATCGTCCGCGACCCCGTCCCAGACGCCGGTACCGTCACCATTGCCGCAGCGTCCCCGGTTCCCGTACAAGCAGCATCCGGCCGTGCCCCAGCATCGCCCCCTTCAAAGTCATCGCAACTAGCGACCCAGAGTGCATCACGAATTAAAGTCACCTCTTCATCGCAACGTGCGACGCAGTCTCGATCGCAATCCCTAACGCGGTCCATATCGCTAACAGTAATTGAGACGCAATCGGTGTCATGTGGAGAGACTGTACCAGTTGCGCCCCTGGAGGTTCGCACCAGAACTGTCGCAACCCAGACCCTGATCGCAGCACATGATTTGCTGGTCCTGGGATCAAGGGCTCATTGCATCGTTCCAGCCCCCGGGGTGGAAAATGTAGTGGAAAATGTATTAGTAGAAAATGAATAAATAGTAAAGAGTTGGTGAGATCCCTATCGGATCTACCACAAATAGAAAGCAGAAAGTTTAAAATGTTTTTGAAAAAGTATGCACAGGTTATATATAGTGAATATATATTTCTAATTATAGAATGCCCGGCTGGGTAATTGGTAGTTGATAATTGGTAAATGATAGATGAAAAACAGTTGCACTTTGATAATGTGATTTAATGTGATATGCCTTCCTTTGCAAATGGACTTTTGAGGTTAAGGACTATGCTAACCCAGAACTTTCTTGTACATAGTTGCGCTTCGGTGCCCTATCTTGGTTTTACAAAAACCATCCATAACTACCTCTGAAAAAACAAAACCCGTATGGTGTGGCACTGAGTGAGGTCTGCAATCGGACGTCCTGCAGCCCACCCAGGACCCACGTTGAAGGTTTGGTGCGGGTCCTTCACAAGTATCTTGTATATTTATTTACTGAATGCTATTTGATACTATTTGTATTTTTCTATAAAAGGTTTGTAACGTTCAAGGTATTCTTACCTCCCGGATGGGAAGATGTTATTGTTATTGTTATTGCATAAACAAAATGTCTTTTGTATTTCACAGCCCGGGAGTGCTGTCGTTTACCATGGGGGAATGTGTAGCCCTGGTGGTAGGCACACGCAGTACCCTGGAGAGTGTATGGCGAGACGGCGGCTTAATGCTCAATATTCATTCACTCGACACACATACTAGACACACCCCTAGGGTAGTGGAGTATACTCTAGAGGGAGTGGTCAAGGTAGTAGGTGTTAGAGTGATTAGTCTAGTTCCTGTCTTTGGACAGTGAGGACGTGTGGAGTAGAGTCTAGACATCTGAGAGGAGAGACGTTTGGAGGGAGTAAAGAGTCTAGCCTGCTTCATCCCAGTTCATATAGTGGAGTCTGGTATAGGTGTTTGGAATACACCTTAGTCTGGTCAGAGCTGTATCACCCTCTCAGCACCCACTGAAGAAAGGAGAAGTAATAGCACGGAAAGTCTTCAGCATCCCTGTCTAGAGGACGGTATCAGGTACAGAGACGTGCTCCTGCCTGTGATAACTGAGCATCCGTGGCTAACTTCATTGGAAGGAAAAGGAAAGAAGTGACTGCTCGACCCTTGGCTAGTTTTGAGTGCTTATGTTACCAGCGTGGACAAGGCGAAAGGCAAGTGGATTATAAGATTAGTGCTACAGGATTGCAGAAGTCCAGCACGTTGCTACCGGTCACTGGGGACCGAAGAGTTACTGTTGTTTCAGGCACGGTGACAGGAAAACCAGGAATCTACCGGACCCTAGGTCGCGGCAGACAAGCCCCTTATAGTCAGTACGTAACTGGGGTCAGGGGGAGTGAAGACTTTGGAGTTCTGCAGGACCACGTAAGAATTCAGCTCCTTCATAGGAAGGCCCCTAACACTAAGCTGACTGGGCAGGTACAGCTTTGGATAAGCTGGAGAATAGAGGGAACTACGCTTCATGCTAGTTGCACTCGTCATATTGGAGATTAAGGAGGCCCCTAACTTGTCCAGCTGCCGTCTCAAGATACACTCTCCTTGGATCAGCCTCCCTGGGACCTGCCTTATCATCTTGCAAGTAAAGGTATGGAAAGACGCTGACCGTGTGAGACTGTGTTCTTTAACCGCACTCGACTTCACAACTCACATAGACTTTGAGGACCAGTCCCACCTGTAGGGGACCCGACATCTAGCTGCATCACCATCCCCTCAGAGATCTACAGCAGCGCTGGTACTAATTACCAGAATACTACAGGTGGCGTCACGAACTGTACATAAATCAATCCCCTGTAAATATATCCCCAACATACGCCAGACCGCCAGGGCCACAGACCGAGCCACAGCTACCTGTGACAAACCCCATAGACTTCCATGGGCTCGGCTCTGAGTACCCCATTGCCCTGGTAACCCACAATTGTGGTGGCGGGTCGATACAGATGCAAAAAGGTAAGATATTTTTAGGTGTATTAAAATCAAAATGTATTTATTTCTATTTTGTTTGCTGTGAAGCAATAATCTAACAATTTCATGGTTGGGCTATTTTTGTGGAGGTTTTTCATCATTATCCATATTTAATCCATTTGTTATAATTATAGATAAAGAAATACTAGAACTGATTAAATATTGAAATAACTCGGAAAACAAACTAAGGCCGGCGTCACACTGGCGACAGAATCGGACGACTGCAATGCGATGAAAAATCGTATTGCAGTCTGCCCTATGTTAATCTATGGAGCAGCTCCCAGTATCAGATTTTTTGTGGTCCGTTTTAAACGTCCGTGTATAATCGCAGCATGCTGCGATTGTCACCGATTGTGGGTCGACAATCGCCAATGCAAGTCTATGGGAGCGATGAAAAATCGGATTACAAACGGACCGCATGTGTGACTTGCGATGAAATCGCATCGGTGTCCTTTAGAAAAGCCGGCAATTCATCCCCGGCTATACTGTAAAATCACACTGACAGCTTTAATAAAGACTAGAAAGAATAGATATATACACATAGAACACATATATATATACATGTCATTGTGACATGTATTTATACATATATTTATAGTTCCTAGACTTCTACATACTGTTATAGCCGCTAATTCAATTGCCGGGTTTTGTGAAATCACAGAAGCCGACATGAAATGATACATTGTTTCCACACAGTTAACCATGTCATTTCCTGTATTTTGATATTTGTTTAGAACTTACAATTACATGAGTGTATTTGTGCAAAATTTCAGACATGTAGGGGTTAATTAAAGGTGTAATTTCGTTGAAAAAAAATGCGTGGGCTCCCGCTGTATTTTCTCCACCAGACAGACAAAGCAAGCGAGTGGGGGCAGATAATAACAGCCTAGGGAGGGTACATTTTTTGTGCCCCCCCTGGCTACTAACATCTGCCCCCAGACACCCCAGAAAGGGCAAATCTATAATTAGATTCGCCCTTTCTGGCACTTTGCCCGTCTATTCCCATTGCCCTGTAGCGGTGGCGAATGGGTTAATAATCTCACCTTACTGTCACCTTGCAATTGAAAGGTGACCTTAAGGTAGGTTAATAATTGAGAGCTGTCAATTAGATAACTATCAATTATTAATCCTATTGAAGTAAATAAAAAAACACACACACTTTAAGAATAAATAATTTTAATGAAATAAAAACACATTTTTTTTACCATATTTTATTTTACACTTAATCCGTGCGAAGCCATTGATCTCCTAAAATAAAGAAAAAAAAATAAAACAACATTATTCTTACCTATTCCGCCGATCTGTCACGTCCCACGCTGTAATCCTTCACAAAGGGTTAACTAGCTTTGAGCCAAGCAGTGCAAGTAATCCTGCATGCTCAGCTCAAAGCTCCTGAATGAATAAGTTCCTCTCCTGGCGACAGGAGAGGATGTGTTTCATGAATGAAGCTTAATTGATTGTGTCCACTTTCCCTTTAGGTCAGGTCACTAAAGTTAAATTGCCAATAAATCAATTAAGCTCCATTCATGAATCTATTCCTCTACTTTCGCTGGGAGAGTAACTTATTCATTCAGGGGAATACAGGTCTGAGACAGCATTATTAGCTCTCTGCGACCTGTAACCTGTTAACCCTTTCTGATGGATTACACCGTGGACCTGACTGTACATCGGATTGGTAAGTATAATTTTGCTTTTTTATTTTATTTTTATTACAGGAAATGGTTTTAGCAGGAAAATAAAATATGGTCAAAAACTGTGTGATTATTTAATTAAACTTATTTTTTATTAAAGTGTGTGTGTTTGATTTTTCTTTCATACAATAGGATTAATAATTGATAGTTGTCTAATTGACAGCTCTCAATTATTAACCTGGCTTAAAGTCACCTTTCAATACTAAGGTGACATTAACGCCAGATTATTAACCCATTCGCCACCGCTACAGGGCAATGGGAATAGACGGGCAAAGTGCCAGAAAGGGCGAATCTAATTAGAGATTTGCCCTTTCTGGGGTGTCTGGGGCAGATGTTAGTAGCCAGGGGAGGCACAAAAAAAATGTACCCTCCCTAGGCTATTATTATCTGCCCCCACTCGCTTGCTTTGTCTGTCTGGTGGAGAAAATACAGCGGGAGCCCACGCATTTTTTTTCAACGAATTTACACCTTTAATTAACCCCTACATGTCTGAAATTTAGCACACATATACTCATGTAATTGTATGTTTCAAACATATATAAAAATACATGAAATTACATGGTTAAATGTGTGGAAACAATGTATCATTTCATGTCGGCTTCTGTGATTTCACTGAAGCCGGCAATTGAATTAGCGGCTATAACAGTATGTAGAAGTGTAAGAATTATAAATATATGTATATATATATATGTCACAATGACATATATATATATATATATTATATATATGTGTTCTATGTGTATATATCTATTCTTTTTTTTGTGATTGAAATACTATTCTTTTGGATCCATTATATGTCAGTTTTGCAAGCCTGCGAGAAAATCTCGCAAGTCGGATGAAAATCGGATGTTACAAGGTACACACACATGCGACTAAATCGCATCTTTGAAGGAAAATCGGATGCCAGAAGGATGTGTGATGTTTGCATTTTGATCCGACAATCGACCGTCTAAAACGGACCGATTTTTTGTGGTTGTGTGTGACTCCAGCCTAATAATAAAAATCTACTCAATACTGCATCCATATCCTGGATTTAGAAAAGAAGGAAACTTACCTGAACTGTTGAGTTTTGGGACTGAAGAGCCTGCAAATAAATGACAGATGTAAACAGTAGAAATAGATTAAATATAATGATGTTTTGCCAGCATTTTTCAAGGTGTTGTCCAATGTTAAAAAAAGGTTATTACTTTCTTCAAGAATACAGCGCCACATCTGTCTACAGGCTGTATTGCAGCTCAGCTGCGTTCACTTTGATGGAGCTGAGCTGTAATACCAGGCTCAACCTATGGACAGCTGTGGTGCTATTCCTGGAAGAAAGCAGACATTTTTATTTTTATCCTGGACACCTTTTAACCCCTTAAGGACTGGCCGATTTTTCACTTTTGCAGTTTGTTTTTTTCTCCATCCCTCCCCCCTTTTTTCAAGAGCTGTTTTTTAAATAATTTTTCTGTTGACATTGCCATATGAGGGCTTATTTTTTTGTAGGACAAGCTGTAATTTAGAATGAGACTATTCATTTTACCATATGATGTAGTGAAAAATGGGGGGAAAAAATTTCAAGTCTAGTAAAATTGTAATAAAACTGCAATTCTGCCACTCATTTTACAGAAAAAATGACCTACAGATCAATACGATTATGGTGATACCAAAACAGTCTAGTTCTTTTTATATATCAGTGAAAAAAAAATACAGAACTCTGTAAAATAAAAAATTTAGTCTGTCTCGCCATTTCCTGAGACCCATAAAGTTTTTTCTCTATGGATGCAACTGTATGAGGGCTTGCTTTCTATGTGCTTTGGGGTATATATGATGTACTCATCTTATTTTTGCATCTTTTTGAGGAAGTGCAGAGACTGAAAAACCTCAAATCTAGAGTCAATATTTTTTTCTTCGCAGTGTTCAATGTATGGTTTAACCCTCCTTAACCCCCAAGGGTCGTTTGCACGTTAATGACCAGGCAAATTTTTACATTTCTGACCACTGTCCCTTTATGAGGTTATAACTCTGGAATGCTTCAATGATCTTGGCGATTCTGAGACTGTTTTCTTGTGACATATTGTACTTCATGTTAGTAATAAAATTTCTTCGATATAACTTGCGTTTATGAAAAAAACGGAAATATGGCGAAAATTTTGCAATTTTCAAACTTTGAATTTTTATGCCCTTAAAACAGAGAAATATGTCACACAAACTAGTTACTAAATAACATTTCCCACATGTCTAATTTACATCAGCACAATTTTGGAAATTTTTTTTTTTTTTCGTTAGGAAGTTATAAGGGTTAAAAGTTGACCAGCGATTTCTCATTTTTACAACATCATTTTTTTTTTAGGGACCACATCACATTTGAAGTCACTTTGAGGAGTCTATATGATAGAAAATACCCAAAAGTGACACCATTCTAAAAACTGCCCCCCTCAAGGTGCTCAAAACCACATTCAAGAAGTTTATTAACCCTTCAGGTGCTTCACAGGAATTTTTGGAATGTTTAAAAAAACATGAACATTTAACTTTTTTTCACAAAATATTTACTTCAGATCCAATTTTTTTATTTTACCAAGGGTAACAGGAGAAATTTGACCTCAAAAGTTGTTGTGCAATTTGTTCTGAGTACGCTGATACCCCATATGTGGGGTAACCACTGTTTGGGCGCACAGCAGAGCTCGGAAGGGAAGGAGCGCTGTATGACTTTTCAATGCAAAATTGGCTGGAATTGAGATCGGACGCCATGTTGCGTTTGAAGAGCCCCTGAGGCGCCTAAACATTGGAAACCCCCCACAAGTGACACCATTTTGGAAACTATACCCCTAAGGAACTTATCTCGATGTGTGGTGAACACTTTGAACCCCCAAGTGCTTCACAGAAGTTTATAACGCCCAGGCGTGAAAATAAAAAAAATCATATTTTTTCCACAAACATGATCTTTTAGATCCCAATTTTTTGTTTTCTCAAGGGTAACAGGAGAAATTGGACCAAAAAAGTTGTTGTCCAATTTGTCCTGAGTACGCTGATATCCCATATGTGGGAGAAAACTAGTGTATGCGCACATGTCGGGGCTCGGAAGGGAAGTAGTGACATTTTGGAATGTAGACTTTGATGGAATGGTCTGCGGGCGTCATGTTACGTTTAGAGAGCCCCTGATGCGCCTAAACAGTGGAAACCCCCCACAAGTGACCCCATTTTGTAAACTAGACTCCCCAAAGACTAGATGTGTGGGGAGAACTTTGAATCCCCAAGTGCTTCACAGAAGTTTATAACGTAGAGCCATAAAAATAAAAAATCATATTTTTTCCACAAAAATGATATGAAAACATATACATTTTTTTAATTTTATCATTTTTACCTAACTAAGGGGGTGATAAAGGAGGGTTTGATTTACTATTTATAGCGGGTTTTTATATCAGGTTTTTATGTTTGGCAGCTGTCACACGCTAAAAGATGCTTTTTATTGCAAAAAATAGTTTTTGTATCACCACATTTTGAGAGCTATAATTTTTCCATATTTTGGCCCACAGAATCATGTGAGGTCTTTTCTTGCGGGACGAGTTGACGTTTTTATTGGTATCAGTTTTGAGCACATGACATTTTTTGATCGCTTTTTATTACGATTTTTGGGAGGCAAAATGAACAAAAACCAGCAATTCATGAATTTCTTTTGGGGGGGGCGTTTATACCGTTCTGCGTGTGGCAAAATTGATAAAGCAGTTTTATTCTTCGGGTCAGTACGATTACAGCGATACCTCATTTGTATCATTTTTTTAATGTTTTGGCGCTTTTATACAATAAAAACTATTTTACATAAAAAATAAAAAATAATAATTTTTGCATCGCTTTATTCTGCGAGCGATAACTTTTTTATTTTTTCGTTGATGTTGCTGTATGGCGGCTAATTTTTTGCGGGACAAGATGATGTTTTCACCAGTACCACGTTTATTTATATCTGTCTTTTGATCGCGTTATTCCACTTTTTGTTCGGCGGTATGATGATAAAGCATTGTTTTTTTGCCTTTTTTTTTAAGGGGTTCACTAAAGGGGTTAACTAGTGGGACAGTTCTATAGGGCGGGTCGTTACGGACGCGACGATACTAAATATGTGTACTTTTATTGTTTTTTTATTTACATAATAATAATGTGTCTATTGGGGAAATATTTTTTTTTATTTATTTGGGGATTTTTTAAAAATATTTTTACACATGTGACATCACTATATAGTGTCAGAGCACTGTGTCAGATCAGCGATCTGACAGGAAGTGCAGGAGGCTTGCTGGTGCCTGCTCTCAGCAGGCACTGACTAGCCACCTCCCTGCATGACCCCGCGGCCATCTTGGATCCAGAGGCCTGCAGGGAGGAGGCCCTCGGAACAATGTGATCACATCGCGTTGCTCTGAGGGTCTCAGGATAGCACGCAGGGAGCCCCCTCTCCCTGCTCGATACTTCCCTATGCCACCGGAACGATGCAATCTTCTTTGAGCGCAGTGTGCCGGGGGTTAAAGTGCCAGGAGCGATCTGTGACCGCTCCTGGCACTTGGTGCCAGGTGTCAACTGTGAGAATCAGCTGACACCCGGCCGCGATCAGCCGCACTCCCCCCGTGAGCGCGGCTGATCGCGTATGACGTACTATTCCGTCCATGTGAATCAAGTCCCAGGTCACATGGACGGAATAGTATGTCTGATGGCAGAAAGGGGTTAAATACCTTTCAATTTTAATAGGCTGGACTTTAACATGTGGAGAAACCAATTCTGTTAATATTTTTTCTTTTACTTTATTTGGTGTTTTCAACTTTAACCCTCTCTGACATTAGACGTACTATCCCGTCCATATAAACCCGTGCCATTCTGCCCATGGACGGGATAGTACGTCATAGGCGATCAGCTGCGCTCCTGAGGGGAGCGCAGCTAATCGCCGCCGGGTGTCAGCTGATTATCACAGCTGACACCCGTGACTGTGTGTCAGGAGTGGTCACGGACCGCTCCCGGCACATTAACCCCTAGCACACCGCGATCAAACATGATCGCGGTGTACTGGGGGCACAGGGGAGGATCGCGCAGGGTGGGGGCTCCCTGCGCGCCCCCCTGAGACCCTCAGACCAGCGCGATGTGATCGCGCTGTTCTGAGGGCTTCCTCCCTCCCAGGACCCGGATCCAAGATGGCGCCGGGGTCCTGGAGGGAGGCGGCTTCCTCAGTGCCTGCTGAGAGCAGGCACTGAGAAGCCTGCAGCTATGCCTGAGCGATCGCTGGTGTGACAGAGTGCTGTGCACACTGTCACACCAGCGATTTGATAAAATACAGTGATGTCCCACCCTGGGACAAAGTAAAAAAGTTAAAAAAATAAAAATAAACATGTTCTAAAAAAAAATCCAAAATAAATAAAAAAAAAATAAAATATTCCCCAATAAATTCATTTCTTCCTGTAAATAAAAAAAAACGAAACAATAAAAGTACACATATTTGGTATCGCCGCGTCCGTAACGACCCCCCCTATAAAACTGTCCCACTAGTTAACCCCTTTAGTGAACCCCTTAAAAAAAAAAAAGAAGCAAAAAATCAATGCTTTATCATCATACCGCCGAACAAAAAGTGGAATAACGCGCGATCAAAAAGACCAATATAAATAAACATGGTACCGCTGAAAACGTCATCTTGTCCCGCAAAAAACGAGCCACCATACAGCATCATCAGCGAAAAAATAAAAAAGTTATAGCTCGCAGAATAAAGCGATGCAAAAATAATTATTTTTTATATAAAATTGTTTTTATTCTATAAAAGCGCCAAAACATAAAAAAATATATAAATGAGGTATCGCCATAATCGTACTGACCCGAAGAATAAAACTGCTTTATCAATTTTACCACACGCGGAACAATAAAAACGCCTCCCCCAAAAGAAATTCATGAATTGATGATTTTTGTTCATTCTAACCTCCCAAAAATCGAAATAAAAAGCGATCAAAAAATGTCACCTGCTCAAAAATGGTACAAATAAAAACGTCAACTCGTCCCGCAAAAAATAAGACCTCACATGACTCTGTGGGCCAAAATATGCAAAAATTATAGCTCTCAAAATGTGGCGATGCAAAAAACTATTTTTGCAATAAAAAGCGTCTTTTAGCGTGACAGCTGCCAATCATAAAAACCCGCTATAAATAGTAAATCAAACCCCCCTTTATCACCCCCTTAGTTAGGGAAAAATAATAAAATTAAAAAAATGTATTTATTTCCATTTTCCCATTAGGGTTAGGGTTAGGGTTGCGGCTAAAGTTAGGGTTAGGGTTGGCGCTAAAGTTAGGATTAGGGTTAGGGTTGGGATTAGGGGTGTGTTAGGGTTAGGTTTGTGGTTAGGGTTGGGACTAGGGTTAGGGGTGTGTTGGGGTTAGGGTTGGAGTTAGAATTGGGGGGTTTCCGCTGTTTAGGCACATCAGGGGCTCTCCAAATGTGACATGGCGTCTGATCTCAATTCCAGCCAATTCTGCGTTGAAAAAGTCAAACGGTGCTCCTTCACTTCTGAGCTCTGCCATGCGTCCAAACAGTAGTTTATCCCCACATATGGGGTATCAGCATACTCTGGACCCCAAGAGTTATTGTGCAATTTGTCCTATTTCTTCTGTTACCCTTGGGAAAATAAAAAACTGGGGGCGAAAATATCGTTTTTGTACAAAAAAAAATATTTTTTTGTTTTTTACGGCTGTATATTATAAACTTCTGTGAAGCACTTGGGGCTTCATAGCGCTCACCACACACCTAGATAAGTTCCTTGTGGGGTCTATTTTCCAAAATGGGGTCACTTGTTGGGGATTTCCACTGTTTAGGCGCATCAGGGGCTCTCCAAATGCGACATGACGCCCCCAGACCATTCCATCAAAGTCTGCAATCCAAAACGTCACTACTTCCCTTCCGAGCCCCAACGTGTACCCATACAGTAGTTTTCTCCCACATATTGGGTATCAGCGTACTCAGGACAAATTGGGCAACAACTTTTGGGGTTCAATTTCTCCTGTTACCCTTGTAAAAATAAAATATTGGGGCGAAAAAATCATTTTTGCAAAAAAAAAAAAAGATTTTTTATTTTTACGGCTGTGCGTTATAAACTTCTGTGAAGCACTTCGGGGTTCAAAGTGCTCACCACACATCTAGATAAGTTCCTTGTGGGGTCTATTTTCCAAAATGGGGTCACTTGTGGGGGGTTTCCACTGTTTAGGCGCATCAGGGGCTCTCCCAATGCGACATGACGCACCCAGACCATTCCATCAAAGTCTGCAATCCAAAACGTCATTACTTCCCTTCCGAGCCCTGACGTGCGCCCATACAGTAGTTTTCTCCCACATATTGGGTATCAGCGTACTCAGGACAAATTGGACAACAACTTTTGCGTTCCAATTTCTTCTGTTACCCTTGTGAAAATAAAATATTGGGGGCGAAAAAATCATTTTTGTAAAAAAAAAAAAAGATTTTTTATTTTACGGCTGTACGTTATAAACTTTAGTGAAACACCTGGGGGTTCAAAGTTCTCACCACACATCTAGATAAGTTCCTTAAGGGGTCTAGTTTCCAAAATGGTGTCATTTATGGGGGTTTCCACTGTTTAGGCAGATCAGGAGCTCTCCAAACACGACATGGCGTCCAGCCAATTCTGCGTTGAAAAAGTCAGACGGCGCTCCTTCCCTTCCAAACTCTGCCATGCACCCAAACAGTGGTTTACCCCCACATATGGGGTATCAGCGCACTCAGGACAAATTGCACAATAACTTTTGGAGTCTTGTTACCCTTGGAAAAATAAAAATTGGGGTGAAAATATCATTTTTGTGGAAAAAATATGATTTTTAAATTTTACGGCTCTACGTTATAAACTTGTGTGAAGCACTTGGGGGTTCAAATTGCTCATCAAAAATCTACATAAGTTCCTTAGGGGGTCTAGTTTCCCAAATGGGGTCATTTGTGGGGGGTTTCCACTGTTTAGGCACATCAGGGGCTCTCCAAATGCAACATGGCATCCAAACTCAATTCCAGCCAATTTTGGTTGGAAAAAGTCAAATGGTGCTCCTTCCATTCCGAGCTCTGCCGTGCGCCCAAACAGTGGTTCCCCCCCACTTATGGGGTATCAGCGTACTCAGGACAAATTGTACAACAACTTATGTGGTCCAATTTCTCCTGTTACCCTTGGGAAAATAAAAAATTAGTGACTAAAAGATAATTTTTGTGGGAAAAAAATAGGATTTTTTATTTTCATGCCCGGGCATTATAAACTTGTGTGAAGCACTTGGGGGTTCAAAGTGCTCACCAAAGATCTAGATAAGTTCCTTAGGGGGTCTAGTTTCCAAAATGTGGTCACTTGTGGGGGTTTCCACTGTTTAGGCTCATCTGGGGCACTGCAAACGGAACATGACCCCCATTAACATCTGCATTCCAAAACGTTACTACTTCCTTTCCAAGCCCTGCCGTGCGCCAAAACAGTTTCCCCCCCCCCACATATGGGGTATCAGCGTACTCAGGACAAATTGGACAACAACTTTTGGGGTCCAATTTCCTTGGGAAAATTCAAAAATTTGGGACTAAAAAATCATTTTTGTGGAAAATTATTTTTTTTTTTTTCACACCCAGGCTTTATAAACTTTTGTGAAACACTTGAGGGTTCAAAGTGCTCACAACAGATCTAGATAAGTACCTTAGGGGGTCTAGTTTCCAAAATGGTGTCACTTGTGGGGGGTTTCCACTGTTTAGGCGCATCAGGGCTCTCCAAACGTGACATGGCATTTAATCTAAATTCCAGCCAATTTTAGTTTGAAAAAGTCAAACGGCGGTCCTTCCCTTACGAGCTCTGCCGTGTGCCCAAACAGTGGTTTTCCCCCACATATGGGGTATTGGCGTACTCAGGAGAAATTGCATAACAACCTTATCTGTCCATTTTCTCCTTTTACCCTTGTGAAAATAAAAAAAAAGTTTGTAAAAGATCATTTTTGTGGCTAAAAAGTAAAATATTCATTTTTTCCTTCCACGTTGCTTTAGTTACTGTGAAGCACCTGAAGGGTTAATAAACTTCTTGAATGTGGTTTTGAGTACCTTGAGGGGTGCAGTTTTTAGAATGGTGTCACTTTTGGGTATTTTCTGCCATATAGAACCCTCAAAGTGACTTCAAATGTGAGGTGGTCCCTAAAAAAAATGGCTTTGTAAATTTTGTTGTAAAAATGAGAAATCGCTGGTCAACTTTTAACCCTTATAACTTCCTAACAAAAAAAAATTTTGGTTCCAAAATTGTGCTGATGTAAAGTAGACATGTGGGAAATGTTATTTCTTAACTATTTTGTGTGATATATTTCTCTGTTTTAAGGGAATAAAAATTCAAAGTTTGAAAATTGCAAAATTTTAAAAATTTTCGCCATATTTGCGTTTTTTTTCAAAAATAAACGCAAGTTATATCGAAGAAATTTTACCACTAACATGAAGTACAATATGTCACGAGAAAACAATCTCAGAATCGCGAAGATCCGTTGAAGCGTTCCAGAGTTATAACCTCATAAAGAGACAGTGGTCAGAATTGTAAAAATTGGCCCGGTCATTAACGTGCAAACCACCCTTGGGGTGAAGGGGTTAATATTTTATATATTTTTAACATTTAAAACATTTTTAGCTCTGTTTATTAATCCCTATGAGGACTTGGACCTGTGAATATTTGATTTTTTTATTATATACTGCTGTATTGTAGTATATAGTTAAATGGACATCTTCCTAGAGAAGCCTTGTCTTAGTCCATGTTCACACGTTCAGTATTTGGTCAGTATTTTACCTCCTATGTTTACCTTTGTGTACCTTGCTTTACTTTCTATTCTTACTGGTTATTCAGTGCTTTTTGCCCTTTCTGTAATCTACCTTTCAGTGTAGAATATTTATTTACTATATATTAATACTTATCCAAGTAATTTGCAGCTCACAGTTTTGTGTGGATGTGTCCTCCATATTATCCTGGGTGTTTTTATGTATGTTTCTTTTATAGGTATTAGAACAATATATATTTTTTTATATTTATTATCATATTGGTTGAAATATTTGTAGGTGTTTATGAAATAACCTGTAGAAATATGAATGGCTAAGCAATATAAGGTCATATAGAGGTTTGAGCCACCATAATCACCTTGTGTATATATTAATATATGAATGATGAACTTACCAGATGCAGTAGAAGTGGAATTACTGGTAATATACGAGGGTCTTGATGAAGATGCTGATGAACCTTGGCATATAGTAAAGCATTAGAGATAGTTACATATCATTGTTTGGATCTTCTGTTACGTTGTTAAAATAATCTTTCTAGCTTAGTTTTATCAATTTCTACTAAAGCTTGAAAATTAATTCACCATAATTTCAGTTCCTTTAAGGTACAGTGGTTCTGTGCATTTTTCTAGAATTCCTAGTGGCATTTTTGCCCAGATATGTATCAAAATATTTGGCTATTCAAAATTTTTGGAAAATTGGGAGACAATTGAAAATGTACACAGTTTTAGTTTTCTTTTACATACGGGGAAATTAAAAGCAAACCACAAAAACAGGAATAAAAAATCCTCCAAAATTTCAAAAATTAACCCTGCAAAAAAGGGGCAGTAGTATTTACCTGTCCAGGTTTCAGGACTAATGCAGCAAACCCATGTACTGTAGTAAAGACGGCGGGATCACAGGTTCAAAATACTGATAAGACAACCACTCACAACCTATCAATTCATGGAGGGAGTGATGGATTAGTATTAAATTGCACTTGTACAGGACACTAGTCACACACTATCTAAGTGCCCCCCATAAGAACAGACACCCTAGTTTACAAAGCCAAATATGCTCGCCTTTTCCTCATATTCTGCATATTTTTTTGCACATAATTTTTCAGAGTGCAGCCAAGCCCAGCATTTTTGGCTTTTTTTTGCTGTGTGCATTAGTTCTGAGACCTAGGCAGATAAATACTGCTGCCCTTTTTTGCTGTGTTAATTATACATACAGGGCTAAATAATAACTGGTGTGGAATTAATGTATATAAGTTAACACAGATAGGATCAGGGCCGGCATTAGGGGCAGGCATGCCAGGCAGCTGCCTAAGGCCACCGCTCCTCCAGGGGCCCCCAGCCAGTGGCATGCCCTAATAGTGCACAACACGCGGCCGCTGTGGGGCCCATAAGAGGGGCCAGGCGCCGCCCCCCGCGCAATCAACTTATCGGCATCATAGATGCCAATACAGTTGAAAGCAGTGATGGAGCAGAGAGCGCAGGTAACTCCTGGTGACAATCAATGACGATGAGTGACCTATAATGCCAGTTACAAATTTGCCAATTCTCTAGTTTTTCCAGTCAATTAATATGTCTTAAAATTTAACTAATGTTGGTACACGGAAAGGGGAAAATGCTCTTTACAGTCAGATAGCAGAGACTTTTGGGCTAATGTACCTGAGGCTGTAGACATTTTTGTAGACATTGATGGACTTGTCTCTACAAAAAATAAAAGCAATAAATACTAAAAAATTACAAGTACTATAGAGAAATATGCTATTTGACTCTAATCCCTTATGCCCTGTTTACATTCATTAAGTAATCCCTTCCAAATCACAGGCACCACATCAGCATACAAAAGACCCCATTATAAATCAATAGGATTTGTCAAAAAGTGGTATCTGGTTTGACTAGGTGAGAGGCATCAGACCGGGACCCTTAGATCCCGGTCAGATGCCTCTTACCCAGCCAAAACAGATATCACACTTTGCACTGATGAGGGGCAGCACCCCTACACAAAGTGTCTGCAAATTGAGATTCTGGTTTAGGAATTTATCCTAAGTCATGTGACAAGGCTTGTTAAAGGGTAGACATTGACTTTTAGGTTTGCTGCTTCCTACAGGTGGCACTAGAGTTCTAGCCCTCTTCCTCTCTGAAGAGACAATTTGCATATTTCCCAGAGGAGCATTGTGGCTTAAAAGTCTCCTCATATCGGCATGTTTGACATGTCACTCTACGCAAGGAGAAAAGTTACCCCTTGGAGTCGAGAGAAGGCATGTATGCCTGGCCACTTCAATCAGATGAGGCTTTTAAGAGCTCCATTCTTGAAATCAGTTTGGGTCCAAATAGTCCAACCAGCACCAATCAGTAATTTATAACATATCCTATGAATAAGTGATAACTGTTATGTTTTGGTAGCTGAGGAGAGTAAGCAAAAACGGCAATACAGCAGAGAGGCTGGAACCTATTGGATTGCAGTAACCTGAACTAACCACACAACTAGAGGTAGCCGAGGAGCGTTCCTACGTTGATCCTAGACGCCTCGTCACAGCCTGAGAGATAACTACACCTAAAGGCAGAAAGATGAAAGCTATCTGCCCCGGAGCAGATCCCCAAAGAAAATAGGAAGCCCCCAAACATGTAATGGCGGTTAGACAAGACGAAGTACGGACACAGACAGAAAATAGAATGAGCAAACGCTGGGGCCCAATCTGTCTAGACAGAAAAGTACAGGAAAGGATACTGCAATAAAAAAAAAACCCTAAAAA
Source organism: Oophaga sylvatica (assembly GCA_033576555.1). Classification (NCBI taxonomy): domain Eukaryota; kingdom Metazoa; phylum Chordata; class Amphibia; order Anura; family Dendrobatidae; genus Oophaga; species Oophaga sylvatica. Next base: position 561,380,399 of record JARQOD010000003.1, read on the forward strand.
ATACCAACTCTACTGATTGCAAAAACACCTGAGATCACACGACCTCTACCACCTAAATCAGTTCTCTGGTGTAACAAAACTAAGCCGCAGCCACTGAAAAAACAGGAAAAAGCAAATGAAGAAACAACAGTGGCTCCAGACAAACTGAGAGGAGCACAAGCCCCCCGGAGGGGATCTGGCTGACCTCCACAGAAGTGCAGGGAACAATGCAAAAAGCAAGCACAAAAATAAAAGCAGAAAATATCTTATCTGATAGCAGAAGATGCAGGCAAGACTCAGCAAGCTTCCAAATGAACCAGGAACCACAATTGAGACAAGAACAATTGATCACCGGCAACCATCATGGGAGGGAACCTCCCTTATATCAGACCAGTCCGTGATCCCAGATTGCCATTCCTCGCTGAAAGGTTCAGTAATGTTGGTAACCACCAGAGGGAGCCTCTGCTCAGAAACCATTTTTAGCACATTCACAACAGATAACTTGTATTGTTGAGAATAACCTTTTAGTACGAATTAGTATGCCGACTAATATACTTGCCTATGTGTATGGTATATTTAGTCAAATACAATATTATGAAAACATAATTCTGTTTTAATTTTTTTAAAAAATTATTAAACATAACTATAAAAAAAGTTAAAAAAAAATAATAAAATGGATATGAATGATAGAAATGTGAAAGTCTGGGGAATAAGATGACATCATATATAGGACTGAGCCAGTGTACTCATCTTGCACAATTTGCACACAGTGCGTATTCTTAATGAACTTACCAGAAGCTGCAGATATAGAATTCTGAGTGGTATATGAGGGTCCTGTTGTAAACACTGATGAGCCATGAAATATAGTAATAGTGGAAGATTTAGTTGTTAAATATATCTTTTTGAGTGTGCAGAGAATCGAAGTACAAAACCCTAGTCCCTCGACATAGCACAGTATGTACAAGCGCTTCTAACTAAATTACAATATCATCAAAAAGTTACTTTATTCCAGTTCTTCAATACAAAAAGTGAAACTCATATATTATACAGAGTCAATACAGACAGAGTGATCTATTTCATGTGTTTATTTCTGGTAATGTTGATGATTATGGCTTACAGCCAATGAAAACCCAAAAGTCATTATCTCAGTAATTAGGATACTTTATAACACCAGCTTGAAAATCTGATTTTAAAATTTGAAATGTAGGTCTACTGAAATGTATGTTCAGTAAATGCACTCAATATTTGGTCAGGGGTCCTTTGGCATCAATTACTGCATCAATGCAGCGTGGCATGGAGGCGATCAGCCTGTGGCACTGCTGAGCCTTCAGCTCGTCTGCATTGTTGGGTCTGGTGTCTCTCATGTTCCTCTTGACCATACCCCATAGACTCTCTACGGTGTTAAGGTCAGGTGAGTTTGCTGGCCAATCAAACACAGTGATATTGTTGTTTTTAGTCAAGCCAAGTCCTGCTGTACAGTAGAATGAAATTTCCATCTCCAAAAAGCTTGTCAGCAGAGGGAAACTTGAAGTGCTCTAAAATTTCCTGGTAGACGGCTGTACTGACTTTGGTCTTGATAAAACGCAGTGGACCTACACGAGCAGATGATACGGCTCCCCAAACCATCACTGATTGTGGATACTTCACACTAGACCTCCAGTAGCTTGGATTGTGGCCTCTCCACTCTTCCTCCAGACTCTGGGACCTTGATTTCCAAGTGAAATGCAAAATTTACTTTAATCTGAAGACAACATCTTGGACCACTGAGCAACAGTCCAGTTCTTTTTCTCCTTGGCCCAGGTAAGACGCTTCTGGCGTTGTCTATTGGTCATGAGTGGCTTGACACAAGGAATGCGACACTTGTAGTCCATGTCCTTGATACATCTGATGGGTGACTCTTGAAGCATTGACTCCAGCAGTAGTCCACTCCTTGTGAATCTCCCCAAATATTTGACTGGACTTTTCTTAACAATCCTTTCAAGGCTGCAGTTATCCCGGTTGCTTGTGCACCTTTTTCTACCACACTTTTCCTTCCACTCAACGTTCCATTAATATGCTTGGATACAGCACTCTGTGAACAACCAGCTTCTTTAGCAATGACCTTTTGTGGCTTACCCTCCTTGTGGAGTATGTCAATAACTGCCTTCTGGACATCTGTCAAGTCAGTAGTCTTCCCCATGATTGTAGAGCCTACTAAAACAGACTAAGGGACATTTTTAAGCGCTTAGGAAGCCTTTGCAGGTGTTTTTTGTTAATCATTCTAATTTACTGAGATAATGACTTTTGGGTTTTCATTGGCTGTAAACCATTATCATCAACATTAACAAAAATAAACACTTGAAATAGATCATTCTGTGTGTAATGACTCTATATAACATATGAGTTTTATTTTTTGTATTGAAAAACTGAAATAAATTAACTTTTTGATGATATTCTAATGTAATGAGAAGCATATATATACAGTACAGACCAAAAGTTTGGACACACCTTCTCATTCAAAGATTTTTCTGTATTTTCATGACTATGAAAATTGTAGAATCACACTGAAGGCATCAAAACTATGTAGTAACACATGTAGAATTATACATTACACTTTACAAAAAAGTGTGAAACAACTGAAAATATGTCTTATATTCTAGGTTCTCCAAAGTAGCCACCTTTTGCTTTGATTACTGCTTTGCACGCAGAAAAGGTGAACGGACGGACTCTACATGCCTAGTTCCCACCGTGAAACATGGAGGAGGAGGTGTGATGGTGTGGGGGTGCTTTGCTGGTGACACTGTTGGGATTTATTCAAAATTGAAGCGGTGAGCGGTCCAGCTCACCCCAAACCATCTCGATTGAGTTCAGGTCTAGTGACTGTGGAGGCCAGGTCATCTGGCGTAGCACTCCAACACTCTCCTTCTTGGTCAAATAGCCCTTACACAGCTGGAGGTGTGTTTGGGGTCATTGTCCTATTGAAAAATAAATGATGGTCCAACTAAACGCAAACCGGATGGAATAGCATGCCGCTGCAAGATGCTGTGGTAGCCATGCTGGTTCACTATGCCTTCAATTTTGAATAAATCCCCAACAGTGTCACCAGCAAAGCACCCCCACACCATCACACCACCTCCTCCATGCTTCATGGTGGGAACCAGGCATGTAGAGTCCATCCGTTCACCTTTTCTGCGTGCAAAGCAGTAATCAAAGCAAAAGGTGGCTACTTTGAAGAACCTAGAATATAAGACATATTTTCAGTTGTTTCTCACTTTTTTGTAAAGTGTAATGTATAATTCCACATGTGTTAATACATAGTTTTGTTGCCTTCAGTGTGATTCTACAATTTTCATAGTCATGAAAATACAGAAAAATCTTTGAATGAGAAGGTGTGTCCAAACATACGGTCTGTACTGTATATACAGTGCCTACAAGTAGTATTCAACCCCCTGCAGATTTAGCTGGTTGACACATGCGGAATTAACCTGGCATTGTGACATTTGTACTGTAGATCAGCCTGGAAGTGGGAAATGCACTGCAGCAAAAAAAAATTTTATAATTTTTTTATTTTTTTTAAAAAACGTTAAAAGTTAATTCAGAGTGTCATTTATTATTCAACCCCTCAAACCACAAAATTCTGTTTGGTCCCCCTAAAGTATTAAGAAGTAGTTCAGGCACCAAGAATAATGAGCTTCACATGTGTGGATTAATGATCTCTTTTGCCAGCCTTTTCTGACTATTTAAGACCCTCCCCAAACTTGTGAACAGCACTCATACATGGTCAACATGGGAAAGACAAAGGAGCATTCCAAGGCCATCAGAGACAAGATCGTGGAGGGTCACAAGGCTGGCAAGGGGTACAAAACCCTTTCCAAGGAGTTGGGCCTACCTGTCTCCACTGTTGGGAGCATCATCCATAAGTGGAAGGCTTATGGAACTACTGTTAGCCTTCCACGGCCTGGACAGCCTTTGAAAGTTTCCTCCCGTGCCGAGGCCAGGCTTGTCCGAAGAGTCAAGGCTAACCCAAGGACAACAAGGAAGGAGCTCCGGGAAGATCTCATGGCAGTGGGGACATTGGTTTCAGTCAATACCATAAGTAACGTACTCCACCGCAATGGTCTCCATTCCAGACGAGCCCGTAAGGTACCTTTACTTTCAAAGCGTCATGTCAAGGCTCGTCTACAGTTTGCTCATGATCACTTGGAGGACTCTGAGACAGACTGGTTCAAGGTTCTATGGTCTGATGAGACCAAGATCGAGATCTTTGGTGCCAACCACACACGTGACGTTTGGAGACTGGATGGCACTGCATACGACCCCAAGAATACCATCCCTACAGTCAAGCATGGTGGTGGCAGCATCATGCTGTGGGGCTGTTTCTCAGCCAAGGGGCCTGGCCATCTGGTCCGCATCCATGGGAGGATGGATAGCACGGCCTACCTGGAGATTTTGACCAAGAACCTCCGCTCCTCCATCAAGGATCTTAAGATGGGTCGTAATTTCATCTTCCAACAAGACAATGACCCAAAGCACACAGCCAAGAAAACCAAGGCCTGGTTCAAGAGGGAAAAAGTCAAGGTGTTGGAGTGGCCTAGTCAGTCTCCTGACCTTAACCCAATTGAAAACTTGTGGAAGGAGCTCAAGATTAAAGTCCACATGAGACACCCAAAGAACCTAGATAACTTGAAGAAGATCTGCATGGAGGAGTGGGCCAAGATAACTCCACAGACCTGTGCCGGCCTGATCAGGTCTTATAAAAGACGATTATTAGCTGTAATTGCAAACAAGGGTTATTCCACGAAATATTAAACATAGGGGTTGTATAATAATTGACCCACACTTTTATGTTTAAAATTTATTAAAATTCAACTGAGCAACATAACTTTTTGGTTTGTAAGATTTATTCTTCTGTTAATAAATCCTACTCTCGTTTGCAGTTTGAAGGCTCTAACTTATTTGCATCTTATCAAACCAGCTAAATCTGCAGGGGTTGAATACTACTTATAGGCACTAATATATATATATATATATATATATATATATATATATATATACACAGGTCCTTCTCAAAAAATTAGCATATAGTGCTAAATTTCATTATTTACCATAATGTAATGATTACAATTAAACTTTCATATATTTTAGATTCATTACACACCAACTGAAATTTGTCAGGTCTTTTATTGTTTTAATACTGATGATTTTGGCATACAACTCCTGATAACCCAAAAAACTGTCTCAAAAAATTAGCATATCAAGAAAAGGTTCTCTAAACGACCTATTACCCTAATCTTCTGAATCAACTAATTAACTCTAAACACATGCAAAAGATTCCTGAGGCTTTTAAAAACTCCTGCCTGGTTCATTACTCAAAACCCCCATCATGGGTAAGACTAGCGACCTGACTGATGTCAAGAAGGCCATCATTGACACCCTCAAGCAAGAGGGTAAGACCCAGAAAGAAATTTCTCAACAAATAGGCTGTTCCCAGAGTGCTGTATCAAGGCACCTCAATGGGAAGTCTGTTGGAAGGAAACAATGTGGCAGAAAACGCTGTACAACGAGAAGAGGTGACCGGACCCTGAGGAAGATTGTGGAGAAGGACCGATTCCAGACCTTGGGGACCTAAGGAAGCAGGGACTGAGTCTGGTGTAGAAACATCCAGAGCCACCGTACACAGGCGTGTGCAGGAAATGGGCTACAGGTGCCGCATTCCCCAGGTAAAGCCACTTTTGAACCATAAACAGCGGCAGAAGCGCCTGACCTGGGCTACAGAGAAGCAGCACTGCACTGTTGCTAAGTGGTCCCAAGTACTTTTTTCTGATGAAAGCAAATTTTGCATGTCATTCGGAAATCAAGGTGCCAGAGTCTGGAGGAAGACTGGGAGAAGGAAATGCCAAAATGCCTGAAGTCCAGTGTCAAGTACCCACAGTCAGTGATGGTGTGGGGTGCCATGTCAGCTGCTGGTGTTAGTCCACTGTGTTTCATCAAGGGCAGGGTCAATGCAGCTAGCTATCAGGAGATTTTGGAGCACTTCATGCTTCCATCGGCTGAAATGCTTTATGGAGATGAAGATTTCATTTTTCAGCACGACCTGGCACCTGCTCACAGTGCCAAAACCACTGGTAAATGGTTTACTGACCATGGTATTACTGTGCTCAATTGGCCTGCCAACTCTCCTGACCTGAACCCCATAGAGAATCTGTGGGATATTGTGAAGAGAAAGTTGAGAGACGCAAGACCCAACACTCTGGATGAGCTTAAGGCCGCTATCGAAGCATCCTGGGCCTCCATAACACCTCAGCAGTGTCACAGGCTGATTGCCTCCATGCCACGCCGCATTGAAGCAGTCATTTCTGCAAAGGATTCCCGACCAAGTATTGAGTGCATAACTGAACTTATTATTTGATGTTTTTTTTGTTTGTTTTGAAAAAACACTTTTATTTTATTGGACGGTTGAAATATGTTAATTTTTTGAGACAGGTTTTTTTGGGTTATCAGGAGTTGTATGCCAAAATCATCAGTATTAAAACAATAAAAGACCTGAAAAAATTTCAGTTGGTGTGTAATGAATCTATAAAAATATGAAATTTAATTGTAATCATTACATTATGGAAAATAATGAAATTTAGCACTATATGCTAATTTTTTGAGAAGGACCTGTATATGATTTGCAGAAATATGAACATCAGGTGTAAAAAGCAAAAACATTTTCTAGGGAACCAGTTGTTTATACCTGATTTTGGAGAAATAAAATGCTGCGGACCTGAAAAAGCCAAACGATTAAGTGCATGAGTGAAAAGTAAAGAAAGTTATTGAGTTTTGGCCTAGGAGAGAATAATCAGTGGCAAGTAATATTTAAAATGCAGAGTTACATTTGCTGACCTTGCAAACTTGTGTTAGACTATTACCTAACTAAGAATTACTTAATTCAGTGTTAAAGGGATTTATGTGAATGTGGCACGATATTGTTGACGCCAGTGATTGGCTGCAGCAGTCACATGGATTAACAGCACAGGACCGCTGAAGAAATAACACTGTTGGGTGGGGGGATCACTGGAGTGAAGTGATGGCGCTGGAATGCAGGCATTTATCAAATAAATGTTTTTTTTGCTATTTTGTGCGATTTATTTCTAATTCTAGGTAAAATCCCTTTAATTTTAAAATTGCCATCTGCAGTATCTGGAGACGACAGTGCACACACTATGGATTTAGAAAAAATGTCCAAAGAGTTAAGGAATAGAAAGATCGAGAAATCATCCAAAACACTATTCTCCTTGGATAACAAAAATGGCATTATAATGGGCACCCATTCTGATTTTTCTATGGGATCACCTCTCTTCTATGTACTTCACTGTCAGAAATGTTACAGTAAAGGATACATTTTTTGCAATAAATTTTCTATCATTGATTCAATGCATGTAAAATAAGAAATAAGCAAATTTGCAAATAGTCTTCCTTAAAAATATTCAGACATTTTCCGCCATGGCAACAGACTCCAAAAAACTGTTTGTAGACTGAGCAAAAAAAGTTAAAAGGAATTTTTGATGATAAAAAATGACTATAAGACCAAAAATATAGCAGACGACATAACCAGATCATAGATGATAATGCAGAGTCTAACCATTTTACCCAACACGTGTTTTATGTGTTCCTACTTGCTTCCTCAAGGGGTTCAATTATTATTGCACTCCCTGAGAAAGCAAGTGGGAACATGAGAAGCACATGTTGGAGAGAATGGTTAGTGGGACTATGCAGAGTGCACCTTATTATGGGTAAGAGTGTTTTGGTATGTATATATGACATACAGACAATTTTGTAAAGAATTGGAACAGGACGACACAAGCTTGTAAAACAAGGAAAAATGTTGTAAAGTGTTCGGTATATATCCTTGAATGTACAGTAGTAGGGACTGTGACAAAGTCACTGGCAAAGTACTGAAGGGTAGATATGTTTCACTGAGGCTGTTAGCTTCAGTGATCTGAAATCTAGAAGTTTGATCCAGCACACTAAGTGCTGAGAGGGGTTAATTGGCCATTTTAAAAGCTAGGCTTTTTTGTGAACAGCTGAAGAGTGTATAGGAGTCTGTTCACCATATCTCCATCCCAGGGTGGGGTTTAGAAATTAAATAGACAGCCTCCTGAGTCACTCGGTGTCCGAGTGAGCCGATCTACCACAGGACGTATTTCCTAAGCCCATCAAAAAAGACTTACAAGCCAAGTACATTATTTTGTGCTCTGTACCCAAAACAACTAAAAACTGTAAAATAACATTAATAATATATATTAAAATAATATAACATGATTTCAGTTTTTATAGGGTGATTAGTAATTCATTACCTGATGTTGTAGAATTGATATTTATATTTTGGTCTGTAAGAGAAGAATATGATTTGTTACATCTCACCTTGTTACTATATATATATATATATATATATATATATATAAAGTAAATGCAAGCAGGAACAGCGTATACCGAACGCCACAACCAAGTAGCGGGAATTGTATACAGGAACATCTGCACAGCATATGGGCTAAGTCTCCCTAAGTCCAGGAGGGAGACCCCAGAGAAAGTGGTGGAGAATGAAAGGGATAAAATCCTGTGGGATTCCAGTGTCTATTGGTCATGAGTGGCTTGACACAAGGAATGCGACACTTGTAGTGTGACCCCTAAGTTGGAAGATTGGATTGGCTACAACAGATCCCAGAAGCAACATCTGAGCTCTCTGTCCAGAAAAGCTCAATGCTGGGAACAACTAAGATCCTGCGCAGAACCCTCAAACTCCCAGGCCTCTGGTAGAGGACCCGAGAATGAGAAAGGACAACAAAGAAAACCCCCAGTGGGGGTGAGAAGGAAGTTTTATTTATATATATAATATATATATATATATATATATATATATATATATATGTAAAATGGAGCCCTCCTGTAAATGATACAGAAGCTAAAAAGTGAAAGGAGGTTCACATAATCATATATAACAGATGAAAACAAGGAATGTGGACTGATAAATCACCCAAATATATATCAAACCAATATAGTGTATTAGACATACAAAAAAATAATAATGAAGGTGATACCGCAAATCCTAAAACGAGATGGCAGACCACCCGGAAAATCAAGAACACACCGCACACCGAAAATGGAAAGAAGAGGAGAAAAGAACCAAGCCAGTGACTAGCTGACCAAAAAATGGATGTATGTGAATGATAATCAGTAAACAAATTGCCAAAAATAAAATTTTATTAAACAATGCTGTACAGAAAGTAAATATCAATATGATTGTTAATAAAAAATATTAAAAAACCAGAAACATCTGAAAATGCACCTTAATAATTACAGGCTCAGATTAATAGACCAGGAGTATAATGAATAAAAAAATAATAAGAAAATAAATATACAAAATAATATTGGGCGATATAAATAATGTGACCCAGAAAAAATGTTTATAAGAAAAATTTTTTTTTATATATATCAAAAAGATATATATGTGTATCACTATGTGTATAAAACATATATATGAACCCTGAGCTCAAATATAAACACAAAAGTGCTAATAATGTTCAAATGCAAGAAACCATGCTGTGATACAACACCATAATAAAATAAATCCACATCATGTGTTAACATAACAAGTGCATCAGTTGCTGTGAACATAAAACACCGTGACTCAATAATAATATAATCACAAGTGCTGTGAGACTGAGACACGTACCAGACGTGGCCTAGATAAACGTGAACACTACCTGGAAGCCTGTAAATAACGCAGATGGTCTGGAAAAACGCACCCCGACACGCGTTTCGGAACTATATTCCTTCGTCAGGAATATAGTTCTGAAACGCGCGTCGGGGCGCGTTTTTCCAGACCATCTGCGTTATTTACAGGCTTCCAGGTAGTGTTCACGTTTATCTAGGCCACGTCTGGTACGTGTCTCAGTCTCACAGCACTTGTGATTATATTATTATTGAGTCACGGTGTTTTATGTTCACAGCAACTGATGCACTTGTTATGTTAACACATGATGTGGATTTATTTTATTATGGTGTTGTATCACAGCATGGTTTCTTGCATTTGAACATTATTAGCACTTTTGTGTTTATATTTGAGCTCAGGGTTCATATATATGTTTTATACACATAGTGATACACATATATATCTTTTTGATATATATAAAAAAAAATTTTTCTTATAAACATTTTTTCTGGGTCACATTATTTATATCGCCCAATATTATTTTGTATATTTATTTTCTTATTATTTTTTTATTCATTATACTCCTGGTCTATTAATCTGAGCCTGTAATTATTAAGGTGCATTTTCAGATGTTTCTGGTTTTTTAATATTTTTTATTAACAATCATATTGATATTTACTTTCTGTACAGCATTGTTTAATAAAATTTATATTTTTGGCAATTTGTTTACTGATTATCATTCACATACATCCATTTTTTGGTCAGCTAGTCACTGGCTTGGTTCTTTTCTCCTCTTCTTTCCATTTTCGGTGTGCGGTGTGTTCTTCATCATATATAACAGGTAGAGAGACATATCTGATCTGATGGGTTCTTTATTTCTGGCAGGCCCATAGGGAATGAAAGCAGCATGAGCAGAAATCCAGAACGTGGATAACAATTTCCCATCAGAGATAAAAAAAAATTCTTTGATTATCCGATTGGTCCTGGTCCCAGTGGTGGGATACCTACCAGTCATCTATACTGTGAATAGGTGATAATAACTTGTTTTCTGGACAACCTCTTTCAATTTTCTAGTTCCATATAATTTTGGATATGATCAGAAGACGGTCTGCTTGTGTTAGTATTATAGGCCCCTGGAACTATAAGATAAATCAATGATGCAAACCACAACTGCAGTCAGTGCAATACACCAGGGAAAGTGGTGGTGAGTATTCTACCATGATAAGAAAACTCTCACATTAACACCCATTAGCACCCATACCGGTGAAGAACAGCTACCAGGCTCTCAGGCAGGACAACTATGAAGATGTACATCAAAAAAGTGCTTTGCCCACAAAGAACATCCCAGTAAGAAATCAGAAGCTTCTTGAAGGGAGAAAAAAGTGCTATAGTGAAGAAGAAAAGGAGAGTGGTGGTTGTGGGGGATTGCCTACTGAGAGGAACAGAAGCCGCTATCTGCCAACCGGATATTACTTCACGAGAAGTGTGCTGTCTTCAAGGTGCCCAAATGAAAAATATGTCTGACAGGGTATCAAGACTCTTCAGTGCTACAGATGACCACCCATGGCCACAAATACATGTAGGAAAGGATCTGGAAACTAGGTGCAGAGATTATGAAGACCTAGGCCATAAAGTGAAGAAACTGGGAGTGCAGGTTGTCTTCTCATCCATCTCCTTAGTGGATGGACATGGACCAAGGAGATTGAACAGGATTCTAGTGGTGAACAACTGGCTACGTTGATGGTGCCGTGAGCAATGTTTTGAGTTTCTTGACCATCGAGTGAATTACATGTATGATAGACTCCTTGCTACAGATGGGTTGCATGTTACAAAAACAGGCAAACATGTTTGATAGACGCCTTACTACACTCATATGGAGAGCTTTAAACGAGAGCAATATGGGATGGGAAATAGATGGCCTGGAAAAAATATGCAGCTAATGAATTCTTTTGAGAATGCTGCTATTAGAAGTGGAAAGAAAGAACAAAAACAACAAATTCTGAATGAAAATAGAGGAGCAAGTGAAACCAACTACAAACTAAAATGTGTCTAAAGAAATGCACAGAGCATGGAAAAACAAACAAGGATAATTAGAGCTGCTAACACAGGAAGAGAGATATTACCGTATATACTTGAGTATAAGCCGACCCCCCTAATTTTGCCACAAAAAAACTGGGAAAACTTATCGACTCGAGTATAAGCCTAAGGTGGAAAATGAGATTATGCCCCATATGATGCCCCATGTATTTTGCCCCACAAGATGCTCCATAGATTGTGCCCCATATGCTGCCCATGTATTGTGCCCCATAGATGCTCCATAGATTGTGCCCCCCCTAGATGCTCCATAGATTGTGCCCCCATAGATGCTCCTTAGATTATGCCCCCATAGATGCCCCATGTATTATGCCCCCATAGATGCTCCATAGATTGTGCCCCCATAGATTATGTCCCATAGATGCTCCATAGATTATGACCCATAGATGTTCCATAGATTATGCCCCCATAGATGCCCCATGTATTATGCCCCATATATGCTCCTTAGATTATGCCCCATAGATGCTCCATGTATTATGCCCCCATAGATGCTCCATAGATTATGCCCCATAGATGCCCCATGCATTATGCCCCCATAGATGCTGCATTGAATAGGCCCCTTATGCTGCCGCAGCTGCTGCGACAAAAAAAAGAAAAAAAGACATACTCACCTCTCATCGCTGGGGGCCAGGTGCCGGTGTCCTGAGCAGGGGGGGACACCGACGCGCTATGGGGGACAGGTGCCGGTGTCACCGCTCGCTCAGGGCCCCGGGACCTGCGATATTTACCTGTCACCCGGTCCACCGCTAAGCGCCGCTGTCTTCCAGGTCCTCCAGCAGTGAATGATCATGCAGAGGGCGCGGCGCGCAGTAACCACGTTATCGCGCCCTCTGCCTGAACATCGCAGCAAGAGAACCCGAGGACACAGCGGCAAGCAGCGGTGGAACGGGACAGGTAAATATCGCTTATACTCACCCTTCCGCCGCCGCGGTCTCTGCCCTACTCTTCTCCCGCAGTCTCTGGCGCCAGTGTTCAGCGGTCATGTGGTACCGCTCATTAAAGTCATGAATATGTGCATATTCATGACTTTAATGAGCGGTACCACATGACCGCTGAACACTGGCGCCGGAGACCGTGGGAGAAGAGCAAGGGCTGCAGAGACGCGCCGGCGGAGGGGTGAGTATATACAACAGCTGCGCTCCGCCTCCCCCCCTGTATATGACTCGAGTATAAGCCGAGAGGGGGACTTTCAGCCCTAAAAAATGGGCTGAAAATCTCGGCTTATACTCGAGTATATACGGTATGTCATAGGCATCACCGAAACTTGGTGGGATGATACACATGCTTGGAATACAAACTTTGAAGGCTTATTTATTAGAAACAGGATTAACAAGAAGGGAGTAGGTGTTGCATTGTATGTTAGGAAACGTATGTCTTCACAGAAATTCAAGCTTCAGAGACTGGTAGCTCTGTAGAAACTATTTGGGTAAGATTTCTAGGAGAGAAGAACAGAAAGGACACTTTTGTAGGTGTTTACTATAGGTCACCTGGACAGACTGAAGATATGGATGAACTCTTTTTACATCAGATGTCTCTATTCTCAGAAAAGTACGACATAGTTGTGAGGAACTCAGCCGGCCGCCACACGGTAGCCCGGGTATCACAGCTTCTGATACCACCGCCGCTACCAAATGTGACGGACGATCCCTTTCCTCCCACGTCACCAATGGGACGTAACTCCACAGGTACAGCTCTCCGGCGCCCCCCTTTGTCTCTCAGGTCAGTAAGAGAACTGCACCTAGAGCAAATGGCCGCCGGGAAGGTGTCCTGCTACCCACTGGGTATTCTAAGATTCGTGATCAGAGTAAAAGCATCAGCCCAAGATTAATTTTATGGTTTAATTTGCCTTAAGGGCGCACTAGATAATTACAGAAATATACAGTAAAGCTATACAACGTAACTACAATGGAATGGCAGTCAGAGTAAAAAATACAACGATAATGTACAAGGCTTAAAGGTATTAGCTATAGATCAATATTACCGGGTTGCAGTATGGACATGGGAAGGCAGGGGCTTTGCCATTCCCAGGTAGTAGTCTTCAGTTACTGGATAGTCCCCAAAGCATATGTTGCTGCACCCTTGGCAAGACAAATCCGTTTTCTTTTGGTCCTTTCCTAGACCATCTTCTTGGCTTCTGTGTGTGAAATGGAATGAGAGAGCAGCCTCTTCCTGGCTACAGCTTTTGAACCTGCTAGGCCCTTCCCCATTTGCTTTGAAGCCCGCATATTAACTGGCCTGCAATTCATATGGAGCAGGAAACAATGGCTTGAGCTAATTACCATACGACTGACCATATTATTCAGACCCTGGCCTAAACCAATTAGCATGTAAAGGCCTATTGATTCATAGTGGACATCAAAGCTGGCCGTACTGAATATGCTAATAGGCCCTGTGTAGCTAAAAGTCTGTGGCTGTGTGAACTGACAAAATGGAGGCTGGTACAGGCCCTATACAAAATGGCGACAACCTTTTCCTTACACCTCCCTGCTTTTGAGGGCGCTAGGGGGTATCACATTCCTGTGTTCCCCCGTGCGCCCTACCGCACCCTCTCTTTGGCTAGGGTGGCAGATCCACGAGGATTTCTGACTCTCTGTCCTCTCCTTCCTCTGGAAGGTTGCACACTGGGCGAGCATAAGCCTCCCGCTCATGGTGGGCCTTCATCATGTTCACATGGAAGGCCTTCCTCCTTCCACGGGCGTGGTCCAGGGTGACCAGGTAGGTGACGGCGTTGAGCTGCTCGTGCACGAGGTATGGACCCTCCCAGGCCGCCTGAAGCTTGTTTTGTGGTACGGGGACCAGTACCCACACCTTTTGACCCACCTGGTAGGTCCGCTCACAAGCATTCTGGTCGTACCATCGCTTCTGGTCAGCCTGAGCTTGGGCCATATTGTCATGCACCAGCCGCGTCAAGGCCATCATTCGGTCCCGGAAGCGCACGACATACTCAATGACCGACACTCCAGGGGTGGCTAAATCCCCTTCCCATGCTTCCTTCACCAGAGCAAGGGGCCCCCGTACACGTCGCCCATACAGGAGCTCAAAGGGGGAGAACCCCGTTGAGGCCTGTGGGACCTCCCGGTAGGCAAACAGTAGGTGTGGGAGATACCGCTCCCAGTCTCTCCCGTGGGAGTCGACCAACATCTTCAGCATCTGCTTTAAGGTGCCATTGAACCGCTCACACAAGCCATTGGTCTGTGGGTGATACGGGCTGGCCACCAGATGTTGCACCTGTACCTGCTTACAGAGAGACTCCATCAGCTGCGACATGAACTGGGTCCCTCGGTCGGTGAGCATTTCCTTGGAAACCCCACTCTGGAGAAAATCTCCAGTAAGGCAGTGGCCACTTTGTCGGCCCGAATGGACGACAAAGCTACCGCCTCCGGGTACCGGGTGGCATAGTCCACTACCGTTAGTATAAAGCATTTCCCGGAGCGGCTGGGAGTGGACAGAGGTCCAATGAGATCCACAGCCACCCTCGAGAAAGGCTCTTCGATGATGGGCAGAGTTACCAGTGGGGCTTTGGGGCGCGGCCCCGCCTTCCCCACCCTCTGACAGGTGTCACACGAACGGCAGTAGGCTATCACCTCGGTCCTCATTCCAGGCCAGTAGAAATGCTGAGCTAGCCTGGCCCTGGTTTTAGTGATCCCTAGGTGTCCGGCCATTGGAATCTCGTGTGCGATCCGCAACAATTCCGCCCTGAAGGATGGGGTACCACTAACTGTCGGTCCCTGGGCCACGCCTCCGGTGAACCCTGCTGGACCGTTACCCGGTACAGCCGTCCCTGGTCCCAGACCACTCGCTCGCGGTCGGACTCCAGGGGAGGCTGTGCCGCCTGTTCCTTGAGAGTCTTCAGGCTAGGGTCAGCTTCCAACGCTGCCTGAAATCCCTGACTGGATATGGCAAGAATTGATGAAACTGCCCTGTCCTCTGTCAGTTCCCCGGGATCTGTCTCCTGGCTACTGTCTGACTCGGCAGCCACTTGGTCAGAGAGGGGAAACCGTCGGACCTCCGCGAGGCTCCTTGGGCTTCAGCGCTCCCACTCCTGGTAACAGCGGCCACGACCGCTGAGACCACGGTAGCGCCTGCTTTCCCTCCTCCTCTGACCAAGTCGCCGGGTCAGGCAGACTTCCCTGACTTCCTGACATCCCGGATGTGGGGAACTCCTGACCTGGGGTCCTACCTGGTGGCTCCTCTCCGGGACACCCCCTCCCCCCATGGCCTGTTCCTCTTCCTGCAGGGGCCCTAGACTCAGCAGGCTGGATTCACTTAGGGGCCCTACACTGCCCATAGCAGCCCCTCCCTCCACCTCTGAGCTCTCCCCTACAGCCTCCTCACCTGTCCTCACTGTGAGCCCTGTGTGTGTAGTGTCAGTGCATGGCTTACCATCAGGTTTCACTCCCTCCTCCACTGTTGGAGGCACATTCAATACATTAACATTAGCATTCACAGTAGAGTCATGACATTCTTGGGGAGCCGGACTTGGGGTTTCAGCGGCCACATACTGGGACACTAGCGCCCCAAATCGGTCCCAAGCAACACATTTGCAGGAATATTCGGCGTTACTCCCACCTCCCGCATCCCCCTCCCACCACCCCAATCCAAATACACCTTGGCAACGGGCAGCGCCGGTTCAACGCCTCCAATTCCGGAGACGGAAAGGGTTTTCCCAGGTACAAGTCTTGAGGGGACACCACCTCAGGGCGTACCAGGGTTCGTTCAGCGCCTGTGTCCCGCAGTCCCATGACCGCTGAGCGGCCGATGGTGACGGGTTGGTAATTGTCTAGGGACCTCCCACCACCCCCTCCCACACACAAAACAGTGGACGGTTTCTGGGACAGGGATGGGGCCTTCTGGCGCTGGGGACATGCAGCCTTAAAGTGTCCTGGCTGATTGCAATTATGGCAACGTCTGGGTTCTGTTCCTGGCCTGGAGAGGGCAGCAGGGGGGTACACCCCTTGCACTCTGGGGGCTGGATATGGGGCTGGGGCAGGATTGGGCTTACCCCCTCTCCAGGTGCTGCTGGCAGGCTTCTTTGGCTCCGGCGCCCTGTTGTTGGCATACTCGTCTGCCAGGGCGGCTGTATCAGAAGCCCCCTTTGGTTTCCGGTCACGGAGGAACTGCTGGAGGTCTTCTGGGCAGTTCCACAAAAATTGCTCCACGACAAACAGTTCCTGGACCTCCTGGTGGGTAGTGAGCTCTAGACCCGAGGTCCAGTGCTCCGCAGCTCTCAGCAGGGCCCGCATGTGGTCGGTCCAGGTGTCCTTTGAACCCCGCTGCAGGCTCCTGAACTTCCTGCGGTACGACTCCGGGGTGAGGTTGTAGTGCTGGATCAGGGCCCGCTTGATGCTGTTGTAGTCCTGCTCCTCCCCGGCAGGTAAGTCCCCCAAAACTTCCAGGGACTTACCCCTCAAACGGGGGGTCAGGTACCTTGCCCACTGATCCGGGGCCAGATGATGTTGGAGGCATGTCCTTTCAAAAGCCAGCAAAAAGGAATCCAGGTCTCCATCCTTTTCAAGCAAGGGAAAGTCCTCCGCCCGGACCTTGGAAGCCCTTGTCTCCAGTGGGCCTGGTGCGTCCCTGGGGGCCCGTGCTGAGCCATCTCCAGTCGGTGCCGGTGCTCCGCAGCTTCACGGCGTTCTGTATGCTCCCGCTCCGCTGCTCTCTCTGCTGCTGCTTGCTCACGCTCTGCTGCTTTCTCTGCCGCCGCTTGCTCCCGCTCTGCTGCTTTCTCTGCCGCCACCAGGAGTCTGTCATAGGCGGCGTCATTACCAGCCTCGAGCTGTGCCATAGCCGCTTGGAAAAGGGTCTCCGATCTGGACAGGCTGGGACGGGCAGGGGTGGGCAGTCCACTGTGAGACTGAGCACGGGGGTCGGGCTCCTTGGGGAGCCCTGGCTGAGCTCCCCCTCATCGGTATCGAACCCCTCATAGGCCACAGCATTGGCCTCCCCCTTTGCCCTACTCCTGGTGCCTTCCGCCATCTTGGGAACCCTTGGTTACTGAAACACAGCTGCAACCCTGACCTTGCACACAACTTGTTATATTTACACTCTGACCGTCTAGTGCTGGGCTGACCTTAAGACCCCAGCAGTGAAAGTACTGCTGGTAGTCTCTAGTGTCTGGGAGTAGGGGTCCCACGCACACTATTACTCTATCCCACCGCTGCCACCAATTTGTGAGGAACTCAGCCGGCCGCCACACGGTAGCCCGGGTATCACAGCTTCTGATACCACCGCCGCTACCAAATGTGACGGACGATCCCTTTCCTCCCACGTCACCAATGGGACGTAACTCCACAGGTACAGCTCTCCGGCACCCCCCTTTGTCTCTCAGGTCAGTAAGAGAACTGCACCTAGAGCAAATGGCCGCCGGGGAAGGTGTCCTGCTACCCACTGGGTATTCTAAGATTCGTGATCAGAGTAAAAGCATCAGCCCAAGATTAATTTTATGGTTTAATTTGCCTTAAGGGCGCACTAGATAATTACAGAAATATACAGTAAAGCTATACAACGTAACTACAATGGAATGGCAGTCAGAGTAAAAAATACGATAATGTACAAGGCTTAAAGGTATTAGCTATAGATAATATTACCGGGTTGCAGTATGGACATGGGAAGGCAGGGGCTTTGCCATTCCCAGGTAGTAGTCTTCAGTTACTGGATAGTCCCCAAAGCATATGTTGCTGCACCCTTGGCAAGACAAATCCGTTTTCTTTTGGTCCTTTCCTAGACCATCTTCTTGGCTTCTGTGTGTGAAATGGAATGAGAGAGCAGCCTCTTCCTGGCTACAGCTTTTGAACCTGCTAGGCCCTTCCCCATTTGCTTTGAAGCCCGCATATTAACTGGCCTGCAATTCATATGGAGCAGGAAACAATGGCTTGAGCTAATTACCATACGACTGACCATATTATTCAGACCCTGGCCTAAACCAATTAGCATGTAAAGGCCTATTGATTCATAGTGGACATCAAAGCTGGCCGTACTGAATATGCTAATAGGCCCTGTGTAGCTAAAAGTCTGTGGCTGTGTGAACTGACAAAATGGAGGCTGGTACAGGCCCTATACAAAATGGCGACAACCTTTTCCTTACAATAGTGATCATGGGAGATTTTAACTACCCAGATATTTGTTGGTAATCTCTCTCAGGCAAAAGTACTATGTCCAGAGAATTCTTATCTTTTCTTGCTAACAACTTTATCTTTCAAAAGGTAGAAGAGAGAACATGAGGATCTGCAATCTTGGAACCAACTCTTACCAACAAGGAGGAAATGGTTGAGGAAGTAAAGGTGGCTGGGAATTTAGGAGGCAGCAATCATGGTAGCCTTGAATTTGGATTACAAGAGGAGGAAGACCACTGAGTACTCAGACTTTAAGGTTGGACTTCAGAAAGGCAGATTTTAATATACTCAAAAGAGGGGGGGAAAGATCAAATGGCTGGATGTTCTAAAGGACAGAAATGTCCAACAAGGATGGGAGATTTTGCTAAATGAAATTATCACCGCACAATCTGTAACAATCCCGAAAAGAAGGAAGAATTGTAAGCATTTAAAGAAACCAGGGTGGATGAACACAGAAATTAATCACTTGTTAAAAAAGAAATGTATCCTTATTGCACAGTGCCCATAAGGTTCATAAAGTCCTGTGACACATGCATCACCAGTAGATGCACAGTTAAAGATAACAGATGACAGGGTACAATTCAACTGAATGGGTCATCTTTAGGCTGTGGTTTAGACAATATTACACCTGGATAAATATCCCTAGGGTACAATTCAATTGAACTTCAAATCACCATTCAGGAATCCCACACAGAAGTGGTCATATTTCTCCCCCAGTTTCAAAAACAACATATAATACATTGAAACAGTCCAATAATCTGAAAAAAAGTTTCCACATAGTCATGGTACTTATCAGCCATTGCTTAGCTCCCTCTACTACAGATGCGTTTCCACCTTAGGTATAAGGGTTCATCAGGGGATCCAGGGTTGAGGGCTTCAGTATCCCCACTGGCCGTAGTCAGTGCTGTGTGCGGCAAAGTCCTGGTGCCAGTGCTGTATTTTTATATGTTGAGCGCCAACCTCAAATCATGTCCTCACTTCCGCCTCCCCTTAACATCCTACAAAGCGCAGGATGTATCTACTCGGCCCGCATACCGGAAGTGAAGTCATCACCGGCAAAAAGAGACTTGGAAAGCAAAATGCGCGTCACCAGTCATCCGGACATGAGATCATCCCCGGCTTACAATGCTTGGAACGCAAAGGTAACCGGTATCCTTAGAGGAGTACAAAATATATTACTCCCATTCAACTAAAGGGCCCAATCATTATTCCTACAGGCACAGGTGCTTCCAATCCTATCCTTACCAGTGAATAATGACTGATGATACAATACAGTGTATACCAATTGAACATACACCAGGGCGTAAAAACCTTATGAAGGTGTGCAAAGTGTAATCAACCAAAAACAATAAATACACCAATAATAATAATTGCAATAATTCCCTAACTAGTGATTGGGCCTTATAGATGAAGCGCTAAAGCCAGTAAGGAAGTAAAGCCAGTAATGAATTAAACCTTGCAAGGGAGACCAAAAGCAGTAAAAAGGATTTGGGGTATGTCAGAAGCAAAAGAAAAAGTCAAAGATGCTATAGGATTTTTACAGGATGAAAAGGGTGAAATTGTCAAAAATGATGTTGAGAAGGCCAAACTTTTAAACTCCTATTTTGCATTTGTGTTCTCTAAGAAAGCAATTGAAACATCAGTTGATCTTCATGGTGCCATCAAAGGAATAAAGGAATCCACACTATCTATAAACAGAGATGGTGAGGGAACACTTAGCTAATTTAAATGAATTTAAATATTCTGGTCCAGATGAATTACATCCTAGGGTATTGAAAGAGTTAGCAGAGGAACCACTAGTCTGAATCTTTGAAAATTCTTGGAAAACAGGAGAAGTCCCAGAAAATTGGAGAAAGGCAAATGTTGTCCCTATCTTCAAAAAGGGAAAGAAGACCGAGCCAGGAGATTACAGGACAGTGAGCCTTACTTCTATACCTGGAAAGGTATTTGAACAAATTGTTAAACAACATGTATGTAAGTACTTGGATAATACAGTAATTAACCAAAGCCAGCATGGGTTTGTAGCAAACAAGTTATGCCAGACTAATCTACTAATTCCTTCTATGATGGAATCACTGACTGGGTGGATTAGGGAAATGCCGTAGATATAGTATATCTCGACTTCAGCAAAGCATTTGATAAAGTATCTTATACTATCCTTATTGAAAAAAATTACCAAGTATGGGATTGACTAAGGTTAGGTGGATTCATAACTTGCTCTGTGATCGTACTCAAAGAGTGTTAATAAATAGTTGCCCATCCAATTGGAAAAGTGTTTCCAGTGGGGTATCACAAGGCTCTGTCCTGGCCCCAGTGTTATTCAACACTTTTATAAATGATGTATATAAAGGAACTGAAGGTAAACTAATCAAATTTGCAGACCATGCAAAGCTAGGAGGAATAGTTAACACTAGAGAAGACAGAGAAAGGATTCAGAAGGATCTAGATAAGCATTAACAATGGGCAGCAACTAATAGAATGGTATTTAACACGGAGAAATGCAAGATTTTACATATAGGAAAGAAATACAAAAATTACATCTATAGATTGGGAAGAGTAGAACTAAGCAACATCATGTATGAAAAAGACTAGTGTATACTAATATATCACAGACTGCACATGAATCAACAGTGTGATGCAGCAGCAAAAAAGACAAACACAGTTCTATTATGCATTAACAGAAGCATAGATGAGTGGAACAGGCTGCCATGAGAGGTGGTGAGTTCTCCTTCAATGTAAGTCTTCAACCTGAGGCTGGACAGACATCTGTCTGAGATGGTTTAGTGAATCCTGCATTTAGCAGGGGGTTGGACACGAAGACCCTTGAGGTCCCTTCCAACTCTATCATTCTATCATTCTATGAAATTTGATAAGAAGTGTTGTAAATAATGTGTGTAGGTTGGAGGCTTTCGATCACCATCCCAATACATTTTGAACATTTCATGAGATGAAAAAACATCTGATCACATTTTACCTCTGCATGTAACTCCGGCATCTTCAGGATGTCCACAGTTATGTTTGCCCAGTCCTCGATGGGAGCAGTCCCACAGATAAGTTTCATTTCCAAGACAATTTATATCATCCAAAACGATAGGTCCTGCTCCCCGGCCAAAGTAGGCACCTATGTGAGGGGAAATGGGCGGGCCACAACCGACTTGGCGGCATACCACTTCTGCATCGCTCATATCCCAAAGGTCATCGCATATTGTTCCCCATTGTCCATTAAAGTAGATTTCAACCCGGCCAAAACATCGGCTTCCATTTGCCAGTCTCAGAGACAATGCTTGTGCTGCACAAAAAGGATAATAATATGTTTCAGAGCACATTTTCAGGTCATAAAAGTTAGAAGTTATAATACTCTTAAAAGCCATGTCCAGTGTATACAGTTCCTATGTAATTGTCTACATCTCCATGGCTACAGACTACAAGTGCACCTATGTAGTCTGATTCTTCACACTTTTTTCTATCTGTACTCTTCCTAATGTACAGGGTTACATCTTCAGTAGACAGATGCAAAAGGTAAGATATTTTTAGGTGTATTAAAATCAAATTTATTTATTTCTATTTTGTTTGCTGTGAAGCAATAATCTAACAATTTCATGGTTGGGCTACTTCTGTGGAGGTTTTTCATCATTATCCTTATCTAATCCGATTTTTATGATTATAGATAAAGAAATACTAGAACTGATCAAATATTGAAATAGCTCGGAAGACAAACTAATAATAAATATCTACAGTACTCAATACTTTATCCATATCCTGGAATTAGAAAAGAAGGAAACTTACCTGAACTGTTGAGTTTTGGGACTGGAGAACCTGCAAATAAATGACAGATGTAAAAGAGTAGAAATAAATCTACTATATAATTGTCTTATCCCGTCTGTCTGTCTGTCGGTCTGTTGGTCTGTCTGTCCAGGAAATCCCGCGTCGCTCATTGGTCCGGCAGCGGCCAATCAGCGCAGCGGGATTTCGCCAAAAAAATGGCGGCCGTTAGCGGCTCATCTGCGGGACGGAGGTCAGCGGCGCCGTCGGTCAAGGTCCTTCTGCTGCTAGCGGCCAGGAGATGAGCGCCTCGCGCCATCATCTCCCCGCTGCCTCGCCGCTGACCTCCGTCCCGCAGACACGTGTGACCAACTTTTTACTATTGATGCCGCCTATATCGCATCAATAGTAAAAAGATCTAATGTAAAAATAATAAAAAAAAAAAAATAAATAATGATATTCTCACCTTCCGGCGGCCCCCGCAGCTTTCCCGCCTCTCAGTGACGCTCCCGGCCAATCCCGTTCCCAGGCGTCCTTTGCGACATTGACCCCGATGACGTAGCATCACGCGAGACCGCTACGTCATCTGGGTGATTCTCGCAATGCATTACTGGGAACGGGATTGGCCGGGAGCGTCGTTGAGAGGCGGGAAAGCTGCGAGGGCCGCCGGAAGGTAAGAATATCACTATTTTTATTTTAATTATTGTTTTTACATGGATATGGTACCCAGGGCCTGGAGGAGAGTCTCCTGTCCTCCAGACCCTGGGTACCATCCGCACATGAACCGCTTACTTTGCGCATGGTGGGCAAGCACATGCGGAAAGTAACGGTTCAATGCATTCCTATGGCGGCCGGATCCGCAAAAAAGAATGAGCATGCTGCGGATTCTTCCGCGATGTGATTCCGCCACGGAAAAACCCGCAGCATGTGCACAGCATTGCGGAATCTCATAGGCCATAATGAGTTGTATTGCGTAAGCGGTTTTGCGGTGTTTCCGCCACAAAAAACCGCGGCAAAACCGCTATAAATCCGCAACGTGTGCACAGGCCCGGATACTTCTGCTGCGAGCGCCCGCTCATGTCCCGGGTTCTCGCAGCGGAAGTACCCGCACAGGCAGCGGCGCTGACATCATGCGGCTAGGATGTCAAGAGAGGACCGGGAGCGGCGCTGCGGGTCAGGATACTTCTGCTGCGAGCGCCCGCTCATGTCCCGGGTTCTCGCAGCGGAAGTAGCCGCATAGGCAGCGGCGCTCTCCGGTCCTCACAATACAATTCGATGATTGGTCGCGGTCTTTCACCGCGACCAATCAACGATCTTGCCACTAAACTTAAACACCGCTGTGTCGGCCGCATACATATTCTAGAATACCCGATGCATTAGAATCGGGCCACCATCTAGTAAAATGTAATGATCTTTCTCCAGCATTATTCAAGGTGTTGTCCAATGTTAAAAAAAGTTATTGTTTTCTTCAAGAATACAGCGCCACATCTGACTACAGGCTGTATTGTAGCTCTCAGCGGCATTCACTTTGATGGAGCTGAGTTGTAATACCAGACTCAACCTATGGACAGCTGTGGTGCTATTCCTGGAAGAAAGCAGACATTTTTATTTGTATCCTGGACACCTTTTCAGCCCTTCAGGACTGGCCGATTTTTCACTTTTGGGGTTTTGTTTTTTCCCTCTGCCCTTATCCCTATGCACGTTATTTGACAAACGGTAAGGTTTTTAATATTAGAGTTGGGACTGTCCCAATTACAGTTGCCTTGATGAGGCGGGATGGCTTTTGTATTTTTTTTTATCAAAAAACATGTTAACTAAATACGGTATATTATTTTCATGCACTGTGCTATTTATTTATTTATTTACTGCAGGGTATTTAATCATTTTGTTTCTGTCTTTGTTTTTATCTGTTTAGTGGCTTGTGTGAACATGCGCTTACATGCCGCATGCACACCAGTTTATATCCCAGTTCATACCTTTTGTTTTTTTTTATTTGTATTTGTAAGCCAAAACCAGTGGAACAATCAGAGTAGAATAGGAACACGTCACCACTTCTGTATTTATCACCCACTCCTGGTTTTGGCTTACAAATACTGATGTAAAATACTGACCAAATACTGAACACCGCACAGCATCAGTGACATCAGAGGGAGTCCCCGGATGACCTGAAGTGAACTGATTACCGTGGGAAGCATTCAATTAAGCTTCCCACACTAATCACTTTCTCTCCTGTCAGCCGGGAGATTAGCTCATTCCTTTGGGGGTTTACAGCGAGGCTGCCAGCATTAGCTGCGCTGCTAGCTGTAAACATGTTAACCCTTTCCGATGGATTACAGTGTGGGACCTGACTGAACACCGGATAGGTAAGAATAAGCTTGCTTTATTATTTTATTTTTATTACAGGAGAACAAGGGAATCGAGGATTAACTGTACAATAAAAGATGGTCAAAAACTGTCTATTTATTTCATTAAAATGATTTTTCATTAATGTGTGTGTGTATTTTTTAACAATTTCATACAATAGGATTAATAATTGAGAGTTGTCTAATTGACAACTCTCAATTATTAACCTGGCTTAAAGTCACCTTCCAATAGTGAGGTGGCTTTAACCCATTATTAACCCATTAGCACCGCTACAGAGCAATGGGAATAGATGGGCTAAGTGCCAGAAAGGGCGCATCTAATCATAGATTTGCCTTTTCTGGGGTGGCTGGGGGCAGATGTTAGTTGGCGGGGGGCACAAAATAAATGCACCCTCCCCAGGCTATTATTATCTGCCCCACTCGCTGGCTTTCCCTGTCTGGTGGAGAAAATACTGCGGGAGCCCACGCATTTTTTTTCAACGAATTTATACCTTTAATTAACCCCTACATGTATGAAATTTTGCACACATACACTCATGTCATTGTTAGTGAAGACCATATATCAAACTACATCAAATGACATGGTTAACTGTATGTAAACCATGTGTCATTTCATGTCGGGTCTGTAATTTCACAAAAGCGGGCAACTGAATAGCGGCTATTATACTATGTAGAAGTGTAAGAACTAAATAATATATATATATATGTCACAATGACATATATATATATATATTCTATGTGTATACATCTATTGTTTTGTGAGCTGTCAGTGTGATTTTACAGTAGCCGGTGATGAATTGCCGGCTCTTCTAAGGACACCAGTGCGTATAAATCGGACAGCACTCGCATGGTGCGAGTGCTGTCCGATCATTTCTCGCACCCATTGACTTGCATTGGCGAGTCTCATCCAAAAATCGCTGCAAATCGCAGCATGCAGCGATTTTTTTCTCAGTCCGATTTCAAATGAGAAAAAAATCGCAAATGAGAAGTCACCTATTAAATAACATTGGTCCGAGTACAATCCGATTTTTAATCGGATTGCACTCGTCTGTTTTTCTCTCCAGTGAGTATGTACCCTTATAGGTATATTTTTGAGTAAAATGTAAATTGCTCTTTTAGTCTATAAACTTCTGACAACATGTCACCGAATGTCCAAGCAATAAATTTTGTATTTTTTTATGACAAAGAAAAATGGTCAAAATTTAAAAAAAAAAAACAGTGCTTTCAGACCTCAAATAATGCAAAGAAAACAAGTTCATAATCATTTAGAAACAACAATACTAAGGTTTTGACTCAGGAAGAGTTCAGAAATCAATATTTTGTGGAATAACCATGATTTTTAATTACAGCTTTTATGCGTCTTGGCATGCTTGCCGCCAGTCTTTCACACTGCTTTTGGGTGAGCTTATGCCACTCCTGGTACAAAAATTTAAGCAGTTCTTTATTTGATGGCTTGTGACTATCCATCATCCTCTTGATCACATTCCAGAGGTTTTCAATGGGTTCAGGTCTGGAGATTGGGCTGCCATGACAGAGATTTGATGTGGTGGTCTCTTAATTTTTGCCAGAGCTGTACATATAGAGTCTATTACAAGTACTTAAAATGAGGGGGGGTATTGCTATGAAGGAGCCTGTAAAACAAAAGTACCAAAATATAATGTACAGGTATATAAAGGACCTACCTTGAATTGTGGCATCTTGAATTGGTGTTGTGACTACAATGAATACAATGGAAATGTAATAAGAATGTTAAGTGAACATATAAAACATAAAAAACATAAAAAAAATTATGAAACTGCTGTCTACAGATTGTAAGCAACGGGTATCGATGATCTTTCACATATGGCTAGGGTCATACGGCCGTATAGTCTCTCATCTGAGAGAATCGCTCCGATATTGCAAATGACGCTCTGATCAGAGTGTCAGCACAGTGCGACCCGATTCTCTTGGATGAGGAGAAGTTTGAAAAAAAAAAAAAATGACTCCATCTTCTCCATTCTGTGAAGCCACAGAAATCGAGCCTCACTCAGATGTCGTCCGAGTGCAGTCCTATGATTTCTACGCACTCATTGTCTTACATGGTCGAGTGTTATCCGAATATCCGATCAAACTCGAACATGCAGCGATTTCTTTCCTCAGACCAACTCAGTCCGAGGAACAAATCGGACATGTGCACGGCCCCGTAGAATAATATTGGTCCGAGTGCAATTCGATGTTTTCTCGGATTGCACTCCGAAAAAACAGTAGTGTGCACTTGGCCTTACGAAGTGGATTTGGTTTGGTGCTATTGTAGCTTGAGGCACTTTCATTAAGAACATGGCACTGGAAATAATATTTCACGAATATCTCTGACTTCATGGTGTAAACAAGCCTCATCTTGTGCCAGCAAAATCTTCCCGTGCTGTAGTGGCCTCTCAGTTCTCTGTGCAATGTTTGCAGCTGTTCACACAATAACACTGCAGGAAACTGGAGAGTACACTACGCAAGGTGAGTATGTCTGCACAAAATGACTTACCAAACCAAGCACAAGCGCTTATTGCACCCTCGCCATGGCCAAGCCGTTTAGTGTACTTTCCCACCAAATTGTTACGCATATATCTTTATGAAAAACAAGTAGGTGGTAAGGAGCACCAATCCGTTCAGCCATACCAAGGGCGCACCAAGTAACCTGTGCTTGGTTTGAACAGTCATTTTGTTCTCCCTTTAGAGCCAATTAATTAAAATATGATGGAAATAGCTATGTGAATGTGTCCTCAGTGGTGTGAGAGGCAGAAAACATTAAGGGTATGTGCACACATTGCGGAATTGCCATGGAAATTTCCGCGGCAATTCCGCACCTCCCTGCCGCGGGAAATACGCATATTATAGGTATGCGTATTCCCGCTAAAAACTAGCGTTTTGCAAGCGTAATTAGCTTGCAGAATGCTAGCGTTTTCCAAGCGATCTGTAGCATCGCTTGGAAAACTGATTGACAGGTTGGTCACATGAGTCACACATAGTGTTTGACTCGTGTGACCAACTTTTTACTATTGATGCCGCCTATGCCGCATCAATAGTAAAAAGATCTAATGTAAAAATAATTTAGAAAATAATAAATCGTGATATTCTCACCTTCCAACGGCCCCCGCAGCTTTCCCGCCTCTCAGCGACGCTCCCGGCCAATCCCGTTCCCAAGGATGCATTGCAACAATGACCCCAGATGACGTAGCATCACGCGAGACTGCTACGTCATCTGGGGTCATTGTCGCAATGCATCACTGGGAACGGGATTGGCCAGGAGCGTCGCTGAGAGGCGGGAAGGCTGCGGGGGCCGCCGAAAAGTGAGAATATCACGATTTTTTATTTTAATTATTGTTTTTACATGGATATGGTACCCAGGGCCTGGAGGAGAGTCTCCTCTCCTTCAGACCCTGGGTACCATCCGCACATGAACCACTTACTTTGCGCATGGTGGGCATAGCCACATGCGGAAAGTAATCGGTTCAATGCAATCCTATGGCAGTGGAATCGCCGCGATTCCGCAAAAAAAATGAGCATGCTGCGGATTCTTCCGCGATGCGATTCCGCCGCGGAAAAACACGCAGCATGTGCACAGCATTGCGGAATCCCATAGAAAATAATGAGTTGTGTTGTGTAATGGTTTTTGCGAAAAACCGTGGCAAAAACACTAAGAATCCGCAACGTGTGCACATAGCCTAAAGCTACTTTCCCATTTTGGTGATTTTTTTTTATGTATATAATTTTCGATGTATATAAAGCAGATTTTCCGCATAATTCCTGCACTTATTATGTAAATTAACTGAGTTTTTAATTACATTGTTGAGTGTGTTTTTATCCCATTTTTGATGCTGCGTTTTTGTCTCTTGTTGGTATGTCATTATTTTTTAAACTTCCTTTGGCTTTGACAAGACTTTATGTGGACACATGCGTTTTTAACGTTCAGATTTTCTGCATCTAATACAATGGAGCAAATCTACAGATAAAACTCAGCCAAACCCATAAGAGAAATAGACATGTTGGGGATGTGAAACAAGCACGCCGGTCAGTTTACGCAGAGTTAAAAAAAAAAAAAAACACATTGGGCAGGAGATTTTTAAAAATCCCATCCACTTTGCTGAAACTGTAAGCTGCTGCTTTTTGATGCAGCTGTCACTAGGTCAAAAGTGTCCAGATTTTGCTCTTATTATGTTCCTGCCACCCCTTTATTTTTAATCCACCATACAGCTTCAGAGATATAGGTCCTTTAGCCATTCTGCTAATTGTTATTTCTTTACTAATAATGGACTGCTGGCAGGATCCTCTGGGGCGTGTCTTTAGACTGTGAGCACCGCCCCCTCGTAAAGACCATGCAATTTAGTATTAAATAAAAAGTCTCATATCTCTGGAACCATATGCAGGATTTATAAAAAAAAATAATAAAAGGAGTACTCAGGGGAACCAAATTGTAATAAATATAAAGTTCAAAAGTCAGTTGTATAAGTGAAGGAAAGACAAATACTTTAATGGGTAGGCAATAAAAGTGAGGAAAAGGGGAAAAAAATATATATAGAGAGAGAATAAATAATAATCCAATAAGGGTACATAAAAAGGGGGAAATGTGGCAAAGTAACCAATAAAATATCCCCCAAGGTCCTAAATCATAAGCCTTACCTATCCGTGGAGGTAGACACCCTGACAGGCAACGCAAGTGAAGGCACCCCTGCTCCTCCTCGTCTAGCCCTGAGAGCCCCTATGATGACCCTAGACAGGTGTTTTACCCTTAGGGCACTGACTTTACAAGTTTTAAAGTATACCCATTATTAAAGAATTTGACTTTTAATAATAAGAGTATTCAGGAGAGCAGCGGGAATAAAAAAGAGCAAAAAAGTTTCTTTTGACCTAGGGACAGGTTCTCTTTACATATGAGAGATAATTGGGAATAATTTGGCATATGAAGAAAATACCACAAAATACATGGAAAGTCAAATAAATGAAATAGAACGAGAATGTGAAGGGGGTAAGTGCCCATATCACAAATGCCCCTACTCTTACCTGTGCTGGAGAGAGATGGCAGCGCTACAAGCACAAAGGAGAGCAGCAGAAGCATAGCCGCCATGCTGGATGACAAGTCTATGAGCACATCAGAGGTGTCCGCTTGTATATAAAGCTGTTGATTCCTGGCACCTTCACATAAAGCTTTTGAAGAAACAGGAAACTGGCACGTAACAGATATAGAGATAACGCTTGGTGTGGGGCTATTACATGTTACGGATGGAAAGAAAATAAACACAAGTCTTCATGTGACGTCTCAAAACTGCAATCCTAGACTGCTTAGCATCAGGAATTTTACAGTAAATTTGCCTAAGGTTTCATAACATGGTCATTATGTCATTATACCATGTCATTATACCATGTTATAACCTCTAGGGACAGCACGGTGGCTCAGTGGATAGCACTGCAGCCTTGCAGCGCTGGGGTCCTGGGTTCAAATCCCACCAAGGACAACATTTGCAAGGAGTTTGTATGTTCTTTGTGTGTTTGTGTGGGTTTCCTCCACATTCCAAAGGCATACCTATGGGAAATTTAGATTGAGCAACCTAATGTGGACAGTGATGATAACATCTGCAAAGTGCTGCAGAATATGATAGTGCTATATAAGCAATGAATAATAAATCTCTGACCTCCACTGAAACAAATGGAAACCCTTTGGGACTGGCGTTTTGGACTGCAGTCTGATAGGGATAAAGGTCTGGTTTCATACCGGACACCCAAACTTCCACTCATCTCTACAGTCTGAGTGTCTAAAGGCGCTCACGACTACCCTCTATAAGCCAAATGAAGAGATGCTATTGATTAGTGGTTCCTGTTGTGGCAGACCCAGGCCATTCTTGTATTAGGTAGACAGCTATTTATCTTCATGGTCGCCATATAACCCTATATTCCCCATTCCATTCGCTATACAAGACTCACTTGGCATGCGCTTATTTCCCTCAGTGAGAATGTGACGTTTATCTAATAATCTTTTTCTCAATAGTGCTTCTGTTGTTTCTTCACCGTAACCATCCTTTTTACAACAAGGTAATTAGATGTCTTAGTTTTTTTGCCTTTTGTGTGAGCTGGTGTTGGTCTTGTGCTAATACGCAGACAGAGCCCGCTCTTGCCGGTGATTCAGCTGCTTTCACTGACACCATGCCAATGGAAAAGTGACTTCTCTTCCACTCTGCTACCATGACAGGGTCCGATTGCAAACAACATGCTGATTGACAGCCGACTGCCGATTGCATAACTGTTTGAAGCCAGCTGTCCATCAGAATGACGTCGGTAGTCACACCCCATCGATAGAGAAGCCTGGATGAAGAAGAGCTGCTCCGTTGACATAGAGCAGCTGAATCGCCGGCAGGAGGGGGTAGTCACTGCTCTGAGCCAGCGCATGGTACAACAGTCAAGTAGTTGTCTCCGTGTAGCAAATACCTGCCTGTTCGTTTTTATGCACGAAGTAAAAAAAAAAATCCTGGATAACCTCTTTAAATATCCCCACAAGCTATGATGCCCCCACAGTCTACCTACAAGTATTATTAAAATGGAAAAAAAACATATACCGTACTTGCCGGACCTGAGTGAACCCTCTGTCAGACAGTGACAAGGTGTGAATGAACTGACGCGGTGACATCATCGCTCATACATAACATTCGAGTCCCAGAGCAATACCATCATCATGTTGATTTGCCCATGACTTGTCCAATGTGTCACCATGCTGTTCTGCATCCCACAGGCCTAAAGTGACCTGATGCCTACAGAATGAAGGGCAGTACTGAAGAGAGCCCTTGTTTTCCAGCTTTACTGCAGAGATCAAAGGGGACCTGTCACTAGGTTTTTCTTTTGTACTTCACTCTGATCTTGGCAAGATGGAGAAAACTGCGAATGCGCCGGAGCTCGATACCGAGGACCCTGCGTGGATGACGTACAATGCGTCATCCACATAAAGTATGAAGAGAGGAGGAGTTGGTTGAAGACCAGTGATGCCCATCGGACTGCCCAATAGGTGAGTATAATAAAAGCTATTTTTTTGTTTTATGGAGAGCGCATTAGGGACTTAGAGTGTCATGTAAAAGTTTAGGCACCCCTGGTCAACTTTACTGTTATTGTGAACTGTTAAGCAAGTTGAAGATGAAATGATCTCTAAAGGGACTAAAGTTAAAGATGGTAAATTTCCTTTGTATTTTAGGCATAAAAATAGATATTTTCATCTTTTACATTTGAAAAATTTTGGGCACCCTGCATGGTAGCATCGCCTTTGGAAAGTATCAGAGCTTGTGATATATAAACATATAAGTGCATTTCTAAATATCAAGAAAAGTAATAAAGAACAACCTTGTGTCATACTTGGATGTGCCGGCATGTTTATATTTAGTCTTTAGATTTTTCTTTTTGTCGATAAGTTTATATTACAGAATTTTTATCTTAATTGACAGGAACCTTAAGAAACTGCTGTAATCTGAGTGTCCATGACATGGGATAAGGAAGAGCAGACGTAATCTGGTCATAAATGAGATATGAAGAGTAACAACCTATTTACAATGGCATTAGGACAAGCGTTCTAGAAGTAGTGATACCACATGGGTGAAATTCTGTATGAAATCCATTTTCATCCTCGTCACAGCTGTCTCTAATTATCTTTGAAAATGTGCCACAGAATAAAAAAAATCAAAAGTACTAATTGTTAAATGCTGTTTTTTAACCCCATTGGGGCTTCTTGCACTTTTTTTTTTCTTCCCCTTTTCCAAGAGCAATAACTTCTTTTTTATTTTTACGTCAATATAGCAGCATGAGGGCTTGTGTTTAGCAGGACAAATTCTACTTTTGAATGACACCATTAATTTTATCATAACATGTACTGAAAATGCGAAGAAAAAAAAATCCAAACTGGGTGAAAAAATTGTTTTTCAGGTTCTCTTTTTAAGGCATTCATTCAGCATTAAAATTGATCAAATAGCATGATTCTCCCAACAAGGTGGAGCTGGCCGTGCTTTCTAGAGACTCTCATTTTGTCCCACTAAGGCCCTGGATAAAACTGAACTCTGCAGTGATATGGAACATTTTTTCAGGAGACTGCGCCTGAGGGAATACTTCAATGATACAGAAGATTCAGAAAACACTCGGACTGAAGGAAAAGGGATCCCAACAAGCAAGAAGAGGTCAGACTGGACACCTCCTCCTGGACGCAACCCTCATTTGGATAAATATATAGACTCATTCAGATATTTGATAAAATCCACCATCATAGACACCAACAGGAGACAAGCATCCAACATCAGTGCCCAGGAGAGAAAGGCTACACAGTCTCTGAAAACCAACAAAGAAATCATCATTAAACCTGCTGACAAGGGAGGTGCAATAGTCATGATGAACACATCAGACTATATGAAGGAAGCAAACAGACAACTTACGGACACACGCTACTACAGAAAACTGGAGTCGGACCCTACACAGGACTATTACAAGGAACTAAGCAAGTTGGTATCTTGTCTGCCTGACAAATCCATAAGAGCCGATGACCTGATGCCAGAGAGTCCAAGAATAGGGACATTCTACATGCTTCCCAAAATCCACAAAGCCGGAAATCCAGGGAGGCCGATTATTTCATGTGTGGGCACCCTTACTGAGCAGGTATCTGGATGGGTAGAGGGCATTCTTAAACCCCTGGTAAAGGATACACCCAGCTACATTCAGGACACAACTGACCTACTGAATAAACTAGCAGCAATAGGTCCCCTACCAGAAGGAACCATCCTGGCCACCATGGATGTGGAATCCTTGTACTCTAATATCCCACACCAGGATGGATTAAATGCCTGCAAAGACTTCATGAAAAACACCGCGAATTATGCTGATTTTGTGGTGAAACTCACAAAATTCATCCTCACCCAAATTACTTTGAATTTGACAACAAGATCTATTTACAGGAGACTGGCACAGCTATGGGAAGTAAAATGGCTCCACAGTATGCAAATCTTTTCATGGCCAAGCTTGAAAGCGACTTTCTGTCCTCATGTCCCATCAGGCCTCGGGCCTACTACCGCTACATTGATGATATCTTAATCATCTGGACGGAGTCTGAGCAACAGCCAAAGACGTTCCATGAACAGTTCAACCAATTTCATCCCATCATCAACTTAACACTCAACTACTCCAGCACTGAAATTAACTTTTTCGACACCATCATTAAGCTAAAGAACAATGAAATAGAGACATCCCTGTATCAGAAACCAATCGACCGTCCAACATACCTTAAATGGGACAGTTTCCATCCAAAACACATAAAAAACTCTATTGTCTACAGCCAAGCCATCAGATACAACCGTATATGTTCCAATCCCATGGATAGAGATGAACACCTTGGTCGCCTTAGAAAGACCTTTTTAAATCAGGGCTACCATCCAAGAACAATTGAAAACCAAATTACAAGAGCCACCAGAATATCAAGGAATCACCTGCTACATTACAAAACTAAAGAAGAAAATAACCGGGTGCCTCTAGTGGTCACCTACAATCCAAATCTGGAGGTGCTAAGGGGAGCTGCACGGAAACTACAACCTTTACTACAAAAAGATGCCCGATTACAATCCATATTTCCAGACCCCCCACTACTGTGTTTTAGACAGCCCCCAAATCTAAGAAGCATCATTGTCAGAAGTTCCCTGTCCTCCCCAACAGCTGCAGGAACCTTTCCTTGCAACCAAGAAGAAATGTAAAACCTGTCCATTTATAATGACCACGGACAAGATAAAGATCCCCAACTCCCATCGGGACTACAAGATACCAGGTACTTTCAGCTGCATCACATCTAATGTGGTGTACCTAATTATATGTACTAAATGTCCAACGGGGGTCTGTATGTGGGAGAGACCGGGCAAAAACTAAGAACTAGGATGAATTCTCATCACCACACAATAAGAGAAAAAAGAATTGATCTACCTGTGGCAAAACATTTTTGCTCCCCTGATCATAGCATGTTAGATATGAAAATACTTGTACTGAAAGGCAACTTCACATCTCGGAGACATAGAAGAGTTTGTGAATACAAATTGATGGTGACCTTTGACACTCTTAATGCTGGAATGAACCTGTTGAGTCGCACGTACCAGGGTTTTGGGGTACTCTGCACCGAGCCCGTTCACTTCACTGGGGGATGTCACGGGTAGCGCAGCTCGGTCCGTTGCCCTGGGAGCTCACTAAAAAGGGGAATATTTACAGGGGATTGTAGAAATGTTCGTGACGCCACCTGTGCTTTCTGATCAGGGTGACCAGCGCTGCAGGGTGAATCCTCTGAGGGGTTGTTACTGGGCAGCAAGGTGTTAAGTCTTCCACAGGCAAGACTGATCCCTAGAGGTATATGGCGGTGTAGGGGTGAAGGAGCAATAATGCAGACACACACAAGACAGTCTCTTTCTGTACCTTTACTGGTGATGAAGTTGCAGGCACGTCCCGGGAGGCCGTCAGGGTGGAGAATGCACGTCCAGCAATCCACTGAGTAGGTGTAAGGCCTCCTTACGTCCTTATGTGTGTGAGTTTCTAACTTGCATAAAACAGAGTTTAACTCCTTCTCTTTGCTATGCCCGGCTGATCTTGTGATGAGGTCTTCTCGTGGACAGAACAGTATCTCTATGGCGGTACCTGCCAGACCCCCGTCTTCCTAACCTCAGTTACGTATCAGCACTGCTGGGCCCCTGCGACTTGAAGTCCAGGGTCTCCGGTTTTTCTCACTAGCTGTGAAGATACTAGCAAGCTCGGACCCGGTGTCCGGTGGTGCAGAGTGGAGGTAAGCTATCGTTGCTATTTCTCCTCAGTCACTCTCTCTTTTCCCTTTTCCACTTGCCTGTCGTCCTACTCACACCTTTAACATAAGCACAGGCAACAGTAGATGTCAGCTTCTCGCTCAAACTTCCTCAGCCCTCAGGCTAATCTGACAGGAGTCTCTCCCCGGTGTTCTGAGGAGATCTTATCTCTCCCTCACAGCTCGTCTGAGGTAACTGCCGTTCTGAGATGTTCTGCTGTTCTGAGGTAACACCAACGACTAGCTAACTCGCAGCTAGACTGCCTTCATCTCACTGCTGTCTCAAGGGCTCCCTCTGGTGGAACCAGGAAAAATGTGAAGTGTTGTGTGCTTATCAGGTGATTGTGAATTACCTTTCATGCATCCTCCTGGGTACATGTGGCACCAAGCGCAGCTGGGCTACACATCCCCCCCTAGTTAATATCAGCACTCCCGGGCTGAAAAAGAAAACAATTTTTATAACATCAACAAATAACATAACTCTTCCCTTGTGGGAGGTAAGGACACTTCAAACGTTACAATGTGTACAAATGGCAAATAGAAAATATCAAAATACTTTCACACAATAAATAAAGAATTCTTGTGGAGGACCCGTACCAAACCTCCACGGTGGTCCTGTGTGGGCTGCAGGACTTCTTTGCTGCAAACCTCACTCAAGGCCACACCATACGGGTTTTCCTTCTGAGGTAGAATGGTTTACGTAAAACCAAGATGGGGCACCGAGTGCCAACTATTTACAATAAAGTTTTTGGGCTGGCAAAGTCTTCAGCCACGCAGTCCTTTAAAAGAAACACATTTCACATATCACATTACCCAACTGGGGTATACTACTTTAGCATGTAAACATTATCATCATATAACTTTCTCAATAAAGTGCAATTCTCTTCATAACTTTGTACAGTTCAGTAAACCCTGTCTGGGTCCTACTGGATTAATTTGCTAGGACTACTCTTGGTACCTAACAGGTAACCTTCCTTTCGTTGTGCGTACTGACCTACGTGGTGTGGTGTCAGGTATAGTAGCCTCTGGCCTATCTGTCCTGCGTGCTGGCAAACTGTAATACTGCCTTAACCTCTCTAGGGATCTGGCAAGCATACTTGTGGCTGGGCGATGCGGTTCTGTTTCGCCAGGGGATTTTTCTGGTAGTTCCACGTCTTGAGGTTCCATTTCTTGAGACTCTACTTCTAGAGGTGCTACAGGAGCAGGTTCCTCTTGAACTATTTCTTCTGCTGCGGCAACTGGCTCAACTGGACGTTGAAGCGCTTCTTGTGGTTGGTAAAATATCTTCCACGCAGGCTTGTACTCTCCTGTACTGTTCCTGTCGGTTCGTGTCCCAATCTTCAGTAGTAACATCAGCTTCTGGTTCTACAACACCAAGTTCCAAATCCATGGGCAGCTTTCCTGGTCTTGCTCGCATAAGGTAGGCTGGAGTGCAGTTAGTGGAACTCACAGGTATGTGATTGTACAGATCTACCAGGTCAGGTAGTAGGTCTGGCCACCGATTCCTCTCCTCAAGTGGTACCGTCTTCAGCAGATCAATGACTATGTGATTCATCTTTTCACAAAGACCATTTGTTTGGGGGTGGTACGGTGTGGTTCTTATCTTCTTACACCCGTACAAGTGACAGAACTCTTTAAACAATTCGGCTTCAAAGGCAGGACCCTGATCAGTTAACACTTGCTCTGGATATCCATGGGGTCTGCAGAAATACGCCTGAAACGTCTTTGCTGCTGTTTCAGCTGTCAGATCTTTGACAGGGGCGACCACCAGGAACCTGGAGTAGTGATCCACCATGGTCAGGGCATATGAGTATCCTGACCGACTGGGTGACAACTTTACATGGTCCAGGGCCACGATCTCCAAGGGACGAGTCGTCTTGATGGGTTGCAGGGGTGCTTTCTGGCTGCTGTAGTCTTTTCTTCGGAGGCTACAGGACGCACAGTTTTTACACCATTTCTCGATGGAACTTCGCATTCCCACCCAGTAGAAACGACACTTCAATAGGGTTTCCAGCTTCTTCCAGCCAAAGTGCCCCGCTCGATCGTGGTAAGCTTCCAACACCATCTGGATGTCTGTTCTTGGGACTACTATCTGCCATACCATCTCATGGGTTCTGGGGTTGACGTACCTTCGGCACAGCTTCTCTCGGTAGATGAACAGCCGGCTTCTCTCATTCCACAGCTGTTTTGCTTGTTGAGACGCATCCTTCTCCAAGGAGGAACCTTCCTGAGTTATCAGCTCCTTGATGCGGCTGACAACCGGGTCACTGTTCTGGGTCTCCTTCCAGCTGTGGTGAGGTAAAGGGTTTAATGTCTTACCACGCTGCCTCCTGTAGGCTCGTTGCTCGTGGATCATCCCATTTCTGTGGAATGCAGGTAGCTCAATCTCTTCTAGATCATCCAATTCCTCTTCCGTGTCGGGCTCATGCGGCATTCTGGACAAGGCGTCAGCGTTGGCGTTCTTACGGCCCGCCCTGTACTTGATGGTAAATTGATAGTTTGACAGCCGAGCCATCCAACGTTGCTCCATGGCTCCCAGCTTGGCTGTTTCAAGATGTGTCAAGGGGTTATTATCAGTGTAAGCAGTGAACTTGCTGGAGGCTAGGTAATGCTTTAATCTTTCTGTAATGGCCCAGACCAGCGCCAGGAACTCCAACTTGAAGCTGCTATAGTTCTCTGGGTTTCTCTCGGTCGGCCGGAGCTTCCTGCTTGCATATGCGATGACTTTCTCCAGGCCATTTTGCTTCTGACTGAGGACAGCTCCCAATCCTTCGTTGCTGGCATCAGTATACAGCAGGAACGGCTGGCTGTAGTCAGGATAGGCTAAGATCTCATCACCTGTCAGGATCTCCTTCATCTCCTTGAATGCCTCAGCTTGTTCTTTACCCCAGTGGAATGGAGGATTTCTGCTCTTGAGGGGTTGTCCTACCAGAAGGTCCTGCAGAGGCGCTGCTTTCTTAGTGTAGTCCTTTACAAACCTCCGGTAGTAACCTGTCAGTCCCAGGAACTGGCGCACCTCCTTGAGATTCTTTGGCTCTGGCCATTTCTGGATGGCAGTGACCTTCTCGGGGTCTGGCGCTACTCCTTCTGAGCTGACAATATGCCCCAAGTACTGTACCTTTTGTTTGAGCAGATGGCACTTTGAAGGCTTCAGTTTCATCCCGTATTTGGACAGTGACTCGAATACCTCTGCAAGGTGCTTCAGATGATCCTCATACGTCTTGGAGTACACAATTACGTCGTCCAGGTACAGCAACACGGTTTCAAAGTTGAGATGTCCCAGGCAACTCTCCATCACTCTCTGGAACGTCCCCGGGGCACTGCTGAGTCCAAACGGAATTCTGTCAAACTCACAAAGTCCCATCGGGGTGGTGAAAGCCGTCTTCTCCCGATCCTCCTCAGCCACAGCTACTTGCCAGTACCCACTAGTGAGGTCGAGGGTGGAAAAGTATTTAGCAGTTTTTAAGGCAGCTAAGGATTCCTCAATGCGTGGTAAAGGGTATGCATCTTTATGTGTAATACGATTTACTTGTCTGTAATCTACACACATTCTCATGCTTCCATCCTTTTTCTTAACTAGGACTAGAGGTGCTGCCCAGGGACTACAACTATCCCTTATCACCCCTGCTTCCTTCATGTCACGCAACATTTCCTTAGCTTTCTGGTAGTGTGCTGGAGGTATAGGCCTGTACCGCTCTTTGATGGGAGGATGGCTGCCTGTAGGGATATGATGTTGTACTCCCTTAATTGTCCCAAAGTCAAGTGGATGTTTGCTAAATACCTGTGTGTACTCCTGTACCACCCGTAGTACTCCCTGTTTCTGGTGGGCTGGAGTGGTGTCTGTCCCGACATGGAGCTGCTGACACCAATCCTCCACCTGGGTTGCTGGGTCATTATCCTCCACTGGTTGGCGGGAGGCTAAGGACTCGGTCGTGAGAATGGAGTTGTTATCTACGGTATGTAATTTAGCAACAGTGGCATAACGTGGTAAATTCACTTCATCTTCTCCCCAGTTGAGAAGACGTACTGGTACTCTCCCATTTCGTACTTCTACTACCCCTCTAGCAGTCAAGAGTGTAGGTCTGTGCTCTGAACAATGGGGCTCTACTACTGCTTGGTAGTTCTGTCCTCTCAGACCTATTGCTGCTCTACACCATATAAGCATTTCACTCATTGGGGGTATCACAATGGGGTTCGGGTCTGTCACCCGTACATTACCAATTTCACCATCTGTCAGCTTCGCTTGCTGCTGGCACATCAGGGCCCGGATCTCCCTCTGGATCACTCCCTTTTGCTTTGGCCTGGCAACTTCGGCGAGCTGTTGGAGCAAAAACACAACTTCTCCAGACAGTTACTAATAATGTTTGTACCTAAAACCACATTTAAGCCATTTTCCTCATTTACAGTCTTTACTACTAAAAGTCCCTGGTCCTTCAGCTCCACTCTGCCCACCTTTACGTCCACGTTTTTGGCTCCTAGTATATCAACAAGGAGACCATTAGAGGCATACACAGCAAAGTCAGGGCTCGGGGGCTGGAGACTGTCCATGGACCAAAACTTATTATACAGGACATCAGGTATGATGGTCACCTGAGATCCAGTGTTCAGCAGGGCAGGGATTGCGATCCCGTCCAGGATGATGGACAGGTAGGGTCTTCCTCCCACAAACCTGCGGTTCCAGTCTGAGGGGCCTGATGAGTCTATTCCTGGGTGTTGGCCCTCGGACCCAGGATCTGCTCGTTTAAAGGACACTGTCGGGCTAGATGACCTTCTCTGTTGCAACGGTAACAGACGATCTCTCGGCGAGGATGGTGCTGATCAAGGGTCGCTCCTGGGGGTGGCGTTGTCCTCCTCCGGTGGGGCGACGTCCTCCTTTTCCTCCGGTTCATCCAAGGGACATCCTCTGGACAGTCGGCTAGCAGGATCTTTCCTCCTTCTTCCTTCCGCAGTTGCAGGGCACTCATTACAGCGGCCAGGTTTTTAGTCAGCTGGCACACTTCTGAGCGCAGACAGTCCAACTCGGTAGGGGGCGCCACTTGCGTTTTGGCTTCTGCCACCAGCGAGGAAAAGGTGGATGCTGCCGGCTTTAGAGTGGCTTCACCCGGGTGACACTGGGTCGACACCTCGGGCTTCTCCAGGGGTCGCAGTCCTTTTATAGCCATATCTTTTAGGGCATCAAAGGTAGCATCAGGATGATCCAAGGACCTCCAGTGCACAGTTCTGCTTTCAGCTTGGGACCTCAGTCCCTGTACAAATTGTTCCTTCAACATTTTGCTTTCATTAATGGCACTTATAGGGTTGACCTGTTTGAGAGCTCGCAGGGCCCCCTGTAGTCGGCAGGCGTAGTCCCTAATACTGTCATCTGGTCTCTGGGAGCATTGGTAAAACCTCATTCGGAGATCTGTTTCAGTGCGGTCCTCAAAAATAGTCTGTAGCTTACCGCTATACTGAGGGAGCCACTTCGCTCCAGGCAGGTATGGGAGCGTCAGCGGTACTATCGGGGCCACAGGACCGGATGAGGGGCCAGCGTTTCCATCCTGCGCGGCAGCGCCGGCGGGTAAGTCACCGGAGCGGTCGCCCTGGGCCGCGCTGTCAGCTTGTGGCTGCGACATGTCTGCGCCCCCCTAGTTAAGCGTGGCCTACCTTCTCCTGAAGGCTTCAGCTCTGCCAGGCACAGCGATGGAAGGACCTGCCGCCGCGTCAGCGTTGGGGGCGTGTCCTGGACTCCGCACGCTTTCTGCAGGTACGCCCCTTCTCCTTGCGCTGTAGCGCTGTACTTTGGCGGGCAATGGCGGACAATTGGCGCCAAAAATCTCAAAAACAGCAACACAGTCTATAGCACAAAAACAGTCCACTTCAGGCACACAG
The DNA here is from genome assembly GCA_033576555.1 of Oophaga sylvatica. NCBI lineage: Eukaryota > Metazoa > Chordata > Amphibia > Anura > Dendrobatidae > Oophaga > Oophaga sylvatica. The sequence goes on from JARQOD010000003.1 coordinate 561,422,066, forward strand.
GACTCACGTATAGCGAGCTTCTTATCCTGTTCGTGACGCCAAGTAGATGAGTCGCACGTACCAGGGCTTTGGGGTACTCGGCACTGAGCCCATTCACTTCACTGGGGGATGTCACGGGTAGCGCAGCTCAGTCCGTTGCCCTGGGCGCTCACTAAAAAGGGGAATATTTACAGGGGATTGTAGAAATGTTCGTGACGCCACCTGTGGTTTCTGATCAGGGTGACCAGCGCTGCAGGGTGAATCCTCTGAGGGGTTGTTACTGGGCAGCAAGGTGTTAAGTCTTCCACAGGTAGAAGTATATGGCGGTGTAGGGGTGAAGGAGCAATAATGCAGACACACACAAGACAGTCTCTTTCTGTACCTTTACTGGTGATGAAGTTGCAGGCATGTCACGGGAGGCCGTCAGGGTGGAGGATGCACGTCCAGCAATCCACTGAGTAGGTGTAAGGCCTCCTTACGTCCTTATGTGTGTGAGTTTCTAACTTGCATAAAACAGAGTTTATCTCCTTCTCTTTGCTACGCCCGGCTGATCTTGTGATGAGGTCTTCTTGTGGACAGAACAGTGTCTCTATAGCGGTACCTGCCAGACCCCCGTCTTCCTAACCTCAGTTACGTATCAGCACTGCTGGGCCCCTGCGACTTGAAGTCCAGGGTCTCCGGTTTTTCTCACTAGCTGTGAAGATACTAGCAAGCTCGGACCCGGTGTCCGGTGGTGCAGAGTGGAGGTAAGCTATCGTTGCTATTTCTCCTCAGTCACTCTCTCTTTCCCTTTTCCACTTGCCTGTCGTCCTACTCACACCTTTAACATAAGCACAGGCAACAGTAGATGTCAGCTTCTCGCTCAAACTTCCTCAGCCCTCAGGCTAATCTGACAGGAGTCTCTCCCCGGTGTTCTGAGGAGATCTTATCTCTCCCTCACAGCTCGTCTGAGGTAACTGCCGTTCTGAGATGTTCTGCTGTTCTGAGGTAACACCAACGACTAGCTAACTCGCAGCTAGACTGCCTTCATCTCACTGCTGTCTCAAGGGCTCCCTCTGGTGGAACCAGGAAAAATGTGAAGTGTTGTGTGCTTATCAGGTGATTGTGAATTACCTTTCATGCATCCTCCTGGGTACATGTGGCACCAAGCGCAGCTGGGCTACACATCCCCCCTAGTTAATATCAGCACTCCCGGGCTGAAAAAGAAAACAATTTTTATAACATCAACAAATAACATAACTCTTCCCTTGTGGGAGGTAAGGACACTTCAAACGTTACAATGTGTACAAATGGCAAATAGAAAATATCAAAATACTTTCACACAATAAATAAAGAATTCTTGTGGAGGACCCGTACCAAACCTCCTACGGTGGTCCTGTGTGGGCTGCAGGACTTCTTTGCTGCAAACCTCACTCAAGGCCACACCATACGGGTTTTCCTTCTGAGGTAGAATGGTTTACGTAAAACCAAGATGGGGCACCGAGTGCCAACTATTTACAATAAAGTTTTTGGGCTGGCAAAGTCTTCAGCCACGCAGTCCTTTAAAAGAAACACATTTCACATATCACATTACCCAACTGGGGTATACTACTTTAGCATGTAAACATTATCATCATATAACTTTCTCAATAAAGTGCAATTCTCTTCATAACTTTGTACAGTTCAGTAAACCCTGTCTGGGTCCTACTGGATTAATTTGCTAGGACTACTCTTGGTACCTAACAGGTAACCTTCCTTTCGTTGTGCGTACTGACCTACGTGGTGTGGTGTCAGGTATAGTAGCCTCTGGCCTATCTGTCCTGCGTGCTGGCAAACTGTAATACTGCCTTAACCTCTCTAGGGATCTGGCAAGCATACTTGTGGCTGGGCGATGCGGTTCTGTTTCGCCAGGGGATTTTTCTGGTAGTTCCACGTCTTGAGGTTCCATTTCTTGAGACTCTACTTCTAGAGGTGCTACAGGAGCAGGTTCCTCTTGAACTATTTCTTCTGCTGCGGCAACTGGCTCAACTGGACGTTGAAGCGCTTCTTGTGGTTGGTAAAATATCTTCCACGCAGGCTTGTACTCTCCTGTACTGTTCCTGTCGGTTCGTGTCCCAATCTTCAGTAGTAACATCAGCTTCTGGTTCTACAACACCAAGTTCCAAATCCATGGGCAGCTTTCCTGGTCTTGCTCGCATAAGGTAGGCTGGAGTGCAGTTAGTGGAACTCACAGGTATGTGATTGTACAGATCTACCAGGTCAGGTAGTAGGTCTGGCCACCGATTCCTCTCCTCAAGTGGTACCGTCTTCAGCAGATCAATGACTATGTGATTCATCTTTTCACAAAGACCATTTGTTTGGGGGTGGTACGGTGTGGTTCTTATCTTCTTACACCCGTACAAGTGACAGAACTCTTTAAACAATTCGGCTTCAAAGGCAGGACCCTGATCAGTTAACACTTGCTCTGGATATCCATGGGGTCTGCAGAAATACGCCTGAAACGTCTTTGCTGCTGTTTCAGCTGTCAGATCTTTGACAGGGGCGACCACCAGGAACCTGGAGTAGTGATCCACCATGGTCAGGGCATATGAGTATCCTGACCGACTGGGTGACAACTTTACATGGTCCAGGGCCACGATCTCCAAGGGACGAGTCGTCTTGATGGGTTGCAGGGGTGCTTTCTGGCTGCTGTAGTCTTTTCTTCGGAGGCTACAGGACGCACAGTTTTTACACCATTTCTCGATGGAACTTCGCATTCCCACCCAGTAGAAACGACACTTCAATAGGGTTTCCAGCTTCTTCCAGCCAAAGTGCCCCGCTCGATCGTGGTAAGCTTCCAACACCATCTGGATGTCTGTTCTTGGGACTACTATCTGCCATACCATCTCATGGGTTCTGGGGTTGACGTACCTTCGGCACAGCTTCTCTCGGTAGATGAACAGCCGGCTTCTCTCATTCCACAGCTGTTTTGCTTGTTGAGACGCATCCTTCTCCAAGGAGGAACCTTCCTGAGTTATCAGCTCCTTGATGCGGCTGACAACCGGGTCACTGTTCTGGGTCTCCTTCCAGCTGTGGTGAGGTAAAGGGTTTAATGTCTTACCACGCTGCCTCCTGTAGGCTCGTTGCTCGTGGATCATCCCATTTCTGTGGAATGCAGGTAGCTCAATCTCTTCTAGATCATCCAATTCCTCTTCCGTGTCGGGCTCATGCGGCATTCTGGACAAGGCGTCAGCGTTGGCGTTCTTACGGCCCGCCCTGTACTTGATGGTAAATTGATAGTTTGACAGCCGAGCCATCCAACGTTGCTCCATGGCTCCCAGCTTGGCTGTTTCAAGATGTGTCAAGGGGTTATTATCAGTGTAAGCAGTGAACTTGCTGGAGGCTAGGTAATGCTTTAATCTTTCTGTAATGGCCCAGACCAGCGCCAGGAACTCCAACTTGAAGCTGCTATAGTTCTCTGGGTTTCTCTCGGTCGGCCGGAGCTTCCTGCTTGCATATGCGATGACTTTCTCCAGGCCATTTTGCTTCTGACTGAGGACAGCTCCCAATCCTTCGTTGCTGGCATCAGTATACAGCAGGAACGGCTGGCTGTAGTCAGGATAGGCTAAGATCTCATCACCTGTCAGGATCTCCTTCATCTCCTTGAATGCCTCAGCTTGTTCTTTACCCCAGTGGAATGGAGGATTTCTGCTCTTGAGGGGTTGTCCTACCAGAAGGTCCTGCAGAGGCGCTGCTTTCTTAGTGTAGTCCTTTACAAACCTCCGGTAGTAACCTGTCAGTCCCAGGAACTGGCGCACCTCCTTGAGATTCTTTGGCTCTGGCCATTTCTGGATGGCAGTGACCTTCTCGGGGTCTGGCGCTACTCCTTCTGAGCTGACAATATGCCCCAAGTACTGTACCTTTTGTTTGAGCAGATGGCACTTTGAAGGCTTCAGTTTCATCCCGTATTTGGACAGTGACTCGAATACCTCTGCAAGGTGCTTCAGATGATCCTCATACGTCTTGGAGTACACAATTACGTCGTCCAGGTACAGCAACACGGTTTCAAAGTTGAGATGTCCCAGGCAACTCTCCATCACTCTCTGGAACGTCCCCGGGGCACTGCTGAGTCCAAACGGAATTCTGTCAAACTCACAAAGTCCCATCGGGGTGGTGAAAGCCGTCTTCTCCCGATCCTCCTCAGCCACAGCTACTTGCCAGTACCCACTAGTGAGGTCGAGGGTGGAAAAGTATTTAGCAGTTTTTAAGGCAGCTAAGGATTCCTCAATGCGTGGTAAAGGGTATGCATCTTTATGTGTAATACGATTTACTTGTCTGTAATCTACACACATTCTCATGCTTCCATCCTTTTTCTTAACTAGGACTAGAGGTGCTGCCCAGGGACTACAACTATCCCTTATCACCCCTGCTTCCTTCATGTCACGCAACATTTCCTTAGCTTTCTGGTAGTGTGCTGGAGGTATAGGCCTGTACCGCTCTTTGATGGGAGGATGGCTGCCTGTAGGGATATGATGTTGTACTCCCTTAATTGTCCCAAAGTCAAGTGGATGTTTGCTAAATACCTGTGTGTACTCCTGTACCACCCGTAGTACTCCCTGTTTCTGGTGGGCTGGAGTGGTGTCTGTCCCGACATGGAGCTGCTGACACCAATCCTCCACCTGGGTTGCTGGGTCATTATCCTCCACTGGTTGGCGGGAGGCTAAGGACTCGGTCGTGAGAATGGAGTTGTTATCTACGGTATGTAATTTAGCAACAGTGGCATAACGTGGTAAATTCACTTCATCTTCTCCCCAGTTGAGAAGACGTACTGGTACTCTCCCATTTCGTACTTCTACTACCCCTCTAGCAGTCAAGAGTGTAGGTCTGTGCTCTGAACAATGGGGCTCTACTACTGCTTGGTAGTTCTGTCCTCTCAGACCTATTGCTGCTCTACACCATATAAGCATTTCACTCATTGGGGGTATCACAATGGGGTTCGGGTCTGTCACCGTACATTACCAATTTCACCATCTGTCAGCTTCGCTTGCTGCTGGCACATCAGGGCCCGGATCTCCCTCTGGATCACTCCCTTTTGCTTTGGCCTGGCAACTTCGGCGAGCTGTTGGAGCAAAAACACAACTTCTCCCAGACAGTTACTAATAATGTTTGTACCTAAAACCACATTTAAGCCATTTTCCTCATTTACAGTCTTTACTACTAAAAGTCCCTGGTCCTTCAGCTCCACTCTGCCCACCTTTACGTCCACGTTTTTGGCTCCTAGTATATCAACAAGGAGACCATTAGAGGCATACACAGCAAAGTCAGGGCTCGGGGGCTGGAGACTGTCCATGGACCAAAACTTATTATACAGGACATCAGGTATGATGGTCACCTGAGATCCAGTGTTCAGCAGGGCAGGGATTGCGATCCCGTCCAGGATGATGGACAGGTAGGGTCTTCCTCCCACAAACCTGCGGTTCCAGTCTGAGGGGCCTGATGAGTCTATTCCTGGGTGTTGGCCCTCGGACCCAGGATCTGCTCGTTTAAAGGACACTGTCGGGCTAGATGACCTTCTCTGTTGCAACGGTAACAGACGATCTCTCGGCGAGGATGGTGCTGATCAAGGGTCGCTCCTGGGGGTGGCGTTGTCCTCCTCCGGTGGGGCGACGTCCTCCTTTTCCTCCGGTTCATCCAAGGGACATCCTCTGGACAGTCGGCTAGCAGGATCTTTCCTCCTTCTTCCTTCCGCAGTTGCAGGGCACTCATTACAGCGGCCAGGTTTTTAGTCAGCTGGCACACTTCTGAGCGCAGACAGTCCAACTCGGTAGGGGGCGCCACTTGCGTTTTGGCTTCTGCCACCAGCGAGGAAAAGGTGGATGCTGCCGGCTTTAGAGTGGCTTCACCCGGGTGACACTGGGTCGACACCTCGGGCTTCTCCAGGGGTCGCAGTCCTTTTATAGCCATATCTTTTAGGGCATCAAAGGTAGCATCAGGATGATCCAAGGACCTCCAGTGCACAGTTCTGCTTTCAGCTTGGGACCTCAGTCCCTGTACAAATTGTTCCTTCAACATTTTGCTTTCATTAATGGCACTTATAGGGTTGACCTGTTTGAGAGCTCGCAGGGCCCCCTGTAGTCGGCAGGCGTAGTCCCTAATACTGTCATCTGGTCTCTGGGAGCATTGGTAAAACCTCATTCGGAGATCTGTTTCAGTGCGGTCCTCAAAAATAGTCTGTAGCTTACCGCTATACTGAGGGAGCCACTTCGCTCCAGGCAGGTATGGGAGCGTCAGCGGTACTATCGGGGCCACAGGACCGGATGAGGGGCCAGCGTTTCCATCCTGCGCGGCAGCGCCGGCGGGTAAGTCACCGGAGCGGTCGCCCTGGGCCGCGCTGTCAGCTTGTGGCTGCGACATGTCTGCGCCCCCCTAGTTAAGCGTGGCCTACCTTCTCCTGAAGGCTTCAGCTCTGCCAGGCACAGCGATGGAAGGACCTGCCGCCGCGTCAGCGTTGGGGGCGTGTCCTGGACTCCGCACGCTTTCTGCAGGTACGCCCCTTCTCCTTGCGCTGTAGCGCTGTACTTTGGCGGGCAATGGCGGACAATTGGCGCCAAAAATCTCAAAAACAGCAACACAGTCTATAGCACAAAAACAGTCCACTTCAGGCACACAGGACTCACGTATAGCGAGCTTCTTATCCTGTTCGTGACGCCAAGTAGATGAGTCGCACGTACCAGGGCTTTGGGGTACTCGGCACTGAGCCCATTCACTTCACTGGGGGATGTCACGGGTAGCGCAGCTCAGTCCGTTGCCCTGGGCGCTCACTAAAAAGGGGAATATTTACAGGGGATTGTAGAAATGTTCGTGACGCCACCTGTGGTTTCTGATCAGGGTGACCAGCGCTGCAGGGTGAATCCTCTGAGGGGTTGTTACTGGGCAGCAAGGTGTTAAGTCTTCCACAGGTAGAAGTATATGGCGGTGTAGGGGTGAAGGAGCAATAATGCAGACACACACAAGACAGTCTCTTTCTGTACCTTTACTGGTGATGAAGTTGCAGGCATGTCACGGGAGGCCGTCAGGGTGGAGGATGCACGTCCAGCAATCCACTGAGTAGGTGTAAGGCCTCCTTACGTCCTTATGTGTGTGAGTTTCTAACTTGCATAAAACAGAGTTTATCTCCTTCTCTTTGCTACGCCCGGCTGATCTTGTGATGAGGTCTTCTTGTGGACAGAACAGTGTCTCTATGCGGTACCTGCCAGACCCCCGTCTTCCTAACCTCAGTTACGTATCAGCACTGCTGGGCCCCTGCGACTTGAAGTCCAGGGTCTCCGGTTTTTCTCACTAGCTGTGAAGATACTAGCAAGCTCGGACCCGGTGTCCGGTGGTGCAGAGTGGAGGTAAGCTATCGTTGCTATTTCTCCTCAGTCACTCTCTCTTTCCCTTTTCCACTTGCCTGTCGTCCTACTCACACCTTTAACATAAGCACAGGCAACAGTAGATGTCAGCTTCTCGCTCAAACTTCCTCAGCCCTCAGGCTAATCTGACAGGAGTCTCTCCCCGGTGTTCTGAGGAGATCTTATTTCTCCCTCACAGCTCGTCTGAGGTAACTGCCGTTCTGAGATGTTCTGCTGTTCTGAGGTAACACCAACGACTAGCTAACTCGCAGCTAGACTGCCTTCATCTCACTGCTGTCTCAAGGGCTCCCTCTGGTGGAACCAGGAAAAATGTGAAGTGTTGTGTGCTTATCAGGTGATTGTGAATTACCTTTCATGCATCCTCCTGGGTACATGTGGCACCAAGCGCAGCTGAGCTACACACTGTCACACAGATTTATGATGTTTTACATCAATTAAGGAATTTACTCCAAATACCCTGTGAAAACATCACAAAACATTACCAGACCCCAATCAGAGGGCAATAAAACTTTCACACTCCTTATCTATGAACTGTTCCAATATTTATGCTCATCCCTCTGCCATAATGACTATTCTGCTTCATGTCACTTGTCTTACCTATTGCATTTTTTCCTGTGCTGTGTTGTGTATAAATATGTGATTCTTCAGATTTTGTATTAGTTTAGCCTGATGAAGAGACCTGAGTAGTCTCGAAAGCTTGCAATTTGTTACCATCTTTTCAGTTAGCCATTAAAAGGTATCAACCACAGAGGACTCTCAACTCTAAATATTTTTCTATCTACTGGCTAACACGGTACAAAGATATACATCTTTACTGTATCATGATTCTCCATGTCAGTTTCATTACAGTGATACCAAACTTTTTTTTTATTATTTTTTAGTAGTGAAAATATTCCACAATGTGTAAAAAAAATACAATTTTTCTTTCTGCCTCCGTTTTCTGAGAACAGTTATTTTTCCTTCAAAGTAAGTATATGAAGGCTTTTTTTGCATACCGAGCTTTAGTTTTTATTGATACGATTTTGTGGTACGTATGACTCATTGATCACTTTTTATGACACCAGTAGTGTAAATGGCACATGAAAGGAGAGGAGCACTGTACAGATTTTACACTGGGTCTTAAAATCTTCAAATGCTAAATAATCAGGTAACAGAAGAAATTTCATCTGCAGAATAGGAGATCAGGACAAGAGTTGGGCTCCACACGATAATCTGCAATAGACGTGCATCACATCTTACCCATTGGTTGCATGGGAAGAGACAATCTATACCTTTTGAAGCCCCAATAATATGGAGAGATCCAACTGACCACACTGCCAATTGCTATTTCTGCATAATGTCCCCAAATAAGAAAGGAGTTTCAAGGAAAAAAAGTGGACTTTACATTATGCAAACATTCCATCATACAAAGATCTTGTCCAATACTTCTTCATGGAGGGAGATTTTGTGGCATGCAACAACATCAACAGTTAATGGAAGCTCTGAAGATAAGTCATAATTCAGATGAATGGAGGTTCTTCATCTATTCATCTAAAACAAGTCTAAAAGTCGTCTTGCTGCATAATGGCAATGCGCTACCTTCAACACCAGTGAAAGGAACCTAAGAGAACATGAAACAGCTGTTGAGGTGCCTGAACTATGACCAACATTTATGGCCCCTTTGAGGTGGCTTAAACGGTGGTTGCCTTCTTACTTGGTCAGGGTGGATACACAAAGTACTGCTGCTTTCTGTGTGAGTGGGATAGTCGTGCAAGAGAACATCACTACAATAAAAGAGACTGGCCTTTCCGACATTCATGTCAGCCAGGGAGTAAAAATGTCCTGCATCCAGCACTTGTTGACCACATAAGATTTTGTTCTCACCATTGCATATCAAGTTGGGACTAATGAAGAACTTTGTAAAGGCAATGGATAACTGCGAAAGCCTTCAGGTATCTTATTGATAAATTTCCAAGGTTGAGTGAAGCAATGATTAAGGAAGGAGTCTTTACTGGACCTCAGATTCGTAATCTTCTTCAAGATGAAGAGTTTCTCCATTTGTTGCAGGTCCAGGAAAAGGCTGAATGAGCAGATAACTATGAAGTTGATGGAAAATCTCCTCAAAACATATAAGATCATGGTTGTAACATGTCCATAAAGATTCATTTTTTACATTCACATCTAGACTTTTTTTTCACCAAACTAGGGAGCAGTGAGCAACGAGCACGATGAGCGATTTCACCAAGATATTTAACAAGTAAAATGGAATTATCAATGCTTGCAGATTATTGTTGGACAATTGTAAGAGATGATCCGATGCAGGAGTATAAGAGACAAGCAAAAATGAGTTGTCACTGAATGAGGGCCTCATTTTGTAGAGCAATTTCTATAACTTTATAATTCTCAATAGCGTTTAGACATCTTTTAGTTATTTGAATTGTTGCTAAGCTTCCTCTAAATAAATATCAGAAAATTGGCATAACAAAATATTCTGCATCTTTATATTTAAAAAATAATGCCTCAAAGTACTGAAAATTTTCAGCATTAATTATATGTACTAGTAAAAGGACAACGCTTTGATATAGAAGCAAAAGTACAATTAGGTGTAAAAACCTTCTTCTTCCATTACCATCTCATTTCATCTCCAAAGGTCACCAGATCTCACAATTAAAATTTCAGGTGATAGAACAGATACGTGCCCCCAGAAGAGGGGGGGACAGAGTACGCCTCCTCAAGAAACGGGAGGCGTACTGGATACACGAATTGCAGGCCCTTTCACCAAAGGGTTTGAACCGAGAATACGATCTATACTCCTTCATTTAGAACATTCACCGTTATCCAGAGTTCACTATCGGATACGTAAAATATATTGTTGTATTAACTGTACGTTTAATTTCCATTGTCTAATGATCACACAATCATGAACAGGTTGTCTTACTAATTGTTTTGTATACCGTTGTATCTCTTTTTATGAAATACTCTCCTGCATCCCTCCAGCACTATATGTATCGTATGTGCGGTTCCTGTACAAATGGACTAATATTGGTTCTTGTCTTTACAGAGTCGCCTATATTGATTATCTCGACTAGGACCCACACCCTTGGAACCCCTTACCCGACTGCATTCCAGCACCCTTTATTATTTTCCGTTTGCCTATTTCTTTTTCCATTATTTCTCTGACCACAATAAATATATTATTATCATCACCCTTTATCTCTTGTTTTGTACTCACAAGACACGTCAACACATTTTAGAGTCTTCTCTATATATTTAGATAGAAGCAATTTTTTCCCCCTTGAATATATTCTAGTCCTATATTCCTAATAACAGACCCCTAGGCTTACACCTCCCACAATCTTTTCTACTCATCTTGAGCTTCTATACTTCTATGCATGTTACCAGCTTTATTTCCATAGTACACATCGCCTTATTTTAAGGCTGTATCCAACAATAGACCCAATTGTATTCATCTACAACGCCCAGTCAGCGTCTAGTACATATTTATGCCCCTCAGCAGACACCGTACCCGCTGACACGCACAGTGGAACGCATGACGTCACTTCCGGTGACGTCACACGCCACCTCCATTCCTCCCCCTGCCTTTTTAAGGCACAGGTCGGCGCGGTCTCTCCACCTGACAAGCGGTGGACACCGCATCAGAGGAGAGACCCGCGCCACTGCCTGACGCCTGAACTGTAAGTACTGCCACCAATGTGTCATATCTTCCTTCCCATAGTCAACAACTATTCCCGTCTTTGCAATACTCCAGCTGCTCATTACTCATGCATTGTACACCATTTCTCCCACACAGCCTGGTATATGGCCCATTGTCACCCCCATGAGCTGCACAAGCTGAATGTCATTATTCTGTGAGCATTATCCCAGCTGTTCATTATCTATGCATTATACACCATTTCTCCCACACAGCCTGGTATATGGCCCTTTGTCACCCCTATGAGCTGCACAATGCTACAAGCTGTATTCTGAGCATTCCGCTACATATCCATTCTAGTTCTCCAATACCATTCATCTTCTGATATTCTAGGTTATCAAGGAGCCACTGCGGCCCACAGTACCTGATCCCGGTTAGGATTATGTAAGTCCTTATACCTACATATCTCCAGACCCCTCCTTTCTCCTCATATTAGACAAAAATCTTTATTACTCTACATCCTAGATCTCGACTAGAGACTACCTCATAAGAAGGGCATACCAGGAACTAACTATAGGAGGGTCTTTCTATTAAGGTATTTAGTACCTAATCTTTGTTCATGATCAGGAATATATACTGGAATGTCCTACTTAGGACTACACCTATCTATAGATATGATATAGCACTATATCTTCCTCTCAGGCAAGCTGCCTTCATTCACACTACTCCTTTGCCACAAGCAGTCGGGTAAGTATTGGAACCTTTTTATCACAACACTAAACTATATCTTCACCTGATATTAAAATCCACCATAGGTGCTCACCTCCCTGTTACTCTTCTCTGGTTTGGTTTTTTGGACATATGTATATATGTATATAGTACTCCTTTGCATTACTTTTGTTAGAATTTTATTTTATTTATTGTTTTTCTTTTGTTTGTAACATCCTCCATATTGCTGTCAGACTGAGGAAGGCCCTTATTGGACCGAAACGTCTTCTATCTGTTCTGTGACTGCAATAAAATTTGGGATTATCATCTATAAGTTGAGTGCCAAGTTTATCTACCTTGATATAGAAGCAAGACCCAGCTAAAAATTTTCATTGTCACATTTGAATTCAGGAGGCCAAAATCATCAAGAAATGGCTCATTACATAATCGAACCTGACAACTTTTGAAAATAGGTAGAACAATGTAATCAGCTCCAAGATACTTACATAATCGTTTTATCAGGTGACCTTTTTCTGACAGCCATGATAGGAAGCGTCCCCTTCTCATGTTGACATAAATTAATTTGCCCTTTCCTATGTTTAAAGCTTTTGTCTAGAACCTGAAAATCCTCTTTGATCAATGTAATTTTTTGCAAACAAAAGAAAATCCTTCCAATACCTGAAATAATTGGCTTATTTTGCACGGTAAACACAGCAGATCTAATTGTACCAAGTCTTCAAGGACTAAAATAATGGACATCATTTGCAACTTTTAGGTCTATTTACTGGTGTATGTTTTTGTGGCCATTAGCCAAAAATTGAATGATTTATGCATTTTTTGGAAATGTAGGAATTTGTAGATTCTATCTCTGGGGCTCAACCAACCTAGGTTAAGTAGCTCAGATTATGTCAGACACACAGTTCTTTTTGGGGATAAAGTTGACTAAAGCAGAATTTAAAAAATGATGGAATTTGTACATTGAAGGAGAAGGTGGCATGGGACGAATTGTTTCGGATGCTACCTTCTTAACACAACTGTAATTAACAACATAATATACAGAGAATGCCAGGAGACATAAACCAGTAACCAAACATCAACTGTAATAGAATCATAGAATATTAGAGTTGGAAAGAACCTCAAGGGTCATCATGTCCTCTGTTTGAAGACTTCCATTGAAGGAGAACTCACCACCTCTCATGGCAGCCTGTTCTACTCATTGATCAGCCTCACTATAAAAAAATATTTCTAATATCTAATCTGTATCTTCTCCCTTTCAGTTTCTTTCCATTGCTTCTCATGTTTCCATGTGCAAATGAGAATAATAATGATCGCTCTACACTGTGACAGCCCTTCAGATATATGTAGGCAACTATTAAGTCTCCTTTTAACCTTCTTTTTTTGCAAGCTAAACATTCCCAGATCCTTTAATCGTTCCTCATACTTTGCAGTCCGCTCACCATCCTGGTAGTTCTTCTCTGAACTTGCTCCAGTTCTTCAATGTCTTTTTTAAACATTCCCAGATCCTTTAACCATTCCTCGTAGGACATACTTTATCAATCCCATACTTGGTCATTTTTTCAAAAAGGATAGTATGAGATACTTTATCAAATGCTTTGCTGAAGTCGAGATATACTATCTATACGGCATTTCCCTAATCCTCCCAGTCAATGATTCAATCATAGAAGGAAATTATATTAGTCTGGCATGACTTGTTTACTACAACCCCATGCTGGCTTTGGTTAATTACTGTATTCTTATCCAAGTACTTACATACATGCTGTTTAATAATTTGTTCCAAGATCTTTCCTGGTATATAATACTGACTCAGTGATGAGAATATGATAATACTTATAAATAGTCTCCCATTTCATAAGAGAAAGTACTACTAAAGTAAAATAAGTTTCACATGGGAAAGAAACAAGGTATTTGGTTGTTACATACCTGTCCTGAGTATCCCTGGCTCTTCTTCCTTCACCTCAGTCCGCTGCCCTCTGCTGTGCTACACATCGAGTTTTGCAGGTTGCCTGGAGATGCTCAATGGCTTCATCTGCCTAATCTTATTTAAGGTGCATTAGTACACACACCATGGTCTAAAGGGTATGCCACACTGAACAATATCGCTAACGGGATCGCTAAAAAACGTCACTATTTAGCGATCCCGTTAGCGATGTTGTTCAGTGCGGCATCTGCCAGCGACGAGCTTCCTGCTGTGATCTCGCTCGTCGCTGGAATCGTTCCGGACCCTATTTCATCGCTGGCGCTCCCGCTGGGTAAGTATATATCGCTAGTGTGGCACCTTTTCTTAGCGATTTAGCGGTACTTTTGTACCGCTAAAGTCGTTAAGAAGATGCTAACGGCGATAGCGTCGTTAACTATATCGCTAAATGTGGCCGCACTTAGCGATATAGAAACAATCCCGCTAGCGATCGCATTAGTATGCGTCGTTATCGTGATCGCTAGCGGGATTGTTTAGTGTGGCAGTACCTTTAGGGTTGAGATTCAAGACTTTAGTTTGGAGTAGTCCACTTTCTGTGCACATTGTTCTTAACCTACTTCAATCACTGCTGACTTCCACTTTATCTGTTCTGCTGCTTCTAAGATTCCTAAGTGTGCCACATCCTTAGCTGCCCACATGGCATCCTGCCAGCTGCACGAATGTCAAGGGTCCATGTACCTTCTCACCAGGGGTGAACCTAGCCTCTGTGCTGCCTGAGGCGAACTGCAAAACGGCGCCCCCCAATTCGAGCGAGGAAGGTTGTGGCGCGCATAGCGCGCCGCGGCAAATTTTAGGCCATGCCCTGACCACACCCATTTCACAACTAGTCACACCCATGTCCACGCCCCGACCACACCCATTTAGCACTGGTGATCACACTGACTGGTACTGAGGGCACAGTGACTGGTACTATGGGCACACTGGTACTGAGTAAAAGAAAGAACAGAGAGAGAAAAAAGAAAACAGAGAAAGGAGAGAGAGAAAGAGGGAAAGCAAGAAAGAACAGAGAGAAAGTAGAGAGAGAAATAAACAAAGAAAGGGAAAAGAAAGAACAGAGAGAGAAAAGAACAAAGTGAGAAAGAAAAAAAGACAGGAAAGAAAGAAGAAAGAAAGAAAGAAAGAAAAGAAAGAAAGAAAGAAAGAAAGAAAAAAGAAAGAGAAAAAAGAAAGAAAGAAAGAAAGAAAAAGAAAGAAAGAAAGAGAACAGAAAAAGAAAGAGGGGACAGAAAAAAAGAACAGAGCGAAAAAAAGAAATAGGGGAAAGAAAGAACAAAGAGAGAAAGAAAGAACAGAGAGATAGAGAGAAAGAAAGATGGGAAACAAAGAACAGAGAGAGAAAGAGAAATAAAGAAAACAGATAGAAAGAACAGAGAGAGAGAAAGAACAGAAAGATAGAGTGGAAAGAAAGAGAAAGAAAGAAAAAACAGAAAGAAAGAAAGAACAGAAAGAGAAAGAAAGAACAGAGATAGAAAGAAAGAGGGGAAAGAAAGAACAGAGAGAAAGAAAAAGAACTGAGAGAGAAAGAAAGATGGGAAAGAAAAAAACTACTGAATAATGGCCCCATATACTGCTGCATACAGTAAAATGGCCCCACATGATGCTCCATACTGAATAATGGCCCCATATACTGCTGCATACAGTATAATGGCCCCACATGATGCTCCATACTGAATAATGGGCCCACATAATGATGCATACAGTATAATGGCCCCATATGATGCTCCATACTGAATAATGGCCCCATATACTGCTGCATACAGTATAATAGCCCCACATGATGCTCCATACTGAATAATGGCCCCATATACTGCTGCATACAGTATAATAGCCCCACATGATGCTCCATACTGAATAATGGCCCCATATACTGCTGCATACAGTATAATAGCCCCACATGATGCTCCATACTGAATAATGGCCCCATATACTGCTGCATACTGTATAATGGCCCCATATACTGCTGCATACAGTATAATAGCCCCACATGATGCTCCATACTGAATAATGGCCCCATATACTGCTGCATACAGTATAATAGCCCCACATGATGCTCCATACTGTATAATGGCCCCATATACTGCTGCATACAGTATAATAGCACCACATGATGCTCAATACTGTATAATGGCCCCATATACTGCTGCATACAGTATAATAGCCCCACATGATGCTCCATACTGAATAATGGCCTTGCATAAAAAAAAAATACTCACCTCTGCCCATTCCAACGCTGATATCGCTTCCTCATCTATCACACACACACACAGCGTCTCACACAACACACACACACACACACACACACACAACATACACACACAGCGTCACACACACACACACACAACACACACAAAAGCAGCTTCACACACACACACAAACACACACAGCAGCTTCACAGGCACAGCGGCCAGACTCACCTCTCCACGATTCGGCAGCTTCCTTCTCACTTCCTCGGCTCTCACACATTGAGTGGTGCTGGTGTTAGGAGTTCTGCTCTGCTGCCCCTGGCTGCCGCCACCTGAGACAACAGCTCAACTCGCCTCATTATAGCGGCGCCCCTGCTCCTCACACCTGGGGCTTAGTGGGTCCATTTCACAAATAAAATGAAAAATATAGAAATGAAAATAAATAAAAATAAGCATATTCTGTATTGACGCATAAGTTTCATCTACCCACATATAACATTTTATTTAACCCATAAGGCAAGCATTGTGAGGAGAAAAATACGGATTTTTGTGTTACTCCCCCGTAAAATCCTTTTCTCCGAGACGCTCATTGGGGGACACAGGACTGTGGGTGTATGCTACTGCCGCTAGGAGGCTGACACTAAGTAAACATAAAAAAAAGGTTAGCTCCTCCTCCGCCGTATACACCTCAGCACTGGCCGCAGGCAAACCCAGTTTAGTGCAAAAAGCAGTAGGAGGCTAAAGAATAAATTAATGTTAATACAGGTACAATATATCCAGAAGTAAATCTACTGATATAGACCCAAGCAAATAAAATTAACTTAGAAATCGAAGCCATCCGGCTAATAGGGAGGGTGCTGTGTCCCCCAATGAGCGTCTCGGAGAAAAGGATTTTACGGTGAGTAACACAAAAATCCGTATTTCTCCTTCGTCTCATTGGGGGACACAGGACTGTGGGACGTCCCAAAGCAGTCCGTTGGGTGGGAAACCGACTCCACAGTGTAATTTATAATCAAGCATTGCTTATAGGTGCGCAACCGCGCCCTGAAGAATCCTTCTACCCAGACTGGCATCCGCAGAAGCCTGGGTATGGACATTATAATGCTTGGAAAAGGTATGCAGACTGGACCAGGTTGCTGCCTTACAAACCTGTTCCACCGAAGCCTGATGCCGAAGGGCCCAGGAGGCACCCACCGCTCTGGTGGAGTGAGCCTTGATCCCTGCGGGAACCACCGCGCCTCTGATACGGTAAGCCTCCTGAATGGCTAACCGAATCCACCTAGCCAAGGTTGATCTAGAGGCAGCGAGTCCCTTCCTGCGACCTTCAGGGAGGACAAACAGCGTGTCCGTCTGTCGAAAGGACGCCGTCCGAGATACATATCTCCTGAGTGCTCTCACCAGATCCAGCGTATGGAGAGCCTTCTCCACTCGGTGCGTCAGAGCTGGGCAAAATGAGGGCAAAACAATGTCCTCATTAATATGAAATGAGGACACGACTTTAGGCAAAAAAGGTGGTGTTGGTCTGAGAACTACCTTATCCTGATGGAAAAGTAAGTACGGAGCTCGACAAGACAGTGCAGCCAGCTCCGAAACCCGCCTTATGGATGTTATGGCTACCAAAAACACCACTTTCCAGGAAAGAAATGACAGAGAAACCTCCTGCAAGGGTTCAAAAGGAGACTCTTGCAGAACTCCCAGGACTAGATTGAGGTCCCAAACCTCTAAGGGAGCCTTGTAGGGAGGAACTATATGGACAACCCCCTGAATAAAGGTCCTAACCTGAAAATTAGACGCGATCTTTCGCTGAAAAAGAACCGACAAGGCTGATATCTGTCGTCTAAGAGTACTAGGCGCTAGACCTGAATCTAGGCCCACCTGGAGAAAAGATAGAATGTTTGGAATTGAAAAGAGAAGCGGGGAACAACCATGTTCCCTGCACCAATCAAAAAAGACTTTCCAAGTACCGTGGTAGATGCGAGCCGAAACGGGCTTTCGGGCGCTAGCCATCGTCGCGGCGACCTTTTTAGAGAATCCAGCCCTGGTCAGGATCCAAGATTCAACGGCCAGGCCGTCAAACACAGGACCGCTGAGTTCTGGTGGTAAACTGGGCCCTGGGAGAGAAGGTCCACGCGCTCTGGCAGTCGCCAGGGTGCGTCGGCGAGCAATTGTACCAGCTCCGCGTACCATGAGCGACGCGGCCAATCCGGAGCGATTAATATCGCTGGAACCCCTTCTATCCTGATATTTCTGATCACCCTTGGGAGAGGAGCTATTGGTGGAAACAAGTATGGAAGATGAAACTGATTCCACGGCAGAACCAGGGCGTCTACTGCAATTGCCTGCGGATCCCGATACCGGGAGACGAAGTTGGGCACCTTGGCATTTATCCTGGAAGCCATCAGGTCCACATCTGGGGTTCCCCAGCATTGGCATATCTGCTGAAAAATCTCGGGATGTAGCGACCATTCCCCTGACGCTATGCCGTGACGGCTGAGAAAATCCGCTGCCCAGTTTTCCTCGCCCGGAATGTGGACCGCTGAAATCACAGAGTGATTTACCTCTGCCCAGGTCAGAATATGTTTTACCTCGTGCATGGCTGCCCTGCTGCGGGTACCTCCCTGATGGTTTATATATGCCACCGCCGTGGCATTGTCCGATTGTATTCGGACTGGGTGGCCCGCCAGATGCTGGTGAAAATGCCTCAGAGCCAGTCGAACAGCTCGGATCTCTAAAATATTGATCGGGAGGGTTGATTCCTGCTGAGACCAAGTTCCCTGGGCTGTGTGCTGACGAAACACTGCTCCCCATCCAGCAGACTGGCGTCCGTTGTGACTACCATCTAGAAATTTGGAGGAAACAAACGACCTTGTTGAAGAGTGGTGCTCTTCGTCCACCACGTAAGAGTCTGTCTGACCTGCAGGGACAGACGGCACCGAAGATTGAGGGAGTAAGGGTTCCCGTCCCATACCGCCAAGAGTGCATGCTGAAGGGGGCGAAGATGAAACTGGGCAAATGGAATAGCCTCGATTGCTGCCACCATCCTTCCTAGGACCCTCATGCAAAACCGGATGGTGTGAGGAATCGGTTGGCGAAGGATCCGTAGCTCTTGACGGAGAACTAAGGCCTTGTCCTGAGGAAGGATTATCAACCCCTGAGCGGTGTCGAAATTCATCCCTAAAAATGTGATCTTCCGAGATGGCACGGGAGATGATTTCTTCATATTCACCAGCCACCCCAGGCGAGCAAGGGTGTCTAACGTAATGCTGACACTTTCCTCGCAGGTTTGAAAAGACGGACCCTTGATGAGGAGGTCGTCTAAGTAAGGTAGGATGACTATCCCCCTGGAGTGCAGAATGGACACAACAGCAGCCATGACCTTTGTGAACACCCTGGGGGCTGTGGCTAGCCCGAATGGCAAGGCTGCGAACTGAAGATGAAGTTTGCCGATGGCAAACCGAAGAAATCTTTGATGAGGGGGAAATATGGGGATGTGAAGATAGGCATCCTGGATGTCTATTGATGCTAGAAATTCCCATTTTTCCATGGCTGCAATGACCGAGCGGAGAGACTCCATTCGAAATGTCGAATTCTCACAAACCGGTTCAGTCGCTTTAGATCCAGAATGGGCCTTACGGTACCGTCCTTTTTGGGTACAATGAAAAGTTGGAATAAAACCCCTGACCTCTTTCGACCTCCGGTACAGGTACGACAACCCCGCTGTGCCGAAGAGACTCGACTGCCTTGAATAAGGCACGAACCCGAGACTCCTCCTTGGGAAGGCGCGAGGGAAAAAATCGATCTGAGGGAAGGCTGGTAAGTTCTATTTTGTACCCCGAGGAGACTAACTCCCTGACCCACTCGTCGTGAGTTATCGATAGCCAAATGGGGCGAAACCAGAGTAAGCGGCCGCCTACTCTGGATAAATAGACCGGATTCTGCCTCCAGTCATTTGTCCGAATATCTTTGGGGTTTAGACCCTCTAGATCTTGGCTGTTGAGATCGCCCTCTTCCCAGAGGGTTGGTCCTGTAGGAGACCTGGCGATCTCTGGTCTGATTAGGTCGACCTGAGCCGCTGGAGGTGGCTGGCGCGGCCCAACCTGGGTTACGAAAGGCCCTAAAGCGAGGCTGAAGCTGTCGACGAAAAGGCTGTCTAATCTTTTGCTGAGGAAGGAAACTGCTCTTCCCTCCCGTCGCATCAGATATGAGCTGATCAAGCCTTTCGCCAAATAACCGACCACTCTGATATGGTAAGGATGTAAGCGATTTCTTTGAGGATGAATCCGCTCACCAGGTTCTTAGCCACAAGGATCTTCTGATAGCAATTGCATTAGCAGCAGCTAGTGCTGCGCAATTTGCCGCATCCATGGATGCATTAATTAAGAAGTCTCCTGCAAGAGCGATCTGATTAGAGATCTCGGTTACCTCAGACGGCACCTCTATACCGTGAAGAGCTCTATTTAGAGACTCCGACCAGGATATCATGGCCTTAGCAACCCAAGTCGCTGCAAAAGAAGGAGAGAGAGCAGAGCCTGATGCCTCAAACACCGAGCGGGCCAAACTTTCAATCAGACGATCCGTTGGATCCTTAATCGAGGAACCGTTGGGAAGAGAGAGAAGCGTCTTAGATGCCAAACGCGACACAGGAGGGTCGACTGCAGGAGATTCCGCCCACTTCTTCAGAAGTTCAGGGGCAAAAGGATATCTGGTATTAAGGGCTTTTTGTCCTGCGAAGCGCTTGTCCGGCTTTTCCCGGTGGCGCTGCACTAGCTCCTCAAACTCAGGATGAGCACCAAAAACCTTATGGGTCTGTCTGGCTCGTTTGAAAGACACCTTATGACCAGAGGCCAAGGTGGATTCATCGTCTACCCCCAGAGATTGATTGACAGCTTCAATCAGACTGTCAATTGTCTCCTGACAACCTGGAGCTTCCAAATTGAGGGACCCTTCAGTATCGGAATCCGAATATTGATCACTTGCCTCTAAAGGTGAGGGAGAGCGAGAAGCTGAGCTGAAGGATGCCGAAGCCCTGGACGGCATAGGCGACGCAGTGTGGGTTCGCTTCCCCTGCGTCTGCCTGGTGAGAGCGCGGCCCCTGCAGGCCGGAGGTTCCTGAGACGTCGCCAAGACGGGTGAACCACTGTCCCTGCTCCTATCGGGAGCTTGAAGGGACTCGATTGCTCTCGTTAATGACGCCATAGATTGAGACAGAGATAGGGCCCACTCCGGGGGCCTGACGCACTGGGCTGGGCTATAGGTGAGGGCTCCTGAGCCCGTTCAGAGTCACAAGCTTCGCAGACCCGATTAGTCTGGGCGTGCGGAAAAGGGGATCTACAGGCAATGCATGCGGTATACAGCACCGTGTGAGCCTTAGATCTTCTGGACATACTGTATCTGTTCAGAGCCTCCTTCCCCCTGCTGTAACAATCTGCTGTGACGATGCGAGGTACGGTAGCGGAGCGCAGCGAAGTGGAGCCAGGCTGGAGGTAGTAGCGCTTACCCCAGTCCTGTATCCCCGGACGTCCTTAAGCAGCGTTGACAGCGCAAAAAGAAACGAGCAAAGGCTCCAGACTTTTTTAAAAAAAAAAAAAAAAGCGCTCCCTGTCAGGGAGGCGTGGCTCATATAGCTGAGCACAGGGGGGGGGTCGAGAGGCGCGGCCTAGCGCCGTCAGATGCCGGAGACACCACTTCCGGCCGCGGCCTAGTCTCCGGCCGAAGCCGGGGACTAAATTTCCGGCCGCGGCCTAGCGCCGGCCGAAGCCTCAGCCTAAATTTCTGGCGGTGGCCGCCCGAAAAAACAGGAGGCGGGCCCGCCGGAAGTGACGCTGGCGGGGGCGGAGCACAGCCTATCTTCCGGCCGACGCCGGGAGCAAAATTAGACACTGCGGCCTGGTCCCCGGCCGAAGCCGGGGACTAAATTTCAGCCCGCGGCCTAGCACCGGCCGAAGCCGGGGCTAGATTTTTGGCGGCGGCCGCCTAAAGCCAGGGGGCGGGCCGTCGTATGCAGATAGGGGGCGGCGCTCTCCGGGAGGTTCACAGACAGCCTCGCGGAGCTCAGGCCGGGGACTCCGCTCCCAACTGAAACCAGGCCGAATTCCCGACCGCCCCAGACGCTACCTGACGTCCTCATGCGCAGGTTTCTTCCCGACACTGTTTCTCCGGAGCCTTGAAGGTGGGTTCTCCTGCTTGCAGTCTTCTGCCAAAAAATGGGGGACGGTGCAGGCTCCAGCTCCATGACCTCTAATGGTGGGTCTTCCTTGCTGCAGTGGACTCGCGGCACTCCCAGACATTAGTCCAGCGTCTCCCGTCTTTTAGAGGGGGCTTGCAGCAAAAAAAGGGGGGGGGGACGGTGCAGGCACCCTAACTCCATCACCCCTTCAGGGGATGAGGAGAGGGACCGTCCGCCTCCTTGCAGCACCGCAGTCTAGCATTGGTGGTGCAGTGGGGGCCGCACGGACTATATCATGCCACTGTAAACCTGAGGTTTCAATACCCCAGGGTGGTCAGGGCTGAGTCCGGCATCATGTCCCACGTAGCGGGAAAGGGTACGTGGAGGCTTCACTCCACGTGCTCGCCCGTTGATGGTTTGGGGAGATCGGACCCCTTCAAAAAGGTCCGTCGCCCCTATCTCATCTTCGTGGGAAGGAAAAAAAAAAAAAAAAATGGTCTGGAGAAAACCAGACGTGTGCCTCCATCAGACACTAAGCATGAACTGGGTTTGCCTGCGGCCAGTGCTGAGGTGTATACGGCGGAGGAGGAGCTAACCTTTTTTTTATGTTTACTTAGTGTCAGCCTCCTAGCGGCAGTAGCATACACCCACAGTCCTGTGTCCCCCAATGAGACGAAGGAGAAAAAATGTAGAAACGTCAACTTTTTTTGGTCTACACTCTCAAAAAAATGAAACAAAAATGTATTAAAATATTGTATGTACCGCAAAATGGTACATTTAAAACTACTGCCTGACGTGCAAAAACATAAGCTCTATTAGTGCAACACACAGTGGCTTAACATTCTTTGCTGCCCCTTAAAGTTGAAAAAGATGACAATGGGCCCATCGGACTAAAAAATGTTGTGCTTTCATAGTAGTAGCCACATTCATAAAGCAGCTACTAGATGCATTGTATAACCCAATGATTTCCACTGGAGGTCACCATTGCACGTTACAGACCCAGAGTGCCGTTCCTTAACAATAGTTACATACCGTAGGTTGAAAAAAGACTGGTCCATCAAGTTCAACTTTTCTCCACCAATTATGCATTCTTTATCATTAAATTATCTGTAACCCACAATCTTATGTGTGCTAAGGATATCATCCAGCCTTTTTTAAAAGCTATAATGTTGTCTGCCATTACTACCTCTTGTGGTCGGCATTGCACAGTCTGCCTGCTCTAACTGTAAAGAACCCTTCCTATAAAGCTGCTGGAATCACCTTTCTTCTGCCCGTAATGAGTGCCCCCTGGTCCTTAGTATGGCCTTGGGAAGGAATATACCAGTCCTCTGTACTGACCAAACTTATATTTATACATGTAAATGAGATCTTCTCTGAGGCGTCTTTTTTCTAACCTAAACAAGCCCAACTTTTCCATCCTCTCATCATTTTAGAGGCCTCCATCCCTTACAATAATCTATATACCCACTTTTGAACTAACTTCTGAATATCCTTTTTAAAATTGGAGCTCAAAACTGGATCCCATATTCTAGATGTGGCCTCACCAGTGATTTATTAAGGGGTAATAATACTTTGGGATCGCGGGATTTTATCTCTAATTTCATACACCCTAAAATCTAGTTTGCTTTTGCAGCTGCTGCCTGACATTGAGTACTGCTGCTCAGCTTACTTGTAACCTGAATACCCAAGTCCTTCTCCTGTTCTGTAGTCCTGAGTATACTCCCATTTAATGTATATGCAGCAATAGGATTACTCCGTTCTAAGTGCTTAACTCTAGAGTTATTCAAAATTAAATCTCATTTGCCAAGTGTTCGCCCATTCAGTCATCTTATCCAGATAGTTTTGCAATATTGTAATGTCAAGCTCAGTTTTTAATATCCTACATAGTTTGGTGTCGTCAGCAAAGACTGACACTTTACTCTCAATCCCATCCACTAGGTCATTAAAAAGATAATTAAAAAAATAATCGGTCCTAGCACAGATCCCTGCGGTCCCCACTGCTGACTAGATCCCATTTAGAGAACGTACCATTTATGATGACTCATTGTGTCCTGTCATTTAGCCAATTCCTTACCCATCAGTATATAGTTTACCCAGTCTCTGCTTCTGTAGCTTCAGTATAAAGCTGCTTTGTGGTATCAAATGTCTTGGCAAAGTACAGATAAATCACATCAGCTGCATTACCAACATCCAGATTTGCACTTACCGCCTCATAGAAACCCAACATGTTGGTTAGATAAGACCTATCTTTATGAATCCTTGCTGATTGTCATTATTACTCTCTGCATTATATCTCTGCAGGTCATCTCTTATGATGCCCACACTACTGATTTCAGACTAACCGGATGTTAGTTGCCTGGAGCCACCTTCTTACCTTTCTTAAATATCAGTACAACGTCATCCATCCTCCAATGGCACCAACCCTATTACAATAGAGTCTAAGAAAATGAGATACAGTAGTCTGCCAATTACTAAGCTCAGCTCCTTCAATATCTGTGGATGAATGCCATTGGTCAGGGGGATTTGTCAATGTTTATTTTTCTCAGATACAGAGGTACTTCTTGTGTTAAACTAGTTATATCAGGTGGTGAACAGTCACGATTCCACCACCTATGGTGTCTGAGGGACGCTATGAATGACAATTCTGCCATCCTATGGGATCAAGGCCTTGCTGAGCTGTCAGGATCTCCTGCAGGTGTCATCTGTTCTGGGTGATTACAGAGCTATTTAGCCCTCTGACAATGGTTAGACCATTGCCAATTATAGCTTTGCTCAATAGATATGTGTGTGCTTGCTCTTTACTCTAGGTTGTATTCTGGACTCCATTGCCTACCTGAATTTACCTTTTTGACCTTCCATTTGACTTATCCCTTTGTCATGATCTGCTACCTTCCTGATACTCTGACCTCGGACAGTAACCTGGCTACACTTTTGTCTATTCCTCTTGTCTATTACAATCCCTCTTGGTACTGACCCTGGACCACTTGATTATCCTGCCTCACAGTAAGTCCATGAGTAGTGATTCCTGAAATAGACAGTTAATTGGTGAACATGGATGAAGAATGCCTGTTATATTTGTCAGCCTTTGCTTTGTCCTCTATAATTATCTTGTTATTATCATCTTTTAAGGGGCCGATACCATCTTTTCTTTTCGGCACTGATCTATTTATAGATTTTTGGAGGATTTATTTTAATATTGCTGGCAATTTGTTTTTCAGTAGCTAACTTTGCTAGCTTCATTTCTTTTTTCACATTTCTTATTGAGATCTTTATTTTCTTGAAATGCTATTTCTGTATTATTGGCCTTCAAGATTTTGAATGCCATTTGTTTTTGTGTTATTAAACATTGTACTGTTTTAGTTATTCATAATGGCTTCTTTTTATTCCTGGACATTTTATTACTATACGGTATAAGTTTCCTACAGGATTCTAGGAGTATATCCTTAAACATGCCCCATTTATGGTCGGTATCCCCAGTTACCATGACATAGTCCCAGTCTACATGATCAAGCTCTTTGCTTAATTTGTTGAAATCAGCTTTCCTAAAGTTTTAGGTTTTGACATTTTCCCTTTGAAATGTTTTATTGAATATTACATTGAAACTTACCATTATAGTCACCGCATCCCAAATGCTCCCTGACCTGTAGATCTGAAATTGTATCTTGTCTATTTGAGAGGACCAGATCCAGCAGATTATCTCCCCTGGTCGGTTCACCTACCAACTAAAAGAGATAATTGCATTGAATTGCGGATAATAAATTGCAGCTTTTAGCGTAACCAGAAGATTTTATGTCCCATTGAATGTCTGAATAGTTACACTCTCCCTTAATAAGGATCTTATTATTATTTGCTGCCTTTTTAATTTGTTGCAGCATTTCATCCTCTACCTGTTCAGCTATATTAGGAGTCTTGTAGCAAACACCATTAAGAAGCTTTCCATTATTGCCATCCCCATGTACATTTACCCATAGTGACTCTACATAGTAGCAGTCCCCCAATGTCACCACTGAGCATAAGTCTTAAGTGGGATTTAACAAAAATACACCCGCCTCCACCTTTTTTGTCTTTCATGTCCTTTTTGAATGTACTGTAAGCAGGTGGACTGAATGCAACCACAGATGCACCAGCAGGAACAACAATTCACTTTTTATTCACTTAACAGAATTATACGGGTAAAAGGGTTATTATTAATGGCAAATCACACAAACAATTTTCAGAAAATTACTGTCAATCATATGAACAGATATGTGGGTTAGTATATAATAAAGAATTTTAGGATTAGCTCAGGGTCTACAGTCCACTCGAGTTCTAGTTGGGGGGGGGGTCAAACACATAATTTGACGGGAATAGTCTCAAGGAACTTCGGCGGCTTTCTGGCCCTGACAAGGGCTGCTGCTCTGTCTCACTAGCCACACGTTTTGCTAACAAAGTCTATCAGAGCTCTCTGGGTCGCTTTAGCATCAGCCGAAC
This sequence comes from Oophaga sylvatica, assembly GCA_033576555.1. Classification (NCBI taxonomy): domain Eukaryota; kingdom Metazoa; phylum Chordata; class Amphibia; order Anura; family Dendrobatidae; genus Oophaga; species Oophaga sylvatica. The sequence continues at coordinate 561,448,569 of JARQOD010000003.1, forward strand.
CTCGTCTGGCCTCCAGCCCTCCCCCTACCCACACTCGGTGCCTTAAGTTGATGTTGAAAGTGACAGCCCGTCGCACACGTCTTCTCCGATGACCGGCCCAAACTTTATTGCCTGGCATGCTGTCCTCAAGGTCCCTTTGGTACTTGACCGTCGACGAGTGTCTCCTTGGTCTATATCAATGGGGGCTGGTCCTTCACTGTTGTCGTCTAGGTCAGGAGCCTTGAACATTGATGGGTGAAATCTATACCTTGACTGGCGTGGCTCTGGTCTTTGGTAATTGACTATCATCTAAGTCTGGGCCTTGTGGGTACACGTGGCTGTGACCTACTGCCTAGGTCACTGGAGCTGTAGCGGAAGCACCTACTACTTCCCTTACAGCCAAATTTTCTCCTGTTTTGGCAAGCTGACCTTTATATTGAAGGCTGGCTTTGTCACTATCACTTGACCCAGAGCACTGCCTAATTCTGTCCCTCCTGCAACTTTCTATTTTAGATCTGTTCCGCAGAGCTTTGTTCAGGCCACGGCATTTTATTTCCTGTGCTCTGTTCTCCTGCAGTATGTAACTCTCTACATTTGTTACCCAGTCATGGCTTTTGTCCAGCCAGGTTTCCCTAATACCCACCACATCGTAATCCGTGGCTGACATAAGAGTCTCCAATTCATTCATCCTGTTAGCAAGAAATGTTGCATTTGCCAGCAGACATTTAATATTATTATCACAATTACTCCTACTCACCTCTCTACTTTGCTTGCATATCCCAGCCCCCTAAATCCTTATTGACGCCCACTGTCTCACTCTCTATGTCTACTCTAGCTATCCCCTTTTTTGCACAACTACCATCCCTTCCCCAGATGCTAGTATAAAATCTCATCTATGCGTCTGAATATTTTTCCCCAGTATAGCTGCACCGTTTCAATATAATCTATCTGACATGGTCGGTTTTTTTCTTTCATTAAATCTTGGAGGTCATGTGTGACTAATTAAAAACTGATGGCAATTACGGTCGTCTGATTTTTAATCTTCTTATACCAAATTACTGAACAGTAAATACAAAAAAGTGTGTCTTTAATAAGAAGCAGAGGACAGATGGATGATATGTATGAAGGATTAAATTGCACAGGGTTGGTCTGTTCTTCCCGTTAAGGGTGATTCCAAACATTAAAAGTTATTACTGATCAGTAAAAGTTAATGTTGTTCGCTGGGGGTCAAATCACTATAATCTTTTTGTGGGATAACCCCTTTTAAACGATGGCTGAAGCTCTTGAGGCATGCTTATTTCCAATATTAATCCTTTTGCGGATTGGTAGGTGTCTAACCGCTGGGTCTACTACCTATCCCATAAATGGGGCTCTGAAATGCCCCATCAGAATAGGGAGCTTCATTCTCCAAGAGACTGTGGCCTGTGTCACAAAGTGTGATGTCCAGGCCGGCTCTCATCACTGGCTGCTGTTGGCGGCCACCACTTGGTGCTGTACTGCAAATTAAGAATCAGCACTCTGCTAATCAGTGCAACTACACTGTCAGTGCAGAATCACTAACTAAAGGGAACCTACTGTATTACCAATTTTTTCGCTTATAAACTATTGCCCATCGTCTTTAAGTTCATGTGAATGTGTTCCTGCATCCCCTTTAAATTCTCAGACATGCCCCTGCATACCTCAGAAAAAGTGATTTTAAGAGTTTAGGCAATGCTCGCTTGAGCACTGACAATCAAGATATAACAAAGTGGTCAGTCATTGATTAGTCACCTGTGTCTCCAACCTGTCTCCAATCCTGCCCCATCTCCATTCTGCCCTCGTATCTCCCATCCTGCCTCATGTCTCCAATCCTGACCCAATGTCTCAAATCCTGCCCCCGTGTCTCCAATCCTGCCGGCTTGCCACTTTCAATAAATTAAATAAAAAAAAACTAACAAAAAACACCTTTCTCCTTACCTTGCTGTGCTCCTGCGGCAAGCGATCTTCCCTCCAGGCTGAAAGTGCGCACTCGCCGGCGAATGACAATGACATCAGACGCTCGCGACGTGCGCACTGACGTCAGCTGCCAACCCTCTGCTGATCGGGTCCCATACACCATGTCAGGGCAGTAATGCCCTGATGGCGGCCCTGATTCTAATATTCAAGGATTCCATAATAACAGGGTCTGTACCACAGGACAGGAGCATAGCAAATGTGCAGCTAATATTCAAAAAGGGTACAAATTCTGAGCATGGAAATTATAGGCCGATAAGGCTAACCTCTACGGTGTGCAAAATCATTGAGGGTTTTATAAAAGATGCTAACCTGGAGTATCTCAATAAGAATAGCCCCGTATCAACATGGTTTATTAGGGATCAGCTATGTAAATCTAAACTAATCAGCTTCTATGAAGAGGTAAGCTCCAAACTAAACCTGGGTAATGCCGTGGATGTCCTCTATCTGGACTTTTCAAAGCTGGTTGATACGATGCAACTTAAAAGTTTATTACATAATACCACAGCAGTTGGACTGGAGGAAAATATAAGTTGACTGGCTCACTGATAAGAAACAGAGAGTGGTTATTAATGGAACACACTCAGATAGATCACAGTTAACAGTTGGGTACCACAAGGGTCAGTATTGGACCCTCTTCTTTTTAACATACATATTAACGAATTGTAGTGTTACCTAGTCCCTCCTTCTGGTGCTTCAGTAAAAGGTTGTTGCTTTTTTCAAAGTCCAGATAAATCACGTCAGCTACATGGCCAATATCCAGATTTGCACTCTTCTCCTCATAGAAACCCAGCATGTTGGTTAGACACGACTTATCTTTCATGAATCCGTGCTCATTGTCAGTTATCATAATATTCTGTGCAATATATTTTTGCAGGTCATCTTTTATAATGCCTTCAAAAACATTGCGTACCACTTATTCAAATATCACAGAACCATCTTCTTAAATAACGGTACCAGTCAGCCATCTTTAATTCTTGTGGCACCAACAAGAGAGTCTAAGAAGATGAAATATTTGTTCAGATCTTGTGTGCTCTCACAAAAATATATCCTGTCAATAGGTGATAAATGTTATAAATTACTGGTGGGATGCCCACTATACGTTGATTGGTAGAATGGGGGTCCAGAGACCCCATGTCTTCCTTATTGTACAACCCCAATGAAAAGTATGGATGTAGCGACCAAAACACTTGCCTTTTCCTGCATTGTGTATAAGGGATCTACCCTATTATGACTATGTCATGTATGTGTCATATGGGCGCAAGCGAAGTGACCCATTAGGTATCAGTCACACATTTGCCATAGAGAATCCTGTAGCATTTGCAAAAGTCAGTAAAATGACACATTCACATCCACCGAAAACACTGGACATTACTATTACCACCCGCAGCCAAATAATCACTAGCAAAACCTGGAGGAGCTTAAAGCTTTTTATTAAAAGGAACATCATCTCTGATTTATAAGAAAATAGATATTTAAGAAACATGAAAAATACTAATTTATGCATTACAATATATACACAACATAAAGCAGATCACAATGAGCCATTTCATATTGGTAAATTATTATTTTTTTTTAATTAAATGAAAAAAATAGTCATCTGGTTCAAAAAAAAAAAAAAAATAGCCCAATCTAGACGATATCAGGAATAGAGCATAGCCTAAAAAGTATACAAATAGGAAATGTCATGAATTTACTGTCATAGAGAGGAAATCTATAGAGCTTTCTTAAGAAGTGTAGAACAGGCCAGCTGGTACACTACCCAGTGATTACACGGTGCGTCACCCAAAATGTAGTGTCGAGGTAAGCGCCTGGCGGAGCCGATGTATGGCGACGTATGTAGTGCAGGAACCGCATCAAAGTCTGTCTCAACTGCAATATGGTAAAAATAATGGATACTCCACAAAATTAGAGTCTAGAACCTAATTTTCTGTAAAAAAAAAAAAAAAAAAAAAAGCTCGTACATCCTGCACCCCAAAAATAAAATATATATTAAAGGGGACCTGTCAGATTGAACAGTACCCTTTAATGGAAACCTGCACTAATGGTCCTCTGTAGGAGAACAATGCTGATGAAACTAATAATAAAACTCTATAAATACCCTGTTTTTTCTTAGGCTCCATGATACATCTTTCCAGCTGCTTAAATTAGTTGTCACCTCACTTTGTGCTATCTACTGAAGCCTTTAAAGAGTTTATCTAGGAATATTGTTTGTTTAATAAGGGCCTAAAAACGAATAGTCAGGTAGTTGCTAACTACCTGTATGTTGTACACGTTGCCAGCAGAGAGCGGTCATTGAATGTTCCTGCTCCACATCAATACAGCAGCTCTTCAGGGTTGGCCTTTGCCATGCTGATTTACAGCTGGCTCCCCGCAGTTAGGCAGCGGGGAGCCGGTTGTCAATCAGCATGGCATAGGCAGTCACACCTCGTCAACATGTCAGAGCGGAAGAGAAACTGCTTCAATGTCGAAGTGACATCAGCGGAAGCCGAAGAATAGCCAGCAGGCGCAGTCTATGCCAGCGGAGATTGGCGCCGGCTACAACAAACAGGTAGGTAGCAACTGCCTGCCTACTAGTTCTTAGGACCGTAGTAAAAAAACTAAATAGTCCCAGATAACCCCTTTAATTATAGTGAAAACATAAAAAGGTGAAATCTGAACCATATGAAAGATGACACGAGCTGCAGACTATATCGTAACAATGAACGAAAGCATGAATAACGTATAGCTAACAATACACGTATATAATGTGATGGACAACCATCACTCAACACCAGCCTCCACGGATGGAACAAAAAGGAACAAATTCATCTCAAGTTCAACAAATGAAATGATATTTCTTATATCTAACCCTGTTCTAAGATACTCAGTGCTATGGATCTAGGCAGTTCCAGGCTGCAGAGGATGGTGGCTCTGATGACAATGGACACTTTTTACAAAAGAGAATTGTAATGCTATAAATGACACCAGAGGGACCCTTGTAGAGAACAAAATTGTCCTTTTTGACAAGCCTATGAATATGTCACAAAAAACACATACATGATGACATCCATTTTTTTAAATATTATACAATGTAATTGGGCAGATTTATTGGCGGTGGGAGAACTTTTTTTTTTTTTTTTTTAGGAATCCTTTAAATGAAACTCTTAAGATAATACAAAAAAAAAAGAGTATCTACTTTTCAGGAAATATGTTTATATTTCATGTCTTGAATAGAACATAATTCTAGAGATAAGGGGGCACTTGTCCTCCATAAAGATTTTCAGACAACCTTCATACATTTCTAGGAACAAAAAAATATATCTGCACCCTAATCTTAACAAAAATGTAACGCCTGATTTTCTCCTACCCAACGTTTTCCCTTAGGCTACGTTCCCACAATGAGTTTTGGTGAGTTTTTTTTTATGCTGCGTATTTTCGAAAAAATGCAAATGACCTATTTTACTAGGGCGCAGAAAATCTGCAACTTCAAAAGCTCATGTGGGAACGTAGCCTTAGGCCGGGGCCAGACATGCGAGAAACTCGCACGAGTCTCCCATGTCAATACCCACTCGGGACAGGAGCGTGCGGCTGCCTAGAAATACATGCAGCTGCACGTACTTGTCCAAGTGCCGGCGGCAGTGCTGGGTATTGAGGTGCGAGACTCCTGAGTTTCTCGCATGTCTGGCCCCGGCCTTAGGGTAGAAGTGGGTCATCAAAAAAGCTGAAGTGGACAAGTCCCATGTAAATTTTAAAGAAAGGCTCCACTGCAGACCGTGTCCCCCCAACACAAACAAAAGGGTCTGGTGACGAGTGATATGGAGCCCACCCATCAAGTAAGAAATTATAGAGGAAAGACTTAACTTTTTTCACTTTCAGCCCACCATAGCAGAACCAGCCTTGTCCCTGTATGTAGATCCACCACCCGAGAATTGCTGCATACAGGAATACAATAAGTCTGTAAGTGACGTCACTGCTTCTGATCAAGCAAAGAAAATAAGATTGTCCCTACTCTCGACATACCTGTACAGCACAAAGGTAGGATACAAAAGCTGTCTGGCCATTTAACCTAAATTTCATATATAATGCCATTGTCATGTACAGACATGCGAGAAGAAGGGACAGATTCAATCCTATTCTAGAGCCCTGTTACCTGCTGACCAGGAAGAAGAGGCCAGCGCTTCTGGACAAGATGTCAGGAGAATTCACACTGGATGGTTGGGCTTGTTCTGTGCACACCCAACATATTTTTTGTGGACTTTTTTCCTTTTCGAAACACTGTTTGTCCAGAATAATTTTTACGCTGGCTTTTAAAAATGATGGATGGTTATCGGCAGCACATCAATCTGTGTTAGCAGGCAATGTGCTGCCGATAACATGATACTGTATGGGGACAGAATAATCGTATTAACGACCATGCTGTGCACATGAAATGTTTGTCAACCTGATTAAAAAGACCACTGATCAGCAGTAGATTAATGCCCTGGATCGACCCATCTAAAGAGGCCATGACCTCCATCGATTTATTACACTCGCTTATAAATTGCCTTCATATTCCACAGCAATTTACAGACATCATCAATTCTGTTCCCATTTGGGCTCACAGTATAAATTCCCCATCAGTATGTCTCTGGAATGTGAGGGAAACAGGCAAACACGGGGAGAACGTAGAAAACGCCTTGCAGATGTTGTCCTTGGTGGGATTTGTACCCAGGACCCCAGTGCTGTACAGCAACAATGCTAACCACTGAGCCACCTCAGGTCATAAAAATGCTCCCAATGTTTACCTGCTATAAGTAATAGATTCCTGCCTGACACGTATTCACGTTTCCCAACTCTTGAACATTCTGACATAACCCGGAGGAACGTGGTTTTCCTATTGTGATAATCGGGACCTTTTAAGGGTCACATACAAACTTTCACTGAAACATATCTCTTCTCACAAATTCCTGTAGTAACCTTGTATCTCAGCCTATGATATTATCTTGTTATGATTTCGACTTTCAATGTGCTATGGTTAATATCTCAAGGTTGGCATCTTACGGACCTTGGTTCCCAGTCTGCTATCGGTGAGAACCGTCTGGATTTTTTTTTGCCTTTTTGTTTTTTTTTTCTTTTGTTTTATTAATGTTGAGGCTAAATTCCAATGATCTTGTAAGCCAATTAATATACTACAAAAGGTACGTGTCTACGTAACATGTTCTTCTAGCTTATGATTTGAGACTAATCCCTAAGAACGGTTGGGTGATCGGAATCACATCATATTACATCACATTGTGATCACCTATCAGGACCAATAACTCGGGGGCCGTACTCCCTCAGACTTTGTGTCTCCAACTCCCAGCCGGTGATTTACGGAACATCAATACCTTTTCTTGTACGAATCACAAGTGGTATCCATCACCTAAACATTCCCATGTTGAAAAAATATACATATATCATGCTTTTCACTTTTTTTTACCTGATACCGTGGTATGGAATAATGTGGTCTACTACGCCATTGCCATCTACTTTTCCAGTTTTCTTATATATAACGGCCCAGAGGAGGTGAAAATAAACCTCTCCATTGGGTTAATAAAACCTTATGGCTTATTAATTATTGTCCATGTCAGGAGTTTTTTACAGCGTACAACCTATACAAAGGTCATATACTCGATGGGAGCCCTGCGTACCCAACACAACTAATAGCCTTGGTCAACATTGTCATTCAGAAATCAACCAAGTTTGCCCCTTGTGAAAGGAACTGAGGCGATTAAAGATTCATTACTAGATATTTATTCACACCTACCCCCTGGAGAAAAAATATGGCACCGAGCGCCGTTTGTATGTAGTATCGCAGGTGAAGATCTCTTTCCTGGCAGCTGGGCCTCTATGAGAAGTTAATATTTCACAAAAGTGTAGTAAATGTGGATAATTAATGTGTAATTGGACAGTGTATGGATGGCGTGTCAGCATTTGTCTTATTTGTGAGAAGTGAATGTGCAGCATGAGTCCAGCGTGAGTTGTGCAAGTGACGAGTGTGTTCAGTGCATGCGAGACCTACAGTTAGGCCCATATATATTTGGACAGAGACAACATTTATGTAATTTTGGTTCTAGACATTACCACAATGAATTTTAAACAAAACAATTCAGATGCAGTTGAAGTTCAGACTTTCAGCTTTCATTTGAGGGTATCCACATTAAAATTGGATGAAGGGTTTAGGAGTTTCAGCTCCTTAACATGTGCCGCCCTGTTTTTAATGGGACCAAAAGTAATTGGACAGATTAAATAATTGTAAATAAAATGTTCATTTCTAGTACTTGGTTGAAAACCCTTTGTTGGCAATGACTGCCTGAAGTCTTGAACTCATGGACATCACCAGACACTGTGTTTCCTTCTTTTTGATGCTCTGCCAGGCCTTCACCGCGGTGGTTTTCAGTTGTTGTTTGTTTGTGGGCCTTTCTGTCTGAAGTTTAGTCTTTAACAAGTGAAATGCATGCTCGATTGGGTTAAGATCAGGTGACTGACTTGGCCATTCAAGAATATTCCACTTCTTTGCTTTAATAAACTCCTGGGTTGCTTTGGCTTTATGTTTTGGGTCATTGTCCATCTGTAGTATGAAACGACGACCAATCAGTTTGGCTGCATTTGGCTGGATCTGAGCACACAGTATGGCTCTGAATACCTCAGAATTCATTCGGCTGCTTCTGTCCTGTGTCACATCATAATAAACACTAGTGACCCAGTGCCACTGGCAGCCATGCATGCCCAAGCCATCACACTGCTCCGCGTGTTTTACAGATGATGTGGTATGCTTTGGATCATGAGCTGTACCACGCCTTCGCCATACTTTTCTCTTTCCATCATTCTGTAGAGGTTGATCTTGGTTTCATCTGTCCAAAGAATGTTCTTCCAGAACTGTGCTGGCTTTTTTAGATGTTTTTTAGCAAAGTCCAGCCTAGCCTTTTTATTCTTGATCTTATGAGTGGCTTGCACCGTGCAGTGAACCCTCTGTATTTACTTTCATGCAGTCTTCTCTTTATGGTAGATTTGGATATTGATACGCCTACCTCCTGGAGAGTGTTGTTCACTTGGTTGGCTGTTGTGAAGGGGTTTCTCTTCACTATGGAGATTATTCTGCGATCATCCACCACTGTTGTCTTCCGTGGGCGCCCAGGTCTTTTTGCATTGATGAGTTCACCAGTGCTTTCTTTCATTCTCAGGATGTACCAAACTGTAGATTTTGCCACTCCTAATGTAGCAATTTCTCGGATGGGTTTTTCTGTTTTTGCAGCTTAAGGATGGCTTGTTTCACCTGCATGGAGAGACTCCTTTGACCTTCACAGCAAACCCTTCCAAATGCAAACACCACACCTCAAATCAACTCCAGCCCTTTTATCTGCTTAATTGAGAATGACATAACGAAGGGATTGCCCACATCTGTCCATGAAATAACCTTGGAGTCAATTGTCCAATTACTTTTGGTCCCTTTAAAAACAGGGCGGCACATGTTAAGGAGCTGAAACTCCTAAACCCTTCATCCAATTTTAATCTGGATACCCTCAAATGAAAGCTGAAAGTCTGAACTTCAACTGCACCTGAATTGTTTTGTTTAAAATTCATTGTGGTAATGTCTAGAACCAAAATTACATAAATGTTGTCTCTGTCCAAAATATATATAGACCTAACTGTATCTGCAGCACCACATGTCTCGTGTGTGTGCGCCATTTGTGTGGTTACTGTCTCGTTTCTTGTGTGTATGTGCTGTGTCTTGCATGTGTGGCATTTGTTTTGTGTGTGCGCGGCACGTGTCTCGTGCGTGCGTGGCATTTGTGTGGTTAATGTCTTGTGTGTGCGCCATCTTTCTTGTGTTTTTGCGACGTGTCTTGTGTGTGAGGCATGTGTCTCGTATGTGTGCGGCCTGTGTCTTGTGTGAGCACGCCATTTGTGTGGTTAATGTCTTGTGTGTGTGCGCCATGTTTCTTGTGTGTTTGCGACATGTGTCAGTGTGCACAGCATTTATGTGGTTAATGTCTTGTGTGTGCGCCATCTTTCTTCTGTTTTTGCGACATGTGTCTTGTGTATGAGGCACACTTCGATTAATCCCAATACCCTCCGTTCTAAGGGTACCCTAAAACCGCATTTCTTCAGACTGTCCTGTCGCCTGCCCTCACTTACCTAACTATCCCTGTTTTGCCCACACAATTTTATTCAAAACCTGGACCCTTGTATCACCTGTCCTCACACCCTTCATGCACTTTACAGCCCTCTGTGTCTGTACGTTTACACACACTGTCTGATGACCGATTCTTTACTACTGTACACTGATGGTCGGACAGCACAATACAAGAACTTGTCACCATCCACCTTTTGTCTCTCCCTTTTTCCTCATAGATTGTAAGCTTGCGAGCAGGGCCCTCATTCCTCTTGGTGTCTACTTTGATCTTGTGTTTATTGTTATGCTGTAATGTCTATTGTCTGTACAAGTCCCCTCTATAATGTAAAGTGCTGCGGAATATGTTGGCGCTATAGAAATAAAATTATTACTATTACCTGGAATTGTGACCAGTCTGTGAGTAATTTGCTGTGCTTTTTCGGTTTGTGTGGCACGTGTTTGCCATGTGTCTCGTGTGTGCGCTTGTGTCCAGTGTGCGCTTAAGGTGTATTGTATTTACATAGTAGGTAGGGCCAAAATCTCTAAAAAAAAAAAAAAATGACTGTGAAAATTCTATATGGATTCAGCCTCATAGACAAAAAACACAGGGCTGTGAGAACAACAACCTCCTTCGGGGTCACAATAGTTTTGTTGTTTTTTTTTTTTTTAGATTCTTTTAATGTTTACATCATGGTTCTGCTTCGTATGACCACGTAGCTGTCAGTTTTTTGCCACGGTAATAAATTCCACAATTGGGCCCCATTAACCCCAGTGTGATCCTGACGTAAAGTAATCGCTTTCAAGAAAATGATAAAATCCCTCACTGGAAATGTCTGATGGACAGAACTTAGAAAATCCTCGTATAAACCTGACAACTCTGTGTGATAAGCAGCTCGTCTCTCGCTGCAGAATCCGTGAGTCACAGATTGCATCTGTAGGACATTCATCCAGCCACCGGCTGACCAAGTGCTCATCCTTAAAATAAGAGAGGTTCTTCAGCAGCTGCGGTGCGTAATACACAGTTTGATATCTCTGCTGCTGCAGAACATCAGATTCCACACATGAAATGGTGCAAACCTATTCTTATCATTTACACTGGGAGGTACTGACAGATGGTAAATGGCACTGACGGTGATTTTATTCATAATCTGTGTATGGTGGATTTTTACCAGAATGTTCCCATTTCCCATGTTTAGGCCCCCCCACCCTATTAAAATAATAACATGTCTGTGTGCACGCTTGCTACTGCGGGCATCTGTTGGCAGAATGATCACAGCCGTCTATGGTCGGCCTGACTGCAAATACCAGAATGTGAACATGTTATTATGGATATACAGTATGAATCTCTACTAAAAGTCAGTGGCATTCACCTAATTGCAGGTTATATAACTGTATATTTGCACAAACAGCCCTGGATTATGCACTAAAAATGAACGCTGAGCTGGTTTCATCCCACATTAAAAATTACTTTAGAGTCTAACATTAACTTTTTTAGCCAGGACCAGAGGGTATGTATGCGTTATGCTTACTCCTGGCCAGAATAATATAATACACCGCACACTTAGTTGAATATGATGCAAGGGGGAAAACTATTATTTATTTATATACAGATAGGTAGTTTAGGCAAGGCAATATATGACAAGCGATTAAATTTTTAACGTTTCGGCTCAACCGGAGCCTTTATCAAAAAAGTCGCTGAAAAATAAAGAGAAAACAAATAAATAGCAAATATATAATCACAATGAAATAATAAAGCAAATGAGACAATGAAGGTAAATATACAAAAATCATCCAGTGGTCAGATATTATATACAAAATAGTCACACAGAGAAAAGATATACAGTTTGGCCCATATCAAACATGCAAGGAAAAGATAAATATATACACTTGTTCTGGCGGCAAAGGAGCTTGGGAATATGCGGAGTTACCTTGAGGTCCAGTGCCAATGAATATAAAGAGAAGGTGCAAAAACCAACAGGGTGTCAGAGTAAGGCTGTAGGAAATAATGAGAAGGTATTAAGTCTATTGAACACAAGAGAGGAAGACTGAGGGTGAAAAGGTGAATTACCTAATTAGTAGCAGCTGTTCACAGGGAATCGTAAATATGTCACATAATGCAGCTAACAGTCTGTAGGAAGAAAGGAGACTCCTTTGTCTATCTCAGTAACATGTCTCATGAAGTAAAAGGGCTGCAGTGGGAGGTATAGATTACCTGAGAGGAGATATTTAGAAGCAGCGCTCCCGCGCCGAGCTTGTGATGTATGTGCTGCCCTGTATGAAGTCTGGGTGTAAATACCATGCTAGAGCCGTCAGACCGGAAGTGAGGGTCTGGGGGCGGAGATGACGTCACGTAATTGAGTGTGCTTACTGCGCAGATGCCATTCCTTGCTGGAGGAATAGGTGTCATGGAAACAGGACGCTGTTGATAGGAAGCGTCTGTCTGAGAGTGTTAACTGCGTGAGCGCCGTACCTTAGGAACTATAATAAGAGTATAGGATGCTGTTAGTAGAAACTAGTTCTATGATTGTATAGTGAGCACTACAATGTATAGTCACTATACAATCATAGAACTAGTTTCTACTAACAGCATCCTATACTCTTATTATAGTTCCTAAGGTACGGCGCTCACGCAGTTAACACTCTCAGACAGACGCTTCCTATCAACAGCGTCCTGTTTCCATGACACCTATTCCTCCAGCAAGGAATGGCATCTGCGCAGTAAGCACACTCAATTACGTGACGTCATCTCCGCCCCCAGACCCTCACTTCCGGTCTGACGGCTCTAGCATGGTATTTACACCCAGACTTCATACAGGGCAGCACATACATCACAAGCTCGGCGCGGGAGCGCTGCTTCTAAATATCTCCTCTCAGGTAATCTATACCTCCCACTGCAGCCCTTTTACTTCATGAGACATGTTACTGAGATAGACAAAGGAGTCTCCTTTCTTCCTACAGACTGTTAGCTGCATTATGTGACATATTTACGATTCCCTGTGAACAGCTGCTACTAATTAGGTAATTCACCTTTTCACCCTCAGTCTTCCTCTCTTGTGTTCAATAGACTTAATACCTTCTCATTATTTCCTACAGCCTTACTCTGACACCCTGTTGGTTTTTGCACCTTCTCTTTATATTCATTGGCACTGGACCTCAAGGTAACTCCGCATATTCCCAAGCTCCTTTGCCGCCAGAACAAGTGTATATATTTATCTTTTCCTTGCATGTTTGATATGGGCCAAACTGTATATCTTTTCTCTGTGTGACTATTTTGTATATAATATCTGACCACTGGATGATTTTTGTATATTTACCTTCATTGTCTCATTTGCTTTATTATTTCATTGTGATTATATATTTGCTATTTATTTGTTTTCTCTTTATTTTTCAGCGACTTTTTGATAAAGGCTCCGGTTGAGCCGAAACGTTAAAAATTTAATCGCTTGTCATATATTGCCTTGCCTAAACTACCTATCTGTATATAAATAAATAATAGTTTTCCCCCTTGCATCATATTTAACTAAGTGTGCGGTGTATTATATTATTCTAGATTTGGGACCTCAGGTCCGCTACACCAGCACCTTGTCTTACTTGACTGAGTGCACGCTAAGTTCTTTTACTCATACTCCTGGCCAGAGCCGTCTAGTGGGCGCAGCCTCACTCTATACCAGTGATGGCGAACCTTGGCACTCCAGCTGTTGGAGAACTACAACTCCCAGCATGCCTCAACTGCTGCAGGTTGCAAGGGCATGCTGGGAGTTGTAGTTTTACAACAGCTGGAGTGCCAAGGTTAGCCATCACTGCTCTATACCCACCGATCCCGCATCAAAAACTGGCGAACCCTCGCAGGGCATAGTGCATGCGCCGGTGGGATTCAGAAGTCTGCAGTCACACTGAGAGACTGCAGACTTATCAGTTTAGACCAGACAACCCCTTTAAGGATAGGTTAAAAAAATATATATAGTGATCTCCGACGAGAACTGTGTCGGAATTTCTAAAAATTCCAGAAAAACAGGATTCTGACAATCCTCAACACAGTCACTCTGGGCACCGTCTTGCCTCTGATTGTCTTTTACAAAATGTGGTTTGTCATGTTTTGGTGGATATGTAAGAATAACGATGAACAATGCCAGGACGGAGACCAGACAGTGTCCAGAGTGACTCCATCGGCATCATTCAAGTGAAGGGATCAAGCCTAACGCTTTGGGAAAGAACAGCAAAATGTGGTTTACTACACAGAGGACCACTGCAAGAAAAACATTTTTTATATAAAGGTGTCCTACAGTGCACAGATGCCACGACATCCAGAGACAGTGATCAATGTCGATTCCATATACCTCCCGAGTGTTTATGCCCGCCAGCAGCCATAAATGCTAAGTGCACTTAGTTTTCTTCACTCTTCTTCTTTGAGCTGGTGTACCACTTGAGGATGGCAGTGCCAGCGGTGCTGGCGACAACACAGAGAGCCCCGCCGATTGTTAGCCAAGTCGGCGTGTGGTGAAAGAAAATAGCCTGAAACATAAAAGCAAAAACCACATCCATGCACCTCATGACGGATACTGGCCCGGCCTTCTCAATCTGTAAAGCCTTTACCAAAAAGGCCTGACCTCCCAGGCCCAGAACGCCTATAAACACCAGAAGCCATCTGTCTACTCCGCAGTAAGGTAAACGCCAGACGCCAAGAGCAGACACGGCAATGACAGACTCGACGAGGCCAATGACGGCGTAGTACCAGATGGACAGAAAGTAATGCACCGACTTGCCCATTTTTCTCAGCACCACAATAGTCAATGAAGCACCAATGGCACCAGCCACTCCAGCAATAGTTCCCTTCATATGGCTGGAATAGTCACCCTCAAAGTCGTCACTGCTCGAGCCAAACAAAAACGGAGGCCGGGCTATCAGCACCACTCCTACTAGGGTGAAGACCATGAACACGATGTCCCAGATTGAACACTTCTCCTTGAGGAAAATGCAAGCAAATATGGTCGTAAAGGCCGGGCTGCTAAACATGATAACGGTGGCGTCGGCCAAGGGCATGGACTGGACAGCGTAATAGAGCAGTATCATGGCAGAGGAGCCAAGAAATCCTCTTAGGAAAAGGAAAATCCTTTGATCCTTGGGTCCTAAGAATCCAAGCCTGTCAGGAATAAAGGACAGAATATTATTCACAGAAATTTAGAATTTGACCGATACATCATAATGGGCAGATCTTAGTAATAACAGCACCATGGCTCTATTATGGGAGTAAAGTAAGGTCCCCATACATTAAAGTTGATGAAAATGGCAAATTTAAACCAAAACAATTGTGTCAAGGCAAAAAACTTAAGAATGAACCATCCTTTTTTCCCGACTTATCACAGTCTTCATTTGAAATTAAGTTGGCTGTTTTTTTATTTTTACGTCTAAAAGTGGAACAAAAATCTTATGTTTAAAAAAAAAAAAATTAGTTAATCCATTTTTGATTTTTCATTCCAAGAAAGACTGCTTGTTGGCCGCCAGGTGTCACTGACAAGTGGACAATATGGACTACAATTTGTCTGGATGTGTCGGCATAAAGATCGCTCTTTAAACAGTTGTTCATCTAGCAACACACTACAGTCTAATGCGTTAAGCCCCTGTCACACACAGCGATCTCACTAGTGAGATCGCTGCTGAGTCACTAGTTTTGGGACGCAATAGCGATCTCCCCTGCGATATCGCTGTGTGTGACACTGATCAGCGACCGGCCCCCCTGCCGGGTATCGCTGATCGTTGTCCAAAGGCCAGGACATTTTCTGATTGTTGGTCTCCCGCTGGCCAGCACACATCGCTGCGTGTGGCAGGCAGGAGACCAGCGAGCAGCTGGTAACCAAGGTACACATCGGGTTTCCAGGTGCTGGGAGGCACCTGGAAACTCGATGTGTACGTTGGATACCAGCGCGCTGCTGCAGGGGAGCTGGTAACCAAGGTACACATCGGGTCTCCAGGCACCGCGCAGCGCCTGGAAACCTGATGTGTACCTTGGTTACCAGCTCCCCTGCAGCAGCGGGTTGGTATCCAACGTACACTGCGGGTAACTAAGCGACGTTACCCGCAGTGTCGCTGTCCTGATCGCTGCCTGTTTGGCAGCTCAGCAGCGATCATGTAGCGACACACCAGCGATCCTGACAAGTGCATATCGTTGCCGGGATTGCTGGTGTGTCGCTATGTGTGACGGGGCCCTTAGTCTTAGTATTCGGATTTTCTGATGGAGGAACATATTCCTGGGCATGATTATAAGGCAATGTGCACACTTGGGTTATACAATGGATATCACTTGGGCTCACTGGAACGGAACCCACTGACCTTTAATGGAGTCATTTGAAATCGGACTTGGTCTATGTACTGAACAGCCATGTCTCCCAACTTACCAAATCATATGCCTGCTCACCTAGGCTGATCATGCATGTATGTCCAGTGACTAATCGCAGGGACTAGAACCTAATATACAAGCACGCCCAGAAACTCGGATAACACCCAAACATGCTCGGACAAGACGTTATCCAAGCACGTTCGATCATCACTACATGTCATGTCAGAAAGCCGACAGAGAACCTACCCTCTAAATATTTTTTACATCAGATTTTATATTTAGTCTTGTGACTTACTTGAAATAAATTAAACACGGAAGCACAAGGAACATCTGGAACACACACCGTATTGCGCTGATTTGCACAGAGTGCATATCCTCCACTAACTTGACCAACAAGGCGCTAGATGAAAAGAGCAGAGCAGACACAATCGTGTAGAAGATGCCAAGACCTGGACATGTGCATTTCTTTTTTCCTGCAAAGAAAGATAAAAACAAAGTATGAGAAGAGTGATAGATTAAGAGAATTAAAGCGGTTTTTCCATTACTTCTCCAAAATCTCACACAGCATTCATCCTTTCTCCAAAAAATATTTTTGTAACATTCTCACCTTACAGAAACGTCACCATTTTTGGGTAAGTGACGGCCCAGTTTAATGAAGGACTCCCTTGTTTTTTTCCATAACTGCACCCGCACTGTACTACCTTTATATACAGTTCACTCCCACACAATTCAAACTCCTGTTTTCTTTCATTCAGACACCATCTTGATACCTAAATCTTATACATTTTATTCCACTATGCTTTGTTATAATTAGATTGTAAGTATAAAGTTCATGAGAATGACCTGTCATGTCCTTCATTATAACTGTATGACAGGAGCTGCTTAATCATCATCAATAATGGTGATAGGAGTTTCTGTTTTTCCCTATGGAGAAAGCATGTGCTATTTTCTACGCTCTTTCATCATACAGAAACTTCTGGTGACTGAGATTCATAGAATATGAAGGGTTTCCCAGATGGTTACCATGAGATAACATAACCCAACTGAATCGAAAATATCTTTGAAATTTCGTAAAGAAAGGGAAAAAGACATAAGGGAATACTAGGTAAATTACAGATATTGGGAGACTAGCAACAGAATGACTTAAAAGAAAAACACAAACAATACACTGGAGTGTTCATTCTAGTGTCCCATTGAAAGTCTCTGCTCTCTTTTCAAGCCTTGGTAAATAGGAAGTCATAGCGGACATGGTTTACTTGTCTAGTCAGATGTGCTTTCTGAGTCATGTATCTGCAGCTGAATAGTAGAGGTGGGGGAGTCAACACTAGAAATGAGGAAACTTACAGGCCGATGGTGGTCACATCGGAACAAAAAAGGGAAAAGAGCAAGGAAACAAAAAGACAGTAAAGTGACAAATTACAGGACCAGCAAGTATTTTTTTAAAAAAAGATTATGACTGTGAAAAACACCTTTAATACAGTTTATGTGATAAAAACAAACATAAAATATTATGTATACAAAACATACATACAATTTTCATTCTCAATGAATGAGGCGCATTTGACAAGTGGCGTGCGCCTCGCCGCAAATCTGACTCCAGTTATAGACTGATTTAATATTTCTGGCATAAGGAATGGTACATCTCGTCATGAATTAGTCGAGCTGTGGCATCATGCCCCCCGCCGTGCCCCTGCCCTGACCATTTTTTTTTAGAGCTGGGCATAACTAGCAGCCAAAGACTGCAAATTTTTTGCCCAACTCGGCATTGCGCAAAGAATTCGGGAGCAAAAGGCTGTAGCTGCGATAGACCTACAACGCAGACGATGAAGCCCGAATAGCTGGTTACAGTGTAAACTCACAGAGGTCCAAGAAAGAAGAAACCGTTCACACTGAATATACACAATAGAGTTAAAACGGAGGACCATATTGGACTGTAGTAAAATAAGCAAATACACAACAATGTGCCTGCGGGGAAGCAAACAGTTATGAGCAAACATAACTTTAAATACCAATGGTGTAAGAACCAGGGGTGTAATGACCGCGGTCGCAGAGGTCGAGACCGGGCTCAAGCGGGTGAGGGGCCCACAGACACGAACTTCGACTGGATGTGCATCCTTGGACGCACAATCAGCTGTAGTGTATTGTGGCGAAGAGACCAGTAGGGTCCATGAAAGGCAATGCACTCTACTGGCCAATCAGAGGCCACCAGCTGGCGTCGGCGTGCACGTGACTGGGGTCGCATGGTAGTGACATCATACGCTTCCGTTGCTTGCACGCTGAAGTCAGCTACCAGCTTTAGAAGAGGAGGATGCCGTGCGGAGGGAAGGGGAGTATAATGGTTTTTGTTTTTTACATTAAAAAACAGCGGCAGAACGGGGGATATATACGAAGATGGGGGATATATATACCAGAATAAGAGACATATATACCAGGATGGGGTCCAGGATAAGGGACATATATACCAGGATGGAGGATATATATACCAGAATAAGGGACATATATGCCAGGATGAAGATATCCCTTATTCTGGAATATATGTTCCATCCTGGTATATATGTCGCTTATCCTGGGCCCTATCCTGGTTATATGACCCTTATTCTGGTATATATTTTACCTATACTGGGCTCCATCCTGGTATATATGTCCCTTATTCTGATATATACAGTTGTGCTCAAAAATTTACATACCCCTGCAGAAATTTTGCTTTCTTGACCTTTTTTTAGAGAATATGAATGATAACACCGAAACTAATTCTCCACCACTCATGGTTAGTGATTGGTTGAAGCCATTTATTGTCAAACTACTGAGTTTTCTCTTTTTAAATCATAATGACAACCCAAAACATCCAAATGACCCGTGGACGTGACTCACAGGGTAATAATGCTGAGCAGGTTAAATACACGCCCCCGAGGATCCTTTGAGCCACACCCACTTTATTGAAAAAATATATACCTTGCATCTGGGACTCACAACTACTCTACATTTATAGCATATCGCATGAATGTGTGATAAATCTGTGACATGGGAATATCCCTTTAGATGGTTAATAAAACGACCTATCCTAGCTGCACTCTTTGGGTAATTGCATGCAGTGCGGATTTTGTGCATTGCTTTAATTAATTAATACATGAAGATTTTGTTGCAAAATTTTCTCCTATGCATAGCAAAGTGTGATGTTTTCAATGAATCCCTCCCAAAGTAACAACATGTTGCACATTTTAAAAATCAGCACCGCAGGTTAATTAACGCATGGAAAATCTTTGTGACGTGAAGATGAGAGTATTAAAAATCTCATTAAAATTTGCTAGTACCGTAATGTATTACTGCCTGGAATTGTGGAAATCACTGCAGAAAATCACCTCGATGTGCATTTACCCTTAGGTTTTACGTGGAAACTGAAGACACAGCACTTATTGGAAAGTACAGCTGACTAATGGTTTATGTCATGCCTTCTCCATGGCCTACAGTGACATAAGGGGCTTTCCTACGTTAACCCTTTATGGCGTATAGACAGGATTAGAGATGTGCAGCGAAGGGCTATGGAATGGGGTTTTCCAAAAGTATCAACCTAAATTCATTATTGCAACATCTCTTTAACAATCAATTATTCATTAAAAAAAAATTGCATGAGGTGAGACGACCCTTTATGGAGAGAGTAAGGGCTCATTCAGACATCATTTTTTTTCTCTTAAGAGTCATTTCCATGTTTTGCATGGATAGCACTCGCACCTAGGTTAGCATATTGAGTAGTTAACAAGTCTAATTTTTTTCCCCAGACCGAGTGGTCTGCACAAAAACATGGAAACCTGCCTAATACTGACCCGAGTGTCATCTCAAACTCGAAAATACAAGTCTATGGATCTGTAAAAATTGGACAGCCCTCCCATGAGACCCATGTTCTGTCTGTTTTTCAAGCATTTTTAAAAGTCGGACAAAACTCTGATGGTAAAAACTGACACTGACTAAATCTCTGACATTCGAAGGAGCTGATTTACCAAACTATCTGATAACAGCCACTTACAGAGATTGTCCACTACCGTAACACTGATGACCTATCCTTAGGATATTCAATAGTCAATTACGGCACTCCACAGTGTGTCAGGTGCTCGGATAGGGTGCCACCCCGTATCACTACTAGAAAAGAATCCAGAACTCCAATTCTAAAGGATACCTTGTTTTATTATATACAATCCAGAAATGTGCAAAACGTAAAGTTTTGGTTGGTATGAACTTCCATTTTCTGCATTTCCTACTGGTCTCTCTCTCTCTTTATGTTTTATGACCATCCCACCACTACAGTAGCATGTAAAAGCTTGGACACCCCTGGTTAAAATTACTTAACAGTTGAAGGGGTTGTCAACTACGAGAATAACCCTGTATGAAACTAAATATTCGGCCCTGATAAAATAATAAAGTCTATGCTCACCCCCTTTGCCTGCGCCGTTCCAGCGGTGTGCGCACTCACGGTCCCAGGGCTGTGATGCCTGGCACCCAATCAGCAATGGTGTCACTGTCTCCGCCTTCGGACAAACTTAACATGGAAGAGGAAGTCTGGGAGCAGCTGATCCCCGATTTCCTCTTCATGTTCAGTTTGTCTGAAGGTGGAGACAGTGACGCCAGCGCTGATTGGGTGCCGGGGTCACATGTCACAATACCGCATCACACCCCCGGGGAGAACGAGGGCCGACCCCGTGGGAACGGTGCCGGCATAGGAGGCGAGTATATGTTTTATTATTTTATCGGGGACGACCATGTAGTTTAAGAAGGGGTTGTCCTAGAAGTGGACAAGTTGATGATAAAATGATCTCTAAAAAGCCTAAAGTTAAAGATGACACATTTCCTTTGTATTTTAGACAAAAAAAAAAAAAATTATATATTGTCTTTTACATTTTAAAAATTACAAAAAGGAAAATGGGCTGATCGGCGGGTGTCGCACCGTCACCAAGTATACATTGATGACCTATCCCAAGGTCATCAACATTAAAGTAGTGGAGAACCTCTTTTATCATTATATTGCCTGAATTAGTGCTAGAGCCACAGTAATCAATAGGCTAGGCTCATACGATGTTGCCAAAACTGTGTGGACATGCAAATCTGAATTTTAATAAAGCCTTAACACTGCGAGCGCGGCTGTATCCGTAGCCCCGAGTACTTGTGCCCAGAACGTAGAAGCAGGTATTTCCCTGTTAGCCAAGCATGGCTCAAAATGGAATTCCCCTTTAATTTTCTATGCAGAAGTCACACGGCCAAAATGCAGCCTCAAAGTGTGATCCTCCTGGCTTAAACTACATTGAATGTCACATGGAAACCTTCCCCTGAACTTGGCCATAATATATTATTTAATACGTTTTTGTATGATGGGTTTAACGATTTCTAGGTTACCCCCATTATCCAGGACAGCACAGGTCCAGAGGAACAGATTCCTTGGAGATTATAGCTAAATATGAAGAAATTGCAGCTCACGTACCGCACGTTGTGACATTCATTAAAACTCGTGATAAATGCAGCAGCAGCAGTATTTGTTAAGTATATAAAATTCAGGAGAGTTCGAGCGTAAAAAAAAAAAAATCATTAACAGGTGCTCCTTATATAGTTACAACCTAAAGTCCATCTTTTCTTCATTTCTTGCTGACTTTTGTTTAATACGAATAGACAAAAAAAAAAAAAAAAAATGCCCTCATGAGCAGAGTATTACCCCATATCTCCAGAACATGGTCTTATTACAGCATGCTGGATTAATATAGTATCCAGTGAGGGCAGGGGTGGAAATATCACAAGGTCCTGTGGGGACGGAGGGTAGGAAGCCGACCAGTGCCAATACTTATGTAGGTTTCCATATGTACCGGCACAATTTACAGAAAGTCCTGTAAAGTGCCGCTGCGTTTTCTCATCTTCCTGGTAGATTCCCCTCCAAGGACACTGGTGCGCTCAGTTGATCGCTTCATATGTATCACATTTATCCTCTAATTTATATTACAGCTCATCTTTGCCAAGACTCAAACTGAAAACTGGTATGCAAGGCAGAAACTGTAACAGTGAGCCACAGGCTGCACTGCTGTGTGCCAGAATTTTCTCTACCCAAAACCCTAAATCTTCTTCTTTACAGTTATAATAAAAAAATAATATTGAAAAAAAAAAATTATGACAAACGCATTTTTATTACACCCTAAATCAGGGGTCCCCAACCTGTAGATTGGGAGCCACATGTGGCTAACAAGACCATGATCTGTGGCTCGCGGCTGTCTTCCAGCATGGTGCATTAACACAAGGTCTAGCAAACACATATGAAGAGCAGGTCTCCAGATGGGCAACAGAGTGGCTCAGTGGTCAACACAGTGACTCAGTGGTTAGCACTGTTGCTTTGCAGCACTCTGGTCCTGATTCAAATCCCACCAAGGCCGATATCTGCAAGGAGTTTGTATGTTCTCCCTGTGTTTGTGTGGGTTTCCTCCAGGTTCTCCGGTTTCCTCTCACACTCCAAAGACATACTGATAGGGAATATAGATTGTGAGCCCCAGTGGGGACAGAGATGATATGATAATGTCTGTAAAGCGTGACTGCAGACTTGTGAATCCTCTCGGCGCTGTGAGGATTCTCCGCTGCAGACAGTCATGGGACCACAACTATGGGATTTGCATACTTCCGGACATATTCCGACTAGACGTGTCCAACCTCATTCAATTCACTTGAATTAATCAAGGCCACACAAGTCTAGTCGGCACGTGACAGCATGTGTGCAAATCACATATTTGTGGTCACGCGCCCTCCCGGCGCAGCGAGCAGTGCGCACGATGAAAATATTACCAAGTATGCAGTGACATCTGCTGACTGTTGACTTGTACCCTAAGGCCAGACAACCTCTTTAATCTTAACATGCTTGCATAATGTACGTGTGGATACACAGTCGGGGCATAATGGAGAGGGGGGCCCAGACATGCCCTGTACAGGGGTCCTTGGCTCACAGGGTCTACCTCCGAGCACAGTGAAATAATATACGAGGTCATGTCCTTAGCGAGGTACCTGCAGGCGCACAACAGTACTACTGATACGACAGGCGGTACTGACCATATCTCTACCATTTGGCAGAACGTGTGGGTGTTAATCAGCGACTGTAATCAGTTCTGCATTTCTCTGCAATATGTCATGAACTGCACCTTTATTCATTGAGGCAAAGGAGCAAATACATTTTAGGTGTCAGCAGAAGATTAAGCCTTATTCCTACATTTCCTTTCCAGTTTCTCCCTGCAGCCAGGATTATCTTATTTAGGCTTAGTTCAAGATCGCACAGTTGCTCTTCGGCCTCTCCTGGCAGTAATTGTGGAACCAATTCACTAATCTGTCTCTAATATTTCTGTTTTATTAAAGGGGTTTTCAACTTCTAGAAAAGTGGCCCCCGACTGCTCAGATAATAGCAAATCACGAGAACAGATGGTTCCACGCTCCCACGGTCCAGCACCGGCTCCTCTGTGTTTTGGCTGTAGTGGTGACATCACATAACCGCTGCAGCCAGTTACAGGGGTCAGCTGTTCGTGCTTTCTACTTTGGCAAACCGCTAAGCTCATTGATTGACTGCAGCGGTCATTTGAGCTTTCTAAGTGATGTGAACACTACAGCCAAAACACTGATAGTGAAGCAGCTGTGGGCGTCAGTGCTGGACCGTGTTTATTCCTCTATTGTTATGTCTGGAAATGCCGGTTTATTCAAACATTTCCAGGAGGAATAACAGAGGACGGGCATCACATAGTTCTAAGAAAAAATCCCGATACACATTATTATTATTATAGAGCCGTTTATTCCATACACATATTTTCTAAACAGACATTTCAGCAGAGTGAACAAGTTATTGTTAAATAGATTGAATAGAAACAGGTCAGATGAGCTGCAGGAGGATAACAATTGTACAGAGATTTGTAGTACTGCGAGATTTCAGCAATTAAAAAAACACTTTTATTGTGACATTAAAATCCATGTAGAAAAAAAATCCTTCAACCACCATAGAAAAAAAAAAAAGCATACGTGTTTCAGACATAGTCCTATACCATATAAGGCAATGACATGACTGTGTCTGAAACCCGTATGCTTTTTTTCTATGGTGGTGAAAGTAATTTTTCTACATGTTGCAACAAAAGTGTCTTCTAAAGGATCTTTTTGCTGGAATCTTGCTTTCTTCTGGATTTTTAAAGTGACTTTATGAATTTAGTGAAGGCTGCTATGGAGATCTGTGTCAGGCCTGGAAACAACGACCACTCCGTTTGGCTGTAGCTGTCAATTGATGCTAATACTGCGTCATCCTCTGTTTCTCTGATGACTTCTAGTCCCCTGACCACTGCAGCCAATCACAGACTTTAGTAGTTCTATAACTCCAACGCTGCTCTGCATTCACGGGGCCGCTGGTAGTTGAATAAGTCCTCCTCCTCCTATCAAAATTTGTATCCTCCTAATATATTGCAGTCATCATATTATACAGCACTGTGTACTTACAATTGCTCATTTTACCTTTCTACCCAGATAATTCTTCTCTTACTCATTAGGTCTATGACATTACGTGATTAATAATGGTCTAGCTGAATCCTTCTAAGCTCTATGTAGAAACAGGAGATCAATTTTCCCTGTATGAGTAATAAGTCACTGCAAAAGTCCCTGACAGGGGGGAGAAACAGAACAGCTGGGTCAGAAGTTGGAGGGAAATGATTTCTGCAGGGACAAGAGACTTCCTGTTTCTACATAGAGCAGAGAAAATAGAAAAATTAGAAGGGTAGAAAGGCAAAGTGAGCAATTGTAAGTGCACAGTGCTATATAATATGATGAGTGCGATATAGTAAGAGGATAAAGACTTTGATGGGAGGAGGAGGGCTTTTTTTTGCATCTGCCCCATTTTTTATTTTAAAAGCATCCATGCCTAAAATATTTTCGTTTTGGACAACCCCTCTAACCTATATATGACAATAGTAAATGTGTGACTACATATTCATTCCCAACATTGTATGTGCCGGTACTGAAAGTCTCCAGCACTAAAGTCAGACACAAGTGATAAATGAATCTCAGGATGACTTAGCATAAAACTGGTATGCAGTAGTGCAGAATCCATGTGGAAGGGGCGTGCAGCTCCTGTGCTCACAGTTCTGGCCTCACTCCAAATGTTCCTTGTCATTGACTTGTAATTGATGCCCCCTCGCAGACAGTCCAGGACTTCCTCCGTCGCTGCTTATTACGGTCTGTCCTGCAGCGTTCCGGGACATAAAGCCCCCGTACAAGTCAGTACAAGGCTGACGTCAATTATTAATAGACAGGTCAACGCTCTGGAGGGTTTAACAACTGGCAAGAAGAAGTAACAGTGATCAAGGAGATAACAAAATAATTTTTTTGCCCTTTCTCTCACTCATCCCACTTAAAGGGGTTGTCCAGGACAAAAAAAAATTCGGACACATTATTTACTAACACAGTTCAATGACATCAAGGGAGATGATCGTCAGATAGCTGGGCTAACTTCCAACACTGTCCTTAAAGGGGTATTCCCATCTCCATGATCCTATCCTATTATATGGTGGGTGTAATTATAATTATATCAGCAAATACCTCCATTTAGACATGTAGTATAGTTCTCCTGATAAGCTATGTCATTCCCCTGGTGTGCAGGGTATTGCAGTAGCTTAGATATCTGTTGTTATGAACACTAACTGTCACTATATGAGTTGTTGTAACCATAGATATCTAAGCTACTGCACTTCCCTGCGCATAGCTTATCAGAAGAACTATACTACATTTTTAAGTGGAGGTATTTGCTAATATTATTATTACACCTACTATATTTTGGGATAGGATCTTGGAGATGGGAGTACCCCCTTAAAGGCTCATTCACGTCCGATTTTTGTGTATGAGTGCTACAGTTGGGTTTGACAGATGGCACTCGTACCTAAAATATTTTATTGGACTGTGCACATGTCTGATTTTTTTTTTTTATTGCTTTGACCCTGTGGTCCATGGAAAATTCTGGAGACATGTCCGATTTTGATCCGAGGGTCAGATCAAAAATGGGCAATGCAAATCAATGGGTGCGTGAAAAAAAAAAAAAAAAAAATCGGACCGCGCTCGGGTGACATCCACATGCGGACTGTCAGGAGGAAGAAGAGGCCCCGGTGAACGGCTGAGCCAGCCCCCTCGTACAGGGAAGAAGGGTTGTGATGAAGTAAGCAGTCAGCCAGCCCCTTCATGCACTGACCTAGTCAAGTTCACAGGAAATGCTTTCCGGTGGTACCTGGGCCATGGTCTCGGCGACTTTGGCAACCAAAACCTACCATGTGTCGCTGTTATATCGCAGTCGTGTACAAGTGAACGGGGTCGCATTGCAACCACGAGTGTACGGCGACCGCAACCTGCTAGTGGTGCACGCTCGTTGCCTGGGTGACCGACCGACCACTCTGAGATGGCTAGGTGGCCAGTAACCTAGGCGATAAGTTGTACACGATAATATTAAAACTCTCTTCTTCAGAATAGAGAGGATTTTTAGTAAAGTACACTTTCACCATTTTGTAACTTGAGACAGCCCCTACACGCCGCTGGGAGTATTTCTTATTAGTTGTTTAATAATGGTTTGATCGGACCGATCACAAAGAACGCAGAGTGGCTGTGATAACCGATATCAGCAACTTCCTAGTAAAGGCTTGTAAATCTGAGCCTGGACCAAAGTCCACACATATATTAAAAGGTCATTTCTTCTAAAGGAGGTGGACGGCAAACAGTAACCGCAGTAACCTGCCGCCCCCGGGATTCAATGAAATCTCCATTCCAAGTTCTTTAAAGTGACATTAGGGGAGACATATATAATTAATTGTGCCCAGAGTGGGGGAACCCACCATCACAGTCCTCCCGACAGTCTGTACTTCTAATAACTTTTTTTCCTGGAGTATTGCTTAAATGGTAATTCCCATCAGAGGAGTGTTACTGAAGCTGCCTGTAAAAACAGAACAACTGTCTAATAATCAACCCTGATAATCACAAGTGTATTTTTGTTTGTGCCCAGGTAACACCATCTTTCTTAATGAGCTGTTGTAGCTCTGAAATAACGCAGCAGCATTTAGGCTGGCCGGGATCGCCAGCTAACAGAGAGGACCAGCCATCCCGGCCAGCCTCAGGGCTACTCTGCTCTTCTGATGTTGCAGAGGCAAAGCCGCCCCACGTACCAGCATCAGAGAGTGCGTGATTCGGGACACCAATGCTAGTCGTCCGACCTGTCAATCATGCACCACGGCCTGCCCCCAGCAAGCAGGAAACATGGTGGAGAATGGGTCGCTCCACAAACCCTTTAATGGGGTCATAATGAGCATAAAATGACTGTTCAAACCAAGAGCTGTCGCTCAGGGCACACTTTAGCAGCTCAGTGCACCTTTCCACCTACTTGTTTTCCATTCATGGGGCTCTATGGCTTCTATAAAGCCAGAGGTGTCAACACAAAAAAAAGGATGGAGGAGATAGGTGTGAAAGTTCACCGAGCTGCTCTAGGGGTGCACTGAGCTCTCCCGGGGGTGCACTGAGCTCTCCCGGGGGTGCACTGAGCTCTCCCGGGGGTGCACTGAGCTCTCCCGGGGGTGCACTGAGCTCTCCCGGGGGTGCACTGAGCTCTCCCGGGGGTGCACTGAGCTGCCCCGGGGGGCACTGAGCTGCCCCGGGGGTGCACTGAGCTCTCCCGGGGGTCACTGAGCTCTCCCGGGGATCACTGAGCTGCCCAGGGTGCACTGAGCTGTCCCAAGGGTGCACTGAGCTCTCCCAGGGGTGCACTGAGCTCTCCCGGGGTGCACTGAGCTTTACCCGGGGTGCACTGAGCTCTCCCAGGGGTGCACTGAGCTGCCCGAGGGTGCACTGAGCTGCCCCAGAGGGTGCACTGAGCTGCCCCGGGGTTCACTGAGCTCTCCCAGGGGATCACTGAGCTGCCAAGGGTGCACTGAGCTCCCAAGGGTGCACTGAGCTGTCCCAAGGGTGCACTGAGCTCTCCCAGGGGTGCACTGAGCTCTCCCAGGGGTGCACTGAGCTTTCCCAGGGGTCACTGAGCTCTCCCAGGGGTGCACTGAGCTGCCCGGGGGTGCACTGAGCTGCCCGGGTGCACTGAGCTCTCCCAGGGGTCACTGAGCTGCCCAAGGGTGCACTGAGCTTCCCAGGGGTGCACTGAGCTGCTCCCAGGGGTGCACTGAGCTGCCCAGGGGTGCACTGAGCTGTCCCAGGGGTGCACTGAGCTCTCCCAGGGTGCACTGAGCTCCCCAGGGTGCACTGAGCTCTCCCAAAGGGTGCACTGAGCTCTCCCAGGGGTGCACTGAGCTCTCCCAGGGGATGCACTGAGCTTCCCAGGGGTGCACTGAGCTCTCCCAGGGGTGCACTGAGCTCTCCCAGGGGTGCACTGAGCTCTCCCAGGGGTGCACTGAGCTCTCCCAGGGGTGCACTGAGCTCTCCCAGGGGTGCACTGAGCTCTCCCAGGGGTGCACTGAGCTCTCCCAGGGGTGCACTGAGCTCTCCCAGGGGTGCACTGAGCTCTCCCCAGGGGTGCACTGAGCTCTCCCAGGGGTGCACTGAGCTCTCCCAGGGGTGCACTGAGCTCTCCCAGGGGTGCACTGAGCTCTCCCAGGGTGCACTGAGCCCATGTGCACTGATCTCCCAGGGGTGCACTGAGCTCTCCAGGGTGCACTAGCTCCCAGGGTGCACTGAGCTCTCCCAGGGGTGCACTGAGCTCTCCCAGGGGTGCACTGAGCTCTCCCAGGGGTGCACTGAGCTCTCCCAGGGGTGCACTGAGCTCCCAAGGGTGCACTAGCTGTCCCAGGGTGCACTGAGCTCTCCCAGGGTGCACTCAGCTCTCCAGGGTGCACTGAGCTCTCCCAGGGGTGCACTGAGCTCTCCCAGGGTGCACTGAGCTCCCCAGGGGTGCACTGAGCTCTCCCAGGGGTGCACTGAGCTCTCCCAGGGGTGCACTGAGCTCTCCCAGGGGTCACTGAGCTCCCAGGGTCACTAGCTGCCCAGGGTGCCACTGAGCTCTCCCAGGGTGCACTGAGCTCTCCCAGGGGTGCACTGAGCTCCCCAGGGTGCACTGAGCTCTCCCAGGGGTGCACTGAGCTCTCCCAGGGTGCACTGAGCTCTCCCAGGGGTGCACTGAGCTCTCCCAGGGGTGCACTGAGCTCTCCCAGGGGTGCACTGAGCTCTCCCAGGGGTCGACTCTCGGCACTGAGCTCTCCCAGGGTGCACTGAGCTCTCCCAGGGGCTGCACTGAGCTCTCCCAGGGGTGCACTGAGCTCTCCCAGGGGTGCACTGAGCTCTCCCAGGGTGCACTGAGCTCTCCCAGGGGTGCACTGAGCTGCTCCAGGCGTTTACTGAGCTCTCTCAGGGTGCACTGAGTGTTGTCACTCGGTTTGAACAAACATTTTATGCTGACAGACCACATTTAAAGAAGTTGTCCATTAGTACATAACCCAAGATTAATCACTCCAGAGCCGCATTTAGTCTACGTTCCATGATGAGTTTTTGATGCTGCAGATTTTCATAAACATTTCTTCACCTATTAAATAAATTAGGTAACTTGTTTTTTTTTTTACATGGATTTTTATTGTTTTTGTTGTTGTTGCTGTGTCATGTTTCAATGAAGCCGCTTTGTTTTTGATGGCATTTGGCTTTGACAAAACTTTACTGATACAGTCATGTGTGGATTTTGCACATCTAACTTAAATTTATGGTCAAAAATCTGCATCTAGTACTCAGCGTACCGGCAAAAGAAGCTTCTGTCTTGTGGATGCACGGCGGAGCTCATGTTCACTTTGTGGGCTCCATTATAGTCTATGGCCCAGTCGGCGAATATGCCCCAATGCCATTCAGATGTAAGCCCCGATAGGACCAACGAACAAATGCCGAAAGCCAGCGTGAAAGCCCCTTATTGACCACAGCACTAAAGTCAGGTTCACCTCCACCCGAGTTGACGGCACAAAGCGCTCAGAGCCGAGTTATTGGCTGCAGCGCCATCGACATGACATCAGCGCTGCAGACAGTGTGAGCAGCAACGGAGACTCAGCACCGGATCCAGGGAGGGTGAGAAACAAACTGCAGCCGGGGTAACGGGATTTACTCACAGAGCGTAGTGCGATGGTTACGATTCTTCAAAGAAATCTGTGGAGCCCATGGGGACATCCTTTAGTGATAGGCCGGTGTCACACTTGTGTGTGTGATGCGAGTCTCTCGCAGCAACACCCGACACTCGGACCGGAGCGTGCAGCTGCATAGAAATACATGTATCACACACGCAAGTGTGACCCCGGCCTTACACTATGTTCCAAATTATTATGCAAATCGGTTTTAAGTGTCATAGCGTTTTTTGTTTCTTTTTGTAAATGAAACCCATTGATGGTATTGTGTCTCAGGGTTCTTTGGATCACTGAAATCAATCTCAGATACCTGTGATAATTAGTTTGCCATGTGAGCCCAATAAAAGGAAAACTGGATGTTCCACACTATTAAGCAGGCCAGAGTTTTCAAGTAACATGGGAAAGAAAAAGGATCTCTCTGCTGCTGACAAGCATCTAATAGTGCAATGCCTTGGCCAAGGGATGAAAACATTAGATATTTCCCGAAAACTTAAGCGTGATCATCATACTGTTAAGAGATTTGTGGCTGATTCTGAGCACAGACGTGTTTGTGCTGATAAAGGCAGAATGAGGAAGGTTTCTGCCAGGCAAGTTCATCGGATTAAGAGAGCAGCTGCTAAAAAAACATTATAAACCAGCAAACAGATATTTGAAGCTGCTGTTGCCTCTGGAGTCCCTCGAACCTCAAGGTGTAGGATCCTTCTAAGGCTTGCTGTGGTGCATAAACCTACTATTCGGCCACACCTAGACAGTGCTCACAAGCAGAAACGGTTGCAGTGGGCCCAGACATGCATGAAGACTAATTTTCAAACAGTCTTGTTTACTGATGAGTGTCGAGCAACCCTGGATGGTCCAGATGGATGGAGTAGTGGATGGTTGGTGGATGGCCACAATGTCCCAACAAGGCTGCGACGTCAGCAAGGAGGTGGAGGAGTCATGATTTTGGCCGGAATCATGGGGAAACAGCTGGTAGGGCCCTTTAAGGTTCCTGAAGGTGTGAAAATGACCTCTGCAAAGTATATAGAGTTTCTGACTTACAACTTTCTTTCATGGTATAAAAAGCAGAAACGTGCCTTCAGGAGCAAAATCATATTCATGCATGACAATGCACCATCTCATGCTGCAAAGAATACCTCATTGGCTGCTATGGACATAAAAGGAGATAAACTCATGGTGTGGCGACCATCTTGCCCTGACCTCAACCCTATAGAGAACCTTTGGAGTATCATCAAGCAAAAGATCTATGAGGGTGGGAGGCAGTTCACATCAAAACAGCAGCTCTGGGAGGCTTCATGCAAAGAAATACAAGAAGAAACTCTCCAAAAACTCACAAGTTCAATGGATGCAAGAATTGTGAAGGTGATATCAAAGAAGGGTTCCTATGTTACCTGTAACTTGGCCTGTTAGGATGTTTTGGAGTTAATTGGCTTTTTTGTTCTGTGAATGTGACCTCCTAATGCTGCAAATTCCACAAATGAGCATTTTCAGTTCTTTAAAACAGATTAAATGTTCAGAAATTCTACTGTGCCTAATAATTTGGAACAGTGCATTTTGAGTTTTTATTCATTTTGGAGATTATACTGTTATCATTGGGAGGTTTCTTCAATAAATTTGATGTATACTCTAACGGGTGATGACTTTTATTAGACTGACTGTCATTTGCACCGACCACTTAGGAAAATCAGAGAAAAATATCATTTGCATAATAATTTGGAACATGGTGTAGATAGATAGTAGTGTAGATCGTCGTCTTTTGTGGTAAAGGTGACAAGCGGATTCTTGTGACATAGACGTAATGGTGGGGGATGGGGCCGGTGACAAACTCTTCCTGCCTGTGTTTGCTTTCTTTGTCACTTTCTATGAGTTAACTGTCTGGTATGTATTTAGCTTTAGGCTGTGTGCACTCGTTCAGGATTTTTCGAGTTTTGGCAGCGGTTTTCCGCTGCAAAAACACTTTAAAAGCGCATGCATTAAGCATCCTATTATTAGAATGCATTCCGCAATTTTTGTGCACACGCGGAAAAAAACGCAGCATGTTCATTAATTTTTCATCCAATCTGCAGATTTCCCACTATATTATTGAGGTAGGAAGCTCTGGAAAAAACGCGAAAAATCCACAAAATAAAAACGCGTCCGGATTTCCTGGGAAAAAGTCCGGTTTTGCTCAGGAAAATTCTTCAAAGAATCCTGAACGTGGGCACATAGCCTTACTGCTGATATATAAGTGATTGACGTTCATTGTTTGGTGTTGAGCCCTGGTGACATTGAGAATGAATGAGATTACAGAATCCGCTGACGAGCTCCCGACTGTGTGCGGTACCTGCTGGAGGTATAAGGAGCACACACGTCTGCAATCCTACACGAAGTCTGAGTTTCCCCAGTGTACAGTACGGTCTGTTATGTTTCGGTAGCTGAGGAGTGCAGGTAAAAAAGGCAATACACCAGAGCAGTTGGAATCTATGGGATTGCAGTACCCTGACTAACCACCACAACTAGAGGCAGCCGTGGAGCGTTCCTACGTTGGTCCTAGACGCCTCGTCACAGCCTGAGAAACTAACTACACCTAAAGATAGAAATAGGAAAGCTATCTGCCCCGGAGCAGAACCCCAAAGATAATAGAAAGCCCCCAAACATGTAATGGCGGTTAGACAAGAGGAAATACTGACACAGAAAGAAAATAGAATGAGCAAACGCTGGGGCCCAAACTATCTAAATAGAAAAGGACAGGAAGGGTACTTACTGCAATCCCAGAAAACCCTGAAAAACACCAACTCTACTAATTTCAAAATCACCTGAGATCACACGACCTCTACCACCTAAATTAGCTCTCTGGTGTAACAAAATCAAAACAGCAGCCACTGAAAAAACTGGAAAAAGCAAAAGAACAAAACTCAGTGGCTGAACTAAACTGAGAAGGCAGAAGCCCCCGGAGGGGACCCTGAAGGCCCCCAAAGAAGTGCAGGACAAAATGCAAAAATATAGCAACAACACAAAAGAAGAAAAATTCTTATCTGGTAGCAGGAGATGCAGACACGACACAGCAGGCTACAAGGGAAACTGGAACGAAGGATTCAGACCAGAACAATTGATCACCGGCAACCCTGATGGGAAAATGACTCCCTTATATAAGACCAGTCAGTAACACCTGATTCCCAGTCCTCACAATCTTCACTAGTACCGCTTGTAACCACCAGAGGGAGCCTCTGCTCAGAACTCATCTCAAACCCATAACAACGCTTTTAGAGGTCTCTGGATCTTTTTGGGACAAAACGGCACCTGCCCCAATTTCAGAGGCATCAACCTCCACCTGAAATGGCAGAGAAACATCAGGCTGCCGTAGAACAGGAGCAGAAGTGAATCTCTGCTTAAGTTCCTGAAATGCAGAGACTGCCTCAGGAGGCCAATTCACCACATCAGAACCCTTTCTGGTCAAATCAGTTAATGGTTTAACAATAACCGAGAAATTACCAATAAATTTACGATAAAAATTGGCAAAACCCAAAAATCTCTGAAGAGCCTTTAATGAAGTAGGTTGGACCCAATCACAGATGGCCTGAACCTTGACCGGGTCCATTTCAATAACAGATGGGGACAAAATGAATCCCAGAAATGAGATCTTCTGTACGCCAAAAAGACACTTTGATCCCTTCACATACAGAGCATTCTCTCTCAAAATCTGGAATACAGTTCGAACATGTTTCACATGAGAGTCCCAGTCATTAGAAAAAAATCAAGATATCATCCAAATAAACAATCAGAAATTTGTCCACAAAATCCCTGAAAATGTCATTCATGAAGGACTGGAAGACGGAAGGGGCATTAGTGAGCCCAAAGGGCATCACTAGGTACTCAAAATGCCCTTCAGGGGTATTGAATGCCGTCTTCCATTCATCCCCGTGCTTAATGCGAATAAGGTTATACGCCCCCCTGAGGTCAAGCTTGGTAAACCAAGTAGCGTTTTTCACCCTGGAAAACAGGTCAGAAATCAAGGGTAACGGGTATTGATATTTCACAGTAATATTGTTCAAGAGACGATAATCAATACATGGCCTTAATGAACCATCTTTTTTGGCCACAAAGAAAAAACCGGCACCTAAGGGTGAAGAGGATGGTCTGATATGACCCTTCTCCAATGATTCCTTGATATAAGACCGCATAGCGTCATGTTCAGGTACAGACAAGTTAAAAAGGCGACCTTTAGGGAATTTACTACCCGGCACTAATTCAATAGCGCAGTCATAGCTCCTATGGGGAGGTAAGGATGCAGATTTACTTTCGCTAAACACATCAGAAAAATCAAACAAAAAGTCAGGAACATCCTGAGCTTGGGGGGAGGCAGAAAAAACAGGAGTGTTGGTATTAACACATTGGCAGCCCCAACTGGTTACAGACACAGATTTCCAATCCAAAACAGGATTATGAGGCTGTAACCAAGGGATATTTGGATACTGACTATACTCACTAATAGAAGAAAATATATATCAGGAAATATATATCAGGCATATTTTGGATCTTAATTAACACTGACACGGGTCTCAATTCCACCATAGTTCATAGATCTCCTGTAGATAATCTAAAGAGTATTCTGGACATACCTTTACCTACCTATAAGAGTACCATTCTACAAGCAGTCGGTACTTTGATGAAGGTCCGAATAGGACCGAAACGTTGTTTTTGACTGCAATAAAAATCTTTTTCGTTTCACAAAAGTTGAGTGCCAAGTTCTTTTTTGATATTGAAATAGCATGAGAGGCATCACCACAGTAGAAACATAACCTATTGCGCTTTCGAAACTCATGACGCTGTGCCCCAGACACCACTCTATCACACTGCATGGGTTCAGAAGCTGGTTCACAAGGCAACACCATTCCACGCATACTTCTCCGCTCACGCAAACGTCTGTCAATTTGAATCGCTAATGACATAGAATCATTGAGACCAGAGGGGACAGGGAATCCCACCATAACATCCTTTACATTATCCGACAGACCCTTCCGGAAAAGGGCCGCCAAAGCGTCGTCATTCCATTTGGTCAGGACTGCCCACCTACGGAATCTCTGACAGTATAACTCAGCGTCATCAAGCCCCTGATTTAATGCCAACAAGGCTTTTTCAGCTTGATCAGTGACATTAGGCTCATCGTACAATAACCCCAAAGCCTGAAAAAACGCATCAACATCACTCAAAACAGGATCCCCAGGTATCAGGGAAAAAGCCCAATCCTGAGGATCGCCGCGCAGGAGAGAGATGATAATTTGAACCTGCTGCGCTGCGTTTCCTGAGGACTTAGATTTTAAGGCAAAAAACAATTTACAATTATTTTTGAAATTCTGAAACTTAGCTCGATCCCCTAAAAACAAATCTGGCATGGGGATCCTAGGTTCCACAACAGGCAACCCAGCAAGATAGATAGCAATACTCCGAACCTCAGTGGCAAGCTGATCCACACGGCCAGACAACTGTGCAAACTCCATTGGGAGAAAAGATCCTCCCCAGCACCCAGAGATACAGAGGGAAAAAAAAAATAAAAAATGCAACAAACAGAAAAATATCTCTGACAACTCTGACAACCTTTTTTTCTATCACAATATTTTTTCCCTTCTGTGAGTACCATACAATTTTCAATTTTTAGGCCGGTGATACTGTTATGTTTCGGTAGCTGAGGAGTGCAGGTAAAAAAGGCAATACACCAGAGCAGTTGGAATCTATGGGATTGCAGTACCCTGACTAACCACCACAACTAGAGGCAGCCGTGGAGCGTTCCTACGTTGGTCCTAGACGCCTCGTCA
The DNA here is from genome assembly GCA_033576555.1 of Oophaga sylvatica. NCBI lineage: Eukaryota > Metazoa > Chordata > Amphibia > Anura > Dendrobatidae > Oophaga > Oophaga sylvatica. Next base: position 561,484,890 of record JARQOD010000003.1, read on the forward strand.
CAGCTTGAGAAACTAACTACACCTAAAGATAGAAATAGGAAAGCTATCTGCCCCGGAGCAGAACCCCAAAGATAATAGAAAGCCCCCAAACATGTAATGGCGGTTAGACAAGAGGAAATACTGACACAGAAAGAAAATAGAATGAGCAAACGCTGGGGCCCAAACTATCTAAATAGAAAAGGACAGGAAGGGTACTTACTGCAATCCCAGAAAACCCTGAAAAACACCAACTCTACTAATTTCAAAATCACCTGAGATCACACGACCTCTACCACCTAAATTAGCTCTCTGGTGTAACAAAATCAAAACAGCAGCCACTGAAAAAACTGGAAAAAGCAAAAGAACAAAACTCAGTGGCTGAACTAAACTGAGAAGGCAGAAGCCCCCGGAGGGGACCCAGAAGGCCCCCAAAGAAGTGCAGGACAAAATGCAAAAATATAGCAACAACACAAAAGAAGAAAAATTCTTATCTGGTAGCAGGAGATGCAGACACGACACAGCAGGCTACAAGGGAAACTGGAATGAAGGATTCAGACCAGAACAATTGATCACCGGCAACCCTGATGGGAAAATGACTCCCTTATATAAGACCAGTCAGTAACACCTGATTCCCAGTCCTCACAATCTTCACTAGTACCGCTTGTAACCACCAGAGGGAGCCTCTGCTCAGAACTCATCTCAAACCCATTCACAACAACGGTCACCACCTCTATCGCCTGTTTGACAGTATTCTAGGAAGACATGTAAGAGTCTCCAACCACCTCTGCCTAGCTGCAAAAATATCCCTTAAGGTACTGCCACACTAAGCGATCACACTAGAGATCACGACAACGACGCAAGCTAACGAGATCGTTGGTGTGATCGCTTTAAGGTCGCTAGTAGCTTCCAAACAGGAGATCTCATCAACGACGCATCAGCGATCTGTATAACGACTTCGACGGTCGTTAGGACGTGTCACACAGCATGTATTGTTAAGGATCACGACCTCGATAGGCGTGATTGAGCGCAACCTTTTCCACGCCCTCAGCAAAGATTGGTGGTCACTGTATACAGGACCGGCGTCAGCACCCGGCACACCCGGGCAAGTGCCGGGGCCCTGAGGAGGCGGGGGGGGGCCCACTCGCCGTCGGGCACCCCGGCGCCTATTAGCGGAGGAGAGCGGTGTCAGCGCCGCCCCTGGGCCCCCCCGCTTGCTCAGGGCCCCGGCAGCAGCTGGTGCACAATACTTACCTCTCCCGTGCCTCCGCTGCCGCAGCTCCGGGCTCCAGGGGGCGCAGGCGCTTCCTCTCACAGCAGCGCCGCTGAATGACGTCATCATTCAGCGGCCGGCTGTGGCAGAGAGCGCGAGGACGCCGGACAGGTGAGGCGGGGGTGTATGTGTCTGTGTGTGTGTGTATCAGTGTGTGTGTATATGTAGTGCGGTGCTTTGTATGTGTGTGTTTGTATGTATGTATGTATGGATAATGTGAGAGAGTGCTTGTGTGCTGTGGTGCTGTCTGTGTGTTTTGATGGGCAGGCATTGATGATAATGGGCAGGCATTGATGATGATGGGGAGGCGATGATGATGATGGGGAGGCCATGATGATGATGGGCAGGCATTGATGATATTGGGGAGGCGATGATGATGATGGGCAGGCATTGATGATAATGGGGAGGAGATGATGATGATGGGCAGACATTGATGATAATGGGGAGGCCATGATGATGATGGGGAGGCCATGATGATGATGGGCAGGCATTGATGATATTGGGGAGGCGATGATGATGATGGGCAGGCATTGATGATAATGGGGAGGCCATGATGATGATGGGCAGGCATTGATGGTAATGGGCAGGCATTGATGATGATGGGGAGGCGATGATGATGATGGGGAGGAAATGATGATGAGGAGACAATGATGATGATGGGGAGGCGGCAATGATGATGATGGGCAGGCATTGATGATGATGGGGAGGCAATGATGATGAGGGGGAGGCAATGATGATGATGGGGAGGAAATCATGATTATAATGGGGAGTCTTTCCACAGCGCCCTTTCCTGAGCCGTAACAGTGCAGAACGCAGTACAGCGCAGAGGAGAGCTCCATATTTTGTATGGAGCATTATATGGAGACCAGTATCCTGTATGGAGCATTATATGGGGACCAGTATCCTGTATGGAGCATTATATTGGGTCCAGTATTCTGTATGGAGCATTATTTTGGGTCCAGGATTCTGTATGGAGCATTATATGGGGGATGGGGGGTGACATCCTGCATGGGGTATTATATGGGTGATGAGGGGAGACTATGTGGTGCCCATAATATTGTATGGAGGACTGTACTGTCCATTCTGTACTATGTGCTGTGAGGATTTGGCGGTTTTTGAGCTATTGTACAATTTACAATAGATATCACTCATGTAATGGAAGAAGTGAAGTATTTGGCATTGTACTGTACCCATATTTCTCTTCCGTATCTGTGCATCATGAATCGTGGTCTGTGTTAAAGGGGCCCACTGAGGCTTTTTCGCCTGGGGCCCATAAAAACCTGGAGCCGGCCCTGACTGTATATGTCATGACTGTTTGTCACAGCTCTCTTGCTTTGTGATTGGATGACAGCGTCATAAAAGACGACGTATCAGCGCTCCTTTCCATTGCTCTCGAGCAGAAGCAGTTCATTCAAATCTCCAGCATCATTCCAGTGCGTCCTGCTAGCCTCCTTTGCAGCTACTGCGATCCAGTTTGTGCCACTATTGCGTTTGCTGCGATCCAGTCTGCGCAGTTATTGATTTTTCTGCAATCCAGTCTGAGCCTCTAGTGCAATTTCTGCGATCCAGTCTGTGCCGTTATTTATATGTTTCTGCGATCCAGTCTGTGCAGTTATTTATATAAGTTTCTGCGATCCAGTTTGTGGCGCTATTGCGTTTCCCGCGGATTTTTATTTTTTATTCAGGATCTTGTAAGGTAGGTATTTTTTTTGACACATTTAATTTTAAATCTTTTTTAATTTAATTTTACAGATCCATTTTAAGATCCCAGCTGTTGTTAACCGTTGTCATCCATTAATTTTTTTTTTTTGCCATTGTTTTGTTCTGGCACGCCCACCACCACCATTTTATGATCCCTGATGTTTTTACCGTAGTTGTCCATCTATGACTTTTATTTAGGTCTGCCATTGTTTTCTCCTGCTGCGCCCACTACCACCATTTTATGATCCCTGCTGTGTTCTATGTTGTAGGCTATGTATGCATTTTATTTAACCATTCTGCCGTTCTCACATAATCCTTTTATTTCAGATGGCCGATAAGCATGAATTTCTGCGGGAATTCATCGAGATGTATCGCTCTATGCCTTGCCTGTAGAAAATAAAGTCGGCGGATTACAGCAACAGGCTGAAAAAGAAGGAGGCGTACCAAAAACTGGTGGAGCTCCGACACACGATACTATCCTCGCAACAACGCACAAAGCACCGTTGGAGTCATCCACAAAGTGCTCTGGAAACAATGGATGGGGGCGCAGTTATTATTGCCGAGGTGATGTTGTGGTCACCAATCGGAGCTGAAGGGCGTTACTAAAGAAAACCCAGTCCCGCCTGCGCCGCGTCGTCAACGAGGTCAAACATAGTTCACAAAAGGTGTCAAACACAGCGATTCAGGTTCACCAGCGGGACGCCAACAATCAAAATACGGCCCAAACTGTTCGTGCACGATCAGCGACATCGCAGCGGGGGCCACATCGCTGCTACATGTCACACACAGCGACGTCGCTAACGATGTCGCTACTGCGTCATAAAATCTATGTCGCTTGAGCGATCTCTTTTAGTGTGGCATACCCTTTACAGTGTCCTCATGCAGTCTGGTCCGGTCCGATGGGCGTCTCTGGTCTTGATCCGCCACCTCCTGTCTGGTTACAAAAGTCGTCCTCCTTCCCTGCGTCATCTGCACAGTGTCCCCTACTCGCGCTCCTGAGCTGGCGCACATCACTCACTTCGTACCGTAATGTGTTCTGTAAGGCCTCTTTCACACATCAGTTTTTTCCCGTCAGTCACAATCCGTTGTTTTGACGGATTGACGGATCCGTTGCAAATTGTGAAAAACTGATGCGACTGATCCGTTTTTTTCAACGAATTAACCCGGATTAATGACACCTTTCAATAGCAAGGTGACATTAACCCCCTTATTAATCCATGAGCCACCGCTAAAAGCAAAGGGAATAGAGAGGCTAAATGCAAGAAAAGGCGCATCTAATAGATATGCCTTTCCTGGGGTGGCTGGGGCCAGAAAATTGTAGACGGAGGGGGGGGGGGGGGGCAAAAACAATGGTCCCTCTCTAGGCTATTAATATCTGTCCTCAGTCACTGGCTTTCCCTCTCTGGCGGAGAAAATTGCACAGGAGCCCACGCAATATTTTTCCGCCTTAAATTTAAGCCTAACACAAACTACTAAATTGATTATACACTGACATATATAAATCTTTTTGATTATATGACTATATGTAAACCATGTGTCATATCATGTCGGGTTCGGTAATGATTTTCCTGAAGCCGGCAACTGATTTAGCAGATATTATGAACTATAAATATATATATATATATATATACTAGATGGTGGCCCGATTCGAATGCATCGGGTATTCTAGAATATGTATGCGGCCGACCGTGCGCGCCTAAGCAGTGAAGCAGTGTTTAAATGGGTTGTGCACTACTTTAAATTAACGTTACTGTGTATCTCTCCAGGGCACCGAATGAATTTTGTTATGACGTCACGTTGTGAATAGTGCTTGTGACAACATCGCAGACGACGCACAGCTAGCACGTAATTTTCCCGGCTGCAGCCGGCTGTTGTTTCCGCTGACATGACGACTATTTGCTGCTGCAGCCAGGGGTATTTTGTTTCGTGTACCACAGTGAATGACGGCTTGGGGGCGGGTTTGTCTGTAGATTTGTTCCTTTTCACGCCGGGACAAAGAATGTGCTGATTTGTCGCGGACGCTATTTAAATGTGGCGCCCAAATCGGTGATTGGTCGCGGGCAGCGTCCGCGACCAATCAACACAGCGGTGTTTAAGTTTAGTGGCAAGATCGTTGATTGGTCGCGGTGAAAGACCGCGACCAATCATCGAATTGTATTGTGAGGACCGGAGAGCGCCGCTGCCTATGCGGCTACTTCCGCTGCGAGAACCCGGGACATGAGCGGGCGCTCGCAGCAGAAGTATCCCGACCCGCAGCGCTGCTCCCGGTCCTCTCTTGACATCCTAGCCGCATGGATGTCAGCGCCGACATACTCATATAACTGTGTATTAAATCATGTTACTGTGCATTACCTCATATTACTGTGTATTAAATCATGTTACTGTACATTACCTCATATTACTGATACTATTCACCACTCATGTCACTGTGTATTACCTCATGTCACTGTGTATTACCTCATGTCACTGTGTATTACCCGTGTTCAGTAAAAGTGACAGAAGTACATCAGACACTGTGACTGACAAAACATGTTCAGTACATCATGGGCAGTTGATGAGTCACATGACCACATGGGCGGAGTTTGCCCTGCGTCGCTGATGTTACTGTGTATTACCTCATGTCACTGTGTATTACCTCTTCACCTTGTCATCCTGTGTATTACCTCATGTCACTGTGTATTACCCGTGTTCAGTAAACATGACAGAAGTGCATCAGACACTGTGATTGACAAAACATGTTCAGTACATCATGGGCAGTTGGTGAGTCACATGACCACATGGGCAGAGTTAGCCCTGCGTCGCTGATTGGCCGCGGCCAGACCAATCAGCGACGCGGGATTTCCTGGACAGACAGACGGGATAAGACAATTATATAGTAGATATATATATATATGTGTGTCTTAATGACATGTAATGTCTGAAGCTTTTATAGACTGCGCAAGCACCCGGGTATGAGAAGGGTGGCCCAGGAGATTGCGGTATGCGTAAGCACTGAACGCATACCGCGATCTCCGGCACAACACCTTACCGATCCGGTGTTGCCGCGGGGTCTTTGCTGGGATGTCAGGAGAGGGCGGGTTGTGGCGCCAGAATCGACGCATGCCCAGTCCGCGCTTTCCGGCGCCATATTGTGTTAGACACACTGCAGTGTGCCTTCAAGAAAATGGCATCGAAAAGCGAGGACTGCGCAGGCGCCGATTTCGCCGGCACAAACCTGCCCTCTCCTGCCCTCACGGCAAGACCGGGGATGAGGGGTACCGTGCATACCAGGATAGGGGGGTGAGGGGTACCATGCATACCAGGATTGGGGGGATGAGGGGACCATGCATACCAGGATTGGGGGGGGGGGTGAGGGCTACCATGCATACCAGGATTGGGAGGGGGGTGAGGACTACCATGCATACCAGGATTGGGAGGGTGAGGGCTACCATGCATACCAGGATTGGGGGGCTGAGGGCTACCATGCATACAAGGATTGGGGGGTGAGAGGACTATGCATACCAGGATTGGGGGGGTGAGGGCTATCATGCATACCAGGGTTGGGGGGGGTGAGAGGACCATGATTACCAGGATTGGGGGGGTGAGGGGACCATGCATGCCAGGATTGGAGGGGTGAGGGCTACCATGCATACCAGGATTGGGGGGTTAGATGACCATGCATACAAGGATGGGGGGTGAGAGGACCATGCATACCAGGATTGGAGGGTGAGGGGGCCATGCATACCAGGACTGGGGGATGAGGGGTACATACATACCAGGATGGGGGGTGAGAGGGCCGTGCATACCAGAGTTGGAGGGTGAGGGGGCCATGCATACCAGGACTGGGGAATGAGGGGGACCATGCATACCAGGATAGGGGTACCATGCATACCAGGATTGGGGATGAGGGGACCTTGCATACCAGAATTGGGAGGTAAGGGCGCCATGTATACCAGGATTGGGGATGAGGGGACCATGCATACAAGAATTGGCGGGTGAGGGAGTACCATACATCCTACGATAGGGATGAGGGGCGACCATGCATACCAGGACTGGGGGTGAGGGGACCATGCATACCAGAATTGGGGGGGGTGAGAGGACCATGCATACCAGGATTGGGGGGGGTGAGGGCTATCATGCATACCAGGATTGGGGGTGATTGGGGGGTGTGAGAGGACCATGATTACCAGGATTGGGGGGGTGAGGGGACCATGCATGCCAGGATTGGGGGGGTGAGGGCTACCATGCATACCAGGATTGGGGGGGTGAGGGCTACCATGCATACCAGGATTGGGGGGGTTAGATGACCATGCATACCAGGATGGGGGGTGAGAGGACCATACATACCAGGATTGGAGGGTGAGGGGGCCATGCATACCAGGACTGGGGGATGAGGGGTACATACATACCAGGATGGGGGGTGAGAGGGCCGTGCATACCAGAGTTGGAGGGTGAGGGGGCCATGCATACCAGGACTGGGGAATGAGGAGTACCATGCATACCAGGATAGGGGTACCATGCATACCAGGATTGGGGATGAGGGGACCTTGCATACCAGAATTGGGAGGTAAGGGTGCCATGTATACCAGGATTGGGGATGAGGGGACCATGCATACAAGAATTGGCGGGTGAGGGAGTACCATACATCCTACGATAGGGATGAGGGGCGACCATGCATACCAGGATTGGGGGTGAGGGGACCATGCATACCAGGATTGATGGGTGAGGGGACCATGCATTCAAGGATTGGGGGTGAGGGGACCATGCATACCAGGACTGGGGGGTGAGGGGACCATGCATACCAGGACTGGGGGGTGAGGGGACCATGCATACCATGATAGGTATGAATGGGTACCATGCATACCAGGATTGGGGGGTGAGGGAACCATGATGAATACCAGGATATGGATGATGGGGTACCATGCATACCAGGATTGGGGGCGTGAGGGGACCATACATACCAGGATAGGGATGAGGGGATACCATGCATTCCAGGATTAGGGGGGTGAAGGGACCATGCATACCAGGATAGGGATGAGGGGGTACCATGCATACCAGGATTGGGGGGGGTTAGGGGACCATGCATACCAGGATGAGGAACGGGGTGCCATGCATACCAGGATTGGGTGGGGGGTGAGGGGACCATACATACCAGGATAGGGATGAGGGGGTGCAATGCATACCAGGATTGGGGGGGTAAGGGTACCATGCATACCAGGATAAGAGGGGGCAGCACATACCAGGATGGGAGACCATATACCAATAAAAATGCTTGCCACCTGGGCGTAGAACGGGTTCATAACTAATATAATATTCCATATATTCTATGTGTATATAGCTATTCTTTTTTTTTTTAAACCTGTCAGGAGCATGCTCTGTTAGAAAAACAGGATCCGCCGCCGGAATCCGACATTTGACAAATGACGACGGATCCTGCGCCCATAGACTTAGATTATAAAAAACGACGGACAGCGACGGATCCGTTGCTGTCCGACTTTCCGCCGGACACAAAATTTTCAATTGCAGGATCCGTTTTTTTTCACAAAGCGACGGATTTTGAATGATGGCAAAAAACTGATGTGTGAAAGCAGCCTTATGTGAATAGATTGTGACACAAGAGACATGCGAAACTACAGAGGATGATCCAGAGCAGAGATCAGGGTATCACAGTTACGGCAGACGAAAGAATACCCCCCCATATACTGTTCAGCCATATACCCCCGTATACTGTACAGCCATATACCCCCATATACTGTACAGCCATATACCCCCGTATACTGTACAGCCATATACCCCCGTATACTGTACAGCCATATACCCCCGTATACTGTACAGCCATATACCCCCGTATACTGTACAGCCATATACCCCCGTATACTGTACAGCCATATACCCCCGTATACTGTACAGCCATATACCCCCCATATACTGTACAGCATACCCATATATAATACCCCCGTATACTGTACAGCCATATACCCCCGTATACTGTACAGCCATATACCCCCGTATACTGTACAGCCATATACCCCCCATATACTGTACAGCCATATAGCCCCTGTATACTGTACACCAGGTATATAGCCCCGTATATTGTACACCAGGTATATAGCACCGTATACTGTACACCAAGTTTATAGCCCTGTATACTGCATATATACATATATTATATACACTGTAAGCTTTTCAGGGGATTTAGCTCTGGGATCGCCGTCTGGGTAGACAGAGTGGCACGGAAACAGTTCATTCAGACAGCAGTTCTGGTGAAAACTGGCCGCAACCAGCTTTATTAAAGTCCACAGCAAACAGATATAAAACAAATCATAAACAGAAGACCTAGGCTTGTCTAGCCACTAATTACACTTAGATAGATTTCCCTATCTATCCGGGTCCCGACTCTACCAGCCGGGGCCAAAACAACACATATGTTCAGCATTTGTCAGCATTTACCAGCATGGAGGTTCACAGGTCCCTTGTGTCTGAAGGCACCTTCAACGTCCAGACTTGAGAGAGCTCCCCTCCTATTCAGCTGCCATCCGCATGGATTCTCACAGAGACTACTCCTGTGTCCGGGGTACATCGAGCACCCAGACTGAGATAGCTCAAACTCCTGGAGACACCTTCTGTGCCTGGACCCCTGCTGTGTCCAGACTAAGCGTGCTCTCTGACTGTGTTCGCAGACACCTACTTCTGGTCTCCTAATTAACAGCTGAATGGTTTCAGGCCTGAGCTGCAAGTGTGTGCTGAATGTAAGGTGTAGTGACCTTTCTCTACCACTAGGTTTACAAAGCCACACATTTCCCTTATACCATACAGCACAGTACCTAGGTGAAATGTACACCCCATTCAACACATATTCCTTCACTGTCTCACATATCCCCTCCCTCTTCTCCAGACCGGAGGGCTGGTCATCCAGACCGGAGGCTGGTCAACAATCCAAAAGAGACAGCGAACTCTGGACCAGTCATGGCCTTCATCAGCTTCATCTACACTACTGTCATCCGTATCTTCACCTGAGCCATAGCCAACATCAGCTTTCTCTTCATCTGAAGCATCCGCACTACCCTGTACCCTCCCAGGCCTATGCTCTCTGCGGGCCTCGGGTATCCTGCACGGTTTCATCTTGACCTTAGGGCCGGGCTCAGTTTCGATATAGTGCCTGACCAGAGAAGTACGATCCGGCACATCAGAACACTTCTGCTGACTCTTTCTCAGAAACTCACGTACCTCCTGTCCCTGGTGCACTGACCATGTGTCACCAACTATCACAGAAGGTATAGGGGGTTTTTCACTTTTCTCCAGTTCCCCTTGAACCTTCTTTATTTCATTGAGCTTCTCCAGAAGATGCTCATGGCTCTTATCACGCTCCTTCATCACAGTTTGGAGTTTTTTCTGAGAAGTAATCACTTCATCTTGTACCTGTTGGACGTCCTTTATGTCTTCAGCCCCTTCTTCAGGCTCTTCTGGTAGGACATGCTCAGAAGCCCTACCGTCAGTCTTACATTCTACTTCTTCAGTCACATCATTATGGTCTCCAATATCTCCATTTATTCCAGCTTTCAAGTTCTCCTTGATAGCTGCATCTGTATACTCAGAACCCGCCGGATTCTTCTCTTCCACCACGTTCTGCATCCCGTCTGAGCTTCCGTGTGTCTGCAGCGGCAACGGAGTGACACACCGCTTTTCCCATTTATTGGGACGTGGCTCCGATGTAGACTCCATGAAAGTGCGCTTGCGCTCACCAATGCCAGCCTGATGTCTCAAAATCTCATCTTGTGATTTATCCAGATCCTTGGTATCACTCGGGAACACTGCTGGGGCTCCGGGCGCCGAACTTCCAGCCTGAGCTTCACGAGTTGCAGCTACTGATCCGGACCGTAACCCGTCCACGCCGCTGTCTTCGACAGAAACAGATTCCTGGACAGAGTCAGTCCCCATATTTTCAGTCTTGTTCCTCACAGCTTCACTTGAGACCTCAGCTTCTGATGAGGCATCTGGTTTGGTGTCTACCACTTCTATGGCTTTTTCCACCTCTGCAGCATCACCTTCAGAGTCCTTGGCATGATGCAGATCCACACCACATACCGACAACTTCTCATCTTCAACAGCATCCACTTGTGCTGTGTTCAGTTTCAGAGTCCTGCCTTTAAAGCTCAGCTCTCCTCCTTTCACCTTAGTCTTCGCCAGGGAACCGGCCAACTGTAAAACATCTTCAGATGCCATCTTCTGTCTGGCTGTAAGGTCAGCATCAGCTTTCTTCTCAGGACTCTCAACCTCCTCTGCTACCATGCCTTCCTCATTTGCACTGGTTGCTTTATGGTCATCAGATGATTCACTATCACTATCACTATCCCTGTCTGACCCCTTTTTCTCAGCCACATCTGGCTCACTGTCAGGGCTATACACTTCATTTTCATTCACATCCTGCTCACTGTCAGGGTTATACAATTCATTTTCATTCACATCCTGCTCACTGTCAGGGTTATACAATTCATTTTCATTCACATCCTGATCTGGAACCTTAGTTAACATGTCATCCACAACATTAACTTCACCATCTGGTCCCTCAAGTATGTGACTATGTGACAACCCCAGCACTATACTTCTATATAGCTCAGGTACTAGGAGCTGACTCACGACCTCTCCCTGGACTTCAGTGTCCCTATACAATAGGCTATTGTCCATGGCAGCATGAGGAAACCTCTCCTCAGAGCCAGGCTCCTGGGAAACCTCATTTAGAACAATCATATTTTCCTGTGCCGTCCTAAGAGTGGGGTCTCGCCACTGCTCACTCTCAAAATTGTCACAGGACACAGGCAAGTCAGGGACACTCGGTTCCCGAGAACCACCATCCTCGTCTCCCAACATCACCTGCAAAGGAATTTCATCACTATCACAGTCATCATTATTATCAATATCATTATCATGACTATGATCAGTATCATCATCACTATCATGATCATCATCACTATCATTATCAGCATCAGCATCATTATCATGGTCATCATTATCATGATCATCATCATCATTATCATTATCATCATCATCATTATCACATAAGTTTAACGGCCCACTAGCATTGTGTTCCGCCCCTCGGGACTGCGCACCCTCAATAGGAGCTTCATCACACTGTCCATCAGAAACATTTTTTCCCCAGAGACCCTTAGATCGGGAAAAGTCATTACCCAATATGACGGGGTGCACCAGGTTCTTCACTACCCCCACTTCATATGAAACCTCCCCGAGTTTGGGGACCAAGTCCACGGCAGTCTCTGGGTAGACTTTGGTGTCTCCATGGATGCACACCACACTCAGGTGTTTATCAGGGATAAAGTCCCTATCAATCAGGCTGTCCCATACAGAAGTCACTGGACTCTCTGAGTCCAAGAGGGCCTGTGCTGGGCAGTCATTTACAACCACCGGGGACCCCTGTGGTCCAGTCTCTTCGGCTGAGGTGGACACACACACAGGCTCTGCGCAGGGAGAGAGGGATCCGCCAACATCACAACACATAGGCTCCCCCTCTATTGGACAGTTGGCTGCAATTTCACGACATCTCCAACACTGTCCATCACACTCTCCCACCCATATGTCCCCTCGGGCCCGAACCCGCTTATCAGCATACCCCATGTCCCCAACAGCTGGAACGCTCTTACCGCGAGAGTTCAGCGTCCGGGAACTCTGAAGTGACGACCTCTCAGACGGCTGGTCACGGAGACAGTCTTTGCTGGCGAAGGCCTTCTCCATCAGGCTGACCAGACGATTGGCGTCCTGGTGGTCTCCTTGTCCGACCTCTGGCTGTACCTCAGGAGGACATGCTCGGGTGTAGCGGTTCACTATCACCTTTTCAACTCCATAATCAGGTTTGCTGACTGCAGACTCCCAACTGTATCTCCAGTCATGAACTCCCCTGGCACGGGCTGTCACCGTAACACCCAGCCGGGTAAGAATCTCCGCTTTCATCTTGGCATAGTCTTGGCTGTCCTGCTCGCTCAGGTCAGCATAGGCCACCTGGGGCACTCCAATCAGATAGGGTGCGACCATCATGGCCCATTCAGATAGGGGCAGATTCTCCTTCTCTGCCAGTCCCTCAAACCTAGTGAGATATACCTCCACATCATCACGAGGTGTCATCTTTTTCAAGGACCGTCTTACCGCCTTCTTTACAGCGGACAACGCAGGTACCTTCACAACATTACTCTGGGACGAGGTGCTGAGAGCTGCAATCTGCTCCAACAACCGGTTATGCTCCTGCTGGTGCTGCAGGCGCTGCCGCTCCATGCTCTGCTGCATGCTCTGCTGGGCCTGTACCAGGTACTCAATGAGCTCCTCCATACTGCCGGACTTATCTGTCTCAACCACGGCAGTCTTATGTTGCACATTAACTTGCGCCATTTGTTCAAATAGCGCCTCCATGCTGTCATCCATGCTGTCAGACTTCTCTGTCTCAACAACGGCAGTCTTCACTCAAGACATACACACTCCACAGTCTTTTCCACAGAAAATGTCAGCTCTGCTGTGCAGACACTTTTTTTTTTTCTGCAAACTCTATTAGGGCCACTGTCTCTTTAAGACTGCTCCAATAGACGTTTCTCCTTTGCTGCTGCACACTCCACAGTCTTTTCCACAACAAGTTCAGCTTTGCTGTGCAGACACACTTTTTTTTTTTTTTTTCTTTTGCAAACTCTATTAGGGCTACTGTCTCTTTAAGACTGCTCCAATAGACGTTTCTCTTGACACACTTTTTTTCTCTGCTGCTATTTCAACAGACTTCACCTTTATTGCTGTCTCTCGCCACTGTGCTGCACACACATTTCAGCACCAATTGTATCAGCCACTGTGCTGCCCCAGCATTCTCCGCCAATTGTAACATTTCCAGGGGATTTAGCTCTGGGATCGCCGTCTGGGTAGACAGAGTGGCACAGAAACAGTTCATTCAGACAGCAGTTCTGGTGAAAACTGGCCGCAACCAGCTTTATTAAAGTCCACAGCAAACAGATATAAAACAAATCATAAACAGAAGACCTAGGCTTGTCTAGCTACTAATTACACTTAGATAGATTTCCCTATCTATCCGGGTCCCGACTCTACCAGCTGGGGCCAAAACAACACATATGTTCAGCATTTGTCAGCATTTACCAGCATTGAGGTTCACAGAGTCTCCTCCTTGTGTCTGAAGGCACCTTCAACGTCCAGACTTGAGAGAGCTCCCCTCCTATTCAGCTGCCATCCGCATGGATTCTCACAGAGACTACTCCTGTGTCCGGGGTACATCGAGCACCCAGACTGAGATAGCTCACACTCCTGGAGACACCTTCTGTGCCTGGACCCCTCCTGTGTCCAGACTAAGCGAGCTCTCTGTCTGTGTTCGCAGACACCTACTTCTGGTCTCCTAATTAACAGCTGAATGGTTTCAGGCCTGAGCTGCAAGTGTGTGCTGAATGTAAGGTGTAGTGACCTTTCTCTACCACTAGGTTTACAAAGCCACACATTTCCCTTATACCATACAGCACAGTACCTAGGTGAAATGTACACCCCATTCAACACATATTCCTTCACTGTCTCACAACAACACACACTATACGTATATATAGACTGTACATATGCACGATATATATATTATATACACACACACACAGACATACATATATAATATATGGTGTGTATGTATAATACATATACTATGCACAGGTAGTTCTACATATACACGGTGCATACACCCCCGGCCATGACACTGGAGCAGCACACATTATGGCGCCTCTCACCCGTCTTCTCATCCGTCACCATCAGGCAGACACAGGTCTTGTGGGGCAGCAGGACCGCTCGTCTTCAGGGTCCCGGGGACATCCGGAGGTGAAGGGGCTGTCACCGGCCTCAGCAGTGTCCCCCTCCGCACGGGATGCACGCTGCTCCCGGTCACTGTCCCACCTGGGATCCCGCAGGCTGCCATTATTATCCGGGGGAGGATTTGGGCCCAGTCCCTCTAGGCTTATGATCTCCGGCTCCTCTTCCACCACTTCCCGGTCCTCGCTGCCCATGGCGGCCTCCGTTATCCTATGAAGCCGGCAGTGTGTGCGCCGAGGGCGATCATCCCGGTGTCTGACTGTCCAGGCCTTAGAGACGGCCACTGGGGGCAGCAGAGAGCAGGAGTCGGGGAGTGACAGCGCGCAGGGGGCGGGGCGAGCAGACGGAACGTTCCACAGGAAGGACGGGGCGCTGCTGGCCAGAGAGCACTGGGGACGGGAGGTGGTCGCCGGCTGTGGGGGGCAGGCCGGGACCTGTCAGCTCTGCAGCTAGCGTGCACACCTGAGAGTAAATGGATGCGAAAACTCACCATTTCAGGTGCTCAGGAAAAAAAAACGCGTTTTTTTGCAGCTGCGGTTTTCTTGCCGAGAGATGCAGAAATTTCTGCACCATTTCTGCATCTCTTGACAGGAAAAAGGCACAGAGAATGGCGTGCTGCAGATTATTTTGTGCGCCAAATCTGCAAGTCACAAATCAGCAATGTGTGCATGAGGATATGTTCACATGTTGCGTTTTTTGATGTGTTTTTTTTTTCTACAGCCAAAACCTGCTCTCAGCAGTAAAGAAGCAACATCAAAAAAACAAGTTCTGAGTGTTTGCCCTGTTTTTTGGTGCGTGTTTTTTATTGTGTTTTTCTCGGTACATTTGTGATAAAGTTTAGTGCATAACAAAATAATCTGATTCAAGTTCATCAGGTTTCAGCACCAAAAACGCAGCAAAACCTGATACCTGCGTTTTCTGCACCACAATGGGTGAAAAACACTGAAAACAAAGCACTGAAGTAACATGTTGCATTTTGAAGCCATGCAGTGTTTTGACAAAGCAGGAAATAAAAACCAACGTGTGCATGAGATTTCTAAACGCTCATAGACTTTGCTGGTACTGTGAGGCTATGTGCACACGTTCAGGAATGTCTGCAGACATTTCCTGAACAAAAATGGACTTTTTCAGCGAAAAGCGCATGCGTTTTGACGCGTTTTTACCGCAAAAAAATCCTGAACATTCTAGATCAATAATATAGCGTGAAAAACGCACCATGTGCACAAAAATTGCGTAATTCATTCTAAATAATAGGATGCTTCATTTATGCGTTTTTTAAGCGTTTTTGCCACAAAAAAACGCAAAAAATATGCAACGTGTGCACATAGCCTGAAACACAGCTGAAGATTCGCATAAAAAACGCATCAAAAAATGATCAGTCTGATTACAGGGTTCTACATTTACTCTGTTTTGTTTTGTTTTTATTTCACCACTTTAAAAAAAAATCAGAATTTAACAAAAATATTCATACTTTTTATGTTTATAGGTTTGTTTTTTTTACCAACATTTTTGCTACTTTTTTACATATTCTTTTTCATCCTCACACTACAGGAAGCTATGACTGATCAGTAGCGTGGCCACCGGGGTGGGGGAGAGGGGCAGAGGGTGCAGCGGCTCGGGGCCCCGCACTACTTTTAACTGTATCAGCGTACGCAGAGCACAGATACAGTTAAAGGGAATCTGTCACCCCATTTTTCGACCATAAGCTGCAGCCACCGCCATCAGGGGCTTATCTACAGCATTCTGTAATGCTGTAGCTAAGCCCCCGATGTCACCTGAATGAGAAGAAAAACGAGTTAGATTATACTCACCGGGGGGGGCGGTCCGGTCAGATGGGTGTCGCAGCTTCGGGGCCGGCGCCTCCCATCTTCTAGCAATGACGTCCTCCTCCTTGCTTCCCGTCGCGGTTGCAGAATGCTGTAGGTAAGCCCCTGATGGCGGTGGCTGCAGCTTTTAGTCGGAAAATGGGGTGACAGATTCTCTTTAAGGTCTGCAGCAGATCAGGGAGTCTCGATCTCCCCGCACTGCTGCTATGGGGCCCGTGAGCCGGGGGAGCCCGGTGTAGCCCCTCGCAAGTTCAACTGTATCGCTGTATCTGCTGAAACAGTTGAAAGCAATAATAGGGACAATCAGCTGACGCTTCCTCCCCAATCATTCTTGTGACACATGTGCGAGACTTCAGAAGCAAAGCTGCAGAGATCGGAGCAGCAGAGAACAAGGAGGAGAGGCGAGTATTGTATTATTCTTTTTTAGAACATTGTGGTGGCCATAAAACTGTATTGAGGACTATGGGATGCATTATACTGTATAGATAACCATGGGGTGCATTATACTGTATGGATAACTATGGTTTGCATTATACTGTATAGACTATGAGGAGTGCATTATACTGTGTGGATAACTATGGGGTGCATTATACTGTGGATAACTATGAGGTGCATTATACTGTATGGACTATGGGGAGTGCATTATACTGTATGGACTATGGGGAGTGCATTATACTGTGTGAATAACTATGAGGTGCATTATGCTGTATGGTCTATGGGGAGTGCATTATACTGTGTGGATAACTATGGGGTACATTATATTTTATGAATAACTATGGGGTGCATTATACTGTATAGTCTATGGGGAGTGCATTATACTGTGTGGATAACTATGGGGTGCATTATGCTGTATAGCCTATGGGGTGCATTATACTATATGGGCTATGTGGTATATTATACTGTATGGACTATGGGGTGCATTATACTGTAAGGGCTCTGGGGGGCATAATACTGTGTGGACCATGGGTGCATTATGCTGTACGCGCTATTGGGTGCATTATGCTGTACGGGCTATGGAGTGCATTATGCTGTATTGACTATGGGGTGCATTATACTGTATGGAACATAGTGTGCATTATACTGTATGGACTATGGGGTGCATTATGCTGTATGGAGAACTATTTGGGGGCTATTATAATATTTGGCCAACTAAGTGAGAGCCTTTAGGCTAAGTGCACACGTTGCGGAATTGCCGCGGTAATTTTCGCGGCAATCCCGCACCTCCCTGCCGCGGGAAATACGCATTTTTTTTGGTATGCGTATTCCCGCTAAAAACTAGCGTTTAGCAAGCGTAATTATACAAGACGTGGTTTTCCAAGCAATCTGTAGCATCGCTGGGTAAACTGATTGACAGGTTGGTCACACTAGTCACACATAGTGCTTCACAAGTGTGAGCAACTTTTTAATATTGATACTGCCTATGCCGCATCAATAGTAAAAAGATATAATGTAAAAATAATAAAAAAATAATAAATAATGATATTCTCACCTTCCGGCGGCCCCCGCAGCCTTCCCGCCTCTCAGCGACGCTCCCGGCCAATCGCGTTCCCAGTAATGCATAGCGACAATGACCCCAGATGACGTAGCATCACGCGAGACCGCTTCGTCATCTGGGGTGATTCTCGCAATGCATTACTGGGAACGCGATTGGCCGGGAGCTTCGCTGAGAGGCGGGAAGGCTGCGGGGCCGCCGGAAGGTGAGAATATCAATATTTTTTATTTTAATTATTGTTTTCACAGGGATATGGTACCCAGGGCCTGGAGGAGAGTCTCCTCTCCTCCAGGCCCTGGGTACCATCCGCACATGAACCGCTTACTTTGCGCATGGTGGGCATAGCCACATGCGGAATTTAAGCGGTTCAATTCATTCCTATGGCGGCGGAATCACCGCGATTCCGCAAAAAGAATGAGCATGCTGCTTTTTTTTCCGCAATGCGATTGCACCGCAGAAAAAAGCGCAGCATGTGCACAGCATTGCGGAATCCCATAGGATAGAATGAGTTGCGTTGGGTAAGCGTGTTTGCCGCGTTTTTCGCCGCTGCAAAAACGCTAAGAATCCTCAACGTGTGCACTTAGCCTTAGGAATTTTAAGTGTGAAGGTTTGTGTAGAGTCCATCATACTCTGTAGGGGCCATTATACAGTGTAGGGCTATTATATAGTATGTAGGACCATGATACTGCATGGAAGGCTGTGTGGGGGTTACAGTTGGGGGATCATACTGTGTTGGGGTCACAATACTTTTCTGGGGCAGTTGAGGGGTGGGGTACAGTAGGGTCGTGATACTGTGCGTGTGGAGGAATTCACTGTAGTGTTTGTGGGGCACTTTTGTTGACTTCATACTTTACAAGTGCAATGAAAGGGGAAACCAAGGCTCCAGTAGGAGGAAAAGTAGATGCACACAATAGGTGCAGTAATAGGCACACCTAGGGCAGCAGCCGCTCAGAATTGGGGAATCAGCAGGATAAGGAGTTTGTGCAGGTTGGGGATAGATGGGGATGGTGCCATAAATCTGAGAAAGCAAATGTGTGTTTGTTGTAATCTTTGCAGCCGAGTCTTGGCTGGAAGAAGTTGGCATGTCTGTCTGGGATAGGGAAGACTGCTGACTTGACAGATGTCCAAAGACAGCCATTGACACATTCCACAAGGAGTGTAAGCCACAAAAGGTTATTGCTAAAGCAGCTGGCTGTTCACAGAGTGCTGTATCCAAGAATATTAATGGAAAGTTGAGTGGAAGGAAAAAGTGTGGTAGGAAAAGGTGCACAAGCAACCGGGATAACTGCAGTCTTTAAAGGATTGTTAAGAAAAGCACATTCAAACATTTGGGGGAGATTCACAAGGAGTGGACTGCTGCTGGAGTCATTGCTTCAAGAGCCACCACACACAGACGTATCCAGGACATGGGCTACAAGTGTCACATTCCTTGTGTCAAGCCACTCATGACCAATAGACAACGCCAGAAGTGTCTTACCTGGGCCAAGGAGAAAAAGAACTGGACTGTTGCCTAGAGATCCAAGATGTTGTTTTCAGATGAAAGTAAATTTTGCATTTCATTTGGAAATCAAGGTCCCAGAGTCTGGAGGAAGAGTGGAGAGGCCACAATCCAAGCTGCTGGAGGTCTAGTGTGAAGTTTCCACAATCAGTGATGGTTTGGGGAGCCATGTCATCGGCTGGTGTAGGTCCACTGTGTTTTATCAAGACCAAAGTCAGCGCAGCCGTCTACCAGGAAATTTTAGAGCACTTCATGCTTCCCTCTACTGGCAAGCTTTTTGGAGTTGGAAATGTCATTCTCCAGCAGGACTTGGCACCTGTCCACACTGCCAAAAGTACCAATACCTGATTTACAAACAACAATATCACTGTGCTTGATTGGCCAGCAAACTCGCCTGACCTTAACCCCATAGAGAATCTATGGGGTATTGTCAAGAGGAAGATGAGAGACACCAGGCCCAACAATGCAGACGAGCTGAAGGCTGCTATCAAAGCAACCTGGGCTTCCATAACATCTCAGCAGTGTCACAAGATGATCGCCTCCATGCCACAACGCATTGATGCAGTAATTGATGCAAAAGGAGCCCCGACCAAGTATTGAGTGCATTTACTGATCATACATTTCAGTAGGCAAACATTTCATATTTTAAAATAATTTTTGAAGCTGGTGTTATAAAGTATTCTAATTTACTGAGATAATGACTTTTGGGATTTCATTGGCTGTAAGCCATAATCATCAACATTAACAGAAATAAACACATGAAATAGATCACTCTGTCTGTATTGACTCTATATAATATATGAGTTTCACTTTTTGTATTGAAGAACTGAAATAAATTAACTTTTTGATGATATTCTAATTTTGTGAAATGCACCTGTATATGTGAAGACATATATGTGTATGTATGTGTTCCGTATAAATGTGTGTATGTGCTCTGTATACATGCGTATATGCTGTGTGTGAATACCGTACATATTTGTGTGCTCTGGTATACATGTGTGTGTGTTATGTGTGTGTCACATATGGGGCATGTATGTAGCATCCACATTTATAAATACAGACAACGCAGACGAGGATTCACAGGTGTAAACTAGCAAAATGCTGCTCATTCATTGGGTGATTGGATTGTTTATGGCAGTACAAAATCATTCTTTTCCGCAGCACATTCCCTGGTGTGAACTGCAGATGTGCTGCTGATAAGTCGATACTGTGTGGGGACAGATTGATCTATTAGGGCCTGTGCACACATTGCGGATTTGCCTGTGGATTTTTCCGCGCAGAAACCGCACCTCTTGGCAGAAACCGCAGGCGCGGTTTTGATGCGGTTTTTCTCATGCGGTTTTGTATGCGGTTTTTACAGCTAAATAAAGATATGTTGTTTAACAAAAAAAAAAAAAGATTTGTGATGTCATTTCTTGTCCAACCTCTTTTACATTTGTCCAACCCACACTCCATTACACACACACAGATAGAGATAGGCCGGCGTCACACTTGCGAGTGTGATGCGAGTAAGTCGCACGACTTTCTCGCATCAACACCCGGCACGGCCGCCTGCTCTCGGACCCGAGTGTGCGGCTGCATGTATTTCTATACATGTATTTCTATGCAGCCGCACACTCGGGTCTGAGAGCGGGCGGCCGTGCCGGGTGTTGATGCGAGAAAGTCGTGCGACTTACTCGCATCACACTCGCAAGTGTGACCCCGGCAATAGATAGATAATAGATACCAGTAGTTAGATAGATAGAAAATACATAGATAGATGGATAATAGATAGTTAGAAATATATATAAAAGATAGATATTAAGAGATAGACAGAAAGATATATAGGTAGATAGATAGAATGGTACATAAATAGTTAAAGACACACGCGTACACATACACAAAATAACGCAATAGTTAATAAAAAAAAAAAATTTAGGAAAAAAAATGGCGTGGGCTCCCGCACAATTTTCTGCGCCAGAGGGGGAAAGCAGACAGGCGGGCCAATATTTCTAGCCTGGAAGGGGTTAATACCCATGGAGCTTCCCAGGCTATGAATATCAGCCCGCAGCTAGCCTTCACTGGCTATTAAATTAGGGGACCCCCCAAAAAAATGACGTGGGGTCCCCCTATAATGTATAGCCAGAAAGGCTACGCAGACAGCTGCAGGCTGATATTCATAGCCTAGGAAGGGGCCATGGATATTGGCGCCCCCCTGGCTAAAAAATACCAGCACCCACCGCCCCAGAATTGGCGCATCTGTACGATGCGCCAATTCCGGCACTTAGCCCCTCTCTTTCCCACTCCCCTGTAGCGGTGGGATATGGGGTAATAAGGGGTTAATATCACCTTGCTATTGTAAGGTGATATTAAGCCCGGTTAATAAAGAGAGGCGTCAATAAGACGCCTATCCATTATTAATCATATATTAATAAAGGGTTAAAAAAAAACACACGCATAAGAATAAATTATTTAATGAAATAAAACAACACGGTTTTCATATCTTTATTACACACTCAGATCCAAGCGACGCCCTCGATCTCCCGTAAAAAAACGTAAAAAAATAAAACAACCGTATACTCCCTGTCCGACGCAGTCCAATTAATAACGAGTGTCCCACGACGGTGTCCCCTATAGAACGGTGACATCGGGTGATGCCACTGCTCTGTAGGGTCTCCCAGTGATGCACTGACAGGAGACAATGGCTCCTGCACTGCATCACTGAGTTCATTCTCTCACTTTATGGCAATGCTGCGTGGGAATTTTCTCACCCAGCATTGCCGTGAGAGAATGAACTGTAGTGACGTCATTCTCTCCCGGCGGCAGAGCAGTACAGATCGATGGCGTCGGGGAAGAGGTGAAGTATGTACAGTCATGGCCAAAAGTTTTGAGAATGACACAAATATTAATTTTTACAAAGTCTACTGCTTCACTTTTTCTAATGGCAATTTGCATATACTCCAGACTGTTATAAAGAGTGATCAGCTTAACAGCAATTACTTGCAAAGTCAATATTTGGCCAGAAAATGAACTTTATCCCCCAAAACACATTTCAACATCATTGTAGCCCTGCCTTAAAAGGACCAGCTAACCTCTTTTCAGTGATTGCTCCATTAACACAGGTGTGGGTGTTGATGAGGACATGGCTGGAGATCAATCTGTCATGATTAAGTAAGAATGACACCACTGGACACTTTAAAAGGAGGCTGGTGCTTGGCATCATTGTTTCTCTTCTGTTAACCATGGTTATCTCTAAAGAGACACGTGCAGTCATCATTGCAATGCATAAAAATGGCCTAACAGGGAAGAGTATCGCAGCTAGAAAGATTGCACCTCAGTCAACAATCTATCGCATCATCAAGAACTTCAAGGAGAGAGGTTCCATTGTTGCCACAAAGGCTCCAGGGCGCCCAAGAAAGACCAGCAAGCGCCAGGACCGTCTCTTAAAAGTGTTTCAGCTGCGGGATCGGGCTACCAGCAGTGCAGAGCTTGCTCAGGAATGGCAGCAGGCAGGTGTGAGTGCATCTGCACGCACTGTGAGGCGGAGACTCTTGGAGCAAGGCATGGTCTCAAGGAGGGCAGCAAAGAAGCCACTTCTCTCCAGAAAAAAACATCATGGACAGACGATATTCTGCAAAAGGTACAGGCAGTGGACTGCTGAGGACTAGGGTAAAGTTATTTTCTCTGATGAATCCCCTTTTCGATTGTTTGGGACATCAAAAAACGCCTCATTCGGAGAAGACAAGGTGAGCGCTACCATCAGTCTTGTCTCATGCCAACTGTTAAGCATCCTGAAACCATTCATGTGTGGGGTTGCTTCTCAGCCAAGGGAATCGGCTCTCTCACAGTCTTGCAAAAACACAGCCATGAATAAAGAATGGTACCAGAATGTTCTCCAAGAGCAACTTCTCCCAACCCTCCAAGAGCAGTTTGACGATCAACAATGCCTTTTCAGCATGATGGAGCACCTTGCCATAAAGCAAAGGTGATAACTAAATGGCTCAGGGAACAAAACATAGAGATTTTGGGTCCATGGCCTGGAAACTCCCAGATCTTAATCCATTGAGAACTTGTGGTCAATCATCAAGAGAGGGGTGGACAAACAAAAACCAAAAAAATTTTCTGCCCAAATTAAAGCAGTTGTCAAAATGGACTGCTATCATCAGGTTTTGGGTCAGAATTGTTGGAGCATGCCAGGGAGTTTTGCAGGGCCCTGAGAAGAAGGGTAAACACTGAAAATTGACTTTTGCTTAACCATTCTAACTGCAATATAAGCTTTTGTTACTCTATTTTGCAATTTATTTCGTCGTGAAAAAACATCTGAAAACACACACAAAAAACCCAAGGGGCAGCAATCATGTGAAAATAAATTTTTTGTGCATTCTCAAAAACTTTTGGCCCATGACTGTCCCTTGTTAATGTTGTATGTCATGTGTATGTTTATTTCGTATGTCAGGTTGTTGTAATATTTTGTTTCATGAAATTTTTTTTTTTTTTCATTCACATTACCCCGGATGAGGGGACTACACTGCCCCCTCATTGGCTTGTGTCAGCCCGCACTGAGCAGGCTCGCTGGGGGGCTTTAGCCCCTCCGACGATCCCTGCATACACGGAGACACGCCACGGGCCCAAAAACCCCGCCGCACATCACAGCCCCGCCCCGTCGCGACACAGACCCCCACACCGATCAGCAGCCCCGGGGCAAAACACCGCCCCACACACCGCCCGCACATATACCGCCCCCCCCCACAACTAGGCCGCACCTTACACGCCCACGCCCGCCCCACACTTCCCTCCCGAACTGCAGCGGTTTCACCCCAGAAAACCCCAATCTTTTTTAGATCTGCGGTTTTGCTGTGGAAGTCCCTGACTCAAATGAGTCAAGGGGCCCGAACCGCGCATTTCCCCGCACAAAGAATTTGAATCTGCGGAAAATAAAACGCGGGAAACCCCGCGTTTTTTTCCGCAGCAGTGCACACAGACAGGTTCCCCATTAGATTACATTTTCATGTGCACTGTGCTGCGGGTTTTGGTGCGTTTGCTCGTTAAAAAACCCGCGGAAAAGCTTAAAAACCCCAAAGTGTGAACGGGGGTTAGTGTTTGTTCTGTCCCCCTCATTCTTTTCATTTTTTGTAAACAAATTACTTCAGGATTGTCGATCGGCTCATTTTTCATTGAACTCGTCATGTAGGCAACCGAAATTCTTATCGCAAACTTCCGGGCCCAGAAAGAATGGCGTTGTGCCCGGGGCCCTGCGAATAATGATTTTTGCTTTTCCCCGTTGGGGAAAACATCTGCCAGGGGGGGGGGACTTTGAAAAGGCAGCCGGGTAAAATTTTCGTGAAAATAGGAATTTCACCAAATAAATGCGTAGAGCAAACAGGGGGGGGGGAGAGAGGAACAAAAAGCCCCCCTATCAACTGGACCAGGAGATTTACATACACCGGGGAGGGAAAAAAATTGTTTATTATCAAAGGGGGGATCAAGGGGGATGAAAAGTACTGGTAAAGCTAATTGACACTAAATCCAATCATATTTTTACTTTATATGCGAAAAAAGTGATGACAATTCCTTTTAATTCTTGCCCCTTGCTGCTCGTTGACTCAAAGCCCTCACTAAAATTTTTTCATACGTTTTTATGTATATGGAGAAGGTGCAGAACTGGTATTACTCATGTACATAGCAACCAGCTGTTGCTTATAAGTGATTAATCCAAGACCCCCCAGGGTTCCCTGTTTCCCCCAATTTTACAATCTAGAGGATAAGGTTAGGTTTGTCATTCATATTCAGGCGAAGTGACCCCACTCAGGGGCATGGTCGGGGGGGGCATCTTATGCAGATTCCCCGTTAAACCCTGGGGCTCCATGTACAGGAAATGCTTACCAGAATAACTAAAAGTAAAATATTTTTTAAGTTAAAAAAAATAATGAATCGTTTTTCCCCTATTCGATTTGCAGCCCGACATCCCCCCCTGCACCCCTATTGCTATATTATATTTTTGTGCCCCTGGAAGATAATTTAGGCTAAAAAAGCGTGATTTTTAGGTATCCACTACCCGGAGAGGAAATGGCTAATTCTTTTTCTTACCGAGCAGAAGATGGC